>CM052439.1:115269321-115390444 GCA_028533085.1 Varecia variegata
TGGCCAACTAAAAGTATATACAGAAAAATTAGCCGGGCATGGTGGTGCATGCCTGTAGTCCCAGCTACTCGGGAGGCTGAGGCAGTAGGATCGCTTAAGCCCAGGAGTGTGAGGTTGCTGTGAGCTAGGCTGACGCCACGGCACTCACTCTAGCCCGGGCAACAGAGTGAGACTCTGTCTCAAAAAAAAAAAAAAAAAATCCCTTTGCTGAAGGAGTTTACTTTCTGGGAGAGAATCGGACAATACATAAATGCATAAGAAAAATGTGTAGTATATCACATGGAGAAAGCAAAGCAGGAAAAAGAATAGGGAATGTGGGGGGGGGTGGAGTTAATGAATTTTAGTCAGTGCTCATAGAAAGCCACAAACAGAAGGTGCCATTTCAAGACAGAACTGATAGAGGTGAGGAAGGAAGACAAGCAGATACCAGGGGAAAGCGCTCCGGGCAGAAACGAGATCAAGAGTAGAGGCTCTGACGTAGGAGCAGACTGGCGAGTTTAAGGAACAGATCAAAGGCCAGAGAAAGGGAATCCAAATGAGAAGGGGAAAGAGTCCTCAGCCAGGAGGTCTCAGGGGAAAGTCTTGTGGGGCACACTAGTGGCTTTGATTTTTACTCAGTGTAAACTGGGAAGCCACTGCACGTTTTGAGCAAAATAGTGACAATGTGACTTACAGGATCCCTCTGGCTGCTATGTTGCAAACAGACTGAAGGCGGTGGAGGTGAAGGCAGCAGACTGGTTGGGAGGGAGAACATAGTAGTTTTGACCAGGGTGATGATGGAGGAGTTGGGTAAGCAGAGTCAACTTCTGGATTAAAATTTAAGGCAGAACTAACAGGATTTTCTGACAGAGTAGAGAGGAGTCAAATACTGTTTCAAGGTCTTTTCTTTTTGGGCCTGTGGCAACTGGAAAGTTTGTATTATATTATCATTTTCTTATATAAGGAAGACTGTGGGAGTAGCATGTTTTAGAAAGAAGACCAGGAGTTGAGTTTGGATGCAGAATTATCCTTTCTTGTTTGGTTCCTAAATTTGCATGGCAAAGTTCCAATAGTGAGAGTTGAGATAAAGAGAAAAACGTATAGTAAGATCGATCTGTCTTGAATATTTAAGCAGAGGTGCTGAGTAGTTAGCAGCCGAATAGTTAGCTGGTTAGTTGAAGGTATGATTCTGGACTCTCAGGGGGGAAGTCTGGACGGGTGATAGAAATGTGCAAACCATCAGAATATAAGTAGCATTTAAAACTGTGAGACCAGATGAGATCATCAAGGGAGTGAGTATTGACTGAAAAGGGAAAATGTCCAAGGACCAAGTCTAGGCCTTTCCAAAATTGTAAGGATGGGAAGATGAGGTAGAAGCTGAAAAGGAAACTGAAAGTGAGTGATTAGTAAAGTAGAAGAAAAACCAGGAGAATGTGGTATCCTGAAGCCAAGTAAAAAATAGGTTTTAAGAAAAAAGAAATGCTCGACTGTGCCAAACAACGCTTACAGTCTGATAAGCAGACGTCTGATTTAACAACATGTAGAACAGGGGTCAGCTGTGAAGGTGACAGCGCAAAGTATGTGAAATGTCATATTAAATCAGAAATGTGGTCGTTTTACATGTGACAAAGCAAGAGAAGGACAAAGGAGTTGAGGGTGTGTGGAAGAGAGTGATTATAACTGATCATGAAATACCAACCAGATAAGGGGGGAAGTAAGGACATGAAAGTGGTGAGAGAGAGTGAAAAGTCGGGAGGATCAGTGGATTGTGTATCCCTGTGTGGTTAAGGAATTTTTGGAAATCCATCATGAGAGTGAGCAAGCTAGAAAGAATTATAACAAGTGTGAGAAATGACCATGGAGTAAGTGGCTGAGCGAAATGGAGGAAAAGATCACTAAAGAGAAGAAGTCAAGGAACTGAGAGACCATGGTGTTACAAGAAATAGCTGTTTGGACATTAAAATCACCCAGGATAAAAACAGAGTAGTCATGGAGGGAGTGACAATGAGTTTTTAAAAAATAAGAGGAATTGAAGGATTAATAAGTGAGGGCAACAAGGAGAGTAGTGGGTTTCCTTGCAAGATGACATGAGATGCAAGGCTGGGAAGCAAGGTATGCAGTGAGAAGAGTTTGAATGGTCTGAAAGCAGGAATGGGAGACAAAGGGCTGCAGGAAAGGGCTCCAAGCCCAGCAGTAAAGGGCCTGAGGAAGAGAGCAAACCTTCACTTGAGGGGACTACAAGGGAAGTACAGTCTTCAAGGGAGAACCAATTTTCACTTAGAGCCAGGCAGCGAATGCCACAGTTGAAGAAGGACTCGAGGGGGTAGGAAATTTTGTTAACGATGGACTTTAAATTCCAGAGGGATTAAAATTCCACTGTAGTGGGAGGGCTTCAGGAGTTGAGAAGGGGATATACAGAAATTATGGAAATTAGTGTCTAGGAAATGAAGGATGACCTCAGATACTTGGGCTTCATGTGACTGACAAAAACATGAATAAAGCATATTATGAAATAAGTCCTGATAATTCCAAAGCACATAAAAGTGGAAAGTCTGAGTGTCGTGGGGAGGAAGGGTGGAAATCTTGTTAGGCGTTCCGGGGCTCCTAAGTGACTCCTACTGTTGGTTGCATGCAGGGCGGGAGAGGTTCTCTCTTACTCTGAGCATGCAAGCTCCTGACGTTTCTCTGGCAGAGCATTATACTTGCTTTAATATCTGTCGTAGATAGAGGCTTGTAAACCACAAAGATACAAATGCGCAAGACTCCTATTTAACCTTCACAAAGGGGGACACCATACCAGTGCAAGTTGTTTCTAGGCAATGATATGGTCCCTCTGAGAAGTAGGAGGGGGAAGAAAACCTGGGAACTTTTCAACTCTGGCAGATTTCTCACCCCACTTAGGCTGCTAAACCACCCTGATCACGTCCCTGGGAAACACACAAGAGATGCTGTGGGTTTGAGTTTACTGGAAAGTATTCTTTTCTTATGTATCCTTTTTGTGCTCAATAAAGTTTGTGAGAAGCTAATGTGTTCTATGAGCTTATTTTTTTCCAACCTTCCAATTGAGCCCCAATTCTCTTGAACTAAGGCCCAGGGTCCTATGTTTATTACTTTGGCTTTACTATGTGTTCACATCTCTTCTGTGACAGAGACATAACCAGTTCCCCTATGAGCCCCTCTAGTGCTTGTTCTTAATTCATATGTTTTGAGCCATGGCTCAGAGATAATATAGAAAATCAAATGCAAACATATTTATGTTCCAAAGTAGGGTATTTTCTCATTAGTTGTCTAAATCAAGTCACAATTGGAGCAGTGCAAATGGTAAAGAGAGACTGCATTCCTTTTACAGACAGGGCTGCTCTAAAATGACCCAATCAAAACTACTAAAGTCACACTGCATATTTTGTTTTTCTCCTTTTGGAAACACGGGCAAAATTTCAAGACAATCCAAGAGAAAAATGTACCAATTACTGTGTAAATCCCCTTGAGCACTTCAGGTTTTGCAGTCTTTTCATATTATTTTTATCTGGGGGTAAATTTATACAATTTCTGACTGCTTTTTAATGATGACAAGCCTCTATACTGTGCCAAAGCATCATTTATTAATTTGCAAGTTGCCCACTTAAATAGTGTGCCTCCAGCTGACATTGTAACTCTAGATTAATGTCAAATCATTGCAATTTACAGTGTCTATATACATCCCAAGTTAGAAAAGACAGGGTATCCAAAGTCTTGAAAAAGATATTCCTTCCACATGTGCTTGAAAAAAAATAGATCGAGATTTGTTTTTTTCTACAACGAGAATATAAGAGTTTGGGAACTCCCAGATTTCTCCCATTATAGGATAGTTTAAATTTCTCTTTGGAGCTCACTTGCTTCTGGGTCTGGGTCTTAGGTGACTTCTCCTCCTAGGCCTGTTCAGGTCACTCCCCATTGAAATCTAGGTCTTCCTTTTCTTAAATTTAGTTGGAATTAATATTATGTGTGGTCTGCCGATTGAGTGATCTGTCTCTTACCACTGAGCTCCCATATGCCTTCCCAGATGTTTTTCACGAGTTCAGTACAGTATAATTCACATAACAGCTCTGCAATCTGGGATACTAGGGGTGAATTTTGGTGTCCTTGGAGACCCCAAATAACACTATTCCCAACTGCCATACTGAACCAGCCCAGTATCCAGAATACTCTATTTACTAATTGCCTAATTGTGGTCAAATTGTATAATATCTGTAAATGTTAGTTTTCACATCTGTAATATGAAGACAACAATACTTCCTTCATGAGGTTGTTGATATGCTAAAATTAGTCCACACCTAAAGAGAATCTTTATATTTTATAGATGCACAATATGCAATTGCTTTTATGAACAAATCTTCCAGTATCACCTGCTGCTTTGTACAACTTTTGCATTGGACCCCCAAGTGAAATAATGCTGCAATTCTCTCCCCACTGAATTTGACTTCATGGAATTTAAAGAGTAACTGAATCACATCTAGGATGACTACAACTTTTAGACCAGCATCTCTCAACCTTTAATGTTCATACACATCTCCGAGGCATCTTGTTAAATGCCAAGTTCTAATTTAGTAGTCTACGGTGGGGCCCAAGATTCTACATTTCTCACAAATTTCTGGACGATGGTGATGCTGCCAGTCTATTGACACATTTTGAGTAGCAAAGCTTTAGATAACTGGTTCTCAACCTTGGCTGAATATTAAAGTCATCTGGGGAGCTTTCAAAAATCTTAATGCCAGACTGAATCCCAGGCCAATTAAATCAGAATCCCACCCTCCTTACCTTCCTAACTTACTGCCTGTTCTTATCAATTCAGGAAATACATACTTAGTGTCTACTGTCTAGTCAATGCCAGATAAATAATAGTGACTAATAAAAGAGGCATCTATTTAAAATAGGTTGCTTTCACAGAAATAGAAAAGGGGTTCCAAGAAGAAAAGTGAGTGTATAATCAGCAGTGGGAGAATGTCCTTACAACCCCGGGTTGCTAAGAGTCCACATATAGAGTGCTTACTTTATATCAGGAATATTGCCATTTCATTTCATTGTGAGAGAGATAATATTTCACTATTTTGAGGTGAGATTTAGAAACAGTTGTCTGAGGCGAACCACCTGGAAAGAGACAGATGTGAAAGTGACACACATGCCTCTCTTACCCCAAATGCCCTGCTCCTACTGCCACGTCCCATCCCCAGGTGTTCCTGTGCTTCCTATTTAAGAACTGTACATCTGTGGTATGAGTTCAGGTCATGGGATACAATCAAATATAATTTAGGAAAGCACCTGTAATTTTCTTTTCCAAACACATAGTCCCAAGAGCTATAAGTTCTTTGTCACTAACTGAATTTCAAAGGGGTTTGTTTGATTTATTTATAATTACATTAGGGTCGATTAACTGCTATTAAAGTAACACCAAAATATCACTAGTTTAATACAGTATAACTCACACAGTGGTCCTCAGGTGGTATTCCTGGTCTTGGCAGCTAACCTTGTAGCAGGGACTCGGGTACGCAAGATCTTGTGGTTCTGCCCCCCTCTAAGTCATCTGAGTTCTCTCTGAGGCAGATGGCTAAAGTGCACGGAGGATCTCACATAGGAAGTTTTATGGGAGTGAACTGTGTATCATGCTTCACTTCCACCCGCATTCCAACGGCTAAAACTCATTTCTATGGCTCTACCTAACGGCAGGAGAGCTTGGAGAATCTAGTCTACCTGGGTGCCTAAAAGAAAAAGGGAAACAGATTTTTCAACTAAAATAAAATATAGAATACAGATATATAAGTATTTATTTTCCATGTATGGAATAATCTTTGCCATGACTTCTTTGTCACCTATCTGTACCTTTTAAAACTACTCATCAATATCTTCCAGATAAGCTACCACCCCTCTAAAGTCACAAGGGGAGGGAAAATGCACAGAGAGCAGGAAGAGGCCATGCTTCTGGCCACACCTGCTTTAATTACCTTGTTTCTGGGACTCTAAGTTCAGTGAAACCATCCTATCTCCTCACTCATTGGCAGAATTCCATGCATGCTATCCTTTGCCAGAGTCAGATATACATTCATATTTCTTCATTCCATTCTCATGTCTTGCTAGAAACAGGAAGACTGAATTCAAATCTCAAGGTAACAGCAACAAGATAACACATTAACTTTGATTCAGGTGCTCTTAAAGAATAAAATGTGCTGTGATGATCTTTAAATTTTTTATATATTTATCTATTTTGGACCACTTTTTAATTGGCTATTCTTTGAAAAACTTTTTCATGTGTAAGGAAATATATATATATTATATTTTTGTATTTTATGTGTGTATATATATATATATATATCAGGTGTCCATATTTTTGCAGTTTTTCATGTTCTTTCAATCTTGTTTACATCAGGAAGAAACCTTCAACTCTTATAGGCCTTTAACAAATATTATCAATAACTACTGACTATTTAAGAGGCAGGATGTACTAGATCATGGGCTGTCTACAGATGGAGGCAGCAGCAATAATCAGAGAAAAATAATGGATAAGAGCAGAAATAGTTTAAGTGGGCTAGAAGCAAATGAACCCAGCATGGACCTTATGATTAATATTCTAAACTGTAAGTGCAAATTCTTAAATCTGGAGGTTATATCTATTTACAGGGCCCAATTATAGACCCTATGTGTTTTAGTGATCATTGTATCTCACTTCAAGTTTGCTTTGATTTTCTGAGACAGTTCTTCCAAACCATGTGGACTTTAGGATTTGCTAAAAAACTCACTATAGTCACCCTGGAAAGCAGTACCACTTTGTAATATAGCCCATATGGAGTGGTTTTTCCCAGGCCTCTGAATAAGGCAGTCAGTATATATGACAATTTGGTCAACACCCTGTCAGCAATAAATAGCTACATCCATGTAGATTCTTATGCCCAGTTTACATTGTGCTTAAGCCAGGCTCTGAATTCCTTCCAATTCTTACCACATGAGAGAAAATGCATTAACATGCACATGAAAGAGATCTGTTTTCAGTTTGCCCACTTTCATTAAGGTTGGAAAACCCGTAATCTTCCCATTTGAGAGCTCATTTGGTAAATGAATGATGACTGAGGAACATGTTATTTGGATATGTGTTTAATTTCCTCCCTTTTACTTGCTTGAATCTCTGTGTTCACTAAATCTATTATTATTTTTTATAAGATGGCAATGGTAAATACAGTCAGGCACAGCATAATGATGCATTGGGCAATAATGGACCACATATACAATGGTGGCCCCGTAATATTACAATTGAGATGAAAATTTCCTGTCGCCTAGTGATGTTGTAGCCATTGTAATGTAGCACAATGCACACATAAGTGCTTGGGGTGATGCTGGTGTAAACAAACCTACTGCACTGCCAGTTGTATAAAAGTCTAGCACATACAATTATGTATAGTACATAATACTTGATTGGGATAATTGACTGTTACTGGTTTATTTACTGTAATTATTTTTATTGTTATTTTAGATTATACTCCTTCTACTTATAAAAAAAAATGTTACTGTAGCCAGCCTCAGGTAGGTCCTTCAGGAAGTATTCTAGAAGAAGGCATTGTTATCATAGGAGATGACAGCTCTATGCATGTTATTGCCCTTTAAAAACCTTCTAGTTAGACAAGATGTGGAGGTGGAGGACAGTTATATTGATGATCCTGACATTCTGTAGGCCTAGGCTAATGTGAGTGTCTGTATCTTAATTTTTAACAAAAAAGTTTAAAAAGTCAAAAAAAAATAATAGAAAAATGTTTATAGAATAAGGATATAAAGAAAGAAAATATTTTTGTACAGATATATGATGTGTTTGTGTTTTGTGATAAATTTTATCAAAAAAGAGTCCAAAAGTTTAAAAAATTTGAAAAGTTTATAAAGTAAAAAGGTTATAGTAAACCCAGGTTAATGGATTATTGAAGAAAGAAAATAATTTTTATCCACATAGCCTAAGTGAAAGGTTTGTATAAAGTCTACAGTAGTGTACAGTAGTGTCCTAGGCTTTTCTATTCTCTCAGCACTCACTCACTAACTCACCCAGAGCAACTTCCAGTCCTGCAAGCTCTATTCATAAGTGCCCAGTACAGGTGTACCATTTTTTATCTTTTTTATTATATTTTTACTGTACTTCTTGTATATTTAGATATGTTTAGAGACATGAATACTATCATTTGTTACAATTGCCTACAGTATGCAGTGCAGTAACATGCTAGTTTTGTAGCCTAGGAACAATAGTCTAGCCTAGGTGTGTAGTAGGCTATACCGATTATAGTTTCTAGGTTTAGTTAGGTGTACTCTATGATGTCTGCCCAATGATGAATTCACCTAATGATGCATTTCTTAGAATGTATCCCCATCATTAAGTGACACATGACTATAATAAGTAACTTTACCTTTTTAAAGAACTACTGTGGACATCTATGGAGCTGGTGCTGTGTGGCAGGTAAGAGTCCAGAGTTGGGGCTTTAACAGACCTGGGTTCTGAGTCCAGTGCTGCCATTTAGGAGCTTTTGTGACTTTGGTCTGGTAATGTAATGTCTGTGTGTACTGAGGGGAACTCAGAGTAAGATCTAATTAGAGTTTAATGAAAAGGATTAAGTGTGATGATGCAAGTTGTCTTAGTCCATTTTCTCTGCTATAACAAAATACTACAGACTGGGTAATTTATAAAGAAAAGAAGTTTATTTGGCTTATAGCTCTGGAAGCTGGGAAGTTCAAGAGGCTGGTTCTATCATCTTGAAACAGTCATCCCATGATGGAAGGCAAGAGAAAGGTTGCTTTTATAACAAAACCACTCACGCAATAGCTAAGCCACTTTCATGACAATGGCATTCATCCACTCATAAGAGTGGAGCTTTCATGACCTAATCACTTCTTAAAGGCCCCACTTCTCAGTCCTGTTACAGTGGCAGTTAATTTTCAACATGAGTTTTGGAAGGAACATTGAAACCATAGCACATATAAAGACTGAGCCCAATAGGTGCACACTGGCAGGTGTTCATCATCATAATTATTAAGATCACCATGTTGCAGCACTGAACAAAAGGCTTTACACACATTCTCCACAGTAATTCACTGTAGGAAGTGAGTTTTTTAAAACACTATATTATAGAGGAAGAAATTAAAAATCAGAGACTTCAGCTGCATAGGAATGATGCTCATTTACGTGGAAGAGCCACTTACTCAAGCGTCATGCCACTTCCATGCTGCTTTCCCCTAACCTAAGATGCACTGAATGACAACTCTACTGGTACAAAATGCAGCTTTCTAAAATAACTATTGACATTATATATAAGTGGAAAGTAATAAAGTAAAAATGCAGTGATGCTTTTTTTTTTTCCTGGTAGCTAGCTGTCTTGTTTGGAATGGCTGTGCTATCTCAAATATGCAGAGGGAGTAGAAGACACTTTTATCAAAAAGGAAAAGCTTTAGTGTGGGTCTTATATCAACTGCACCTCCTAATGACTTGCCTGGGATTCATGGACACCAAATAATGGGGGGAAATCCCAAGACAAGCTGTAAAAATCCATTCACGTATTTATTCATACATTAATTAGCTTATTAATTCATTAGACATTTATTGAGCTCCTACATGTCAAAAAACATTAAACACAAAATGGATGCAATGATAAAAACACCATAATCCTCATCTTGGAGGAGCCCACAGTCTAGTTTAATAACAAATGATCACCGATATATGTGAAATTTTTTAAGGCAATAGCAGTTTGAGAATCTTTGTCTTCTGCAAGAAATTTGTGTTCTAAATCATGAAAACATGTCACTCTTCAAAGTCAGTATCTCCTTAAAATTTTGGTAAAAATTTGTGAATTCATTATAGGTCTCTGTCAAAATACTGATTTAGATAATAATCATCTATTTCCTTTCCCTAAAGATTTTGAATTGAATTTAATTGAATATAGAATTCCCTTTTCATACATTAAGTCATTAGATGAAACTTTTAAGGAGAAACTATCCTACAGGTATTATTTATTCTTGATTATTGAGATTAAGTGCATGGCCATTGTGCTTTGACAATTTGGAATGGAATTGTGCTTCAGCCATTTATTAGTTGTGTAATTTGGGGAAATTACTTGTAATACAAGCATAATTATAGTGCCTATTTTCTAGTGTTATGAAGATTAAGTTGTAAACACTGAATAATGTTAGGTATTATTAATTAACTATTATTATTATATTAGACAAATCACCTAGTACCAAAATGTAACAATGTTAAGGGAAACCCAAGAAAATAAGCAACCTCAACTGGTACACACACTCTTTGGGAAAGCACTAACTGTGGAATTCAACTAAAGAATAACTATATAATGTTGACAATGTAAAGCCAAATGTAACCCCAAATGTACTTTTATTATATTAATGCTATCAACAATAATTAAGTATTCAATAATTTTGATGATAACTCTTTATAAAGTTTATTCCAGCTTAGTTCAATAATTATTGATCTTCTAATCTGCATAAGAAATTATATTGTAGGTTGCAGCAGAAATAACCGTAGATAAGCCCTGATTTGCCCCATCAAAATGTTTAGAGTTCAGGAAGGAGAGCAGAATAGGATACAAGTAAGTTGCCTCACTAGAGAAAATAATAATATGTGTCACAAAAAGAATGAAAGGTGCTAAGAAGATTCAAAGATGGGACAGGAGCCTACATCCTGGAATTGGATCCTCCTGTGTTTTGGTTATTATATGCCTGAGGCAATTTGCACTGGTTGGAAGAGCTCTGGATGTGCAATCAGTATTACTATGTTCTAGCCCTAGTCTTACCAAAAGCGAGCTTTGGCACCTAAAGCAAATTTGCTTACCCTCTAGGAATCTGCTTCCTCATTTACAGAACAATTTACTTTTCAGAATAGGTGTAATGACAAAATTTAAAAAAAAATTAATGTGAAAATGCTTGAAAAATACGTCACCGAATTAAACAAAAACAACAAACATATAGGCATGCAATTTTATCACTTTTAAGAAATAAAAGAAAATTTTCAAATTTGAAAGTTTTAAATGTATCCATTGCTGTGTGTTTTAGGATTAAAATGGAATATTTTATTATAAACTATTATAAAACATTCTAATTTTTGCCTCTTACTACTTTCAGAGTAATCTATAAGTGATCAGTGAAAAATGAGGAAACTATTTTGGATTTCTTAAAAATGGTAGCTATTTAAATGTATTCATTAATTTTTTTCCCCTTTTACTCTCCTGATATTTATTAAGTACTGAGTATCTGCCAGATGCTATGATATGCACCAAATTCAGCAAGTCAGGGCTTCTGTCCTCGATGAGCATAATGTCAAGCTTTGAAGACAGACACAAAATGGTGCTTATGTGTTAAGCATGCTGAAGGAAAAGTGCAGGGGATGACAGAAGCATGTGGCAGGGAATCTTTTATAACCTAATCTTGGAAGTGACATACCATCACTTCTGTCATATTCTATTGGTCACACAGGTCTGTAGTCTCCTGGAACAATATGCAAGGAGACTATCCAAACATATGAGTTTTGGGAGGGGGAGATCATTGAGGACCATTCGAAGCTGGTTGCCATAGTATTCTAGCCTAGATTTGGAATTGTGGCATTGTCTTTCCCATTTAGACACACAAAAATAACAAATAAATATCGTAATATAGTTAGATACACATTGTAAGAACAAAACCTGAGAAGTGTTGCAATCCTAGATGCTTTTAAATTATATGCAAGAAGCTAATCATTGAATATGGAAAACATCCATGAGTGATCGGGGCCAAGTGCATGTTTGAGACTTCTTGAATCTAGACTTGATAACCGAGCGATTTGGCAGCACAGATCCCCATTTCCTTTCCCACTCAAATGGCTACAGAATCAGGAATGGGCTCAAACTAATCAAATTCGAAGGAGAATGTTAGCAAGGACTAGTGTAACCCGAGAATCTGCAAACTTCAGAGAGGTTTCAGTACTCGCTCCTGGGAATGTCCTGTTCTAGCACCCCTGCTATATGAGGACGTCTTTCTCTCACTCCTGCAACACCATATAGCCCAACCTGTTCTGCTAAAAAAAAAAGAAAGAGAGGCACTAGTGAGTATTTTTCCTACTAACATTTATTGAGTTCTTGATATAACTATCACTTATTTTTCCAAGAGTTTTTTCTACCATGAGAAGAATTTCTTAATCCAGTATTCAAAATGAAGAACAATTTAATTTCTTCAGTAACCTACTTTCTAAATTTACTACAATAAAAAAGAATATGATTATATGCTTGGTTTATCATTTTGGAAAGAAAAATTATTACTAAATGTTCAATCCTTAGAAATTGTAATTAATATTTATAGTGTATTAGAAAAGAGAGGTTATATGTAGTTATTCATAAACAATGTATGTTTGCATATCAAGTTATTGGAAAAAGAGGAACCAGACCAAAATATGTTTTTATTTCTCTTTGTCTACTTTATCTACCTCATATTAAGCCCTCATATCCAGAGATGGTCCAGAGCTTTGAGATTAGCTAAGCCTATGAGATAATGCATCTTATTTCTTTAAGCATCTAAATGCAGGTCGATGCTTATGTTCACTTCGGGATACTTTTGCAGACAGTCTACACAGATTTGAGTAGAAACTACCCAGCCTTGGGAAAGGATGACTTCCATCCTCACACAGACTAATAAAAATTTAGAAAAAAATATAGAAAAATGTGAGAAAGATATAGAAAAATAATATGATGACTAAATAAAACATATGGGATGCAAAGTCAAAATAGGAAAAGCAGATTTCCTAGAAGGAGCCACAGAATTATAAAATAAAAAGGTCTTTAAAGACAAACTAATTCCACTTCCTTAGTTTAATAGTGATGGGAAAAAGCTCCAAAGAGAATTTTTTTTTAAACAAGGTCACTGGGCTATGTGAGTTGAAGCCAGCTCTGAATCTAGTGGTCATTCCACTTCACTGGGAAGCCTCTCTCCATAGGACGCCTCACCAGAGGTTGCTGCAAGTGCATTCTACCTCAGCAGTCTGGGAAATTGTATTCTTTTAAAACAGATCTGAACAAAGGACACAGACATACAAGCCCACAGGAGGATTACTGTTACCAAACAGATGACTAAATCACTGGTTTTATTCCATTTTTGATTTGGGGGGCTTATGCTGTTTCATGCAGTTTAATGTGAGAGGCCACTGTGTGAAAATGTCTGGAGAACTAGGGAAAAGGTGAAAAAGGAAAAAAAAAAGTTGATGGTCAAAACCACAGAATCATATGTGACAGGGTTTGCCAAAGCCACTACAGCCAAGGCTCACAGACCACAGCATATAGAGGGTAGAGAGTGATTCAGGCTGGTGGTGCCAGTCTGCTACCTTGGTACTCTCTGCTCTGCAGGGTGGGAGAGGCAGAGCATTGGAACGCAGCAGGCACAGGTGCCTCTGGCCCTCTGCCTGCAATGCCTGAGCAGCATCCCCAGGCTTCCATGAAGCACTGATGAGCTTTCTGAGGCCACATGGAGGTAAGGATCTGTATTTAGTATACATGGATCCTTTTGGAGTGTTTCACTGCAACTGGTGGTAAAAATGTTTGTTTATGAACTAAAATTTTTCAGTTACCTGTGGATATCTTCCAAGGACCCTCTGACTAAACATATGCAGCATAAATTTGCATAACATACAATCAGGCTGATTCTGTAGAAATGTGTAATGTGATTATATATGCTTATTCAGTAAAAAAAAAAAAAATCATTTCTATCTGTAGGCATCTCCCAGCAATACCTATGGCAATATACTGACAGAAGAAATGCTTTTGCTATTTATTATGCATGATGGAGCCTTGTGACTATGCCTGAGAGCAGAACAAGAAAAGCTGATGTGAAAATATGTTCCACACTTGGACAGTGATTCTCTAGTCCAGGCTTTCAATATATTGTATGTACCATTTGTAAATGGATTGAAATAAAAATATAGATTGAGTAGGATTCACCTACTGGATCAGGTCTTTGCCCGATTCCAACCTGGTTGATGAAAATTTCACTTAGGTAAAGTTTCTCATTTAATTCTCATCAGAATCCCCTAGTCCTCATATATGCAGAGTCTGATTCAATAGGATGGAACTGGGAGTAGGAATGTATGTTTTTAAAAACCTATAGAAAGCCAGATAATTTGTCATATATTTAACTTTTAGAACCTCTGACTTACAGAATCATCACTTGCCTTTAATGTAAATCCCAGACATAAAGCCCAACTTCTCAAGCTTGAATACGAGAACTGTTCAGACAAACCAAAGCTCTGAAGTCCTATGAGAAGGTAGACGTTCCAAAGGACCAGTGTCAAGCTCAAACGTCTGGTTAGGGGCATTGAGAGTCAGTTCCCCAAGCTAGTATATCAGACTCCTCAAAGGCAGCAGTTGTGTCCATTTTCTCACCCCCAGCTTCTAGCACAATGCTTGATTCTGAAAAATGCTTGAATGAGAATAGCATGCTAGTTGGAGACAGTGGATTATAGACATTTTGTAATGTCTATGCAACTAAGAGGAGAAGACAAGAAAGTAAAAAGAACTAGGACAGGCATATTATATTAGATATTTATTATCTACTTTCATACTGCATGGGGTCTGAACTAAAATTTAAAGATCAAGGACACAGAATTTGGGGAACTGTATTTTGTTCTACTTTAACATATCAGTGAGTGGGTCTAGTATTTATGCCTCATCTTCCTTTAGATTGTTACATTTCTGTTTCAGGGCTAAGGAATCGTACACACACACACACACACATACATACACATATATACATGCACAATACACACATATATATATATATAACATATGTATTGATCACTTTCCCCTAAAATTAAGGATAGGTGAATGTAGCTATTTTCAAAGGATTCATCAATGAGGATGCTGAAGGCTTGCCAGGTAATCATTCTAGTGAAGAGTGGGAAGGTAGATCCCTGCTGTACTAAAGTCTTTTCTTTTTAAGCAAATAATGACTGATGATTTACATCTATAAACCACTGCCCTTTCATGCCTTAGGTCTAACACTTTAAGGAGAGGATAGGGAGGTATGAAAAGGATACCACCTGAGACAACATAACTACTAAGTCTTCATTAACCATAACTTGACATTAGCTGGCACCTCATTTCCTCTCAAATGCCAGATTACAAAGGTTTTACTGTGTGTATACCCATGTCTATATGGTAATGAGATGGGGTTTTTATGTGGTTTATGGAAAGCAGCTCTCATTATTTTACAACCACTTCCCGCCCTTTCCCCTATTCTCAGCTGTAAATTCTCTTTCTTTTAATGTTCTATATGCCCGCCTCAATTTCTAATCTGCCTTAGATCAACAATGTTCTAAATGTCCAATAAAGTTAACTTCAAGTTTTTCTCACTGTTTTTCATCTCTGATCCATCTGAATTTACCACTCATTAGGAGTGAGAGCAAGAGAAAAAAATTATTTCTGTTGAGAGATTTATATTCGGCTCTTTACAATTTCTATTGCACAGACAGGAAAGTTAAATCATAAAAAACTAAGGTGATTATTCTAGATCACTATGTACTTTATCTACAGGAATAGCAGAAAGAAGAAACCAAAATATATTTAAAACATTTTAAGAAATTAAGGATTCTTTACTTAATTTTTATTAAAAAATTCTTCAGTTGAGTAGACATGCGAAGAAATTGTGGGTTCTCAAACCATCGAGAATAAAATAATCTACAGCCAGCAGGTTTAGAAGTAAGAAGATTTGTTTGTGGGAAAAAGTACAAGTATGTTATCAATTAGAACCATAACACAGCTTTTTTCTACTGGAAAGGAAGATTATTTTTGGATTGTAACATGTAGTTTTATGGTGTTTCTCCCCTTAGATTTGGAGTTTGAATAATATCAAAAGAAAAGCTCTCTAGTTTCCCACAATCCACAGGAGGCTTGTGTGTCTGCACTCTTGCTCACACCCCAAAATTCTGTTATATTAGTCTCTCTCTCTCTCTGGGGAGCAGAGGATGCCTCTTCAGCGCTCCCAGAACTTGTCTTAACATGGTAATGAAACCCACTGAGGAATGCAAGAAAAATCATGAAAAAAGAAAGAGCCAGGTTAAATGATACTCCAACTGCTAAATCTCAATGATGTCAGATCCTTGAGAAACATGCGCATATGTGGTTTCCCCTGAGAAATCCTACCTAAAGTTCCTATTCGCCTACTCTCTGATACTTTTTCACATTCTCCCAAAGAAAAAAATGCCACCAAGGCATACTGTATGTACACACCTAAATCATCCTGTTAGCACCATATGACGTTTAGAGAAAGGGTCTTAAAGACACCGAACATCTGTTTGGAAATGAAGAAGAAATGACCGTTGTGAACTTTCTCAGCAAAATCAGTATACTGGGAGTGACTTGGAAGGTCGGAACAGATTCTTTTTTTTTTTTCTGTTGCAGCTGCTTGAACACTGGCTAGAAATTAAGACATTGGAACAACTTCTCTGCTTTACGGCCATGATGCAACTCAGTGGTTTCAAACTTTTTACCAAGGACAAGCCAATCCTGAAAATAGGTCTGTTTTCCACTGGTTTGTTAGAAAAGAAAATGTTTAGCTTTCCCCTGTCTGTCAATCTTGTGGTAAGGAAATGCCACCAGGGTACCTTTTATAAGAATCTGGGCTCAGAAACAGCTGTACAGATCATAAAATAAGTTTTTTTCCCCCTTTAATCCAACTGGCATTCAAGTCAACGGGCATTTTCAGAGACAAATTATAAAGCAGACTCATTTTGAAACTCAACTTGGAAGAGAGACATACACAACCATGACAACCTGTTTAGAACTGGATATTCTGATTGTCAACACTGGAAAATGAGGGAAAGTCATTTATGATACTATAAGCACCGCTCTCCTAAAGCTTTCCACTTTCCTGTGGATAGAAAACCAAATCGATGCAAAAGCCCCAGGTTTCTGGAAAAGAGAGGAGAAAAAAAAGTCCTTGAGAGATGATATGAAGGATATTATTCTTTCATGAACTAATATTGTCTCCTTGTCAGTTTTAAATGAAAAAAAGACTAAAATCCCCAAATGGGAAGCTAAATAATGGCTTCAGAGTGCACAGTAATAACAAGTGAATCGCTGAAACCAATTTCAACCCCAGAGTGACAGAGAACAGTAAATCATCTTCTTCCCTCTTGCACCATCCCCTTCCTGCCAAAAAAAATTTGCTCTTGTACTTCACTCCACTAAAACGTAATTTTATCTTACTCCATGTCTGCCTTTGTTGCTGCTAAGAATCTAGCTTCCTTTCTTCCTACAGTAGTAGGAAAGAAGGCACTATTTTTAAAAATTATTTTACTATTTTTAAAAACTTATGCATTTTATTTCTTTTTAAAAATTTTATGTTATTGTGGTAAGAATGCTTAGCATGAAATCTATCCTCCTACACATTTTTAGGTGTATAATACATTATTTATTGTTGACTATAGGTATAATAGTGTAGATCTCTAGAGCTTATTCATCTTGCTTAACTGAAACGTTATGACCATTGTATTGACTGAGGGCAGAACAACAGCTGCCCTGGTGACAGCAATGGATGGCCACCTGTGATTAAATCGTACGGTGCAATATGTCCCCCACAGAAGTACTGAAAGCTCTGTTTTAAAGGTATCTGATATGGTAGAATGTGTTTAGGGCAGATCTCCTTTCCTCTTTCTTTTCCTTCTCTTACAAGAAAGAATATAAGTTAAGGGAGGAGAGAGACACACAAGTCTAGGAAAGGATTTTCCATTTAAATTGGTTCAATATGTTCTGAGCCTCTCACCTTGTGCCTCATGCAGAGATTTGCAAAGAAAATTAAATGCTGTTTCCTTAGTGAGGGGATCTCAGAGAAGCAAATAGCAGAATTCTGTTACAAATAAATTATTAAGCAACCATTTTCCCCATCTTTCCATATCTAAAGGACTCTGTAGGGCTTTGTCTAGCAGTAAAATCTGGAGGAAAGGGGTGCTGTGGTAATCATCCAAGATATAACCCAGAGGATTGCGGAAATAGCCTGAGTTTGGCCAGTAGAAGATGACAGATGACGGGGAAGTTCAGATTGCTAAATTCATAGCTGCTGAGAAACTAAGAAGTGTTAATGGGAGAACTCTCAAGTCATTAAGGTGAAAAGAATCAACAAACTGTGATGGAAAGGTAAATAAAGGGAGATGACACACTTTCTCCTTTCTCCTCTACTCTCTTCCCTCCATATTCCCTTCGAACAGTTTAGTATTATTCGACAGCATTCAGCATTTAATGAGCACGAATTGTTGAGAGAAGCACAGAGCAAGATTCTAATCACATAATCAAGACACAGTTCTGAACTATAGCACACACAAAAATTCCTCAAGGTAGTGCTGTCTCTTTGGTTTTGAGTCTATCATTAGTTGGATAATGGGTGGTATTATCTTTCAAGGCCTAAGTTTTGTGGGTGCTAAATATATGTCAACAGCTCTACTAGGCACTTTAAATTTGTTTCCTAATTGTAATCCTCCCAATTAGCACTGTAAATTAAATATCATTTACCACCATTTCACTGACATGAACCAGACTTCGAACAGTGAAGAAACTTGCCCGAGGTCACTTATAAATGACAGAACTGAGATTTAGGTGTTTTTATGATGCAAAGCCAGTGGTTTGTTAATGTGGAGGTGTTGGTGTCCTTCATTTAGGTAGTTTATATAACTGATATGTTTGAACCTATGGCTACAACCTCCTCCTACCCCCATTGCTTGAGAACCACTTTATGCAGTGATGGAAACACAAGGAAAAATGATCGTGAAGTATGGCTCTTTCTCACTGGTGTGAATGTTCAAATTGGATGCACACATATTTGGAATATATAAATGTATTCTCTCTCTTTCATCCTACAGGAGATGTGGCTCCGCATATCTGGTTGCCAAAGAGAGACTGCAGCTGGCTGGAAGCATTACACGGCACTGTGGGAGCCTGCAACGCATTAGCAGTATTATACTTTCTGATTATGGCAAAGATGAAGCTCACAGCTTCCTCATATTTTAGATACTATTAGCAAAGTTCAGCATGAATAAAGAGAATAAATCAAAGCAATAATTGAACTTGCTTTACACGGGTCTGCCAGTTTCCTGTAATTATTAAAGAGAAAAAAGGCTTGTTTATATCACAGAATTCAATTTTGAATATTATACATGTCCCCATTTCTCTTTACCCATTTTCTATAATTATATTTTCAAAATTCATTTATATTTCAGTAATTAATAAACACAGAGGTTAATAAACTTTCACAAAACTAATAGAAAAATAAGTTGGTCACAGATTCTTGATATTATTAACTCAGTAGTTTCTTTACTTTTTGTGATTTGTATAATGATAAAATAGATTAGATATAAAATGAAATGAGTATTTTAGGTTCTCATGATCTATTTCAAAATATTGTAAAATATATTATTGCATACTGATCTCATCTTAGGCTTGAATATTATATTCATTTGATGCATAGTTATATGTGTATTCAATGGACAACCACCAATGAGCAACTGGGAACAGACATAGCATTGAGTTGGGATGGCTTTGTAAGTCACATAACAGAGGACTGGCCTTCATCCTTAGCTCTAGCAAATGGCAATAGAGATAAAAATGGGGTGTGCAAGTGGATGAAACTATATTCATTTTTTAACAAATATTTATTAAGCATTTACTACCAAAGGAGTGTATCCCAAGCAGAAAGAAGAGCAACTCAGTGAAGTCTATTTTGGATCATTCACAGGTGAGCAACAAGATCAGTGTGGCTGAAATGAAATGTGCTGAGGACTAGTTGTAAGAGATAAACGCAGATGGCATAGACATATCAAATCATGTTTAGCACATTGACTGCCACACTAGGAAAAAAATTTCTTTGGGTCCACCGTGTCTTATTACAAAAATAGAACAAAAACTTTAAAAACAAAATGATCCTTTCTAACTTAGTAAAAAATTTGTTATTTTTTATTGTTTTCTGTGCATGAATTACATGCAACTTGAAAAATAGTTCTTGCAGCTCACAAGGTGAAGAGATGTGTGAGTCACATATGCTTCACGAGGCCCTGGGCTTAAAACTAGCATGACTTAAATACAATTCACATGGCAGTTAATGTATTAGATGCCATTGTAAGGACACTGAGATTTTATTCTGAGTGAAATGGAAAGCTGATGGAGAATGTTCATTAGAGGCATTATATGATCTCAGAATCTAATACTATCTACACTTTCTTCTATTTTGATGAATGCCTTTTACCTGTGAGCTGGATCTTTATAGGCAATATACATTCTTGAGTTCCATGTATGAAAGCATGAGTTTAAAGATTTTGACTAGGTCATTAATGGGACATTTAATGAGAAAGATCTGTGAGCCAGATTTGGGCAGAGGGCAGGTTGGAGAGATGCTGCACCAAAAATCAGAAATAGGCAAGTCTTTTCTGCTGACCAAGAACAGATGGATAAGACAGGGGGGAAAACCAAGTGCCAAACTGGAAGTGGGGAGTTACAATACCATAGTAGCAGTAGGGGGGTGGAGGCAGGCATAAAGGCATAAATTTGGGATCAAAGATAAATCTGTTACCAACCACACCAGATATTGCCAGTAGCTTCATGGGGTCCAGAAGAATTTCTCCAGATCACTGCCTGCCACTACAAGTAATGTCTTGAACATGAGGGGAGTCAAACTTTTGTTAAAATGTTGGCAAATAATTAAACAATACCATCTATTTGATAGCATCTTTGAATTTCATCAACTTTAATTTCATTTTATATTAAAATAATCATTCCATTTCTAAGTTGAGGAAACCAAAGAGAATTGAAGCCAAAATGCAAAGGGACAAATCAGTTACTAAACTCAAATCCAGCGACTTTGTCACTGATTTAAACTTTCAAAATATGCCACTTGCATGATTTCAGATCATTTGAATGGGAAGTTTAACATAACATTTCATATATATTTTAGGAGTCATTGAGATAAAATATTTATTCACACTCTAAATATGCACTTACCTTATTCATATTTGATAATATTTAAAGAGAAGGTATCTGTTAATAGTTGAGTTCTTTTGGTAATGAATCTGCCACTTAGTTGAGTGATGATATCTTGGACCTCTTGGTGAGGCTTCATTTTTAATGTAGACAGAAGCACTTACAGTCAAATCTGTGAAATAATTGGATAACTCAGGTTATAATTAAAATTAAAGTATGACTAAAATAATGGACTTGTTTTCTTGCTATATGCAAACTTAAAATGAAATAAAGATAAGTGCCAAAATGTCTGTTTAACCACAAGCTTGACTTACGTGTATTAAAAAACAACAACAACAACATTGTTACATATAAAGTACATACAAGAATCCAGTCACTGAAAAGTGTCTTGGCAGAGAAGGCAAAATTTTCTTCCATGAGGATTATGTAAAAATCCATTCAAACAGATAGCAGGAGTGCTTGTCAAGAAATGAGTAACCTTATGTAGCATAATCGACTCTTACAAGAGCATAAATAAATGAGTGGAAAAAGCAGTCAGGATATAGCGTCACTGGCAGTATTAGACAACTAAGAATATATCAGAGTTTTTTTAAAAAGTAACATCTAAATAAAGATTTAGAAAATCTAGATTAGTTGTTCTCTTCAGTGACCGATGTTGTTCCCCCAGGATATTTTTGGCAAAGTCTGGAGACTTATTTTTATTCATACAACTGGGGGTGCTATTGACATCTGGTGAGTACAGCCAGAGATGCTGCTAACTGTCCCACAATAAGCATGACAGCACACAACAAAGATTTATCCAGTCCAAAATGTTAATAGTGCTCAACTGAGAAACACACCATTGTTTTAAATGAACATTTTACTCTGAAACCACTTGGAGGAGAATTATTCTTTTCTAAATCAATTGCATTCAAGAAATCAGTAGTGGATGGTGCCATGCCATAAACCAGTGCTAAATAATGTCATAGAATTAGAAGTACTTTGAATGATTATCGCTAAGAGAGAGGATAGGGGAACAGTGATGGATGTTCACCATGGAGTACTACACAGCAGTTAGAAGCAACATGTTAGATATACACATGGCATTATTCAAAAACAGAGCATGGATTAAAAAGTAAGGAGCAGAGGGATAAATATCTATCAAAATGCTCCTTAAAATATAGCAAGTACGGTAAGCAACAAAGTACACAAAAAACAACAATGTGCATTTTACAAGAATGCAAACTAAAAGATAAGTGTTAAACGTTAGAGCATCATTGCCTTTCTAGAAGGACAAAAATGAGAACTGTGGCAGGAAGAGAAATGATCAATTAATCAATCAAGAGAGAGGCCAAAGAAGATAATGTGATATGAACAGAGATTTATTATTACTTCAATCCTCTTTGATGGATGTCCAAATATATATGGTGCTAAAAATATTAACCCTAAGTGTGAATATTCAAAATCAGTACAGATGGTAATTAAATTCAATTTTAATTATTCACATCTGGATTCATGGATTTTTCTCATTGAAAAAAGATATGAAGGATACATTCTTGGGAAATAAATAACTGCTTCTTAGATCAAGTAATTTTAGAAACCATATGGAAAGGAAATACACTAAGTTCTGCATGAAAGACAGGAAGTAAATCAGAAATTATATAAACCATTATATATTAGTGATCAGTATATGATTAAGTTTCACTTTCTGCTCAGAGTGAAAAAGTCAAGAAACAGAACACATGGTAACTCACTTTTAGAAAAGGGACCTACATCGAAATGTGGATATTAGAAAAAAATGCAAAAGAGTTCAAAGAAAAAAAAAGCAAATAATCTACCAGAAGCCTGGAGACTGTTTAAAACACTTTATTAGAAGCTCAGGCAAAATGTGGGCCAAGGATCAAGAAACCCAGGTGCTCAAACAAAAACCTTGTATGGCTAACTGGCAAAGCAAAAGAGGTCATTGTGGGTGAGAAGAGGATGGCATTTTTAAAAGGTATAATTGGTCAAAGGAACAAAACAAGAAAATCCACAAAGTAAGACAAATCAGGTATAAACAAACATAAGATCAGCTTTAAAAAAGGCTTTAAGGAATTCATGCTTTATATACCAAAGAAAATAATAAAAACTTTTAAAAAAATAAGTCAGCAATAGGATGCCAGCTTCAAGATCACTAGAACTATACAATTGGTGGAAAAGCTGACCTTTGGAAGAGAAAGGATCCAGCAAATGGATTCAATGGATTCTTTATTTCAGTTTTTATTATGAAAAAGCTACCTGAATGTCTAGCTTCAAATAATTGCAAAAAATAAAAGAAGACCAGGGAATTTTTAAAAATATTATAAATTCAAATATACTTCATGTCAATGACTTAGATTTAGGGAAGTGATATTTAAAATTATGGATTTGTTATTTATTTACTTATTACTTTTTTATTTTTTATTTCAGGGCCTGTGACTGTATTTCTAACAACTTTCCACATAATTTTGATAATTGGCTTGTTTAGAAACCACTGTTCTAGATCTAATTAAGAACCTAGAATTTAAATATAAATATTATACCTAACGTAACTCATTATTCAGATCATTTTTCAAGAAACATTGCCCAAATCCATACTCTGCCGGATGGCTGGTACAAGCTAGAAGTCAAAGTGATTATTACCCAGAGAAGACGCTAAAAAGTACAAACTGATAAATTGCACCTCCATATCCATCTGGAACTATAACAGAAGGCAAGATTATTCTACATTTAAATATGGCAATTTATTCTCCACTCAAGAGACATATTAGTCCTTTGCTGGATATATAATTTATAAATATTTTCTCTCATTCTGTAGGTTGTCTGTTTACTCTGTTGATTGTTTCCTTTGCTGTGCAGAAGCTTTTTAGTTTAATTAGATCTTATTTTTTTATTTTTGGTTTTGTTTCATTTGCTTTTGTGATCTTAGTCATAAATGCTTTGCCGAGGCCAATGTCACAAAGTATTTTGTCTATGTTTTCTTCTAGAATTTCTATGGTTTCAGGTCTTAACGTTTAAGTCTTTAATGCATATTGAGTTTATTTTTGTATATAGGGAGAGCTAGGGATCCAGCTTCATTCTTCTGCATATGGCTATCCAATTTTCTCGACACCGTTTATTTAATAGGGTGTCCTTTCTTCAGTGTATGTTTTTGCCTGCTTTGTTGAAGATCAGTTGATTGTAGGTATATGACTTTATTTCTGGGTTCTCCATTTTGTTCCATTTTGTTCCATTGTCTATTTTTATACCAGCATTATTCTGTTTTGGTTATTATAGCCTTATAGTATAATTGGAAGTCAGATAATGTGATGCATACAGTATTGTTTTTTTTTTTTCTTTTTTTTTTTCCCTTAGGCTCATTTTGTCTATTCAGGGTCTTTTTTGATTCTAAATGAATTTTAGGATTGTTTTCTCTAATTCTGTGAGAGAACACATGGGTATTTTGGTAGGAATTGCATTGAATCTGTAGATTGCTTTGGGAAGTAGGGTCATCATAACAATATTGATTCTTCCAATCCATGAGCATGGGATGTTTTCTCATTTATTTATGTCATCTAGGATTTTTTTATTAGTGTTTTGTAATTCTCCTTTTAGAGATTTTTCACCTCCTTGATTATGTATATTCCTAGGTATTTCATTTTCTTTTATAGCTATTATAAATGGGATTCAGTTCTTGATTTGTTTCTCAGCTTAGTTGTCACTGGTGTATAGAAATGTTACTAATTTGGTACATTTTGTAACCTGAAACTTTACTGAATTCATTTATCAAATCTAGGAGTATTTTGGAGGACACTTTAGGGTTTTCTAGGTATGGGATTATATTATCAGCAAACAGAGATAATCTGACATCCTTCTTTCCAATTTCGATGCCCTTCATTTCTTTCTCTTGCCTGATTACTCTGGCTAGGACTTCTAGGACTATGTCGAATAGAAGTGGCAAAAGTGGGCATCCTAGTCCTGTTCCAGCTCTAAGGGGGAATTCTTTCAGCTTTTCCCCATTCAGTATGTTGTTGACTGTGTATTTATCATATATAGGTTTTATTATTTTGAGGTATATCCTTCTATACCTAGTTTGTTGAGGGTTTTTATTAGGAAGAGATGCCAGCTTTTACTGAATCCTTTTTCTTTTTCTTCATCTATTGAGATGGTTATATGGCTTTTGTTTTTAATTCTGTTTATGTGCTGAATCACATTTATTGACTTGAGTTTGTTGAACTATCCTTGCAACCATGGTATGGTGCATATTTATCCATGATCATGGTGAATTATCTTTTTGATGTGCTTTTGCTTTGTTTTTTTTAGCATTTTGTTGAGGATTTTTGCATCTATATTCATTAGAGTTATTGAATTGTAGTTTGCTTTTTTTGTTATTGTGTTTTTTCTTGACTTTTGTATCAGGGTGATACTGGCTTCATAGAATGAGTTAGGGAGGATTCCTTCTTCTCAATCTTTTGGAACTGTTTCAGTAGGATTGGTACCAGTTTTTCTTTGTATTATAGTAGAATTAAGCTGTGAATCTGTCTGGTTCTGGGCATTTTGTTCTTTGGGAGATTTTTTTGTTACTGACTCAGTCTCACTACTAATTATTGGTCTGTCCAGGATTTCTATTTCTTCCTGATTCAAGCTTGGGAGATTGTATATTTCCAGGAATTTAACCTTTTGCTCTATATTTTCTAGTTTGTGTGCATAGAAGTGTTCATAGTAGTCTTGGATAACCTTTTTTATGTCTGTGGTATCAGTTGTAACATCTCCTTTTTCATTTCTTATTGAGCTTTTCTTAATACTCTCTTCTTTTATTGGTTAATCTAGCTAGTGGTCTATTAATTTTGTTTACATTTTCAAAAAACCAACATTTTAGTTCATTGATCCTTTGTGGGGTTTTTTGTTTAAATTTTGTTTATGCTTTGATCTTTGTTATTTCTCTTCTTCTGCTAGCTTTGGTTTTTTTTTTATTTTTCTAGTCCTTTGAGGTGTGATGTTAGGTTGTTAATTTGTGATCTTTCTGTCTTTTTGATGTAGGCATTTAGTGCTATAAATTTCCTTCCTAGCGTTGCTTTTGCTGTATCCCAGAGATTTTGATAAGTTTGTGTCACCATCATCATTAATTTAAAAAAAATTTAATTTCTATCCTGGTTTCACCATTGACACAAAGATCATTCAGGAGAAAGTTGATGTCCATGTATTTGTATACTTTTCATAATTTCTCTTGGAATTAATTTCTTGGTTTATTCCACTATGGTTGAGAAGATAGTTGATATGGTTTTGACTTTTTAAAATTTACTGAGATTTGTCTTGCAGCCTAACATATAGTCTTTGAAAATGTTACATATGCTGATAAGAAGAACATATACTTCATAATTGTTGGGTAGAATATTCTGCAAATGTCTGTTGTGTTCATTTGTTCTATATTTCAGTTTAAGTCCAGTGTTTCTTTATTGATTTTTTTGCCTCAATAATCTGTCTGGTTCTGTCAGTGACATGTTGAAATACCCCACTATTAATGTATTCTTATTTCTATCTTTTCTTGGGTCTAGTATTATTTGTTTTATGAATCTGGGTGATCTAGTGTTATGTGAATATATATTTAGGATTGTTATATCTTCCTGTTGAATTGATCCCTTTTTCATCATATAATGAATTTCCTTCTTTGTCTTTTTTTACTATTGGTAATTTAAAGTCTTTTTCATCTCATATATGTATAGCTACTCCTGCTGACTTTTGATTTCCATTTGTATGGAATATTTTTCCACCCCTTTACCATGAGTCTGTAAATATCTTTACCAGTTAAGTGAGTCTCTTGATGGCAGCGGACATTTGGATTCTGTTTTTTTATCCATTCCACCAATCCATATCTTTTAAGTGGGGTGTTCGGCCCATTTCCATTCAACATTAATATTAATATGTGTTTCTGTTTCTGTCATAATGTTAATTGTGTAATTGCTTTGTATTCTCAATTGTGAAATTGTTTTCATTGTACCTGTGAGTTTTAAGGTTTCATGTGTTTTTATCTTGGTGAATATCTACCTTTCATTTCCATATTTAGAACTGCCTTGAACATTTCTTATAGGGCTAGTCTAGTGGTTATGAATTCCCTTAATGTTTGCCTGTCTGGGAAAGACATTTTTTATTCTTCAATTATGAAGCTTAATTTAGCATAGTACAAAATTCATGGCTTACATTTTTTTCCTTTAAGAATATTGAAAATAGGATCCCAATGTCTCCTGGCTTGTAAGGTCTTTCTGCTGTTAGTCTGTTGTCTTCCCTTTATAGGTAATTAGACATTTTTATCTTGCTGCTTTTAAAACTTTTTCTTTCATGTTTACTTTATATAGTGTTATGACTACTGTTGTGGTTAGTAACTGTTAATGTGTACCTGTCCCTAACACTACATGCCTTGTTTTAGACCTTGCAATATATCTCACTGGTATTCAGTGAGCCTCTTCTATCCGGATCTCTAAGTCTCTTGCCAGACTGGGAAAGTTTTCCTGAATTATTCCCTCAAATAGATTTTCCACACTTTTTACCTTTTCTCCTTCTCTCTTGAGAACACCTATAACTCATAGGTAGGATGTTTCATGTAATCCTATATTTCTTGAAGACTGTTTATTTTCTATAATTCTTTTTTCTTTATTTTTGTCTGTCTGAGTTAATTCAAAAGATCTGTCTTCTTTTTTTATTATTATTCTTTTTTTCTTTTTGCCTCAAGTACATCGTTGCTTTGAATAAAAAAGATCTGTCTTCAAGCCCTGAAATTCTTTCTTTGGTTTGGCCTATTCTATTGTTTGAGTTTTCAATTATATTTTGTAGTTCTTTTTAGGTGTCTTTCATTTTCAAAAGTTCTGTTTGTTTGTTTGTTATTTTTATTTTTAAATATTTATCTCAGCAAATTTTTCACTCATGTCCTAAATTATTTTTTCGGTTTCTTTGTGTTGGTTTCCAGCTTTCTGTTGGATCTCATTGAGTTTCCTTGCAATATATCATTTCAGAATTTTCCTTTTGGTTGGGATCCATCATTAGAGAGGTACTGTGATCCTTGGGGGCTGTCAATACAGTATGTTTGTTTACCCTGCCAGAGTTCTTACGCTAGTTCCTTCTCATTTGGATAAGCTATTACTTTTTTTTTTCTTATTTCAGCATATTGTGGAGATACAAAAGTTTAGGTTACGTATATTGCCCTTGCCCCCCAACCCCACCCCCGAGTCAGTCCATCCCCTAGACGGTGCACATCACACTCATTATGTATGTATATACATACCCATCCCCTCCCCCACCCACATCTGCCCAACACCCGATAAATGTTTTGAATTTACTTTCATTTGGGTGGGACTTTATAATTTTTTGATTATTTTCTTTTCATCCTTAAAGGTGTGCCTGTAGTATACGTTGCTGTCACACCCTGACATTGTGTTTGTTCATTTAGCTCCAATATTGAGTACGTTCAGGGGGACTAAGGTGTTGTATGTATTGCTTGGTTATAGTTAATAGATAACATTTGCCTGCTGGCTTTGTCAGATGCTGGTTGTCTTAGGGAAGTACTGGGTTGCAGTTCAACCACCAGGCCAGTAGGTGGCGCCTATGTGTAAGACCAGCTGCAGAGGGAGCTGATGGGTGTGTGCTTGGACTCAGTTTGCTCAGGAGGTGGGGTGGTCTGTGGAATGCGGAGGTCCTGCGTTTTCTGCTCAGCCCTCAACTGGGGGGACAAAGCTGGACAAAGCCAGGCGGTGAAGCTTACCCTCATACACCCCAGTGATGAGTGGAAGTACCAGTCCTGAGCAAGGTGGTGGGGAGCTTGTGTTGAATTGGTCCTGGGTCTTTGTGGGAGGGAGGAGACCGAACCAGCTTCCCGGCCTGGGGAGGTAGAGATATGAACTGCCTTACCATCACACCACTGTCCCAGGGCTCATGACTTTAAGTTCAGACAGTCACTGTCATTTTCCTCCAGACCATAATGTAGCTGTGGGCCTCTGAAAATGTCTGTCCCGTAGCTTTCTGCCTAGATGGTCTTGGGGTGAGCAAAATTTCTTTCACCCCAAAACAAGCAGCTTTGCTTCTCAACTCTACTCCACTACAGGAAGCTGCAGATCCTTAAAGCCAAAGATGTGGGCTACGCCCTTCATGCAAACCCAGGGGTGGTGGGCACACCATCAGTAGGGGTGTAGACGCTTCTGTATGCCCTGGAATGACCGTCCACTGGTGCACCCGCACCAGACCCGTGAGGGAACAGTCGTAGCTGCATTGACAGCAGTGGGTAAAGGGGGAGGAGGAGATGTCTTTGAATGGAGGAGAGCATGTGCTCTGGTCTCCTTTGTTTCAAGGACCCCTCTGTCCCCTCCACCCCTGTGTGCTCTCCTCTCACCTAGGGGTAACCTTCCTTGAGTGTTATAACTTTGGAAATCCCACAGTTTCCTTGGGACCCACTGGTCCCCTGAGGCTTCTATATTACCAGGGGGAAAGTTAGCTGGGGACACAATGATACCAAGATTTCCTGGGTAGGGCAGCTGCAAAAATGTTGCCTCTTAATGTAGGGAGGGAATTGGGGTGCACCCTCTGTGCAAAACCAGGGCACACTGTTAGCAGTGGGGCAGCCCCCCTCTAAAAGTCCAGGACTGGCTGTTTCTTGGGCATCTGCACCAAACCCCTGTGGGAGCAGTCCTAGCTACATCCACAGTAGTGCATGGTGGGGGGAGGAGAAGACCCCCCTCGATGTCCTTCCTGGGCACTGGTGCTGCTCATCTTCTGGAGTGGACCCACTCTCCTCCACTGCAGACTTTTGCTCTGAACCTGCTTGTCCACTGAAAAGGGTGCAGACATCTTCAGGACATAAGCAGGGGAAGGTGGGCATGCATGCTGGTTTCCTTTGTCCAAGGGGTACTTTGGCTCACTGCACTTTCCCCTCCCCTAGGGGCAGCCTACTCTGCAGGTTAGAACTTGGGGAATCCTGTAGCTCCCCTGGGTCCCATCGGAACTTGTGGTTGTCACAGTACGAGCAGGTGCTGAAGAGTATTTGTGTGGGATCCAATGATGCAGGAACAGACGGGCTGAGTCTCCCTGGGCAGGACAGAGGCCCACAATGGACACACAAGCAGTAGGATGCCTGCTATCTCGATGTGGGTCTGTGGGGAGGGACAGTGCCCCTGGATGGGCTGACAGTCTGGTGCTCTCTGCTCTTAAGAAGTTCCCAAATTGCCAACCACAGCAGTGCTTGAGCTTGCGAAGGTAGAGTGGCTCTCTGACAGTCAGGAGCTGGCAGTCTGACGCAGGGACAAGAAGAGCGAAAAGAAACACCCTTCTCTGTCTACCTTTTCTAAGGGACTCCAAGTTACTCAGGGATCAATCTCTGCCAAAATCTTCTTCCTTCTTGTTGGGTGCTTCCACTTGTTCCTGCGGGTTCTACAGTAGGTTCTGGCACTCTTCCCTCGGTTTTCTACTTGGGCTGTGCTTATTCACCTGCAATTTTTTCTTCTTTCTGGGGACAAGTGGCGCGACTCATGTCTTTGTCAGCCATCTTGGTGTTACCATTTGGTATTCTTTAAAGGGAAAGTGCCTCTATTGATTATTATGGTTATTTGACAGATTATTTATACAAGAAAGAAGCAGTTACTGTAATTTATTCAGAATTTAAATTATACCAAATTATGTAATTAAATATATTATAAATGATTGATCAATACGGAGTGGGAAGGTGAAATTTTTTGGAAGAGAGAATGACTTATAAGCAAAAAACACAGGCTGAAGAAAGATAGGATCTTTCCCACAATAAGGAACAGATGCCAAGGTGATGGTATGTGGCTACAGGGTGCTCAGATAGTTGTTCAAACAAATTCTGGGGTGTTTCTGTGAGAGTATTTTGAAATGAGATTAACATTTATAAGTTCTTAGACTGAGTAAAGTAGATTGCCCATCCATAATGTGGGTGGGCCTCACCTAATCACTTGAAGTCCCAAATAGCAAAAAAGGCTGACAATTCTATGAGTAAGAGAGAATTCTCCTGCCTTGTGGACCTAAAACTGGAACATCAGCTCTTCCTGGCTTTACAACAGCTTCTGTGTTTCATACTGAAACTGGTACATCAGCTCCGCAGATTTTGGACTTGCTAACCTCTATAATCACATGAGCCAATTCCTTATCATAAATCTCTTTCTACTTCTCTCAATATATCCATTTTGGGCCGGGCTCGGTGGCTCACGCCTGTAATCCTAGCACTCCGGGAGGCCGAGGCGGGTGGATCGCTCAAGGTCAAGAGTTCGAGACCAGCCTGAGCAAGAGTGAGACCCCGTCTCTACTAAAAATAGAAATAAATTATCTGGCCAACTAAAAATATATATAGAAAAAATTAGCCGGGCATGGTGGCACATGCCTGTAGTCCCAGCTACTCGGGAGACTGAGGCAGTAGGCTCGCTTAAGCCCAGGAGTTTGAGGTTGCTGTGAGCTAGGCTGACGCCACGGCACTCAGTCTAGCCCGGGCAACAGAGCGAGACTCTGTCTCAAAAAAAAATAAAAAGAAAAAAAATATGCATTTTGTTCTGTTTCTCTAGAGAACCCTGACTAATACACAAAGTATAACCTACCAGGTGATCTGCCAGGACCTACCTGAACATCTTTACAATGTCTTGAAAAAAAAGTCTTAGGGAAACCTCAAAACTTTCAAACAGCACTAAATATTTAAAGAAAATGAAATGTCTAGTGGAGGAGTATAAACTACAACTGAATCTCACATACCAACTTGCAGTAGAATGGAAGCTAAGCATCTGAGTAAACTAGTATAATAACACATTTAGCAAATAAGAATTCTATACACACACACAATACACACTACACTGTGAAGATACTGCATTCCTCTTGTAGAATCATTCCTAAAAATATGGTATGAATAACATAAGCGACAGAACTATGAGAATCATTGGGAAGGCAGTCAAAGGGAAAATTAGCCAGTAAATTTGTTTTCACTCTTGACTAAAATATAATTCATTGACATTAATTTATTGAATGAAGTTCTGCATTCCATACCCTAAGAAAGAAATAACAGAGTGGAAACATATTCAGAGAAGAACAATAAGTAGACAAAGATGTGTGGGTTTTTTCAAGAAGATACGTTAAAGAGACAGAAACTTGGGGATAAAAGTGGAGGTGGGGTTGGAGGAATCAAAGCTTATAAAATGACCAAAGATATGAACATGATTAACATTCTTTTGTTTACCTAGATCTTGAATATTAGAATTAGAAGGTAACTCTTGAAGTAAGGAAGAGATAATCCCAGAATCAATAAATGAAAGCAGGTTGTAGAATTTAAGGAACAGCAGACTTTAAGAACTTGGTCCCAATTATTTGGCCACAATATCCTCATTATGGATTTTATCAAGTAATAAAATGCTATTTATGAATTATAAAGTGAGTAAATGCTACTTATGTCACATAGATTATAGAACTGGAAAGATTTTTTTTTATAAATAGTGCATTAAGAAATGGCAATTCTTGGAAATGAGAGGAAGAAAGAATAATTTCTCCATATGTCATTTTTTCTTCTTCAAAGGTTTTTTATATCCTGAAAGAACTTAACACCTGCTGATTGTGTTAGATATACTATTCAAATCCAAGATTCAGACCAAAGATATGAACTCCTGTGTCTGACACCTTATGTATAAATATATACTTGCAGTTCTATTATTATAACAAGTGCCTATGATAATAGGTAAATATTAATAAAATAAAAGACCTTGGAATAGAGCTTTCCTAGCAGATCATTCTATTTTTCATCTCACTTTTTTCAAGACTCTTGTGTATTTCTGGAGACACAGGGTCACAGAGGTTTCATTTAAAATTGTTGATAGAGTACAAACCATTATTACTCAGTACAACTCATTCACCTATCTAAGGATGATGCAATGGCTTCTTTCTTTCTTTCATTCCTACCTGAAATTATGTAGCTTTAGCACTTGATTTCCATCAGGATGAACAGGTTATTCCATCATATTCCAAGAGAACACAAAAATTCTCAAGAATCATTCCTTATCTTAAAATATGTTTCATTGCAGAGATTAATAGGTTAACATTGATTCCATTTATCATATGCTACGCACTCAATTCTATTAAAAAAGAAAGTGCCACGTGTCTAAAGTGACTTTGACCTTTAATTTAAAACGAGTCTGTAACTGTTGGGTGTTCAGTCTCATTTTATATCACATTCACAATTGCTTGCCCAAGTTTCGACTGCAGCTGCAGCATCAGGGTATTCACAATTTTAACAGTAATACCCATGACTCCAACCCACATCACAAAACAGTTTGAGATCTGTTTACAATGCAACTTGTGCCTTAAAATTGGAATAATCAATATTCAAAGTTCTTATACTTCTCTTATCCATAAGTAATATTGTCCAAATGAAAATGCACAGCAATAAAGCTATAAATGTTGGAATGGAGTATAAATTTTAGGATGAAGAAACTAAAAGAATAGAAATGTACAGATTTGATTTTTTTAATGAGTAGTCCTTGATTGCCTCAGGGATAGGTTTGGCGGAAAAATGATTTCATCCATCTGAATACATCTAGTATTCATTCAAATGTTTTGTGCAGGACCTAAATGAGGAGAGAACACCTCACATTTGAAAAAACTAAGGTCAAACTACATTATTTTCTGTCTCTTATGTATGTTGAAGTGATAGTCCTGCATTAATTGCACCAGTTAAATTTCATTTGAATTTTATACAGAAGGAAAATTCACTCTGGTGATATTAAAAATTCTCAGGAAAAAAAAAATTTTAATCTAACCATTCTTTCAGTAATTTTCTACAGTAAGATATTTGTCTTGGTTGAGATGAGAAAATGTCTTTTCTTCCCCACTGCCCTAGTCCAGGAGCTGTATCTATGGATTTTAACAAAGAGAAAATATTTTTTAAGTTTTTGAAAAAATAATCAATGATGCTCTTAATTTCATGTGGCATCATTTACATTTCATCTCCAACTTCTGTTTGTTTGTTTGTTTGTTTTTTATCTTTTTCATTATTAGTGTCTTTGAATCTAGATCAGCTTTCCCTGTTCCTGATATTTATGCTCGAATATAAACTATGGAACTCAACAAGTGAGGCAATCCTAGAATAAAAGATCCATAAAATAAAGAATCTCAGAGTAGTTCCTTTCTAGCAAGCCACACAGATCTGCTCACCCAGCGGTCCCCAACCTTTTTGGCATCAGAGACTGGTTTCATGGAAGACAATTTTTCCATGGACCAGTTGGGGGGTGGGGGTGGTTTTGGGATGATTCAAGTGCATGATATTTATTGTGCAGTCAAACCTCTCTGATGATTATCTGTATTTGCAGCCCCTCATAAGGAGCACACAACCTAGATTCCTCACATGCACAGTTTACAGTAGGGTTCACGCTCCTATGAGAATCTAACGGCCCTGCTGATCTGACAGGAGGTGGAGCTTAGGCAGTGATGCGAGCCACGGGAAGTGGCTATAAATCCAGACGAAGCTTCTTCACTCGCTAGCCCATTGCTGCTCAACTCCTGCTGTGTGGCCCGACTCCTAACAGGCTGCAGACTGGTACCAGTCCACGGCCTAGGGGTTGAGGACCACAGTACTCACCTCACCCTCTTCTAAGTATATAAATAAAGATGAAGCTTTATATGAAACTAATCTGTTGAGGTTTCCTCTAGAAATGGTAGTACAGTGCAGATCATTATCATTTATACCAGCTCACATATATTTTTCCCAGAATGATGGTACTGTCACTTGCTTAACTTCATAGACCAGCTAAAACCATTTAGCATTAGGATTTTGTCTTCAATAGGACATATTGACTATACCATCATATCTCAAGAGACACACATCCACATACACAAATCACTCCACATCTTAAAATAATTTCCAGTGCAGAGAAACATTAATGAGTAAACGTTTATTCCTCTTACCTCGTGCTACACACTCAATTCTGCTCAGTGAATATTGATCAGCATTCTTGGATTTGGTCAAGAGCATGACTAAAAAAGATCACTATGTGAGATAATGCACATATTAGCATTAGCTAGATTTAGTCATTCCTCAATGTACATATACTTCAAAACAACATGGTGTACACAGTAAATACATACAATTTTATTTGTCAATTAAAAAATTAATTAAAAATCTTTAAAAAAAGGAATTTCCCTTTAATTCCTAATTTACTGAGAGGTTGTTTTAAAATCACAAATAGATATTAAATTTTTACCAAAAAATAAGGAATTTATAATTCTGACAAAAATTCATAGCGATGATAATCTAAATAATGCATTTAGAAATTATATTGCTATATCCTCCCTAGTTTGGGGCCTAATTGCTTAATCAGAAATCCATTTAGTCACTAAAGCTCCTTACCTGTGAGATACATAAATAGATACAGACACACAGATAATCACACTCTCTCTTTCTTGCTTTTTTCTCTCTTTCTCTCACTAAATACAATACTTCATTCCTAGATACCAGCTCTAGCAAGTTAGCTTTTCTTATGTAGATATTGCAAATGAAAGCTGTAAAAGTTATTATAAAAAGCAATTACATTTGTGTTTGGTTCATAAGCAGAAACATTGCATTTTGTAGTCAATCTTCTCTTGCAGCAGTCCTCATTCAATTTTGAGACATAGCTGTGCACAGCTTCTCAGTTCTTGCTGGCTGTTTAATCTTATTGAGCTTTTATGTAACACTTCATTCCTCTGCATTCTAAAGAACTGAATAAATATTAAATCAAAGCAACAAAGTTATAATGCAAATGGTTTCTATTAACAAGCTGCAAGGATGTTTGAACAATCGAATGAATGATGGTGAATTATAATGATTTTATAACAATGTGTTAAACAAATAACTCTAGTGTTAAGTACCCAAGAGATAAAATATTAGAAGAAGAAAAACAAACTTGAAATGAATGAATGACTTTTAGTTTTGCTCAATACCAATACTTCTCAAAATTAGTCTGGTTTTCAGCCCTTTCCTCCCTCATCTTCCTCATGTGCCCATTCTTAACCAGGGATCAACTGCCCAAATATAAAGGCTCTGCTTTACCTTTGATTTCTAGGATTACCCCTACTTGGAGCCAAAGGTGGAGGAAGAAAGTCTAGCACCACATATAGTAGCCCATCATTGGAGTCATTCATCCAACAACCAGGCATTGGGACAATGAAAATGACTGAAAAATGACCCCTGCACCTAAAGTGCTCACTCTTTGGAGGGAGGAAGGGCAGTGATAACACAGAATCACAGTTCAGAGTGATTCATGTTGTAGTCGCTGTTCATACAAAGTGATGTGATCAAGAGAAAGAGTTGGGGACTTATCCTGCTCAAGACACAGAAACTGAGGAGGACTTCTTGAATAATTAGAAGAGTTCTCTAAGAGAAGAAATAATTCTAGTTGAGGGAAGATTGTGTGCAATACGCATAGGCAAAGGATAATGCAAGAATCATATTTGTTTCAGAAAAGAGGAACTGGAGGTAGTTTGGAAGATAAATTAAAATATGCTGAGACTGAAGACAAAGGGACAGATAAAGGAGTATTTCAAAAGTCTAGACAGAAGACGTTGATGGTTTGAATTTAGTCAATGCGTTGTACATGGAGAAGGACAAGGGTTAGAAGTAGAATTTGTTCAGGAGTCAGGAAAAAAGTACTTGATGAACTGAATGTCAGGCACATGGGAGAGAAAGGAGTCTGAGTTGATTTGAGATGGCAAACAAGTTAGGCTGGATAAATTATAATGTTATTGTTAGTGAGAAAGCACATAGGAATATAAACATACTTGACAAAGAAAAATCTGATTTGGAATGTGCTAGGTTAAGGTGCCTGTAAATAACCTGGTATCTGAAAAACAGGTGAAGATATTCAATAGAAAGCTGGAAGTGTGAGTCTTAAGAGAGATGGGGACTGAAGATAATGTGTTAAGAGTCATTAGTGGATTATTCATGCCAAAATGCCAGACTTCATGGTTTACAAGCAGAAAATAACTTTATTTCTCTTCTCACTCCCTCTTAAATCTCTCACAAGGAGCTATTTTCCCAACCCTTGGATAAAATCACCAGCAGATCCCTCTCTATATCATTCTTTGAAAATAAAGAAGGCCTTTGTTCATTTTTTTATTTTTAAGAATAGTTTCAGTACACAGAATGCAATGACTAGTCTGGATAATTCTCAAACTCTGGCGTCTGTGGAAGTTCAGAGCTACTCCTCTCCCCTACATTGGGATGAATTTCTTAAATTTATCCATTTCATGGTTCTTTTCTTCCTTCCTGCCCTCCACCAAGATTGAAGGGAGAGAAAGGAGAAGAGGTGAGAGTTGATTGCAAAAAGTGGAAGTATTCTACAATGATTTATGCTTCAGGGTGAAGATTGAAATAAGCCATTAGATATGAGAATTAGCAGGTCATTGGTAATACTGGGGAGTACAAATTAGAGTCAGATTTCAATGAGTTGAGATGTTTAGAAGGGAGAAGAAAAAGGGAAATGATGATAGTTCAAGAGGAAGTCACGACCTAGTAAAAAGCATTGTTTGTTTTGGCATAGGGAAGTACAGAATATATTTGAAGATTCTATCACCTTTGCATAGTCAGATCAATTGTATTTCTTCCTGGTTCTATAGTGGAGGTCACATCTGTGCCTCAGATCACATAGCTATGCTCAATCTATGCTTCTTTTCCCATGTTTGCATTCTGGTAACTTTCCTCATACCTATGACCATAGACAGATATGCAGTGAACTCGATAGTGAGTGGGCTAGTGGTCCAGGGAGCTTGTTGCTGACATGGTTGCCTATGTGTCCCCTGACCCATTGTTGCCCTCACTGTTCCCTGCCACCTGTTGGGATATTCTCTTACTTTATCACAGGATTTCACCTACTTGGTAACTCTTTGCCTGAACAATTCTATATATTGTCATATATATATTTTTTGTATTTATTTGCATGTTTATTTTTTTATTTATTTTTTTATTGTCATATATTTTGATATTGCCCTTTGACTAGCAGAGCAGGTGAGTTTTGCCCACTTAGCTCAATTCTATCCCAGTATTTTCCTTTCTTTTCTGCACTGCTAATAGTGAAAGCCAGATCTAAAGACAGTGGGCCATGCCATGCTCTGCAGATACTCCCAGGCCATACCACAATGAATATTAGAGATTCCATTTCTAGATATCTGTTATCTTTCAACAGCTGCACCAAGCCCAATGTACCATTGAAAATGTCTCTGACTTCTATTTTCTTAGTTGTGTATACCCTCATGTGTTGGAAAAAAATGTTATGTATTAAAATCTTCACTTAACCTAGCTCTAATACAGGTATTACCTAATTGAAATAAACATTCTTCTACTCGGGAATTTACACGTCTTTACAACATCTCTGTGCCTTGATCATGCTATTGTTCTGTGCTGATTCTTCGTAAACTGTAAAGAAGTATATACACGTAAGCAATAGTAATTTTTATATCTAAATAGTGTGAAGCCTTTTGGACGTTCATAAATTTTTTAAAAAGTGTGTTTTAAAAAATCAAATTGAATACACATAGTATAACTTGCTTTCTGAGATTGCGGCAGAACTGTTATCCTGAGACTTCATTTTGTCCTCACTCTGTGTCCTTCCTGTGTTGGGTTCCCCTCATTCTTCTTTACTTCCTTCATTGAATAGAGCATGTCCTATAGCACATTCTTGAGAAAGGTTAGACAAGGGAAGAGGTTTTGGAAATTTCACACATCTGAAAAAGAATTTCTTATGCTTGGTTGATAACTTGTGTAAAATCCTGAGCATGTAGTAGCTCTGCTTTTTCAGCCATCTTATTTTTATCTTACAGCCACCTGTGAAGTAGGGAGGTCGATTATTATTGTCCTCATTTTACACATCAGAAAGCTAAGGCTCCAAGTAGCTACGTGACCGGCCCAAGTTTATGCAGCTACCAAATGGCAGAACCAAGATTCAAATAGAGATAGATCTTTTGATTTCAAGTCCAGGCCCTCAAATTTCCCATGAGTAAAATGAAAGAAATAATTAAACTGTTGTTAACAATATCACAGTAAAATTATATAAATAGCTATAAAACAGATATAGTAAAAAACTAGTATAGAGGTAAATTGAACAATATTAATGTTTAGATAGTTACCTGTTGGTAAACTAAGTGTCCCCACAAATAATGTTACCAAAGTTCCAGTAGTGCTGAAGTGTAGGTATGATACAGAATACCAATTACCTATCAGTGGAGAGAGCAAAAGCGTAACAATAATATTTCATGTAGTGCTACTAACAACTACCAGTATGCACCAATGATCCTCATGGCAAGGTCAAAATATAATATTTAGTAATGTTTTAATGTCATAATCTGCTATCCTAATTTTATGTTACTAGATCAGGAATTAAAAGTATGACTTCATTTTGACCATGTTAAAAAAATATTCTTCTACTTTTCAAACAGAACTATTTTTGGGTAAAACCAAAACATTTTGTTATCATTAATTATTGCACAAAAAGAAAAAAAAGATGTAAGTAAAAATTCAATACCATCACTTTGTGCTTTAAATAGTTGTTTTAAAAAAGCTAATTGGTTGGAAAATAGATCTCCAGCTGGAGCAAAATATCAACTTTTTTCTCCTTTGGAAAATATTAATGCAAAGAAAATGGATAATGATTCTGTTCTTTATTAAATACCAGGCATGTAATAAAATTCAGCATCATTTATAATTCTGTCATCTATGAGTTGTGAGTAGGGCTATTGCTCTGGGTATGTCTCTTTTAGCTTTATGACTTTCCCTGAAACATGTCATATTCCAAATAAAAGATGTTTCCTATTAATTGTAGGCATAATTAAGGATAATGGTAGACTGTGAGGCAGCCTGAGATTTGGATTACTAGATACTTGTTATAATATAATGCTATTTTCTTTTCCTTTGTTTTTCTTTCTTTCTTTTTTTTTAAGACTAAGAGAAATTTATTGCTCACAGTTCTGGAGACTAAAAAGCTCAAGATCAAGGTACCAGCAGATTCAGTATCCAGTGAGGGCCTGTTTTTCTCTTTTCTCACACACTAGGATCCTAGATAAATGGTGTGCCTATGAATGTATCATTTAAAATGTATAGGCTTGCCCATACATGTTGTATTATACACTCAGAAGCTGCTCATCTAGAAAGTAGATTTGTATAGATATTCTTATTCCCAAATGTTTTTCTACACTTTTGATCTTAGTCTTGCTTTTGTTTCTACACTTTGAAATATTTCAGCTACTCTTCCTTTTTATTGCTTACAGTAGGTGATTTAAGATTATATGAAAATGGGGAATTATATAAAATTATATTCTAACATTTATAATAGTTTAGCTGAATTTTATAATTTACATGTGAGGTCAAATAATACACACCAAGCAAAATAGAATAAACCAACAAAGATTTTTTCCAAACAAGTGCAGAGTTTTAGTTTGTTTTCTTTGCATTTTCTTTCATTGTCTATTACTTTGCAAAGTTAGTTTTGCAAGTATGTCAGAAAAAAGTATATAAAATTATTAGAATTAACATTTTAAAATTTTACTAACATTTCCTGAACACTTACTATATCCTAGGCCTGGGCATTATTCTAGGCACTAAGTTGTGTCTTCTGATTAAGAAAAGAGACAAGTAAAAATAATTCCAACATAGTGAACATATCATGTGTAGCATTCTCAGTATTTTTACTAAATATCTATTCCCTTCTTTTTTTTCCGGACGAATCCTGATTTTGTTTGTTGGAGCAGGTAAATACTCATTTTCTCAGTCTTCCTTGCAACTAGCTTTGGCCATTGACATAATTCTGAATAGACAATAGAGAAGGAAGAAGAGAAAGGAAAAGGAAGAAGAAAAGAAGAGGCGGAAGAAGAAGAAAAGGAAGAAGAAGAAAGAAAGAAGAAGAGAAGAAGAAAGAAGAAGAAGAAGAAGAAGGAGGAGGAGGAGGAGGAGGAGGAGGAGGAGAGGAAAGGGGGAAGAAGAGGAAGAAGAAGACGATGACAACGATGATGACAATGATGACAGAAAAGAGAAAGTGAAAGTCTGCTCAGCCAAGGAAACTGGGGATAATCAGACCATATTGGTGGGGTGCATATTTAAATTCTTGTTTGAAATTTTACCATTCATGTTGGGAAATAAAAGTAATTCAAGCCATAGAAACATTAACTTTATTTCATAGATTCCGCCATCCCATCAAACTTTTAGAAAACTATCATAGAAGAGCCAAAATAAAATATCTTAGTTTCAAAGGAGCTAAATGACAGCTATATTAGTGGTGAAAAATTATGCCAGCCTACTCCTAACTATTGGCAAGGGTATAACAGAATGACAGAGCTAGACCCAAAGCCAGGCAAATGATGGATGCCAGGAGAGTGGAAGAACACTGAAACCATATCCCAATTTCATGCCATCCCCAATTTTATTTTACCAGGTTTCTTTACCCTCAAACTTTTAGTTCAAAACAAATAAGAGCAGAACAACTCAGAAAACCATGGGTGGCCTGAGAAGTCACAGAGTGAATAGGCCTGTGAAAAGAATTATTGCCAATCCAGTATGAACTATGAGTGTGAATGAGAGTGATGGACTTTTTAAACAAACAGACTTTCTTCATCAAAGTGGAGTTTCCTTCAAAGTTGCTGTTTTTTAAGGATTCATTCCAAAAGCATTTTCACTGTTCAAAATATTTTTGAAGTTGGTCTTTAGAAATATTTTTCAGAACGTACTGTCCACTTTTAAATAGCCTCAGGATTGATACCTACTTGTCTTTTGAGGTGAGTTTGACTTAAAGAGATGGCCAAATGTGTTGCCCAGCCTTGTGATTAGGTTTGGCAATCAAGTTTGTAGAGTGTTTGTTGATTGGTTTGTTTAAATGAAGGAATAAATACAAGGAAATACAAATAAAAATTTTGAATCTCCTGAATCTGAAGGTAAATCTCATGTATAAAGCAACAATTTACCCATATGCAATAAAGCATGCTCATTAGCAAACCTTAAAAGTACAACATTTTCAATGTCAGTACCTTCCTGAATAATTAATATGCTGTGCCACCTAGCACAGATTAGATCTTCATAAAGGTTGCTTATTTCTATTCTACATATTTAAAATGTGATGGCTACAAATACTTTAAAAATTCTGTACTGCAGTTAATTATTTCTAGGCTCTTCAAGAGGAAATCAATTACTTAAGTATTGAGTGAATTAATTTTTGCCTTATGCATTATTTGTGATATTCAGGAAAAGCTAAAGTTAACATTATTTCCTTAGTAATTTTTAAAAGGCTTTAACTCTTGAGTAAATAAGATGTCAGAAAAAAAGATTTTCTTGAATTGTCTAGAGTCTGAAATATAGAAAGTTCTATAACTGTAGCCAATAAATGCTTCATCCTTAATGTATGAATATCAAGAATTCCTCTCTACACAGTTCTTCCTAAGAGAGGATAACATTTCCCTCCCTAACACTAACTTCAGTTGATTCCCCTACAGAACCAGAATCTGCCACCCGTCATTCTCCATCCCTTTTCCTCTCGTAAGTGTTGGAGCTATGAAAGGAACTCATTGCTTTCTAGTTTTTAATATCAGTAGCTACAATAAATCAAATACCTATTAAATGCCACGTTGCAGCCATTAATTTTGACAGCCAATCTGAAAGATAAAATGCGTTAATTATCCTCATTTTTCAGATGGGTAGGTAGGCACAAGTCATACAGTTATTAGAGACAAAGTCCAGATTCAGATTCAGATCTTCCCTGGTCTGAAGTTGGGTGATGGACAGGGAGTCTATGGTTTTACTTTGGCAGTGATAATATGAATAACCTGTCTTCAAACCCATGTGAAAATAATGATCAGATGGCATTCTTCTGGGTCTTACATGGAGTTATAATTAAAAATGCAAAAGAAGGTGAAGACATAAAACTGACAGTGTGGAGTAGATAAATAACAGCCCATCATCCCACCACTCTTGCCTTATCTACTGACTTCACAGTCGCAGTGGAAGATTTTCACCACTCCTCTTCTCAGCTTTCTGTTCTGGTATGATCTTAGATTGAAGGAATCAAGATTACCTCAAGTCATGTGGGGTATATTAGCATCCCTAGGACAGCAAAGGACAGGAAAACAGATCTCACAAGATTCACAAGATAACAAATGCCCTGTATCCAGGCTTTCTAACACGAGCTGTATACAAAGGGGCCCCCAAATCCCCACTTTTACTCTGCCATTAGATCTATTCAGCCATTCTCCATGCCTTTGTGCGGATTCCCTTTTTACCAATTTGAAAGGATTCTTTTTCTTTTACATTCTCTGTCTTTTTTGTAATTCAAAGTTTAATTTAAAAATAGTTTCTCCTTCCTAATATTAGTTATTGTGTGTCCATCCTGCCCCTGAATCCTCTTTCTACTTCCTCACTTTAATACATACTCATTTCTCTATTCTTTTCATCTTTAACATCATTTTTTTATTTTTTACGTAGTTTATCTACCCTACTTTTTATTTTCTTCCTACATATATAGCCATTGAATTGATATTCTTTACTGGGTCACCTTCCATAAAGTTTGAAGTATCTGTGAAGTCTCAGGTTTATTCACAAATATTTTAATTTTTTTTTCTTTAGGACACATGGAAGATTGCACTTCTCCCCATTTACAATTATGTCCGACCATGTAAGTTGCTTTGGGCCATTGGAATGTGGATGCAAGCAACAAGCATCACAGGCAGAAGCTGTAAGAATCTGTGCATGCTTTTTTCCATTCGCTTTCTTTCTGCCATCATGACCAACAAAGTTTCACATTAGTGGCTCCTCTTTAATAGGGGCCCTGGGGTAAAGACAAAGTGGAAATGCATCCCAACCAGCACATTCTAAACATGTAGAGTGAGTGAGAAATAAGGGGGTGTTTGTTACCCATTATAACCAAGCTGATCCTGACTGATACAGAGACATTGCGCTCAGTTATCATGTCCTTTCTATTATTAATGTTCATTTTTTCAGTGTTATCATCTCATCTTGCCTCATGGCTTTAAACCTCATCTATATGTTGATGATGCTCATGCTTATATGTTTAGCTGTGACTTCTCCCCTGAAATCTTATTTGACAATTCACTAGCTTGTTTACCATCTCCACTCAAACTTAATAAACATAATAGAACTCCAATTTCCAATTGTTTTCCGAAACTGCTCCTCATCTGTGTTCTTCATCTTCAAACAGAGTACCACACTTCAGCCAGGTTACCTGGTCAAAAAGCTAAGGGTCATTCTTAAGTACTTTCTCTCTCATAGGCACACACATACTTCCACGTTCATTTTCTCAGAAAGTTCTGTTGGCTAGAATTCCAAAGTACAATTAAATCTCATCAATTCTTACTAACTCCACAGCCACCATTCTATGCTAAGTCTTCTGTAGCTCTTGGTGGATTATTGTAATAGCTTTAAGCCCTATCTGGCTTCTCTCAACTTAATTCAGCCACAGAGATGTTTTTAAAATGTAAATTAGATCATTCCCTTGTTTAAAACCCTCCCATCATATTTAATTAATATCTGAAAGCCTTGGCCCTGCCCACCTCTTCAATCCCATTTTCTATATATTCTTCTGCTTTATTTTATTCAAGGCACACTGGCTTCTTGTTCCTTCAAAGTCAAACATGGTCTTGTCTCAGGGTATTTGCAGTTGTCCCCTCTGCCTAGGGTACACATTGCACATGTTAGCAAAGTTCCATTCTGTATTTTATTCTGGTTACTGTTCTTTCCTGGTTACAAACCTTCCCTTTGTCCTATTGTGGTAGACATAAAGATGTGCCACTCCAATTCCATTTCTAGAATGAATGTGCTGCTGAGCCATTCAGAGTACAATCAGCAGACAGCCTCTATCTGTCAGCTTCTTCAGGGTTTGCCTCCTTTGCAGAAATGCTCCACTTGAGGCCATGCTTTCCTGTGGCAGTCCACATTCATTGACCGAGTAAGGTAGGGACAAAAAGGCCTGGCAATTTTCAACCTACAAGGATACTCTAATGAGCGATACCTGCTCCAGAGCTCCTGCATGGGTTGTCTGAAGCTTTGTCCAGCCTGCATCCAGTTTGACTCCTTCCACTATCTATATTTCTTCTTCGTTTCCCTTTACTTCAGAGGCGTTCAAAACTAATAAAAATCTTGAACCCCAAACTCTGTCTCAGTATCTGCTTAGCATCTCACAGAACCTAGATTGGGACACCTATCTTAAATTTTATCTCCTATTACTTTGTATCTTTCTTCTCTCTTTTTTTTCATAGCAATTAAGGAGATCTTATGTATTTCTTTGTTTGCTCACTTATTGCTCTGTGTGGGCAAAAATCATCTCTTTTTCATTGCTGTATTCCAAGACTGTCTGGCAAATAGAGGGTGTTCCATAACACAGGAGGACTAAAGGAATGAAGGCTTATCTGGCCTAGCCTGGGAAGCTAACCACACTTCTAACATTCTCCTGTAGGAAAATATGTTCTAAATTGGTATATATTTCTAAAACTCAATCCTTGTAAAATTAGAGATGGCCCAGGTATGATGATTAAAACCCAACTAATTTTAGAGTTCAAAGCATTTCTACCTAGTAGAGACTTACACACTGTGAAAAAATGAGATTTCTTTTCTTTCATTCTGTAAATGATAAGTGCATCAGACCTTTAGCCATCCAGTTCATCTTTGCATCATTATCAAGATGGATAGTCTACTTACAAAGGCAATTATATTATGTGTGATTTGGATCTTGATAGAGGAAGATAAATTAACTATAGGTTTATGCAACATAACAGCTAAAATTACATTTGGAAAAGAGTTCCACCTTGAACAGCATCCAAACCAGTCAAATCACCATTAGGCTGGTCTCTTTTACAACACGCTCAGTAGTTAATGCTGCTTTTATGCTTCCTAACTGCCTGCCCTGGGTGGATTTGATAGCCTTGAGTCTCCCAGAGTCTCTTGCCTTTAAGTCAGAATGGATTCATTTACATCTTATTTGCATAACAAGTCATCTTGTATACACTAAGGCATGGCAACAGCAGCACTCTGGCATTATTTACTTATGCACCAATGACATAGAATCTGGGATGCCCAAGTGATGCTATTAAAATCCTTCTTAACATTAAAACGTGGTAGATAAAATAGTCACATAAGCACTTATTAAAAAAAAAAACTTTCAAACTGTTTATTTTCTTATTTTCAATATTTTAATTTATTATGGCATACAGTGTCTTATAAATCAGTATTCTTCTTGTCTTTCCATCCATTTTCATTATTTCTTGCTCCTTTTTTTCTTCTTTTCTATTAATACTTTGGTAGTTTCTCCTCTTCTATCTCTTGGCTTTTTCTCCTATAGCTGGTTTCACTTTTTTCTGCAGTCCCTTCCTCCTTGTTATTATTAATTTTTCCTTCTCAAATATGAATCACAAAGAGCAAAGAAGAGCAATCAATGAACAGGAAGAAATTGGTAGTGGCATGGCAATGCACATCTTTATTCCATAATTTATATTTCATGGCATATTTCTTTCTTTTTCTTTTTTTTTTGCTATTAATAGTATTCCTTTCCCAGTTTTTATTTTCAATGAACTTTTTTCTAATGTTACACAAATGAGACCAGATGCCTTATCAGAAAAAATACACAAATCACTAGCATTCTTAATTTCTATTACTGATTTCCTTTTTGTTGTGCAGTGGTTTGATTTTTATAAGGTGCACCTATTTTTAATTATTTTATTTCTGGAAGTGAGATGATTTATTTTGGAGATATGAGGACCAGAAGAAATATTACAAAAACAGAAATCAGAAAAGCATAGAAAAATTTAAGATTATTATTATGCATAAAGAGAATAAAAGGGGTGAAGAGAGAGAGGCTGTTTCAAAATTATCTTTAATAATGTGAAGGAATATTTTAGGAGGGCCCCAAACTGCCCATTAGCCATTACAGAGAAGACAGAATAGAGGAAGTGGAGTTAAATTACAGAAAATGATGTTTGGTTTTTTGTTTATTTATTTATTTTTAATTTCAGAATATAACAAGGGTATAAATGCTTTGATTACATAAATTGCCTTTGCACTGCCCAAGTCAGAGCTACAAGTGTGCCCATCCCCCAGACAGTATGCACTGCACCCATTAGGTATGAATTTACCCATCCTCTCTTCCCCCCTCCTACCTGCCCGACACCAGATGAATGTTACTTCCCATATGTGCATGTAAGTTGATCGATTAGTACCAATTTAATGTTGAGTACATGTGGTGTTTGTTTTTCCAGTCTTGTGATGCTTCACTTAGAAAAATGGCCTCCAGCTCCATCCAGGATAATACAAAAGGTAGTTCACCATTTTTTATGGCTGAGTAGTATTCCATGGTATACATATACCACATTTTATTAATCCACTGATGTATTGATGGGCACTTGGGTTATTTCCACATCTTTGCAATTGTGAATTGTGCTGCTAGAAACATTCTAGTGCAGATGTCTTTTTTATAGAAAGTCTTTTTTTCTTTTGGATAAATAAATACCCAGTAGTGGGATTGCTGGATCAAATGGTAGTTCTACTTTTAGTTCTTTGAGGTATCTCCATAGAATTTGTACTAGTTTGCAGTCCCACCAGCAGTGTATGAGTGTTCCTATCTCTCTGCATCCATGCCAACATTTGTTGTTTTGGGACTTTTTGATAAAAGCCATTCTCACTGGAGTTAAGTTATATCTCATTGTGGTTTTGATTTGCATTTCCCTGATGATTAGAGATGTTGAGCATTTTTTCATATATTTGTTGGCCATTGGTTTGTCTTCTTTTGAAAAGTTTCCGTGCATATCTTTTGCCCACCTATTGATAGGGTTGTTTAATTTTTTCTTGCTGATTTTCCTGAGTTCTATATAGATTCTAATTATCAGCCCTTTATCAGATGTGTAGCATGCAAATATTTTCTTCCATTCGGTAGGTTGTCTGTTTGCTCTCGTGATAGTTTCCTTGGCTGTGCAGAAGCTTTTTAATTTGATCAGGTCCTATTTATTTATTTTTGTTGTTGATGTGATTACTTTTGGGGTCTTCTTCATAAATTCTTTCCCTAGGCCGATATCTATAAGAGTTTTTCCCACATTTTCTTATAGAATTTTCATGGTTTCATGCCTTAGGTACTGTGCTCTTTGCAAAGGTTTGTTTATATTTAAAATAACCATGCTACCCACTTTGAGGGGTGTTTTTGTACCAAAAAGAAATCTTCTAGGAAGATTACTAGCTATCATATTTTTTACTACTATGAATATTGTTGAAGTGGTGGCAGGATGTAATGAGAGAAAGGTCCAAGGATAAGGAAGAACAGAGATGGTGAAAAGGACAAGCTAACCTCAACCCTTGTCTGCTTATGTGCTGTCATATTTACTGTGAACAAAAAAAACTAAAAAAAAAAACCAAAAACACAAAACAGTGTAAAAAAATGCCATCACATCTAAACCCTAATATGAAAAAATAATTGGATTTAGAAATTTATATTCCCAATTACACTTCACTGTTAACTACCTATATATTGCTGGCTTGTCTCTTTACCATTATTAACTTAAATTTACATTAGTAGAGTCCTATAAATGAAAGAAGATCATAAACTATCCCTATAATCACAATTTACAGATGAGGAAACTGAGACCAATATTTTAACCATTTTAGTAGAAAAGCCCAGAACATTCTCTCTTCTGATCTATGTATTCCGTACAATTTCCATAATTATGCAATAGAGTAGAATGGTTAACAACATGAACAATGGAACATTTATGCCAAGGTTTGATCTCAGCTCTACCATTTATCAGGGGAGACACTGGGCAAGTAAATTTATCTTTCTATATTGCAGTTTCCTTATTTGCCAAATGGAGATAGCAGTTACGATATACACTAATTCTAATGATTGATAGTTACACTTCTGTAGTAATTATTATATTCCTGACATTAGTAAATACAGCTATTATTGTTACCCCTAAATCTGCTTCTACTAGTACAACCCATTTTAAGGAAATCAATCAAGCCAGAAAACTTGAAATTAACTTACTATCCTCCTTCCTCTTTACCCCACACATTCCCTCACCATATCCCATCGCCCCCAACACTCCTTTACTTGAGAACTGTAAAATTCCTTACTTTGATTGTCAAAATAATCTCTATTGATCTTCTGTATCTGATGCTCCATATAGCTGACAAGCAGCAATTTTAAAGGAAAAATGTAACGTGCCACTCTTCTACTACAAAAACAATAGCTAATATCTGTTGAGTAGCTCCAAAAGGCCCCATGCCAAATAGTTGCTAGTTCACATAGCAACTCTGAAAGTTAAATATTTTTACTCTCATTTTACTGATGCAGTGACTGACAGACAGAAAGTCTAAGTAAGTTACACAGCATTCAGATTTGGAGCTAAACCTGCTTGCATCCAGAGCTCAGGAGGTATACAACAAACATGCTATTTCACATTGCCAATGAGATAAAAATCTAAGCAACCTGGCAGGCATAAAAGGCCCCTCTGGTCTGGCTCCTTACCTATCTCTTCAGATTCATTTTTCCTGAGGCTGTCTAATGTTCTTATTATACTGATTTATCTCTGTACTTACATCCTTGAATGGGGCATTCTTTCTCAGGGCTCTGTACCTTAGATAACATATTCCACTTTCCCTGCCTGAGACTGTCCTTCTGCTCTGCTCTGTCTGGTCAAGTTCAGAAAGGATGATCTGATCTCTTCCTGGTCTATATCTGAGTTACGAGCTGTGCCTCCATGCTCTCTATCAATAGATAAATAGATAAAGATTGATAAATACATGGGTGGACATTTGAATAGATTTATGTTACAGCTAATTATGTTTAAAGCATCTCTGTCTTTATTTTTATTCTACTATTCTTTCAAATTTTGAAACTTGTTAAAATCTTTCATGCAGGTTATCAATTATAAATCTAATTTTTTCCTTAGAGCATGATAAAACTCCGATTGTGGTAGAAAAGATTATAATTATTATAATTTTTATTGATTGTGTCTAATATACCTCTTTAGTCTTAAACTCTACCTTTCCCCATTATTCTTTTTATTTGTTGGCTTCATTTATATGAATTATCATAATTGCTAAAATGAGTTTTCATCTTGTTTTGATTTTACTATTTATTATATTCTATTATTTTTGTTTCTTCTTTCTATTAATAATTTTCTTTTTGTGGAATTAATCCTTTTAAAAAATTTTCCTTTACCTTTACCCCTTTTCCCATTAATGTAAAAGTACTATATAAATTCAATTTTCTCAATGTTATATTTTTATTAGGTTTTATTTAACTCAATATTTTCTATTAATATTTTAAAATTAGATAACTCCAAGATCCCAACTAATCACTTTACGCTTTCACGCTATTTGGCTTAATATTTAGCATCCCAGGGAAATTTTGCCTAATGCTAAAAGTGTCTTTCCTATCAATGAAGTAGAAAATTGGGCAATTTGCTTCCACTGATTTTGTTTAACATAAAAAGTGTAGATAAGACTTATGTTTCTGGCCAAGATGGAATTAAAGGAAGTAGATTCAACCTCTTATCTGAATCAGCTAAATTTTTTAAAAAAACCAGAAATATATTTTAAACAATGTTTTTAAGATATTGGACCTTAGAAAATGAAGGATAGTGATACATAAGAGAAAGTAAAAACATGAGATTAGTTATAAAATTACCCAAGTTTACTATCCAGGGAGAGTTTTCAGATTGTGATGTAGAGATGAGGAAGTCAGGCAAGACCAGACAGTCTCCCTAAATTGAAGAGACAGAATTGGAAGGTTGAAGAGGCCAAAGTAGTTAGAATTTGCATGGCAAGGTACTAGAAAGGAACAAAATGCACAGAGGGAGAATTTCAGAGATCTAGGTCTCCCTCATCTATTAGCTGAATACTTATAATCTCGTTTATACAGAAAAAGTAATCAGGGCTGGGAAAATAACCACTGAAAGGATTAGATGGAACAACCCTTAAAACACAGTTATGTAAATCATTCTTTTTACCACCAACAATAGTGAAAAACAGCATTAGGTAGCATTTTTTAGAAGAGTTTTACATCAGTAATGGGGCAAAATCTGCCTTTTTCAAATGCTACACTTTACCTATTTAATGTAGGTTAAAAGCAAGGACTAAAAGGGTAAAACTTTTTCCAAGTTACTTAATTGCATCTAAAGACTAAGCTTAAGAATATTTGTAGGAATAGAAATATATCCTAATCTAACAAGATAAAATGCATAGTATCTGGCAACCAATAAAAAATTACCAGAAGTTAAAAAAAAAGCCGTGAGAAAAGAAAATAACTTTTATCTGAGGAATGAAAGTGAAATAAGACATCAATCATATCCTACTCCCCCTTTGAGCTATGTATTCATCTCTTGAAACTACTTGCTAGTGCCACAAGTCATTGTAAATTAACCTAATAGTGCTGCACCAGACCCTACAATCCACACCCTATAGCTTAACAATGGATAGCCAATCACTAATCAATGCTATTTCTGTAAAACAATGAGAATTCCTGACAAACAACTTTGTATCATCCCTTCCCTGTTCCCATTTTTTATTTTAAAAAATATGCTTATAACAAAGACAAAAGGTGCTCACATCCTCATTACTCTCAAAGTCATAGCCCAATGAGAGAGAATGACAGTTACATGCTAACACAGGAAAAAATAGAATTTGGACAAACAGGGAAATATGCTGCAATGTGTCCAGATGAGAAGATCAGAATAGTGAAGGGATCCTAACTACTGAAAAAGAATAACTAGAAGGAAGATTATGATTTTTATTCTACAGGAGAAAGTAATGGTGATTAGAGAGTGATTTCCAAATTTGAACTGTACACAGAATGGGAATACATTTGTTTGGAATTTTCATTACTATAGGTCCTCCTGAGGAATTTATAGAAACAGCTGTTTTTCTTGATCCTCAAAATATTAAGGCTTCCACCTTTTCAAAACTCTGTGATGAGGACCAGTTAAAGAGTACCTTTAATTAAAAAGTGGGCAAAGAATATGAACAAAAACTTTTCAAAAGAAGACCGATTAATGGCCAACAAACATAAAAAAGTGCTCAACATCTCTAATCAGCAGGGAAATGCAAATCAAAACCACAGTGAGATATCACCTGACTCCAGTGAGAATGGCCTTTATCAAAAAGTCCCAAAACAACAAATGCTGGCATGGATGTGGAGAGATAGGAACACTATTACACTGCTGGTGGGACTGCAAATTAGTACAACTCCTGTGGAAAGCAATTTGGAGATACCTCAAAGAGCTAAAAATAGAAATACCATTTGATCCCGCAATCCCGCTACTAGGCATCTACCCAAAGGAAAAAAAAGACATTCTATAATAAAGACATGTGAACTCAAATGTTTATGGCAGCACAATTCACAATTGCAAAGATTGTGGAAACAACCCAAGTGCCCATCAATACATGAGTGGATTAATAAAATGTGGTATGCGTATATCATGGAATACTACTCAACTACAGAAAAACAGTGGTGATCTAGCATCTCTTATATTATCCTGGATAGAGCTGGAGCCCATCCTTCGATGTGAAGTGTCACAAGAATGGAGAAACAAGCACCACATGTACTCGCCATCCAATTGGTACTAACTGATCAACACTAAGGTGGTCACATGGAAGTAATATTCAGCGGGTGCCAGACGAGTGGGAGGGGGGTAACGAGGGTGGGTAAATTCACAACTAATGGGTGTGGAATGCACTATATGAGGGAAGAGCATGCTCATATCTGTGGCTTGGGCTAGGCAGAGGCATTATATGTAACCAAAATGTTTGTACCCCCATAATATTCTGAAATTTAAAAAAAACTACTACCGTTTTTTAATAAATCTTGATATTTGGTTAATAAAACAAAGAGTGCCTTTATGGTGGGGTTGAGGTGGGGGTGGAAGTGGCACCAACATCATTTAAAAGCCCTGATCTATGAATTGATGTGAAGGATTCCAGCATGTGAAACTTGTTTTCAAGTCTCATACGGTTTCTTCACAAAGCTCACAGACCAACTGTCTTCCATCTGTGCAATACACAGAACTCAACAATTTGGGCTTGAAGTGAAACTAGAGTGATTTGCCTTAGATATGAGAATTTTCTAACAGTGATGTTTATTAAGGCATGGAATGTGTAACCAATGAAACTGTAATCTCTATTGGAGTTCTTCACATGCGGGTCACCTTCTCTTTCTGGGATGGTATCAATTTTCTTGCAAGCATGAGATAGACATAATGACTTATTCCAAAGATACGATTCTTCAAAAAAGCAATGCTTCATTTATTCAGCTTCATTCAGGGATGAATTGCTGTAAAAAGCAAGTGTTCCAAGCAAATAGTTTATTTTCAATGCCAATGTAAACACTTTTGTTATAAATCTTTCCAAAGCTTACAAACTATTTTAAAATATGTAGAATTATTTAAAAATTATATTTTAAATGTTCATTAATTGGACAAGGTTATAATTAATGCCTTAATTAATTGAATATATTAATGGTCTCAAAAATTTTTAAACTTTGCTTTTTCATGCATTAAAGTATCTTACATTAAAACTTAGCCTCAAAATCTTCTCTTTTCTTTCTTTGCGATTGGACTCCCCAGAGTCACATCTACCTACTGGTGATGTGGGTGTATTTTAAAGTTTCCACATCCATTTGATTTTTAAATTTGCATCTGTTGTCTGTTGGGGAAATCTGATCATTTGGGTTTTTAAAATTGTCTCTGAAATAACAGAAAATAAAAATTGAATAATGACCTGAGCCTATTAAAGAATAAAATATAAGATCATTGTCTGTTTAAAAACATTTTTTTTCCTCATTCTGTTTTTCACCAGCTATTGAATAGTCTTACATAATGTCCATTTAGATGAATGCTAATGTGTTAGTTATCTATTGCTGAGTAACAAATTACCCCTGAAACTTAACAGCTTAAAACAATACACATTTATTATCCCATAGTTTCTGTGAGTCAGGAATCTGGGCACAGATTAATTAGGCCCTATGCATCACAGTCTCTGAAAAGGCTGAAATCAAGGTTTGTGGTTTTATTTGAAGGCTCTATTGAGGAAGAAACCACTTCCAAGATCACTCATGTGCTTGTTGACATTAAGTTTATCATAGCTGCTGCAAGGACAACCTCAATTTCTCACTGGCTATTGGCCAGAGGACACCATCAGTTTCACGCCATGGGGACTGCTCCAATATAGCATCTGCTCCGTCAATGCCAGTAAGAAAGAGCTAGCAAGGCAGAAGTCACAGTCTTTTATAACCTAATCACAGAGTGATAGCCCATCACTTTGACCAAATTCTGTTTATTAGAAGCAAATCACTAGATCCAGCCCACATTCAGGGAAGATTACACAAGGTCATGAGCACTGGGAGATGGGGATAATTGGGAGCCATGTCAGAAGGTATAGTTACTACACCTATCTAATAGCTCAGTCAGGCAGGTATAAAAGTACATTTGTATACAACTACAGTGATTTTTTTTTTGCATTGGACTAGTTCAATATTGGGTATATTTATATGATGTAATAAAATATGCAAGGCAATTTAACACAAATAATCCAATCAAATAGAGACTAAACATCTATTTACATTTTATTGCTGAATGAAAACAGTAATATTTTGGAGTCGGGGGGTATTACAGTGTGTGTGAGGTATGGATTGGAGTACAGTACCAAAGATTCAGTCTTCTGCAAGGCCAAGGATGCAAGTATGCTTGTCCTGGGGACTGAGCTGCTTAATGAATAGAAGTTTTGGAAACAAAACAGCAAGATAGCGAGCTGCTAAGTCTCTAGTTCTTAGTTAAAATATAATCTTGCATGTGCCACTTAACACACCAGACTCAAAAATAACATGAAGTAAAAGTGAATTCATTCCAAAAAGTTTGGGTAAGATGGTGGGATAAAACCCACTTCATCTCTCAGAGCCACACTTATACTACCAGTGCAGGGTATGTAGATAGCATGAAGAAGCTTGTAGAACCCAAGTCCAATTCAGACTCAGGAGTATTTAAAATATGTAAGTACAAGTTCAACTGGGAAGACACTATTTCATTTTAAAGGTGAAGTATCTAGAATTAAAATACACACCAGAGGTCTCTAATCTTATATATGAGCCATCTCTTTCACATTTCAGTTTCAGTTTTAATTTCAGGGGAAAAACATAACTGATTCTCAACAGAGTTTGGAGGCAATGATGGCATAGCTCACAGACAGTATGTTTGTTGTACCTTCAGTAATTAAATTATGTAGCAAGCTAGCAGAGGAAAAAGAAAGGCAAAGTGACTTCCATTCAGAATAAAACTTTATCCCATTTATTTCATATTACGACCATGACAATGATGCTAATGATCATGGATAAGTATTGCTGATAGCTACTTCCCAATACAACTGTCTCATACACATAATTAAATGTTGTCATAGACAGGGCACATTCAAAAGAGCATCATGCTAAAATATTAAATACCAGCTTACCCAGAGGTATTTATTCCTTTAATATCTTTTGTTTCCAGTTAGCTGATGGAGAATCTATGGGAAAGGCTAACACAACTGGTAAAGTTAGAAACACATAATTCTAAAAATTATATTTTTGCTGAAGTTTGGCATTTCAGTATTTATTACTAGGTATATCTTCCTTAGTCACAATGATATCTAGGAAATTTCTATGACTGTGCCCACTCACCCTTGTCCTTTCCCTTTATCTATGCTGCCAGTCTTCTTAGAATAGTGGTCAACAATGTAACTCACATTCCAGCTTCTGCCTACATCACCTGAACAGAAAAAATATCACTAAAGTCATTGTAGATCTCTCTTTACATATATCCAGGTAGTTTTTTTCAAATTCATATCTACTCATACTTTTTTTTTTTTTTTTTTTTTGGTAACTTCTGGCCCTGCAGATTTCTCTCCATTCTTAGTTCTGAAAACAAAGAAACATTCCTCATTCTAGCTGTCCTACCAGAGACTCTTCAACCTTTGTTTATTTATTATTTTTCAGTTTGTTGATTGGTTGAACGCATACTTGTAGTTTGTCCTCTTTTCATTTTACACTGCTTCTCTAGAACATCTCATCTACTTTCAGAGAATAAACCCTCATCTTTGTAGCTATCACTCAGTTTTCCTGTCTCTGGCTCTAACCTTTGTCCTGAGATCCAGATCAATATTTTTATCAGCCCACTGAGCAACTCCATCTGCTTGTTCCAGAGATATGGGAGATTCAGCATGGCTAAATTTATGTGGTATATGTAGACCAGGGAGTACTACTCAGCCATAAAAATGGTGAACTAATACCACTTCTATTAACCTGGATGGAACTGGATCCCATTCTTCTAAGTGAAGTATCACAAGAATGGAAAAACAAACACTACATATACTTACCATTAAATTGGTACTAATGATCAACACTTATGTGTACATATGGGAAGTAACATTCATGGGAGATCAGGCAAGTGGGAGGGGTGAAGAGGGGATGGATAAATTCACACCTAATGGGTGCCATGCGTGCTGCCTTGGGGATGGCCATGCTTGTAGCTTTGATCCAAATGGTGCAAAGGCAGATTACGTGACCAAAACATTTGTACCCCCATAATCTTCTGTTATAAAAAGTATATAAATAAATAAACAAAGTTAAATTAAAATCTCTTTCTCTTTAACTGTACTTTTCTTTTTGTATTTCCTACCTAGTGTGAAATCTTTCTCTCTCAGCCAGTTGCCTTAACCATCCCTAACTCTTTTCTTACCACTGCCACCCATATGTCAAAGACTGCTTACCTCTCTGTGTCCTCATTCCTGCATCCTCCCTCAGTGCCCACTGGCATGCCTCTATCCAAGTGCGCATCATTTCCCCTGTGGGTTCAAGGTGACTTCCTAATAGGTCACACTTTGTCCCAGTCTTTCTCTGCTTCACGTCTTTCACTTCCTTTTTGCCAGAAAAATCTTTCAAAATGTGTGACATATGTTTGTCATATGCTGCTTTAAAAGACTACCTTCAAGGTCTTTAGATTGTACCATAAGGTTCTTCACATTTCTGGTCCCAGTGATCTTTTCAGATTCATCCTCTGACAATTGTCTTCAAGTACATCTTTCTCTGTCTGTGTAGACTTCCTTTATTTCCTAAATACATCAGCAGTGTGTGCCTTCATGCTTTTATAGGTGCCTTAAGTGAATCTTCTTCCCTCCACCTACCTCAGCCAAAATCATGTAACTCTCAAGTCCCATCAAAAAAAGCTCCCACTTCTATGAAAGTTTCCCCAGCTTGAAAGTCAAGGTTAGTCATTACAATTCATTCCCCTCATTTGTATTTGGTACACACATACATCCAACAATACCAATTATATTATATAATTAATATTTACTAATGGCTTCTCCCTCTATAAGACTATGGCATGAGATCAGACTATGGACAGAGATCTTTCCATGTCCAGAACACTAATAAGCAATAAATATTTGTTGAATGAATAAATAAATGAATGCTTTTATAAGTAAAGAAGTACTGAATTTTATAGGTGATGATTACTTTATTCAGTGTTCCCCCTTTCTGCTATTAAAGACCAAGCTCTCTTACATATCTTATTTTATACCTATGTTAGCAGCTTTTAATAAAATGCCCTTCTGGGGTTTCCTCATAATCTATATGCTGACCATTATGTCTCTAAGACTGAAATTGTAGCTATTGTATAATTGTTAGAAAATTAAAAGAAAATTCTTAGAGATTTTTTATGTGCATATTGGACATCAGGGCATGTGTATATGTCCCATAAATCAAGAATAGATACCTACAAATTTCCAGTGCAGTCCCTCTATGGGATTCCTTAGGGAGAATAACAACTTTGTTACACCAGCACCTTTTCTAAACTCTGGAGCCAAATATTAATATATGCCTTCTTGGTTATGTTCCTAGATGCTCAGCTGTTTTCCTCAATATACATATAACATATTTTCTATGGCAATTAAGGTCTAAATTTTAAGATTGCAGTTGCATACACATAAGAAGGTGGAGAATACTTATTTTTGCTTCTGCATTTAAGAAATAAATTTTCCTCTACATAGAGGAAAGACTTTAAAGTTAGAGTTTTCTTTTACTGAGGACGCTGGACTGCATATGCTTCAGAAGATCTCCATGATGAATGGTGACAATAAGACATGACTTGTTTTGCTGTATTGTGTCTTAACTTTTTAAAGCATTCAGTTAATGATGCAGAGAGAGAAGAAAGAGAGAGAGAGACACTAGGATTGGGTTTTTGCAGTCAGTATAAAGCAAATAATGATGAAATTGCATGCTGTATTAAAGAAAAGCAGCATATTTGTATGGGAGGCTCACTCTAGAACTTTTGTGTCCTGTCATTTAGGTCTGCTTCAGTAGTGTGTCTACTTCTCAAAGGATTTCCAGCCTTTTACATGAGATGAGCTATCTGGAAAGAAATTCTTCTGCTGTGTTGCATACTGATGCTGAAAATGAAATTCTTTAGATTCCCAAAAGATAAAAGCACTGTAACACTTCTAAACCAAGAGAGTCTTGCCAACCTTGGTGAAACAAAATCTGGGAACTGAGTTAGAAATACATCTTTAATCTAAAAAATACATATTTTCAGAATTTGGTGACTGTTAAAACATACTTGAAGCTTTGTATACATGTATGTGCATATGTAAGATTTTTTAGGATTAGAAAGATGTGTATCTCGTGATGAGTAATATGTTGGGTGTAGGCTGCTCACCATTCATTTATTAACCAATTCATTTATTCAGCATGTATCATTCATGAATTCAAAACAGCTATCAATTTTCTGCTATATACCATCATAATTGTTAGGGACACTCAAGTGACTAAGATTAACTCTCTGACCTCGTAGACCTTTCAGTCTAGTAGAAGATAAAGACAAGCAAATAAAGAAAACAAGAGTCTGAGAAGGGCTAAGACAGAGAAAGAATGGAACACTATAGGAGCACAAAACAGGAAACTTAACTCAGACTTGGATGGGTCAAGGGAGACTCGCCAGAAGAAGAAACATCTCTGGAGGTAATAGCAAAGAGTTGCATGCAGACAGAATCTCATAAATTTGAAATATTTGAACTGAGAGTGCATGGTGGACACTGCAAGAAGCTATGTATGGCCACATCAAAGCAGAACAGCAGGAACTTTATGATACTCTAATGAGAGGTTACTGGTTTTTGTGAATTCAGTATCAGATATTTTCTTTTTGGCTGTTAGGGACAACAGTTGGTCCACAGAAGAGAAGAGGGGCAGATTGTGGTCACTTTTAGCAACTGAGCATAGGAACAGAAATTTTTTTTTTTTTTTTTTTTGAGACAGAGTCTCACTCTGTTGCCAGGGCTAGAGTGCCATGGCATCAGCCTAGCTCACAGCAACCTCAAACTCCTGGGCTCAAGCAATCCTTCTGCCTCAGCCTCCCGAGTAGCTGGGACTACAGGCATGTGCCACCATGCCCGGCTAATTTTTTCTATATATTTTTAGTTGTACAGCTAATTTCTTTCTATTTTTTAGTACAGATGAGGTCTCGCTCTTGCTCAGGCTGGTCTCGAACTCCTGAGCTCAAATGATCCACCCGCCTCAGCCTCCCAGAGTACTAGGATTATAGGCGTGAGCCACCGCGTTTGGCCAGGAGCAGAAATCTTTTAAAGAGGATATTTTCCCAACAACTTTTGGCAGAGTGGCAGAATGAGGACGTTAGGCAGGAGAAAGGGGAAGAAATCAAAACACAGACACTTGATTCAGAATGAGTAGTTGGTACCAACAGCAGTTTAAAGAGTAAGAAAGGGTATGGTTAGCTGCTCTTGCAATATCTAATCCCCTCGCCTATGGACCACAGAGGAAGCCAATCCCACTCCTGTTACAGGAATGGGCCCAAGAAGACTAATGATTATATCATCTTTCTGTAAGTGATCAATTCAGGAATGGGCTTGTAATCTAGTTTTGGCCAATAGAACATAAAAAGAAGATATTTGCTCTTCTAAGTGAACTCACGTAACTATTCCTTGTTTTGATCTGAATGGTTTCATGTTTGGCTGTAGCCATCGAATTATGCATCTGTGGGGGGTGCTGTCACATGGTACACAGCCAGGAACATAGTGTAGAGTTGCACTGTCTAATACAAAAGCCACTAGCCCTATATGGTTATACAAATTTAAATGAAAATTAAATAAAATAAAAAATTTAATTCCTAAATTACAATAACACCTTTCCAGTTCTACATGTGGCTAATGGCTAACGTTGGATAGAGCCAATAAAGAATATTTCCATTATTGCAGAAAGTTCCATTGGGCAGTGTTAGTCTAGAGAATCACAATGAACCAGCACTGGAAACATTAGATTAAATCAACCCTGAAGCTTGCCCTACCTCTAGACTTTTCAGACGTGAGAACCAGTAAGTGCCATTGTTGTTTAAGCCAGTTTGAGCTCAGCTTTCAATTCCTTCCAGCTGGAAGCATCCCTGTTAATTAGAGAGTTAAGCGATTTAAACATTAAAAATGAAGACATTCTGTGCACCAAATAAGAACTGTGATTCTCTTAAATGACAGATCCTATCATTATATCTAGTCCTTTAATAGACACTAAAATCTTTGGTCAACTAATAAAGGAATGATTGAATAAATTACAAAGCTCCTTTTCCTTAATATTTTATGTTTCTCTCACAACGAAAAGCTCTTTTGCATATTGCTTTTCTAAGATTAAGTGAACATATTTGGGTCATTTGAAATAAAATGAAACATTCTTCAAGTTTTGTGTTCAAAGTCCTATTGAAGCAACCAAGAAAGGATTTTTTGATTTGACAAGACAAAGGTCAGCGTCTCTTCAAAGCTGTGTAGCCTCATATGGTTTAACATCAGATGTAACTGTCAAGCCTCGTGCACACCATCCCTTCCTATTTGTCATATTTAGGTGCTGGATGGGATTCATTAAAGGGCAATGTAACAATAGGGGGCAATTATATTTTTACCATGAAGCAATCACTTTTCTCAGAAAAGCTCAGGCCCCCATCTGGGACTCCTGCCCTGGGGGGGCAGTTTTCTTTTGATAATCTCACCTATTGAACTGTAATGTTCCATTGCTCAATTAATTTAGCCCAGTAGATGGTTCAATAAAAATGTTCCCTCTATTCAGGCAATTTGATGACTCTCTCTGCTCTTTCAGAACAAACACAATGAAATCCTGGGCATGAGTTCCCGCTGTTGCACACAAAAGCTCTCAGACCACCAGCTGCCCTGGGGTGTCCTCCCTGCCGCTCTGTGCTTTAAGGCAAATGGAGAGGGAGTGTCGCCGATCTTTCTTCATCCCTCTGAGAAGCAACCAGGCTGCTTTTTCTGCAGTCAGGACGTTCAGGTTAAACAAATAACTAGAGTGCCAGATTGAGATCTGAACCTCATATCTGAACCCAACAATTCAAAAATAAAACCTTATATTTGTGACAAAGAGAGTGATCTTATCTGCTTGACGCAATGCCCAAAACACTGGTTTAGTCTTCTATTTAGTCTTTGAATGTCAGTAGTCCTAAACAGCTACTACATTTACCTATCACTTTTTAAATTGTCCTTTAATAATCAAATTCAATGTGGTAATGCTTAAAGTTTAAAAAATTCAAAAGGATACATAGAATAGAAAGTAAAAGTCCTCTGTCCTCCCTCCCATGACCACCATCTTAATGTCATTGTTTCCTTTTAGATAATCATTATCAAATAGGGTGCATTTACTTCTAGAAATGTTTCTATTAATATATGTTCAAACACACATGCACATACAAACATGTAGGTATATGTTGTGTGCCCGTTTTACATTAATGGAATCCTATTGTGCACATTATTATGCAGCTAGCTTTATTACTCTTCTCAAAATACCTTAAAGATAATTTCATACTAGACATACAACTATTTCATTTAAGGAAGCATAGCTATATAGTAGTCCATACCATAGGATTACATAATTTCTTAACATTTATACTAGTAATGACAGTATAGATAATTTCCACTTTTTCCCAGTATTACAGTCCTAAAAATTATATCTATGTGCACATGTACGCACACACACACCTATGATTATGTGCCAGTGGAGCTTCTGCAGTCAGAAGGAACTGTACATAATACATTTTGATAGACAATTTGCATTCTAAAATGGATCTAGATGCTCATTTTCCCACACCTTCACAATTCTTCATATTATTAATTTCTAATTATTTCTTGCAAATCTGATGATCAACAAATAAATATATATTTACTTGATTACCAGTGAGGTAAAACATTTACTTACATAATTTTGCAATTTTCAAATCATTCTACCAGGAATTGCCTCTGTATATATTTGCCCCATTTTTTATATTAGGTTTTTTCTTATTGATTTATGAGATATATGATGGGTTTATGATATTTATGATGGATAATAAGCCTTTGTTTTATCTGTGACAGATATTTGTTCCTATCTATTTTATTTCTATTTTTCTCTTTCTTTTTTTCTCTCTCTTATATATGCTATTTATTTACCTTAAGAAATATTTAAAATTAGTTGGTAGGCATCTTTTTCCAAGTATTATATTTCATCTTTTCTGTTTTTTAATTTTTTTTAATTGACAGATAAAATTTTATGTACTTATTGTTTTCAACGTATTTTCATATATATATATGTATACATACACATTCTGGAATGACTAAATCTCACTAATCAACGTATATATTACTTCACGTAGTTATCATTTTTGTGGTGAGAATACTTATGCACTTTCTTAGCATTTTTCAAGAATACAATATATTATTATTATCTACAGTCACCATGTTGCACCATAAATCCTTTAAATTTATATCTCCTATCTAATTGAAATTTTGCATGCTTCCACCAACATCTCCCTAACCCCTGGCAACTGTTTTTTTTAGGTTCCACATATGGGTGAGATCATTTGGTATTTTTCTCTCTGTGCCTGGCTTATTTCACTTAATATAATGTCCTCTAGGTTTATCCATGTTATGGCAAATGACAGAATTTCATTCTTTTTTATGGCAGAATAATATTGCATTGTGTGTATATACCACATTTTCTTCTTCATTCATTCATTCATTGACACTTAAGTTGCTTTCATATGTTGGCATTGGCATTGCACTGCACTGCAATGAACATGCGAGTGCAGATATCTGTTTGACATACTGATTTTATTTCATTTAAATATAGACCCAGTAGTGGGATTGCTGTGTTATATGATAGTTCTATTTTTTAATATTTGCTGGAACCTCCATACTATTTTCCATAATAACTATACTAATTTACATTCCCACCCACACTGTGCAAGAGTTCCCTTTTCTCTACATCTTCACCAACACTTATCTTTTGTTTTTCTGGTAATAGTCATTCTAACAGGTGTGAGGTGATATCTCATTGTGGTTTTGTTTTATTTTTATTTATTTATTTTGAAACAGAATCTCATCCGTATGTCGCCCAGGCTCCAGTTAAAGTGATGTCATCATAGTTCACTGTAACCTCAAACTCCTGGACTCAAGCAATTCTCCTGCCTCAGCCTCCCAAGTAGCTGGGACTACAGGTGCGTCCACTACACCTAGCTTATTTTTCTATTTTATGTAGAGATGGGGTCTCACTCTTCCGCAGGCTGGTTTTGAACTCCTGGCCTCAAGCAATCCTCCTGCCTCCACCTCCCAGACTGGTAGAATGACAGGCGTAAGCCACCACCCCAGCTTCATTGTGGTTTTAATTTCCATTTCCCTGATAATTAGTAATGTTGAGGAGTTTTAATTTTTTTAATTTTTTATTTTTACAATGTTTCCTATCATCCTGAACTGAGGATTTTTTTTATATCCAACTATTATATTTTGGCTTCTGGATTCTTCATTTCAATCAGGTAAACTCTCAAGATAATTAATTACTTAGTCTGCAGGTTCTTCTACTAAATTCATGCTTTACATTTATGCTTTTAAATCATTTGTAAGTATCTTTGCATATAAAGAGAAATAATGATTAAATAAAATATTTTAGCAATTTATTTCTAAGTGGATATTAAGTTTTCCTTGTTTTTTTTCTTCCATTGCTTTGAAGTGCCATCTGCATCTACATCATACTAAATTCCCACATATACATTAGTATATTTCTAGATTTTCTGTTTTGATACTTAGATTTTTGTGTATTTATTCACTGTCATTTTAATTATTCTAGCTTTACATTACAGCTGTTATATTTGATATCTGGTAGCATAAATCATCCCTCTTTGTTATCCTTTTTCCATGAGTTCTGGACTATTATTTTTTCTTCAAAGTGAACTTTAGAATTAACCTTGCAAATTCCATAAAATATTTTGTTAATATTTTGTATTTGTTTCTGAGGATTTATAGAATAATTTGGGGAAAATTGATATCATCAAAACACTGACTCCTCTCATCCAGACCCATGTTATGACTTTCCATTTATTCCAGTCGTCTTTTATGCCCTTCAATAAATTTTTATGTTTCCACATATTGGTCTTGCATGTTTTTTCTTAAAATTTATTCCTGAATATTTATTCTGAAAGACTCGGGGATTTTTCTTTATGGGTTCTGACATCAACAGAAGCCATCATACATTTTCCTCTTCTCATAGGAAGCTGATTGATGGAATTAACAGACTGTTAATATTTTATATTGTTTTAAGCATGCATTCTAGAATGTCTTTTGCTGAGATATATTTTAAAAATATTTTCCTTTGTATTTATAATTTTTTAAAATGTTTTTTGTGTCCCTGAGGATTTTCAGACAGGTCCATAAAAGATCAAGAACAAGAATGCCCAGCTTTGTGTGTATGTGAGAGATGGTACACAGTTAAGCATAGTGTATCTGTTCCTGAGAGGCTGGATAAGCAACTCATCTACATACTGATATATAGTGCTAGATGCAATAATCTTTACTGATATATAGTGCTAGATGCAATAATCTTTAATATTTAATTCTAACACTGATTTAATTATGCTCAAAATTAAAGGTTTGTGTGCTTTTCATGTGTTTTGTGATTTAAGAGGTTGTTCACTGTGAGATGAATTCCTATACTCATATGAAGAAACTGAAGTACATTAAAAGAGTTTGTTTATATTTTACTCACAATTCCTACCATGGAAAATTGAGTCACATGGCTTCTTAAATCAGAGCAAAGCTTATGTATATTATTATATACACAGGACACTCAGGAATCTAAGGATTTATAGAATCAAGTACAACTTAATCCTTGATTTTGACGTGTATAGCACACAATACTATTTTTTTGTAAAGGATATCAGATTAAGGAAAACTATTGTGAGATGAAATGCATTTATTTAATAGAGTAAGTGGAGAGTAAAGTTAGTATGCAATGTGTTTGGGCATGAATGATATGTTTTCAATAATAAGTTGTAGCTGTGTTTGCAGAAAAATTTTATTTAACTTTCAAAAGGAAATATTTATGTTCAGAAGAATGAACTTTATGTAGTAGATTTGCCATTACTTTTAGTAAGTTAGGGAGAAAAGAAATGAGGGTTATAAATAAAAATAGGGTAAGTGTGAAAATGTAAACTGATTTAATTGGGGGTAGATTACAGTGAGATATTTCCCGATCATCTTTCAAGAGACTGTATTTCCAAGTATTATGTGTAGGTTATAATCAAGTCGCTTTGTGTCCTAAGGCATAAGTGAGAAATTTTCAAAGCTATAAAAAATTCATACCAACAGTAAAACCAATCTATCTGGTACAGAAAAATTAAAAAATATGCGTGTCTATTGATAAACATCCAAGATGACTTTTACACTGAAGTCCAATTAGTTTATCAAACATATCCATGTTCTAAGATCTTGATGGATTATAGAACTTCAGACCTGATAGGGGCTTAGAGATTATTTTGTTATATTTCTTATTTTTGTAAAATGAAGAAAAAAACATGAAGACAAGTTCTAGGACTGAGTATAAACATAGTATGATCCTAAAAGAGAGACAATCTTGTCACATATGCTTGGAGCTAACAGAAATATGATGCTGAGAAGAGGTGAAAGATGTATGTAGTTTCCAAAGTATTGAGGTTTATGTACTTTAGCTGAAATCACATTTGGCATAGGATACCAAAAAAAAAAAAAAAAAAAAAAAATCGAGAAATATTTTTAAAAGGGAATTGGAGAAGAGCTCTTCCTTAAAAGCAATAACAAAGGCATTAATTATTAGGAGGAGGAATTAATACATTTAACTGTTACATAAGGCTTCAATAATTGAAATCTACAAGAAGAGTGATATCAGCTTTAATTGGGTATTAAATGTGAATCTAAATCAATTTAAATGGTGACAAACAGCACCTTAGATTCCTGGGAACTTAATCCAAGAGTGTCAGAATACATTATCATTCATCTTTCTGTTTTATTTGGCAAGTGTGACTAGACTTTGTATCTACCTTAAATCTTAAAGAATACATTTAAATTAATCATTCATATTAATAAGTTGTTTTTTTACTATCCCATGGTGAGCTTTCCTGGAGTTCTTTTAGTCCTATTTATACCTGAATCTTGATCAATACATCCTAGGAACACTCTGAAATGATTGGTATGAAAGCACATCCCAAGCTGTTAACATGACATTTGTTCATTTTAGATAAAATATTTTTTAAATTGGTTATGGTGGAGATGAGAATAATGTAGTAGAAAACATAGTACATTTAGAACCAGAATATTTGGGTTCACATATCACCTATATTATTTTTTAAAGTCATTAATTTTCCCAAATATTTGTCTCCTGTAACAAAATAAAGTTGAGAATACTTGTTCAATATAGGAATCAAATTAGTTAATATATGTGATAGAAATATGCAAAGTGATTTAAAATTATAACTATTATCTTCCTTTATCCAAAGGTAATTGAAATAAAACTAGAAAACCACAGAGATAAGAAGTAAGAAAACACAAGGACAAAACCCAAGAGAATTCCTCTGGAAAAACAAAGCCTGAATATAGTTACTGTAATAAAAGCAACTGTTAACTTTGTGCTTCCTAGTAGAGAAAACAAAAAGAAATACATCAGGAAAGATCCAGGATGGGTAAGCAAAGGAAAAAAGAATTTAGCAATTTCATTCTCAATGATAAACTGATCTTGAGCACAAATCTTTAAGAATAAGTCTTTCTCAAGAAAAATTAAAATCTGCTGTTAAGTTTATTTTAAACTAAAAATTCATTGGAATGAGTTAGTGCAACTATATCACCAATACCCAAATTTCACACACAAAAAGATCAACAAATTTTAACTATACAAAGTTTAAAATTTTATGCATGCTAAAAATAATTTATAAAAAGATGAACTATAGTTAATAAAACAATATTTTCAAAATATATGATCATAGAAGTTATACAAAAATTAAGAAAGGTACCCTTTAAATTTAAGACAAAGTGCTCAATGACATTCAAGATGAAATAAATGCAAATTAAAAGTATGAGAGACCATTTCTAATCAGTTAGTTTGGAAAAGATCAAACAGTTTGATAACACCTTGTATTGGCTTCTGAGGAAAAAAAACACTCATACACTTACTATAAGCATTCAAATTGTTATGACATCTCAAGAGGAAAATTGTGCAATATGTATGAATATTAAAACTACATATACACCTTAACTTAGCAATTCTGCTTCTAAGATATGTGGAAAATATTTACACGGAGATCCATGGCAGCATAGCTTATAATATCAAAAGCCTGAATGGCAAGATGTTGTTTGGATAAATTACGTTACATTCATACAATGGAATATTATGTAGCCATTAAAATCAATAACTATATGTACCAGTTAGAAAATCTTCAAAAGATAGTATGTATAGTATCCTGCCATTTTAAACAATTTATATTCCTCATTTTTCATTTTTTTAAAATGAATGGTCATAAATTTTTATGTATGTAATACTATGTTTGCCCTGAGAGACAGATGGTCAGAGTTGAAAGGGAGATATCACATTATACATTTGTGTATTGTTTGAGTTTTGTTTTTAATATACTAATTTTTCCTATTATATACATAGTTGGCTTCTATTTATTGTATCTAGAGTCAGTCCCAGTGACAATAGTCTCTGCAAACAGCATCCACCTAAGGTCCCTCTACATTTTATAGAAGTATCATCTGACGAGTCTCTAGTCCTTTTATATTTTTAATGGTTTTGAAAATTCTAGAGTCATCCTCCTTGAATTTTTCTAACTCCCAATCCAGGGTTTTGAGAAGTTAACTTGGAACTATCCAATACAAGCCAGATTTTATCCTTATCTCAAAATAATCATCTCTACTTTTCTATAGTAAATTCAGGGAATCTTCTTTAAAATGTAGATAACTAGACAAATGTTCCAATCCTGAATATTGCACAATCTTAAACATGAGAGGGACTATATTAATTTAGTCCTATACCAGAAAATACAGGATATATGGTAATTTATTTATATACTTTTTAACAGCCCAAGGTAACAATTAAAACCATCCTGAAGTTTGGATTCATGGCCAGTTCATTGATGCAGATGCTTTATATTTTGTATATTCTTTCCCCTCAACTTGTCTAGTGAACAACTGACCAGTATTTAACAAATAATGCAAGTAAATTTTTGGAACATAGTGTAGAACATAATAAGTACTCAATAAGTAATAGCTGATATTATTATTTTATCAATTGGGTAGTTTATACAACTCTTAAGAGTTTCAATTACTATGCTTCTATAAAGATAAACTAAAGAAATTAAGACTTTTCCAATGTTTCAAAATTAAAGTTGAATGAATAGTCATGTAAGGAAAACAATAGCTCATTAGAAACAAATAAAAATATTTTTAAACCTTCTAATGTTTCTTTTTCTCCATGTTCCAACAAAATTTCCTGCCAAGTATGACAGCTTAGAACATTATGAATTGTTAAGAACCAATACGAGTGATGCAAACTTATGTTTACAATTTTGGTCTGTGAACCTCTGCAGTCATAATTTTAAAATCACATCAATGTTTATTTCTCTGAAATACAAGGCACAGCCCTTCTACAGAACTGCTTTTACAAACATAGCTGCTTATAGTAGTGGGATAAATTACAGCCTAGAATTCTAAGGAGTAGCCCCATGTATCTGAATATGAACTGCTACACACGAAGACAGATTTGGCCCAATTCCCAACACAATTGATGACAGAAGCTCACAGAGGCTAATCCTTTCTTATTTTTAAGTGGATTTGTATATTAGTATTTAATTTTTGCTACCACTCTTCATAGGTATGTTATTTTGATAATAAATCTTTTTTATTCAGTTTTTTGAAGCTGTATAATTTTAGACACTGCATTGATAGTTACTAACAAAATAAAGGGGTGAAAACACATATAAAATAATTTGACAGTTTTTGTAGACCTTAGCTTATTCTATTTAGTTATAACCAGTACTAGAGTTTTCTATCAATGAAATATATTCTTGATATTATTGAAATAAATATACACATAAAATTAACTCTCATTCTTTAATAGATTGCAAGATAACCCAAAATTTTATATACTAATAAAATTTTTTTAAGAACTTAAAAACAACTCCACCAAATAAGTTTTTACTAGAGAAAGATCATTGCTATCAAACATATCTGCAGGATTTTTATACTTAACTTTAAAAATAAAAGATCTTGAAACTCTAAAAAGAGATCCTGGCATTTTTTTTTAATTTTTTTTATTGATACATAATAATTGTACATATTCATGGAGTGCATGTTACATCTTGATACAAGCACACAACATACAATGATCAAATCAGGGTAACTGGGACAAGATTCACCTGAAACATTCATCATTGCTTTATGTTGAGAGCATTTGAAAACTTCTAGCTATTCTGAAATACAATAAACTATTGTCAACTATAGTTGCCCCATCACAATGAGTATCCTTTAGAGGTTTTGATGCTCTAACAGGATCTTCTCTGAGAGGCTGACAACCAAATTCCTGCAAAAGCCCCAGTATTACAGCACACATGACCAAGATGAAGGAGCCTCTCTTTTATGGGGACATTTTTGGGAGATGCCAAAGTAAATAGCTGCAGATAATGCATGCACACACACTCTAAGACAGCATTAAAAAAAGAGCTAACGAAATTCATAGACCAAAGCCACAAGTCAGCAAAGCTTTTTTTGAAATGCTCCATTATTTCCTGGAGATCAAACTTGTAGCAAAACACCTTGGTGTTAGATTACAGGCCTAAAACATTCAGGTGGAATTTCTTTCTTTAGTGTGTTTTCTGTTCTTCAATGTGCTGTTAGGAGAAAGCCACAGATAATTCACTTGGCTACAGTACATCTTTAATTACTTTTTTAAGTTTGCCTCATTAAACACATCGCCAGAATCACTTTGGATTGTCTGCTTAAAGAAAGGGTGCAAATCCTACAAATTGCCACTTCCTAAAAGAATGTTTGTGGAATAACTTTTCCCATCCACTAAGATATTACAAATTCCTGAGAATGCAATTACAGCTTCGTTCTTTGTGACAGTAACAGAAATTTCAAATTTTAGAAGGGCAGGACTATACTAAGCAATTTTCCTTGTAAATGTTTATTGTGGAGGTATTGTTTTATAAAGTTAAAAAATAATCATCCAAAAATTTACCACCATATCCAGTTAACAATTTTCATTTTTCTGCATACCTGTCTAGTCAATGTATAACAATGATAGTTAAATGCTGCTCTCTTTACCCATTTAAGCCTCTTCCAGAACCTTTAAAAAAAACATATTCTCTATTTTGATATTTAAAACTATTTCCTCAGACTATTTTCATAACTTTATATTCCTTTCTAATTATTAATATTTGCTTATGAAGTTAGTTTTATGTAAGTTGAATAAAGAATTGTTTTTTCTATTCTGAAAAAAAAATGAAACTATTAATGCAAGTCACTTGAGTCCTACTCTTCTTAAATTCAAGAAGATGGAAAAGAAAAATTCTCCATTGTTTAACAAAAAGGCTGAAGATAATTCTTAAGCTCCTTTTGTTTACAGGCAGTGACTTTAGTAACAATTAGTGTGGGGGTGTGAGCGAATGTGAACAACTGTCTTTGATAAGTTTAATTTTTAATTGTCATTATGTATGCCATGATACACATTTTGGGAATATTTTAATAGTTCTTAAAAAACTAGCTTAGAACACTTCAGATTCAATACCAAATAAACCCATATCATATTGTCCATTTCATCGTGTCTTTTGGATTGCACGATGAATGACAGTCAAGGAAGAAGAAATAACCCAGTTGAACACCATGTAACACAAGTGTAACACCATGTAACACAAGTAATATACATTTCAGCTAATACATAAGAAAGTTCTGGGGATTTCTACATACTCTGAATACTCTGTTTTCTTCTTCCCTCCATCAATTCTTTCCACAGTTATAGTAAATTTAGACTATATTCTTAGGCTAGTAAATTTATTTTTTTCTATAATTGTTTTCTTATGTGAAAATACTTTTTCTAGAGAGTGATGCATTTGTTATGGTTATCTTGCACATTTATGCAAAAGATTTTCAATAAAAAGTGAAATGGAAAACAGCTCAGCTTGCAAACTTTTGTTTATTTTTAGCCACAGATTGCTATTTTTCTATCATTACAGTGATATAATTCTGCAGTTTATTTCTTAATGGCATAACTTAATTTATGGAAGATAGAGGCTACTAAGGTGAATGTCAAGTCATAAACGGTATCTTTTTAATCATCACTATCTTTCCTGCAGATTATTCAATTTGGCGTGTTGTATTCTCTAATAAAAATGATATTGCAATAGGAGTAAAAAGACTATTTATTCTTCTGTCAGTTTGAGTTCTTTCCTGTCTATATGCACGTATTCTAAAGTTTAATGACCTAACTCTTAACAAGAAAATAATAACTTGATCCCTAGGGTGTCCTAAGAATTAAGCACCTCCAAATTATATCAGGTTCTTGGACATACGGTGAAATAAAAAAACCAAGTAACACATGTAAAAAGAATTGGTAGTAGCAATGTGTTAAGCTATGGATTTCCCTACACCTTATAATGTAAGGGAAGAAAATCAGTTTTTAGAAAATTTAATACCATCGAATGAAGATATTGAATCATCTGGGAGAGTACTTGAGGAGGTGGGAGACGACGACAGGATGTTAGAATTATCAAAGTTAAGTAATTGTATGGATAATTTATCTTGTACTCAATACTTTGTCTTCTAAAACAACTGCTCTTCTGCGAGGGTATTTCCCGTATGGAGACAGAAAATCCAGTTACTATCTTTGTGATCATCTAAAAACTCCTATTTCTCATTTATAAAATGGAGCTCCTTGTATGTAGTAGAGGTTCAATATCTGTCCAGTGAAAGAACACACAAATTACTTGAATCAATCAGTACTGGAATCCTTCATAACACTGAGTGATGAAGTTTTTTTGCTTCAGTTTAGTAAGTATACCAGAAAGCCTCAAAAGTGGCCAGTAATATCCAATGGCAATATTCCTACATTCCTTCATTCTTATTTTCTTTCCTTCTTTCTTTTCTTCCTTTCATCCTCTTTTTCTCTTTTTCATTCTTTCAAACTTTTTCAAAATTCTTTCATCTTAAAAGCCTGGACGGTGGCAGAGATTTATAAGTTTGTCCAAAGTTCCTGGGAAAATGAAGCTGATCTTCTAGATAGGGTTGGGGTCCCCAATCCCCAGGCCACGGACCAGTACTGGGCCGTGGCCTGTTATGAACTGGGCTGCACAGCAGGAGGTGAGCATCAGTCTAGTGAGTGAAGCTTCATCTGTATTTATAGTCCCTCCCCATCACTTGCATCGCTGCCTAAGCTCCGCCTCCTGTCAGATCAGCACCGGCATTAGAGTCTCATAGGGGCGCAAACCCTACTGTAAACTGGACATGCAAGGGATCTAAGTGTGCACTCCTTATGAGAATCTAAGGAATAAATTCTCATAATGCCTGATGATCTGAGGTGGAGCTGAGGCAGTGATGCTAGCACTGGGGAGCAGCTGCAAATACAAATTATCTTTAGCAGAGAGGTTGCTCTGTACGATAAATGTAACGTGCTTGAATCATCCCGAAACCATCCCCCCCACCCCCATCTGTGGAAAAATTGTCTTCCGTGTAACCAGTCCCTGGTGCCAAAAACTCTGGGGACCACTGAGGTAGGGCGTATATTACTAAGGTTAAACAACCACACATGAATGTAAAAATAAGATTCATTGAAGTGTGATGGTTGATGGAACATTTCTTGGGAATGTAGAAATGACAGGCTGTGAAACTTACAAGGCACAAAAAAAATTATATTCTGAAGGAAAATCAGCAGAGTCTGAGAATTAGCTTCACAATACCATGAAATTTCAGAGTAAAAATAGTGCAGCATCGCTTTTGTGCCTCATCTTAGATGTACTCCCTCATTCAATATTTCTCAGCTCCTACCATCCATTGAGTTATTCAAACTGGCCTGTTCTTTCTCAATACAAGTCTTCGGTATTTTGTCCACCCTACCAAAAGGTTTATGCCTTACCTCACACACACTCATTCTGCAAGTCCAACTTAAATGTCATTTTTTTCAAAAGTCAATTTTTGGTCCTTCCCATTGCTCTAACTTTATCTAAATTAGTCCCTCTATATATTTTTTATAGTATCTTTTGTGTGTTTATAAAACAATCACCATAATTACAATTATATATTAATGTTTGTGACCTATCATCTCCACACTATCTTGTAAAAATCACAAAAGGAGGAACCATATCTATTTTGTTCTTTCCCGTATCCTTAGTACCTGGCAAAATTCTTCTCTCATGGGAGACAGTCAATACATATTTAAGGAAGCAAGAGAGGAAGGAAGAAAATTCTCTGTGTATCACCATACAAAAAATTATAAAATAAATTATATATTTGTCTTCGAGTACAGAGAAACAAAGAAAAATTTTGGCCTTAAAGTAACCACTGATGTTTACATGGAAAAAACATTTGTGAAACATACAAATCATTTACATAATGAAATAATTATTATAATTTCAAATAAAATGTAGTGATTCCAAGAAAAGGGATGACAAATACACATTATGTGTTGTTTTTAGCCAGTCAGTTTATGCATGCACATTATATTTTGCTTTTGAAAATGTGCATGCAATTCCCAGAAGGATTCTACAAAAAATGGTGATATTCATACATATAGATTGATCAGAAGATATGCTATTCTTTCTGTTTCATTCAGTCGAGAGAATTGGGCTCTAGTACTAATGTTACCTTCCACCGCTATGTGACAGGGCAAGAAAAATTTACTTCCATGTCAATTCTCTCAACAATGAAATAAAACAGTTGAGCTCCAAAGTCTCTTCCAGCTCTAAAAATTTTAAATATATTTTTCTTTTTTCTTTTTGTGATGATGACCTTTTGATATCCTGAAAGACATAGTGAGGCATCACAATCCCCTCTATAGCTTATCATTAAAGTTTATCTCTATGGATAAAACTCTGGGGTATACTCACATTTTAAGGGGCTATTACAATAGACTCTTGGGAGAATCAAAGGAGAATTTAGGATTTCCTTAATAATTCCTAAGGGAATTATCCCCTTAATTCTCAGATGAGGAAACTTTAGCCAAAGAAGGCACATTCTCCGTATCATAAACCAACAGCACAGCAAGCCTAAGACTGGGGCGCTTGGATATGGATTTCATCTGCATTGTGATTTTCAGTACACAGCACTGCCTGCTTGTAGATGACAATGCTCTACTTTTTGCTGTGGACTCAATTTCTTAAGGTAAGGTGAGTTTTAGTCCTCTAAAGTCAAATGAGTAGAAGGAATTATTATGGAAAATTTTTGAAGTATATAAAAGAGCCTAATGAGTATGTAAAAAGATACTGAAATTAGTAATAATTATGAAATGTGTCCAAATTTGTTACACAGCCACAAAAAATCAATTACCTAAAGATGATTAGGTTAAAAGACTAAGTACGCAATTTGTGGATTTAACACTTTTACATTAATCACATGGAATATTCATTAACTGTTTCCATAAATTGACTATATATGCTACATCTAATTAAATTTATTGACTAATTAAATTCTCTCTCCTTTTTGTCTAAATTACACATATTTAAATACTACTGCGAAAAGGATTTTTTTTTCATTAGTTTGACTTCCTGGGGTTATTTTAGTTGTGTTTTGAATTTCATTATCATTATTCTTTACATATTTATAATGTATTAATGATTACATTTAGTTTCATTAAACTTCATTATAAAATTTAAATTTTTAATTATTACAACTTAAAGTAGTTCATAAATCTTTTCCATACAATTCCTCATAATGCTTTTCTATTTATTGCCTTCTATTCTTCATGTGTCCCTGTCTTAGTCAACCAAATAATGCATCTCTACCCTGAATAAATTTTAATAAAACAATTCATTAAAGAGTGTTTGAATGTTTGAAATTTAATCATTATGAATTTTTATCATATTCCTAAAAATAACAAAAATAGTCCTCAAAAACCAAATTCTGCAGTCTACTTTCAAAGCAACAATAGATTAGATTCACGTCCTATTAACCCCGTGAAAATTTTCCTTTTTTTCTCCGTGAAAATAAAAGCAGTTTGGATTGATTGATAAGAATGCATTGTGCTCCTTTTTGTAAATCCTGCTCCCTGCTGACTGTTCACTGACCCATTTGTTAGGAATGGGGCAATAATGTTAGGCTCTACACAAAAGAAAGCAGGGATACTAATTTTACTCCTTCCCCCGCAGAAGTTAAATTATACCTCAACACTTCAGTGTAAGACACAATATTTCTCAGAACCTAGTTCAAATTACCACTTCTGAGGTAATCATTTTTGGCAGATTTCATAGCTCTTCTTTCTACTCCTGCTTGGCTCTGGTACCAGACACGGGCTGTTTCCAGGTGTTTCTGTTACTGCACAGGGGGCCTGATTTGTGAGGGTTTTTACTGAAGTTTTGTTAGCCTAGTCTGAGAAAAGAGTAGTTTTTCACTCTTTCCAAATAGGAGATAAAATTAGGTGCAGGAAATCTGAGAAATGCCAATAAGGCAAGTAGAAAGATTATTCTTTCATCTAAATGTCCTTACATTTAATATAACAAAATGACATAAAAATATCACACTTGGAGCTATCTGAAAATGAGATTGGCCAGTCTCTAAAATTCCAAAAGCTATTATATCCAATACAGTATATAATCAATAGCCTTCAGGTCAGAATCTTTCATAAATCTACTATACATTATGCATTTTCAAACTGTGACATCAAAGTAAAAGGGAAGTGGGATATTGTTCTTACCTACAGCCAATAATAATTTTAAAAGTTGCTATTCATTCAATCACATACTATATGCAACCTGGAATAAAAATTGTGCTAATTGAAATATTATTTCTAAATTCTTACAATCTTATAAAGTAAATATTATTATTATATATAGGTCACCATAAGGGAATATATTCTGGAAATTGAGAACAGGAAGAAAATACATATCTTAGAATACCAATGATGACATGCAGTTCAATTTTAAAAATTTCTATCTTATCTTCTAAACTCATTCTATTGATAGTAAGAGCTCAAGTAAAAATCATTAATTGTGCTTCAAGAGCTTGCGCAAGGAAAACTACTATGAAAGTGAATACAGGGTCATGTTGGTGCTGAAACATATATGCCACCACTCTTTAGTGCTGGCCATTATCTTTCACCTAAATTCTAACAAATGCCTCCTCAATTACTTCCACTGTTTCCATTGGTCCATTCCCAATCCATTCTCACACACCACTGCATGCAGCCCAGTGCTTTATCTAAAGCAAAAATTTGTTCATGGCATTCTTTGATTTGAAATGTTTCATAGTTCTCTTATTTTTCTTTTTTTTTCTTTTCTTTCTTTCTTTTTTTTTTTTTTTTTGAGACAGAGTCTCACTCTGTTGCCCAGGCTAGAGTGCCGTGGCGTCAGCCTAGCTCACAGCAACCTCAAACTCCTGTGCTCAAGCAATCCTTCTGCCTCAGCCTCCCGAGTAGCTGGGACTACAGGCATGCGCCACCATGCCCGGCTAATTTTTTCTATATATTTTTAGTTGTCTAGCTAATTTCTTTCTATTTTTAGTAGAAACGGGGTCTCGCTCTTGCTCAGCCTGGTCTCCAACTCCTGACCTCGAGCGATCCTCCCACCTCGGCCTCCCAGAGTGCTAGCATTACAGGTGTGAGCCACCACGCCCGGCGAGTTCTCTTATTTTTCTTAAGATCAATCCAGATCTACTTCCAGGAGCCCCTCAAAACTTAACCTTTGCCAATTTTCCATTTTCTGTCTCCTGACACTTTCCACATCCAACCTCATACCTCCCCTCTCTCCACCTACAGACACACATACATCCCTACATTCTAGCCTTGCTGTGTGGACCAGCAGTATTGGCATCACCTGAAATCTTGTTAGAGATGCAAAATCTAGGGCACAATAGCAATAAACCTACCAGGGATATGACTTCTAGGGAAATGACACCTCTGTAATATTTAAAAATTTCATTCAAGTTCATGGGCTAGCTCTCTGTTTAGATAACTTTTCCACATTTCAGATATCAATATCTTATATAATTTTGTGACTAAAGTTCTTCAACAAATACTGTTAGATTTATGCCTAGGTATGGCATATATGTTGCTTTTGAAAATAGAACCTCTTGTATTACTTCTCATAATTAATTGTTAATATTCTACAGGATTATTGTTGATATTCTTAATATTGAATTTAAATCAGAATTTGATAGGAACTGATCTGTCAAATCAGAACTTGCATTTTAAAAAGATCCTCAGGTAATTTACAGTTATGTTGAAGTTTGAGAAAACCCAGTAAAACTTTAAAGCTCCCCAGGTGATTCTAATGGTCAGATAAGTTTGAGAAGCATTACTTTAGGTAAACTTGACTCTTATTTAATTGGCTCCTTCTTGATTTCTCTTACATTAGGTATTTTATATCTGATGTTCTTCTGCCTGAACCCTCTTTCTATCTGGCTCCCTGTGGAGCCTGTCACCTTGCTGACTCAATCCATCCTTCAGATAGGAGTTTCTACTGGGATACTACTCTTAATTTTGTAGATTACTTCAGGGTTTACCACTGTTTGTTTTCCTATCAGTCCATATTTTCTTTAACTGTCATCACAATTGATCATGATTATTGCTTTTTTATTTTTATTATATACTCTTAATCTTTAATTATGAATTGAATAGAAAAACAAAATAATATGCCAGAAAACTATGATTTAGTAAATGTTGTTTGTCATATTTTCTTAACTCTTTTGCTTTTTATTTGTTTTTAAAACAAGATACAGCAGAAGCATTTTTTCCACAACCCATGCTTTTTTTCTCCATTCTTTCACAAAAGTGGCTTCTATTCAGGTATTTGTTTGTAGCTTTCCCCTTCATATTCATGCATTTTTAATACTTATGTTAAATGATATACAGTATTGATTTTTAAATTTATGCAAAATTTACTGCTTGTATCACTTGCTACTTGTTTTCATTCAACATAATATTAATGACATTTACCAGTGTCAATACATGTAGTTCCATTAAAATTGCTGCATGGGAATCCATTGTATGAATGCACCACAATTTATCCATTTCTCTACTGATGAGCGTTTTTATTATTTGTTATTACATGTAATACTACAATAAGATTCTTGGAACATACTTGTATATGTGTTCACATGTGTGTACATGTGCATGCATATTAATTTTTCTATAGTAAATACACAGAGAGGGGAGTCTCTATTCTATAGAATTCCTGCATCTTCAGCTTTGCTAAAAATTATAAGAAATTGTTCTTCAAAATCTTGTAGGTATTAAAACTCCAATAATCACCACATGAAAGTATTTCCCCATATGCTTGCCAATATTACTGTTACTGGACTTTAAGTTTATGCATACTTATGGATTTCAAATTATATCTTGTTGGATTGATTTGCATTAGCCTGATTACCCACAAGACTGAACATTTTAATAGGCTCTGTCCGTTCAGTTTTCTTTATTTGTGACTTGCCTGTTCAAATGCTTTGCTCCATTTTCTATTGGACTACTGTCCTTTTCTTATTGATTTAAAACTTTTTATATGTTTTTAATAACTAAACATTGTGAATATAGGTATAGGAAATACTTTCTCCCTATGTGTGGCTTATCTTTAAATGTATTTTTGTTGGTTTTTGTCACAGAGAAGTTATAATTTTGATGTAGCAAATTTATAAATCTTTTCTTTATGTATTCTAATTTTTGTTTCTTATTAAAATATTTTCATATTCTAATAATATAAATTATGTATTTTCTGATTAATACTTTTCACATTTAGATCTGAATCTATTAGGAAATATTTTTGTGTATTTTGTGAGAGAAAAATCAACTATATATTTTCCTGTATCTACAGAGAGTCTATTTTACCAATTCCATTTACTGAATTATAAATTATTTCGTTTATTATATTTGGTGTTATCTAAATCCTCTGCAAAGTTCTCTGTATAGATATGGGTAGGTTTCCAGGAGTTCCATTTTATTTCACTGGGCTCCTTGGTATGCCTGTGCTAATATCACATTATACTATATATAGTGGAATATCTCTAGGATATGTCTCCACTCTCCCTTCCATCTTGCATACACCCATCTCTTAGAATTCATCCTTCAATTTTGAGTAGATTATTCCATGTGAATTTTAGGTTCATTTTTCATACTATACCCTGTTAAAGACTTGACTTCCAGGAAATTAATAATGCTATGATATTTATCCTTTTCATACAAGAATAGCTTTATTTAGGTCATTTTTTGGCCTTTCAGATATACTCTGTGTGATTATATTTCTTGGACGTATTTTGTTAGATATATTGCTAGGCACTGTAAAGAATAGTTGCTTTTGAATATAGGATCTCTTTTTATTGTGTTTTAGAGCAAGTAGCTGCTGCATGGAAATACTATGACATTGGTATATCAATCTTATAACCAACCCCCTATCAGACTCTTGTTAGTTCTAAAAATCATCACTAAGTTCAACTGATTATCTGCAAAAAATAAAAATTTTATTTCTTTCTTTCCATTCCTTATAACTTTAATCTTTGGGTTAATAAGGACCCTCAGCACAATTTTGAATAGATAGGATGATAGCATGCATTTTTCTAAATCACTGACTTCAGAGAGTGCTGCTAAATTTTATACTGAAATATGAATTTTTTGTAGTGTTTTAGTAAATTCCTCTCATACAGTCAAGAAAATTCCACCTATATCTCTTATTCTAAGATGTTTAAGAGTCAAATTTTATCCAGTGTTTTTATTGCAACTATTAGAATGATTATATTATTTTTTTCCTTAATTAGTTAATGTGGGTAGTCCCAGTTACAGATTTTCTTTTCAAAATTTTACATTTAATAATAAAATATTTAAAACATTCAGGAAGCACCAAAATAATGATAATATTAACAAATAGCAATAGTTTGCCATGCCTTAAGCATCCTTTTCCTCTCATTTTTCCCCGTTTCTGAATTTGTTGTATATCAATTACCAGTGTATTTTATACTTTTACCTCATATATGTGCCCAATAAACAATATATTCATTTATATAAACTGTGTACTTTGCATGTTGTATTCTGACTTGCCTTTTTCCCTCAATATTCTATTATATTTTTCTTTCTTTTTTTCCTATGTAAGCAGTATTGCAATAAATATTCTAGTGTAAATTACCTTATTCACATGTATAAGTTTCTTCTCAAGGATATATTTCTAGATACAGAATTTCTGTGTCATAGATTATGGACATCTTCAATTTTAACAAGTACTGACTTTACATTCTTCAAAGTGGTTATTGTTAACATTTAGTTTTGCCAGTCTAATGTCTGTGAAACATTACCTGCTTTTCATTTGCATTTCTCCTATTTCTGTGTGACACCAATAGCAAGTCTTTGTCTTGCAAATGCATGGGAGGACTAACTTTTGGTTTTAAATGGTAAGGAGAGATTTTTGCTTTCTCTTGGCTCAATTAGAGAAAAACTTCTTAAAAATGTTCCTTCCTGAGTGTTTTCCTTCTTTCTAATTTACACTTATTCTGAAGGTGTTGCTTTTGGGGAACACAGTTTTAAGACGGGTCTCCTATGAGGGTCACTGTGTTGGTTCTCTCCAGCCTGGATATCAGGAGTTCAAGGAAAGTCACCAGGGTCTAGCAGAAGGCCTAAAACAGGAGCCAACTTAAGAAAACAGTTATCTTTTTGGTTTGGCACTTTCACTCTGATTTGAGCTTCTGAGTATTTAATTTGTGGTCATCTTCATTCAATATGGAACTTGAAATATTTTTTAAAAATTCACCTAGCATTTTTAATGTTTTCAGTAGGCAGGTTGCCCACACTTCCAGAAATGGAACTAATTATTTTTTGCCTTTCTCACTAAACTGTAATCTCTGCCCAAAAAAGGGTCCATGTCTGCATTGTTCATCATTCTATCTAGCACCCAGCACTGTTCCTGGCATATAATAAGCGATCAATGAATATTTGGTGAAAAAATTAAATCAATGAATGAGGAAATGTAGCATGAGAAGAAATAAAGCGTGAAATTGTTGAATGAGAATTATTGAGCAAAGCAGTTTATCTTCAACAAAATTAGTTTCCAATAAAAAATTGTTAGGCTTTATGTCATAATTTCTACTACTTCGTAATAAGTTAATTTGGCTTTCATGGAGAGTCTTAGCATGATATGGAATAAGTATACCTTATTTAAATAGAAGGTCAGAGTTTAAGTCCTACTTCTGACATTCTCCATGTCTGTAATCTTGGCTGGTTGTTTAATATTTCTAGGTCACAGTTTCTTAATTTCTAAAATTTAAACCTCAAGATGTTATAAATACCACATTAAATAATAAACATTACAATAACAGGCTAATTTTTAAAAAATGTAATGGGTATTGTTGTAATATTTGAAAAAATAACAGTATCTGAGCAGAATATTATGACTTGCATTCAGCTCATTTCTACCATCAATCTCATGAGAAAATGAGATTCCTAAATGTTGTTTTCCCCTTAGAAAATCATGAGCGATTACCACCATTTCTCTTTTGTGGAAACATCATATTATTTTCATTGATTTTTCATTTAAAGTTATTTTAAAGTAATTTTGTAAGTACAGGTATGAAAGTTTGCTATTCTGTAGCACCGATAGAATTTCTATATATGCCAAATTAACTCAATGGGAAATAATAGGTTCTCAATGTAAGTGATTTATCTTTTCCTCTGAAATAAGAGGGCAAGAAACTGATACTTAATTTATAGCAAAAGAAAAAGATTATAGGATACACACTGGTTAATGTTTCAGCCAGGAAAAATTATAAGTTGGAAAAAGCACCAATTATTGAATAGAGCAAACATTTATTTAAAATCCTACTATATGTAAAATGACTACATGATATCAAAAGATTACTATGAGGAATTTGCTTCCTGCTCAGGGATGAGACAGAGAGCCTGGGGGTATACAAGTTCAGAATAAAATATAGTATAATAAGGAAAGAATAAGGTATGTGCCAAAGAGAGGTATATTTAAATGCCTTGGGGATTAAAAGGTCCACAGACCAGGGCTTGAGCTTAAGCATGGGTGGTATCCAAAAAGGCATTCTAGATGTATGGCTATTTATGTTACAATTAATAGGTTTGAAATCACCATTTATAATATTAATAAATGGCCATAAGGTGGGAGCTGTGGTAGGAGCCTAAACTCTGCAAAGGTATACGCATAGTTAAAAAAAAAAAAGTGTGTATATATATGTATGTGTGTGTGTGTGTGTATATATATGTGTGTATACATGTGTGTGTATGTATGTATTTAAAAAAAACAGCCATTGTTCCCTAGCTTGCTTTCCTATAATTACTTAGTACTCAGGAGTCACATAGCTCATGGTCATGAAGATTTGTAGCTTTCTTAATTGTTCCCATAGATAACAGCACTCTTGTGAAACCTAAGGCTGGTCTTTGAGATATCTTCCAGACCCTGCATTCTGGTGGACCAACTGACCCAACCAGATCAGTGGTCCATACCAAGGAACCAATGCAACTGGTCTTGAGACCTGGAAACTGACTAAGCACAAGGAGGCAATTTCTGCTTCCTGACCTTATGAGTTCATCCCCAGCCAATCAGCAGACCCAATTACTTAGCCTTTTGTCTGCCAAACTATCTTTATTTTTTTTTATTTTTTAATTATTATGGGTACTATAGAAAGCAATTAGCTGGACATCTAAAAATATATATAGAAAAAACTAGCTGGGCATGGTAGCGTGTGCCTGTAGTCCCAGCTACTTGGGAGGCTGAGGCAGGAGGATCGCTTGAGCCCAGGAGTTTGAGGTTGCTGTGAGCTATGCTGATCCCACGGCACTCTAGCCTGGGCAACAGAGTGAGACACTGTCTCAAAAAATAATTATTATTGGTATGTAATAGTTGTTTATCTTTATAGGGTACATGTGATGTTTTGATACAGGCATACAATGCAAATTAATCAAATCAGGGTAATTGGGCTATCCATAATCACATCAGGCATTTAACACTTCTTTGTGTTAGGAACATCCCAATTCTACTCTTTTAGGCATTTTAAAGTATATCCTAACTTATTGTTGATTACTTTGATCACTTTGGTGTGCTATCAAATATTGCTCATTCTGTCTATCTGACTGTACTTTTGCACCCACTAACTGTCCCCATATTCTTCCCCGTGCCCTGCTACCCTTCCCAGCCTCTGATAACCATCATTCTACTCTCTGTCCCCATGAGATCAATTGTTTTTAATATTTGGCTCCCACATATAAGTGAGAGCATCGAAGATTTGTCTTTCTGTGCTTGACTTATTTCACTTAACATAATGTTCTCCAGTTCCATCCATGTTGTTGCAAATTGCAGGATTCCATTTTTTTGTGTGGCTATATAATATTCCATTGTGTATATGTACCACAGTTTCTTTCTATTCATCCACTGATGGACATCTAAGTTCATTCCAAATATTGGCTATTGTCAATAGTGCTGCAATAAACACGGAAATGCAAATATCTTTTTGATATACTGATTTCCCCTTCTTTGGCTATGTACCCAGCAGTGGGATTACTGAGTGATATGGTAGTTCTATTTTCAGTTTTTTGAGGAACCTCCATACTGTTTTCCACAGTGGTTGCACTAATTTACATTCCCACGAATACTGCCAAACTATCTTTAAAAACGCTGGCTCCCAAATTCTTGGGGAGACAGATTTGAGAAATTCCTCCCATCTCCTCACATGGTGCCCTGCGATATTAAACTCTTTCTCCACTGTAACCTATGCTGTCTCAGTGTATTTGCTTCCTCTTGAACAATGAACCTGGTTGGGCTGTAACAGGTTGAGAAAATAGTTTTTTTGTGGCTATGATTATGATGAGAAGGGTAGCTACTTGGAGGGAGAAATGACATTTTAGGTTGAAGAGGCAAGAGTAAAGTTTAGGATTCTGACAATATTTTGATAACCAGCCATTTCATGGCTTGAAGTATAGAAAAGTAGTAATACTGTAAAATAAGGTTGAGAACATATGGCGGGGACTTAAAGAAGGGAGATCTTTCAGCTTTTTGAATTCAGAAGTAGTAAAACATGAACTGAAATTTAGGAAATTTAATTTGGCTATTGTCAAGAGGATAAATTAAATGGCCCAGAGTAGGCCAAGCAAAACATATTAATAATAAGGTTCTCCTCTAGGGTACTAGCACAGAAAACCAACAGAGTGGATGGAAGAGACATGCCAGAGAGAGAAACTACGAAAGTTGGCAACTGACTGATTTTCAGGCGGAGGTGTCAAAGATAATTATAAGTTTTCCAGAGGGAAGAATGATAACAGGTAAATGGAAATGGGACTGTCAAAAAGATGAGCTGCCTTTGGGCAAGGAACACCGGGTGCTGTTTTGATTAGAGCTTAGATAAATTGAAACGCCACAAAGTGTAGAAATCATGGTTTGGACTTGTGTTAGAAGTGTCAAAAGTTACCCATCTGAGTCTTCCCTACATTAGTAGCTCCATTTTTTAAAAGTGTGTAGGTAGGACATAACACTCTAGGAAAACAGCTCTGGGAAACTTAACAGCCCTAAGCCATAAGATTCTCAACTTAGCCTAAATCACCATGAGTCCTTCTAATTGACCAAATTCATATCAAATCAGTTCAGACTGAAAGCAGGAAGACCGCACAGAGTACAGCGCAAGACAAACAAAAATGCCCATTCTGCTCAAGCCATCTTAATCCTTTGTGTCTCATATTATCCCAACAAATTTTAAGTCACTTTTGTATAGTTGTTATCACCACTTGTGGTTGTACTTAGATGTAATCATGGAAAACATTGAACAGAAGTAATCTGAAATATTTTAAGCTAATAATTTATAGGCTTGCCCATCCACAACCAAAATATCTTATTTAAAATGGGGATGGTAATGGTGTTAATACCTTTTCTATTAAATGGTGTGTAATTACAGCTATATTGTCACATAAATCAACAAAAACAGCTGTGAAAAAACTCAGGACTGCCTAAGGAACCCTTTTCTTTGTGGAGGAAGAAAGATAGACATATAGATACAGATATAGATACAGATATACACACATACATACATATATGATTTCCTTGCAGCAAATCCAAGGTAGGTTGAAATATTGAGTCTAACAGGAAGCTGCTGTCATGTAGGCAATGTGGAAAGAAATGGGATCTCATTACATTAACTGCAGGTGGTAAAGAAATACTCTTCATGAATTACTAGTTCCTCCTAAGATAATTGAAAACCCAGAAGCATATCCTTACAATTTAATTTATTCACTTAAAACATATCCAGGGTTGGTTCACCTAGGGGAAACAGAAAATACAGAGAAAAATTCTTCTTCCTAAGCCGCAATGTTCTCAGCATTCACCAAGAGAGCTACCTACCATACGATTTTCTCTCTCCCAAAGTTAAGGGATATTTTATCCAATGGGTTAATTAAAATAAAGTTTCCCTCTCCTTGGCCCATTTTTTTCTACCCCTATCCTTTCCCTATCATCAATATGTTTAACTTGAACATCTGTGCCCTTATTTCTCTGCTCCCCCTATAATTTTGTATTAATTAAAAGTTCATACAGTATACATTCCACCTTCTTCATGAATGCCCTGTGCCTCCCTTCATACATCATGTTACAACACTTGTATAGCTCAAAAGTATAGAGGGCATTAAAAGTATAGAGGGAATCAATGTTTCTAAGTCACATGCTTACAGCTTGGGTAGCTACCATTCAGGTGATCAGTGACACCTGTTAAGGTTGTTGGGCAAGTATATCCTATAGAACAGAGGACGTGACATAATTAAACAGAACATGTCAGGACAACTGTGTTTTGTCCAATAGCAATTGTATATTTTTATTAAGGAAACATTCAAGAATTTCTTGAGACCACTGTTTAAGTTAATAAATTTAAAAAAAATAGCTCCTCCCTTTTCTCCCTTCAACACTGTAGAATAGCAGTTTAAGACATAAGGCACTCAGGTTAGACATATATACACAGAAATTATCCCAGATATAGCAAGTAAATAGCAACAGACATCCTACAGAATACTATGGGGAAAGCAACTTTCATTGGCAATAAAATTTATTTTAGAAAACCTATAGTTAAAATGAACTTTGAATAAAGTTCATGAGCCAGGCATGGGAGTAAAAGCCCTGATATCTGAGTATAGTGTTCCATGTAAACTGTCAGTGGCCACGGACAGAATGGGACAAGAACAGCATCCAAAAAACATAGCGATCTGAGAAGAAGAGCCCAGATGAAAATGGAGAAGAATCCTTGTTACGTCAGGACTTCTCCAAAGGCATCAGAATTGATATCAGAATATGCAGTATTATGGTTGTTCTGAGAGCATATGCTCATAATAACTGAATATTAAAATGTGGAAAGATATCATCATAACCCAGGTTGTGTCATGCTAATGTAACTCCATATTTTGCTTAAAAATCTACAATTAATAAAAGGAAAATACTTTTATGCTTGTTGTAGGTATCTGGACTGGGTAGCGCCTGTCAGTCCATTGCAGTAAAGACTTTTGTGTTGAGATTAGATATACTAGGTAAATTACATGCAAAACCAAATGTTGCTTTAAAAAGGCACAACTCCATCTAAAAACAATAAACTTATTTCAAGTATAGATTACAGGAATATCTAGGTCCATGACATTTAAAATGTAAATTTTTTTAAAACAAGAGATTAGTTTATCTAAGGAGCACTAAAATTATGTAAATATTACTTATGTGTCTAAAATAATATATTTAATAGATAGCTCAGGCTAGATATAAACTTGTTATTTCCCTCAACTAATACTGATCACTTTGTTGTTGACTCATTTTAAGCTTCATGTCTTCAAATATTAGTTTTTGTTCCTCATTGGGTACTTTTAGTGGTCTTTTTAATCATCTGTTACAGCACACATTCACATTCTAGTACTTGCAATGTTATAGTATTATCAAACATCTCTTTTTTACTGAGACTGAGCCTGAATGCCACATCCACTTGCAAATTTCTACTAGCTAGCTCATCCATCTATTCATTCCATCTATGATGTGATGAGCATATGATGTGATGAGCATATGATATTTTAAGCATATGCTCAAAAACTCCTGGGCATTCTTTAATTAGAGATATATCTGCTTGAATGGAAGATTTTGCTGGACTTTTATTGTTCTCCACCCAGAAAAGATTGAAGTTGAAAAATGCTTTGGATTGTTGAGAAAGCAATGAGACTAAGCAACATGGCCTAAGATTTGTATGTGCACAATTAGTGATTAAGATTCTAGTGACAGATTATGTCATTATTATAGAGAATAAAGAGGAGATTAGAGTTAAATAAGAATTCTTCCATTATCTTAATGAGTCTCTTCTCCCATCTCACCCTCATATTTTTTTGAGTGTCTGCTTCCCTTATATTTGACATGAACTTAATAACTGACCTTACACAATTCGTCAGTGGTTTTGTACTAGCAGATCACAGACTTGTTAGCAAACTGTTGTAGCATCTCAAAAGAAATGTGCTGTTAAAAATACAATGTTAAGAAGAAATATGTCTGGTCTGATAAAAGAGATGGAGGTATCTGCATGTTCAACACACAGTCTAACAAAGCCACTGAACATTTCAAAACCACCCTTCAGCATTCAAGAGTAGCCTCAGAGTTCTTACAAAGGCACATTCTGAGCTGTTTATCCTTTAGGAAGTGCTGACTCCAAGGCTCTAACTTAGAGAATTCTGTTTTGACATAATCAGTTCTGGTTGATGTGTCATTAGAAACCATGCAATGAGCCAGCTGCACACAATACTATTCATTCCAGCTGATTGGTCTTTGCCAGCTTTTGTCACAACCCTGAATGCTTGATTTTGAGCAAGAATAGGCTCAGTGCACTGAATGCTATTGGATCTCAGCTTCACAGAGCTGCTATCCTCAGCCTTGGGAAAGAAAACATTTGGCCAATGCAGCTAAAATATGGAAACCTGTCACAGTGATTCCTTTTCTACAGATGTAGCCTGGTTAGGAATAGCACTCAGGAAACTCTTACTGGTAAAATAATAAAAGTAAAAAAATCTTTCATTTATGTTACAGTTAGAGCTTACAAAGGGCTTTACGATCTTAATTATTTTTCTATTGTTTAATTAAAGAAATATTTTGCTTAATTTCTAGTTTAGGGCAATAATTACTGCTGTTACTGTTAATAAATTTGTAAAGTCAGTGTTAACTGTAAGTGACACAACTTGCAACAATGTGACCAGTCCAAATTATAAAAGTTATATAACTAGCTTAGTGAATATTATAAAACTTTATAACCAAATTTCATCATTAACTTTTAGAACAGATGCATGTACATAAATAATATCTGCCTCAAAATATCAAGAAAATATAAATATATCAACCGATTTATTGAATGTCTATGTACAAAAACCTATGTTACATACAACAGGGATATGAAAATCAGTCTAATCACAGCACCTCCTCTCTAGGGACATACACTCTATTGTACTGATTTCTCATTCTTATACTCAAGGAAACTTCTTAATTTTCAAAAGATACAATGGTTGTAGGAAATTAAACTTTATGGGAGTCAAACATTTACCTGTTGTAAATCTTCACAGACTAGTTGAAGTATCAAGAGCAGTAAGAATTATTATGGTGATCCTATGTGCTTTACACATATGAACACATTTAATCAACACAATAACATTATGTGGGTGCCATTGATTTCCAATTTATGACACCTCTTGAGTTTCTTTGCTCATGACTCTATCTGAATTTTCAACTGGCTGTTACATAGTGAAGGGAATTAATGGGTACTGAACTGTTATTTATTTATGAGTAATTTTTCTATATATACTTTTTTCAAATCATGAGGTTCATAGCGGTGAGAGTAAATAATATTAATAGAAGAAATTCTAGATGATTAAAAAAGTTAAGAATCAATGGTTAATGTGACGGTGACTAGGCCCACTTACTAAAGAGAAGTTATTTTATTATTTGACATTGATATTCATTTTGGATGGAAAGACAATGTGTATCAGAAAAAAAAGGGGATTGTGGTTCTCCCACCCTCACAATTCCCAAGAGTTTGTGAGATGCTGTCTTATGGCACTGGGAAATGGAGACTGTAGTCTTATTCTAAGGACCATCTTAATTGGGATAAAAATGCAATCAGCTGTTTCTGAAGCTGGTAGGAAACAGCAGATTAGATTCTCATCTCCTCATTTTCTCAAGCACTTCTTTAAATTGTTCACCCAAGTCCCTTTAATTCAAGCTCAGACCCAAATGGCTGTCTTATCTTCAAAAATGACTTTCACAAGTAGACTCACCAGTTCTGAGTTTAACACACTAAGCATCTAGGTCTGAATTACAATAAGGGAAGACTCCATTTAAGTCTGTGATTTTCTTTGAAATATTTCCTTTGGTAATTTAGCATTCACCTTCCTTGACCCTCCGCTCATGCAGAGTCATGCAGGCATAATTTTATTAGCTGTTCCTCAGCCCATATCCCATAAAAATCCTGCATACTTCACTTGCCTTCTGTTGTTCCCCTTCAAATTTGAACAATGTTCTTTCCTTATGTAGATTCATTTCTACATGGAGTTTCATAATGAGCTCCTGAAATTGAGAAAATAGCTTTAACCGATGCATGTGCTCAGACTTTTTACACTGCCAAGCACTATCCAGATGGTATCAGTGATAACAGTTTCATAAACTATAACTTTTTAATAATCTCCAGTTTTAAATATGTAAGTAGTATCTTCCACATGCACAAATTGCAAAAGATCCTTGCTTAACAAATATTCAGTTATAGTTAAAATTGATACGCTTCTTCCCACATGAAGCAACAATATTTTCCTTGGAAAGTTCAAGACTATATCCAGAAAAGTGGATTTTCAAAAAAACAAAAAAACCACAATGTAAAAATTTATGAGTTTTTTTTTTATTTAAACAGAAAAAAGGAAGGAAGGAGAGAGAATGCAAGGGAGGAAGGGAGGACAGGAGGAACGAAGGAAGGAAGGTAGGTTATGTGTCCAAAAAGTAATTATTTGTAATGACTAGCCAACAGTTAGATGTATGCCTCATTAATAGAATGTTCACACCATATGAGATACATATTATAAATGTGTCATAATAAAATACAAAGGTAGTTACTTAATTTGCTTATGGATGTTTAATTACATATTTAATCACTTGTATTTTTACTTCTTCTGGCCTAAGATATCATGAAGAGAAATAGTGATCTTTCTTGCTTCATCTGAACTCACTATGGATTACTGTAAGAAATATTTATGTCCCCCAAGGGAAAATATGAAACAACCATCCCTTCTTCCATCACACACACATACCATCAAAATATAATAATAATAATTCAAATAATTTGAAAAAATGTGGTTCATGCCATGTTGGAACTACAGCTGTCTCTAAAAACATGGACATTTCTTTATCTCTGATGAACATTTTTTTTTAATCTTTTAATCCATTCAGGTGTTTGCAAAGTGTCTGGGAAAATGAAAGCAACAAGTGACATGACCCAGCTTGAGAAATTCTTACTCGAGGTCCAATTGCTTTGCAGCACAGTTTGTTCCCTATGGTATGTGGCCAAAAATAGCTGATAAAGTGCTTTATATATATTCATGTGTTCACATAAACATACATGATTAATCATATTTGTACTTAATACACACACAAACACACCAAAGTGCTTACAATGTTCAAACCAGTGATCGATGGGTATTAAATACTTTAAATAAAGCATTTTAATACACTATCTTAATATTCTAATACTCTATCAAGCCATATTAATATAAAATAATATGAATTTAAAACACATAAGAATAAATATTGTTTTATTTTTATTGAAATTATACTAATAATTTAAATACACATACAAATAGAATCTTATGTTAGCATTATGGAACTATAGAGTACTTTACTCTGGCAAACACTTTCCATGCCAGCTGCAGAATACACTATACTAATTACATCTTTTCCACAGATTTTCTTGCTGCATTTGGTAAAAAGATTTCAGAAATCCTAGTCTCAATAACTTCTCCATGCCCCGATATGATATTCATTTGCTTCCTTCACCTTGGTAATGATGTTAACCTTTTAGGACATCAGTTGAATTCTAAACTGTTAGACTCAAGTGATTGGTGCTTGGGTGGGGAGTTTTATAATGTGGAAATATTTGAAAGAGTATTTGGGTATAAAATACAAAAGACTGAGCTCCATCGTGCAAATATACTAAGTGGAAACTTCATCTGAGGGAAATCAGGGCTCCAAAGTAAAAATCAGGCTGCTACAAATATTAATCACTTCCTTGTATGCATGAGCAAGAAAAATGAAATTTAGAGAGAAACCTGGTACCACCTGAATAATTTTGTTTCTAACATATTTCTTTTTTTTTTCTTTTCTTTTCTTTTTTTTTTTTTTTTTTTTTTTTGAGACAATCTTGCTCTGTCACCCCAGGCTAGAGTGCAGTGGCATCAGCCCAGCTCGCAGCAACCTCAAACTCCTGGGGCTCAAGCAATCCTGCCTCAGCCTCCCGAGTAGCTGGGACTACAGGCCCACATCACCACCCCTGGATAATTTTTTTTTTATTTTTTTTATTAGAGACGGGGTCTCGCTCTTTTCCAGGCTGGTCTCAAATTCCTAAGCTCAAGCAATCCTCTTGCCTCGGCCTCCTAGAGTGCTAGGATTACAGCCATGAGCCATCGTGCCTGGCCTCTGATAAATTTCTAAGAGAAGCATTAGAGAGGAAAAAAAGAAGTGTAAGTTAGTCAGATATATATTTTCCCTATTTATACTTCTATGGGCCTTTTTTCTTAGTTTTTAGTAGATATTTAGTTTCTATTTAGAAATCTCTGAGCTAAAAACATACAAACCTTGTGAACTTCCATAAAAGTAAAAGATGAACAATAGATGTTCTAACAATGCAAATTTTAAAACATCCAAATTTGAAATGCAAATTTCAAAAGGAGAATATCAACCTCAGTAACACTGCTTTTAAAACCTATACTTGGCTTTATATTTCAAGTATCAGTGCCATATGGCTACCTTGGTCTGGGCCTGGAAGGCCTCATAATCAAGGAGTAATGTTTGTACAACCTGAAAGGGCAGTAGCTTCATGTAACCACTGCTCACGCTCTCTCCACTGACCATCTCACAGCTCCAAGTCTCAATTGGTGAATATCTTTGGCACTTAAAGATCACGAAAATAAGTTCAGCCAAGGTATTCCTTAATTTGTTTCTGTTAAGCCACTATTGTAAGTTGTTAGCACCCCAAATGAGTATTACTTAAAAATACAAAGTATCTGCCTTTATGTGGTTTCCAGTTATTTCTCTGTCACAATGCTTTATTCTTTAATAATGTTTTAATTATTTTTAATTTATCACTTTAAAAGAGACATAAAATTATACAAAATTTTGCATTGCCCCTAAAAATGGCAATAATTTAGAGGGATTAATTTTTTAAGTCTCTGTAATGAATTGACATTAGAAATTTAGACACAATTTCTTTATTATTCTTTTTAAGTTTATACTCTCTTCTATTTTGTATATTTCATCTCCTTTTTTCTAGGAAATGTTGAGGAATAGATAATATGAGTAAGATAGGAAACCAGCAGGAGATAAGGAGTCAAACCAAGGTCTCTAGTAATATAGGCAGCAGTGGAAAAGTTGGCCAAAACCAGCTAGAGCCAAGATGGCAATGAAAAATGACCTCAGGTTACCCCCACTGCTCACTGTACTCTGCTTATAATGTATTAACATACCAAAAGAAACTCCCTCCAGTGCATGAGAGTTTACAAATGCCATGGCAACTCCCTGAAGTTACAGGATATAGTTTAAAAAGAGGAGGAATCCTTGGTTCTGAGAACTCTCCACCCCTTTTCCAGAAATCATATGAATAATCCTCCCTCTGCTTACCATAAAATTAAATAGAAGGTATAAAATATGACCCCAGAAACTCACAAGGTGCTACTCTCTATTGCTCTGAGGACTAGCCACTGCCCTGTGTATGGGGTCCTCTCTTGTTTTTTGTTTTTGTTTTTTTTTCTTTTCTTACTTTAATAAACTTGCTTTTGTCATACTCTGTTGGCTCATTCTTTAATTCTTTCCTGTACAAAGCCAGGACCTCATTGGTCTTCAGGACCGAGACCCCAGTTTTAGGGTTCACTTTTCTACATCAAAGGATGAACAAATATATCTATTTTTATAAGGAGTCTTGCTATGCTAAGCAACCAGTTTTATACATTTTATCACTCAATTGACACATTCATTACTTGAATTAATTTAGCCACCTTGATTATAAGACTAAGCAACCTAGAGAATGGGATATGCTTTAATAAAGCAAAGACATACCTAGAAGAAAACAGGAACACTTCTGTACTACCTGCCTCCGATTTGTCTCAAAGATTATGCTGTTAAGAAGTGAAGTTAGAAGGATCACAGTAGAATTGAGTATAGATTCTAGAGTGATGGTAATGCCCCATCTAAGTGGTTTTCTAGGTTTTCTTCCTATTCTGGGTCTCCTATCTCAGCAGTATCATCTACTTCTGTCTTCTCATTTTTATCACAGAAATCTGAAGCTGAAAATCAGCAACATTACCTTTAAAACTAGAAGAAAGCAAAGAAAAGCTAAACAAAAACTGTGGTATAAAGGAGAAAGAGAACATTTTCTACACTGATACTTGAGGAGACTTTACTAGAAGAAAATTACTTTCTTCTTGTTCTCTTGAGGCAAGTCTATTTTATATGTTTAACTACCATCATTTACTAAGAGTATACAGCTATGGTGAGATACTTTGGCAGCAGCCAAGGTTGAAATCGTTAGGCAAGTTTTCAGGGAGGGCAGATCATATAAACCTTGCAATGATCTGGATAATGATCCTGAGGAAATGGTTTTCAATGAGTTGTTGCTGGTTCTCCAGAAGTGGTAGGACAAGGGGGTTGCATTCTGTTGAGATAATGCTGAAAGCCCACAGAAAAAATATTAATAAAAGCAGAAAACAGATCATTACATTTTAGGGACAAAAAAGGGGATATTAATTTCAGTTTGTGAGTTGGGAAATCTTAGTAGAGTGTCATTCTATTAATACTGCAGAAATATACATTTTTCTACTGAAAAAGATACTCTGACACATTCATAATAAAAAAGTGACATTTAATTACAGGCCTGCTTAAAGAACATCATCGTTGTCAAAGCAAGCTATTTGGGAAGATATATTACAAACCATTTTCTCTTTCTTCACAGGTAAACTTTAAAAGACAAACTGATCTTTAAAATTGATTTTTGTACCCACATATTTTGTGTAAAGCTTCAATTATCTGCTTTATTTTTTTCTTCACCTCCGTAATACGGTTTAAAATCTAAAAATTGTTTTCTGAAAAAAAAAAAACAACACTCCAGTTGTTAACTAGTCAAAAGCTGTTCATTTTTAAAATCTATGTTCTTCCCCACCCTGCCCCCTCAAAAAGCAAAAGGATTAATGCCAAATTGGTAGTTCAAATGGTGTGGTGGAGTCTACTATATGAGCTTTGCCATCTATACCATTGCTGTGGGAGACAGCAGCTAGAGAAAGAATGCCATGAACGGTGGCCCGAATTTTTAATTAGAAATGATCGAAGTCTGATAGAATGTCTCAGAGGGGTTCAGGGTACTCAATAAGCAGGCAGAAGAGATTCAGGATACTCAAAAAGACCATCCCTCCCCAAATCCATACATTTCAAAATAGTAATCAAAGCACTCTGAAAGAGATTTATTGATCACTAAAAGCACTTAATTTTTGTGTGATGTTGTTAATCAGTGATCCTGATTCAAAAATAGACACGTTTTATAACCAAAGATATGTAATATTTCCAAATACATAATATATCCAAAGATATTAGATAGAAGGTTATGGTGTCACCTCTTTGCATGTGTCCCATTCGTGGTTTCTTCTCTGATTTGCATGGCTAGATTTAATTATTAATAATATGAAAAGACTTGTTTAGTGTTCTAGAATTTCAAAGAGAAGTCATTGAATATCAAACTGGTAGGAAATGACAGTACAGTAGGTCTCCCTTGTCCACAGGGAATATGTTCCAAGATCCCCAGTAAATGCATGAAACTCCGGATAGTATCAAATCCTGTATCTACTGTTTTTTGTTACACACACACACACACACACACACACACAGTAAAGTTTAGTTCATAAATTAGGCATATTAAGAGATTAACAAACATAACTAATAATAGAATAGAATAATTATAAAATATACTGCAATAAGAGTTATGTGAATATGGTCTCTTTCTCTGTCTCAAACTATCTTATTGTACTTTACTCACCTATTTTCAAACTGCAGTTGACCACAGGTAACTGAACCCTCAGAAAGTGACACTGCAGATAAGGAGGGACTATGGTATATTTTATCTTAGCCAAGAATCCAGTTTCTCTCCTACAAATAAGAGAATGGCAAATATCGCTAGCACCTGCAGCAGGATTTGAAAAGCAGCAAAATAGATGGTGGTATATGTGAAAAGATGGAAGACATGTTTGCAAATAAAAAATGCCACAGAAGTTTCAAAGGATGTTGGGTTCTGTAAACCTCAATGGTGTTTCTGCTTCTAGTATCTCAAGTGCCTGTAAGTATGCATATCAAAGTAGACTGGATACAAATAGTGAATTGCTTTAACATTCAATATTTCCACTAGACTATAAATTCTGTTACAACAGGGTCTGAATCTGTTTTTTTCTTCCCAATCACAGAAATTGGTATACAGTAGGTGCTCAGTAAATACTCATCAAATAAAATGAATTTCTGCTTATTTTTCCTTTCCATAATTAAATAACAAAACCACATTGTAAACTTGTTTTAAAATTAATTAGTTCTAAGTTTAACAGAATTTAATATAAGAGAAATTAAAAAGAGGTTAATAGGCCAACAAAAATAAGGTTCTGCAATGAAAAAAAATTGTGAGAGTGACTATGAGGGGATATATTGCAAAGGCCTTCCCAGATCAATAAAGCACTATCCACTTGTACAGTATTTAATGTGTACTAGGCCCTGCTCTAAGTTCCAAACAAATATTAACTTTTTAAATGCCCTTAACAACTCTATAATCTATGCATTGTAATCCCCATTTAAAGATAAATGGATTGCAAAAGGGAAAGGTTAAGTAACTTGACAATTTCATGTAGTTAGTAATTGGCAGAGATGGGATTTAATCCTAGGCAATCTGCCTTCAGAGTCTATGTCCTTAGCTATTATATTTATTGCTTCTGGAAAGCAATATATATGTTTTTATATATAGGGCTGCCATAACAATTACCACAAACTATGTGGCTTCAACAGTAGAAATTTATTCTTTCACAGTTATGGTGGCTAGAAGTCCAAGATCAATGTGTTGGCAGGGGCATGCTCCTCTGGAGGCTTTACAGAAGAATCCTTCCTTGCGTCTTCTGAGCTTCTGGTGGTTGCTGGCCATCCCTGACATTCCTTGGCTTATAGCCCCATCACTCCAATTTCTGCCTTCATCTTCACATGGCCATATTCTCTCTGTATGTATCTTTCTGTGTCCTCTCCTTGTGTTATAAAGACACCAATCATGGAATTAGGGCCCATTCTAATCCAGTATGACCTCATGTTAACTTGATTACATCTGCAAAGATCCTATTTTCAAATAAGGTCACATTCACTGGTACCAGGGGTTAGCACTTAGACATGTCTTTTTAGGGGACACCATTCAACCTGCTACAAGAGATTAACTTTCTGTTAACATTAGGGAAGAATGTTTACCATGAAAACTTAGTTATGATGAGCCTAAATTGAATTTAAATTTTTTAGTCATGCTCATTTCAAACTGTTTTAGAGGGAATTAACATGGCTTCTGAATTTAAAGTACAGAGGTAATTAACATGGCTTCTGAATTTCTCACCCTAAGTTATTTTTGTGGTGCTGTAACAGCAGACTAATGGCCAGCTTGGAAGCGGTATAAAGCAGACAATCATACATCTCCTTCTGTCGCTTTGGCGCCAGGAGGCTTCTTTGCAGGGGAGGCAAAGTTCATTGAATATTGGCATTGCCACCTTAAAGTTCCAAAAGTATTTTTATCACATTATTTCCATGAGTCAGGTTGTTTTTCTGATATCTCCCTTTAAACTACTGTGAAACTAACAACCGCTGGCTGGTAAAGCACCATCACTGCCTCTGGCATCTCCACAACTCATATTTCACAGCCTCATCGGAAAGCTGCTGCTGTGTAAACTTGAAGGAAAAAGACCTTTTTTCCCAATAATAATCTGTAAGATAGATAAGTATACTCCTGGCTCCTAACAGATGTCACATTGAGGTTAGCAATGGGATAAGAAAGAAGAAAAAAAAAGGATTTGTAAATGACACCCTATCATTCTTGAAATAAATTGTTTGATAATAGAACTTGGCCTTGAAATTAGCAAGATGGGGCAGCCCACACAGCCACAGTGGGAGGAAGGCTGTAGAAATAGGATGGTGGGAAAGAAGTGGGAGCCTGGCACTCATGCAAGGGCCTGGAATGGCTCCTAGGAAGCAGGGTCTGTAACGGCCATAAGGGAGCATTCCTAGGTAAAGGCCATACATAGGACACATTGCTTCTTACGCCCTCTGTTTTAAGAGAATGATTGACACAGCAAAAGAAATGGCATTTTCCTTTTATAAGAGGCTGCTGACAACATCAGTAATGTGAAAGGGAGATTTAACAATATGGATATTAGGTTTCTGCATTTTATGAAGTCTGAGTTTTTGCTGTGAAAAAGAAATGTGAGGAATTTGGCAATTATTGCTTATTTTTGAACATTTAGGTCAATGTGGTGGATAACATTTTCCAAAGTCATGGCAGTAGAGTTTGTGGAATGAAAGATATTTTTGCAGAAATCTCAGGAAAATACAATATGATGTGGTCAAATATTTTCTTCCTTTCTGTGTTAAGTAATGTTAATAGTTATTTCAACTGGTTAAGATACTCATCCCTTATTTCTGTGTATTGATTTATCTTTGCTTTTCATTGCCTCTGGTTTCCAGTTATCATTTCATGGCCTTGGAAATTTGATCTTTGAAACTTTCTGATTTGCTATCAGAAGCATTTTCTCTTCAGGTTTACAGAGGCTAGTTATGTAAAAATGAATCAATGCATACAGAATTCCAGTGGAAGCTACATGAAAAAAGATCGACTCATGCTACATAGGAAGGTTTTTAGCTTTTTACACATGTTGCTAGCCTGCCTGTTCACCCAGAATGGAAAAGCAAGTTTCCTTTGAAGAAAGTGTAGAGTGAGAAGGTAAAAAGTTGGGCCTCTAGAGGCAGATGCTCGTTCAAATCCAGACCCTACACATACCAACAATAAAAGTTATTTAACTTTTCTGTGCTTCTTATCCATCTTTAATTAAGAACAATAATTATAACCATAATAGAGGTTAATATAATAATTAAATAAGTAATGTACTTAAAGTCTTAGAAAAAATTGTGACAAAGGCAGCGCACAGGAAATATTAGATATTATTATTCACAGTATTTTCCCACTGAAAAGTTCACCTGAAGCTGGAGAGAATGAAAAATTTGGGGATTTAGAAAGTTAAGACAAAAACAGAGGCAAACGATGCCCATATGACATTGGATGAAATAGCACCTGAGTTACTGTAGAAGAATGAGAATGTCAGGAGTGTTTAGTTGGGTTACACAGAAATAAGTACAGAGTTACTTAATGTGAATTACACTTTTATTCCAGACTCTAAATAGGGAAGTAACCCTTCCTATCAAAAGTGGTTTAAAACAGATCCTTCCTTCCTTCCCTCACCCCAATATAATCTGGATGTGGACTCCATCAGATTTCTTCAAAATGCCAAAAGATTGAGGGCAGTGAGCTGAATTCTCTCTTTGCACACTGAAGTCTCGCCTCTCTGCTACTTTTGATACTCACATCAAATTCCATGGCTTAGTTCATTAAAATTGTTTGTAATGAGATTCACATTAGAAGGTGTGGATGAGTTCCCAAGAAATCATTTAAAAATCTTAGATTAAAAAAACATTTTTGGTATTGTTAGGTAACCAGTTTATTGAGTCTGACATGCCAACAGGAGATGACTATATTTTCTCACAACTTCTATCTGATCTCCCAACACCAACAAAAAATCTTATCTTAAGCAGATGCCAACTTTTTTTGGTTGTTTTAGTTGTTAATAAAGTCATGTATTCAAATATTAAAAGTCCAGTCAAATCTAATGCTATAATTTCAGTCTCTTACCCAATCAAGGCTCCTCCCACAGCTCAGGCTGTCCTGCGCTAGAAAACCTGATTGAGAAAGGGGAAGGGGTTGGCCTCTTATTCTCTTTACTCTAAACCTCCTATATTTGTTCTAGTGGCTTCTGGATCATCCCAGACTTTTGAGGGTGGAAGGATAATGGTGAGCAGAACAGGAGGTAAAAACATAGAAAGGTCCTACTTGACTGGCACTACTTTCATCTGAAAATGGTAGCTCTCCGGAAGGCTAGTACCTAAATATCAGTGCTCTCTCTTCAAAGTTCTTCAAATATCTCCCACATTCCTCCTCTCCAGCTGCTCTCTTCTTGCAAATGTCCCACACAGCCTATTGCTCTTGCGGGCATGCTGCAAGAGCAAAGGCTTAAGGACCTGGCTCAAGCTTGCTTACATTACTCAACATTCCCTTAATCTAAGGGAAAATGGGCATCTTTTTCCACCAAACACTGGAAAGAAAAGCCATCCCTTATGGCACTCTCTCTCTTTGTTCTGCTTTGCAGCTAACACCAGACAGCCTCTAGCTATTTTTTTATAGTGAGAGTCAGGAATGAGTTTCTATACCTCCAAGCCCTCTGGACAATTCCCTTGAAGTTCTATTCACTTGGCTTAAGTTGAAGAAGAGTACATTCTCCCTCCAAGAAATAGGAGACAAAAAACACAGCACTCCTGAATTTTCCTCTAGGAAATCCTTATTCTTTAGTTCTCACCCATCAATGTACTAGCCCTCTTTTTATATATAGTCTGGAGGTGGTGATAGGTTAGATGTTATGGGACCAATTTAGGCCACCTTCCAAAAAGTTCTGCCTAGATGGTCTAGCACCTCTTTAGAATGTGTGGGCACTTAACACCCATTGTGCTCTGCTTTGGAGCCCCAGCCAGACATCTAAAACAGCAGAAAAATCTCACTTACTTCCCTGTTACAGTTATATAAAAGCAGCTGAACTGGGTAGATCCTTTCAATTAGGGCCAAGACTGACTCTCTTAGAAGGAGAGTGAACAGAAAGCTGACCAAATTTGAACTAGGTGTTTATGCATTGCATTTAGTCGTAATAACTTTCTTTTACCCAATCCATAAGCATTTATTGTCTACATATATTTGGCAAGTACCAGGAGTTATTCTGGAGAAGTTAATTAAGTAGAAGAGACAATTCTTGCTCTTGAAGAGGGATTACTTCAGGGACCCTTTACTCAAATGCAGCACTTTGAAAATTTATGAATGTCATTAGGAAGAGAGTAAAAGTACAGCCTTTGGTGTTTGAAAATATATTCTGAAGTAGCAAATAGCTGTGGCCTTTATATTGGATGGGGTATGCATAACCTGGGGCAGCACGAAGTCTTCATCAGGAGTATGCAAAAAGTAATATTTTAAAGGAATCAATTTTTAGATCCTCAACTCTTTCATGTACACATAACCAAAATTGATCTGCCCAAGAAGAAAACAGGCAGTTGAATTTTGCTCCTTTCCCTAATTTTTCTTTCCAATTTTTCTTCCCCTACTTAGATCTTATTTCTTACTTCCTAGATTTTACCATCTTCCATTATTCTAAGAGGTAAAACCCTCAGAACAGCAAAACATAGTTGGCAACCACTGAATTGCAAAATATTGATCATTTATTTTCCACTTAATCAGAGTCATTCACTTTTTCAAATCAAAAGCAGTATTTTGAAAGTCATTACTATTTGCATACAACTAAGTTACAGGAGCACACAATTGAGTTGTCAGCTGATAAGTCATTCAATAGTTTGTAATGATAGATTTTATGTATATGATTAAAAAGCAATTTAAAGTATTGAAAGATATTGCTATAACTCCTTTAATTCTCACCGCTCTATTTGTGTGAACAAGATTTCTCAGAAGTTATACCTATAAAAAGAAAAATAGGATAAAATTGATGCTGAATACTATCTCATTCTAACAAGATGATTTATTCTCAGAAATATGAACTAATTATGAAAATTCCATCCATGCAGATATATACCTTTTAATAAAATTTTTTGAGTTAATGTTTAATAAATATTAACATTAACATGTTATAATATATCATATTTATATATTATATTTATGTATTTATTACATGTATTTATATTTGTATATAATATATTATATATCTGTACAGGTCCAAAATGTTATATTTATAAGGTTATTCATTGTAGCATGGGCTATAAGAGCAAAAATATCCATAAGTGGCAAATTAGTTAAATAAATCATGGTATAATTATACACAAAGTAATATGCAGCTATAAAAAGAAAGTAAGAAAGCTGCCTACCTAATGACTGAAATGGAATGATATCCAGGACATATTGCTGTGTCATGCCAAATAATGCCCCCTCCCCACATCCTAATCCTCAGAACTTGTGTTACCTTATATGACAAAAGGACTTTGCAAATGTGATTAAATTATGGCTCTTGAGATGGAGAGATTATCCTGGATTACCCAAGTGGGCCCTAAATGTAATCTCAAATTGTCCTTATAAGAAGGGGCTAGAGGGAGAGTCAGTGACAGAAGGGGAGAAGGCAATGTGAAAACTGAAACAGAAACTGGAGTGGTTCAACTACTAGCCAAGGAATGACAAAGCAGCCCCTAGAGTCTGGAAGAGGCCATACATAGAAAATACGTAGATTCTTTCTTAGAACCACAACAAAGAACCAGATCTGCAATTTGCCCTATGAGACTGTTTTGGCTTCTGGCCTCCAAATTTATGATAATTTGTTACAAGAATGGTAGGAAACTTATACTATTGTTTAAAAAAAGTAAGTAAGCTTTATATAGTGTGCTTTCTTTTATGAAAGAACAGGTAAGGGCAAAAGAGTATGCATGAATATGCCTACTCTTGAATATGCCTAAAAAGCACTAAAATTATACTAAAAAAAGAAAACTAATAAAAGTGGTTACCTATAGGAGAAAGAGCTAGAAACAAGATTTCTCAATGCTTGCCTTGTTATATCATTTTGATTTTGGAATCAAGTTAAGGTAAAACTATTAAAAGTAAAACAAAATATAAATAAACACATAAAATTTCAAGAGGAAAAAGGTAGAAGCACTTTGTTTCATGTTAGAAGCTGTAAGTTCCTAGGGATTTTAGGATTTAAAAATCCTTTTACCACTCAAGAACTCTTGGCCTTCTCATAATATATGAAATAATTTTGATTTGAGACTCACAGCTGAGCAATGAAAGCCAAAAAAGAAAAGAGAGAGAAATAAGACTCCAGTGCTTAGCTCCAGTAGAATCAATCTGATGACAAGAACACAATTGGGTGATTTTTATGTAGACTTAATGATTAAATGAATGAAGAGATTTTAACTTTATTTTCTATTATTGGAATTGGTATGGCTATTATTTACTTTGTAAGATCTGTATGAAAATTTTAACTGGGCTATATAAATTGTAACTTCAACCTTTCCCCCCAAGTTAACAAATTTTTAGATCCTTTGCAGGAAATAAAGCTGGAAATTAGGGATCTAAAATATTGTTTTTTTAAAAAAAATCTCTCTTCTGTGGTTTGAGATAAACATATAATAAATGACTGGAGAATGATGCATTCCGGTTGATAGTGTATTGTGGTAAATCAAATTCCACTACCAATTTTAAAACACAGATGTCAATAAAATGCAATCAAGATATTTTGAGATATGGCCCAGAAAACAGATGATCACTTTTTGATCATGGTGGGTGTGGGTGTGCTCAGACTTCAGCTCTGCTTGACAATCCAGAAGGCAATCACAGCTGCAAAGTCCGGGCATGCTCATGAGGAGCATTGGTTTTCTGAGTGCAGCCCCATGGATATAATAGGAACATGGCTCTGTTGCAATGGAAAGAACATTGTACCTGAAATCAGAAGATTCAGTAGGATTGGTTCTGCCACCTGCTGTGAATCCCTGTTTAGATTATTAGAACCCTATTTTTCATTTTCCTCTGCATAACACTCTGCATTGTGGACCCATTTTATACCAATAGCATGAGCTCTAAAGGTACACAGTCCTGGATTTAATTTCATCCCCATCACTTACTGGTTATACAACATTACCTAAAGCTCCATGAACCACAGTTTTACAATCTGTATAATGGGTGATAAACACAACACCTTATCTGTGTAAGACTGCTGTAAGACTAAAATATGGTATTATAATACACATACTACATAATCAGCACTTATAGGAAACTATAATTTTACCACATCTCTATACTGGGATATCATATGAATTAAATTAATACCTAGGATGGGAGGCAAGATAGCTGACTGGAGACATCAGTTGCCATATCACCTCAGAAAGAAGGAAAAGTTTTAGATTAAAAAAAAAATAGATCAGGCGTAATTCTGAGGGAAAAGTGCCAGAACCTACCAGAGATTCCACAGGAAGATGTTGCAGAGCAGAAGAAGAGCAAGATCTTGACAGAGATAAACCCCAAGGGATTTTTAGCCTCACAGAAAGGGCAGGTGGGGGTGTTTGTTTTTTCTCCCCTCACACCTCTGCAGCCTGCAGGCTCCCAAACTGGTGGAGAGCTTCTCCGCCCCATGAGCCCAAAAGCTGCTGCTGCCAGTGAACTGGGAGCTTCTTGAGGGCAGAGCACCAGGCTGCCAGCCCCCTTGGGGTTGCTCCCCTCACCACAGACCTGAGCAGAGGTGGTAGGTGCCATACTGCTTTTCAACCCATTTTGTCCTCCCCAGGGAGCTTCAGCCCTTCCCTTTTCTTGTCATTGGTCCCCACACAAACATTTCCCAAAACCCACCCAGACTATGGTAGCCACAGGGGTTTGTGGGTCCCAGGGGAACTGTCTGCTCCCAGAGCTTGGGCATTCAGGGTAGGCTGCCTTCAGGGACGAGAAGAGTGCAGCATGCCGGGGGAGGCCCTCAGGACAAAGAGACCAAAGTGCCAGCTCTCCGCCATTCAGACTCTTCTCCTCCTTCCCCTCTCTCCCACCCACAGCTACCAACACAGCCATAGCAGTTCCCACATGAGTCGGATGGGTACCCCAAGGGACAACTGAGCCAGGGCTCTCAGAAGCAGCTGCTTCCCCTCTGTTTGTAGTGGTGGGCTACAAACAAAGCAACTAAGTAACAATCAAAATGATGACCAGAAGAGTATTCACGTATCAGTATTAACATTGAATATGAACTGTCCTAATGCCTTCCTTAAAAGATGTATATTGGCTAATTGGATAAAAGAACACAACACAAATGTATACTGTTGCCAAGAAACACCTTAACTTATGGAGATTCCCCTAGACTCAAGGTAAAGGTATAGAAAGAAATATACCATGCAAGTTGAAGCCAAAAGCAAGCACGAATAACTATGATCATATCACATAAAATAGAATTTAAATCAACAATACTAAAAAATGGCAATGCCATTATATAATGACTACCTGTAATTATATAATGATAAAGGGATAAATTCAATAAGAATATATGACAATCCTAAATGTATATGCAACAAGAACACTTGTGCCCTCTAAAATTTGAAATGAAAATTATAATAAAATAAAATAATAAATTAGTACCTAGATGTAAGGACCTAACACAATATCTAACATGTCACAGATACTAAAAACATAAGAGTATTCATTCATTCAAGATGTTAGAAAGTTACTGACTCTCCACTAAATTCATATATGGTAGGTATTAGAACTTCCAAGGTGATAAGGTACAGTCTCTTCTTCTTTCAGTAAAGACACACAAATTGTATTGTTCCCATTTTACAGAGCAATACAATATTCACATTTACTGAACCAAAAGAAATAGTTCATGTTGTCTGACAAATACAAAAGGATCATGGGTTCAGTAGAATGTATTTGAAATTGGGACTGTCTCATCAATGTTCTTAGACTTCTCAAATCCATTCATTATATAAATTTTACAGTTATCTATTTTAAACACAAATGTAATCCCATTATTTCCGCACTTTAAACATTTCAACAGTTTTCCTATATCATCTACCAAATGAACTCCATTAATGTTGCATACACACTCTCCATTATCTTGTTGCTTTCCCTCACTCTCAAATCTCATCTCCCTCCATTGCAGGCCTCACACTTTTGGATCTGGTAATTCCTCCCTGCTGGGATTTCCCTAGATACAGGACTCTTTCATTCACTCATGCTTTTGGTTAAGCTATTTCCTCTGCCTAGACTCCCCATCTGCTCCCATTCGCATGCCCTTTCCACTCGCCTACTTTGTGCTTATCCTCTGAGGTGTTTCAACCACCTGCCCTCACACCCTCCTCATCCCATCTCTCCTTAGAATCTGAGCACCTCAGGGTGGCTGTGATTATTTACCCTCAATCCCCCAGTCTCTAACAGTGCATGGGAAAGGGGCTTAACAAATCACTGCTGAATTAATATACAAATGAAGCCCAGAAGGTTTATGGAATTTGCCTCAAAACACCTAGCTAAATGTTTCTCATGGGAATAAATTCCTCTATAGTATTTCGACTTTAGAGGCTGCAGGAAAAAGGTAATAATATAAAGGAATATGAGATATAAATGTAATAAATGGATATAAATAACATAACAAGTCATACTTTCTTGCCATTTGTGTTTTGAAATATGAAGAGAAAAGGCATTCACTCTTAAAGAAGCAGCAACTCCTAAAAAAGGATTAAATTATAAAAGAACATTCATTATTTTTGCATAATTTATTGATGGAATGTAATAGACATGTAAATACCAAAGTAGTGTTTTCCTAATAGAAAAGGAAAAAAATCATAACATATGAAGAAAGATAAGTAACTTGAGTTTTATTTCTATTTCTTTATTTTTTTAATGTTCTTATTTGTCATGGAAAAGATGTAGGAAACCCAACCTGAACAGCACAGGAAAATAAATTAAATGAACACTGGCATATTTAGAAGCTAAATGGAAAGAAAGCAGCTCTTGCCTGTGCACAGAATGAGATTAGCAGGAAACATTACAGACAAGATTCTCTGAAAGAGGGATTAAAGTCAGCAGCAAAGCAGTTAATATCTCTGATCATTTTCAAGTTCCCTAAAGAAACCCTACAGGTTGATGCACTCAGTCATGCTAAGTATGAGTCAAATGAGTCAGAATGGTGAACAAATAGGTTAAATTAAGTAGTGATTCATAATAGTTGAAATTCATCATCAGATATGTTCTTCTTGTGCAACACATTTGTTACACCCAAAATGGGCAGACAGCAACTGTATTACTGTAACCTCTGCTTCCATCATCACATCTCCTTCTTTGACTTCCGTCTTTGCCTTCCTCTTTCACTTAGTAGGACTCTAGCGATTATACTAGGCTTACAGGGATGATCCAGACCAAATCATCTCAAGATCCCTAATTTAATCATACCTGCAAAATCCCCCTTGCCATGTAAAATAAATATTTGTAGGTTCCAGGGATTAGGACGTGCACATTTTTATAGAACAATTATCCTGCCAACCATGCTATTCTATAAACATTATGCTGCCTGGGTTGTATCCTGAGAATAAACATTGTACAGAACAGTGGTTTAAGCCCTGGGGTTTACAAGTGGTCCCTTGGATGTTGCCAAGGGACACAAAGGAGAAGTCAAGAGGTGGGTGTTTTGGCTCCACAAGGACAACTCTGCTTGCATCTATGGTATTTATTCATTTTCTTCATATGATTTCATTTTCTTAAAGGGTTCCACTACCCAAAATAAAAATCAGTTGTTTAAAAAAGTAGCAATTATGCTATCATTTGAAATTTTGAGTTATTTTAATGCAAGACCACAGGATATATTCTGTTATCAACATTCAAACTTATATCAATTTTGTTGTATTAAAGTCTCAAATCCATAATCAACTTTCTTGCCCTAGTACAATAAAGACAATAAGTTAACAAGAAACAATGCAAAGCAACTTGGATTTTTTTAACTTTTATTGCTCAAACATTTTGAAACTCACTTTTAGTATAGAATTCCTTTTTTGCTGAATCCATTTCTATAAAAAAGTACTTTATTAAACTTTCTTTTTAAATGCTTTTACTAAATGAAATAGCAGACCACCACCGGTGATTATATTGTAAATGCCCAGAGAAATCAAATAAGTAATTATTTATTAGGCATTATATTTAAGATATTGCATTTATTACTACATAGTGTACAATTATAGGTGACCTAAAACCCTTGACTTCAAAACGTTTGTTCAAGTAGAACAAATTAGAGGCTACACCTAAAGTTAATTACCTGTATAATAGAGCAAAAGAGAATTAATATGTGCCCCAAGCAAGATCCAATTTCTAAAAAATAGTTTCTGAAATGGCAGCGAATTTTAATCATGATGGTACACAAATTCTCCTTCACACACACACACACACACACACACACCCCTACACACACTCCCAGTGTGTGGAAATGTTGGTTATAAATTTAAAAACAAATACAAGTACACAGTCAAACTTGAAAGCAAGACAAAGAAATAAGCAACAGAGGAGCAAACAGGCTGAGGGAGAGGTTAGGGAATATTATCTACACAGGACAGATAGGACTTGGGGTTAGTTAGTTTGTTTGCTTATTTATTTATTTCAGCTTGATTGAAGCATGAATTATGAGAAGTAATACTAGCAAATAAGTTTGGAAAGGTAAATTTAGATCACATTTTGTAATTATACCCAAGGCCATTTTTTTACCCTTAGGATTCAATGAGCTGTTAGAATAGGAATGATAAATACCTTGCAGGTGTGTCTCCATCATTTCCTGTATCCCTATTATAAGCAGAAGTAGGAACCCAGAGCTCTTTCCCAAGCATCAGAGTTTAGTTGTGGAAAATCTCTTAACACAGGATCCAGGCAACCTATTGCTTCGATCATTCTGGTACCTAGTGGAACACCCATGCACCACCTGTGAATAGGTGATTTTGAGTGTGAAATGGAAAGACTGGTGCTCTGCTTTAGAACAGGTAGAAATACGTGTTTCAGGGATGGAAAATTGGAAAGAATAGATTGAGGAGACAAATTAAAATTATGGAGTAAAAAATAATTAATATAATATCTCAAATGAAAAGTTCTAAGGCCCCAGATTTTATTTTAGCAAGGGAGAATTTTTGTATGAATTCCCTCAAAGTGAATGGTCCAACAACTGCTTCAATAAGAAAACAATGTTTTGAAGTACAAATGGTAGTATGGCTGGTTATAATTATTTCTTTTTTTTTTCTTGCTTTCTATCGCTTAATGAATTACAGCTCAGGTAATCAACATTTCCCAAAATATTTGTTTCCCAGATGATTTTAAATATGTGGGCCCAGTTTTTAAATATATCTTATCTTCTCTCTTAATTATTCATAACCCTTTACATCTTAGTTTAATAAATGGATTATAGACACATTATTTTTTATGTCAAGACAAATATATGGTTTGTAATAAAGACTAAGAAACAACTAAATTCTTCATAAAATCCTATTTGAAAAAAGGCCTATTTAATTTTTAATACATAATTTCCAGGGAAAGACATTACTTTGTTACCCATGTTCTCTGCAGAATCAGTACCAATAATATCAAAAAGTTCTGGACTTACCTCTTTACACATTCTATTTTATCTATTTTATCTGCACAAACCTCATCTGCCAATATAATAATCACCAGCCCACATTTACATTACCATGTTTGGGCCCACTGCCCATTATTTTATTGTAGGGAGCACTATCTTTTAAGGGCACTGATTAATGAAAATGTATTCTGTGTACTGTGTCCAACCTTGTGAAAGGTCTAGAGAGCCTTGATAATTAGCCTATATGAAAAATGAGTGAAATTTAGCTAACTACATAGATGGAAAGGGAGTAAGCTTACTTTGTGATTCTGAAGAATGCAGAATTAAGACCAATAGATGGAAAAATCCCAGAGATAAATTTCAATTCACATAAGAAAGACCTTTCTAAGTATTAAGAACAAAATATTCGGAGTTAGGCAGACTCAAATTTTAATCTTGGCTCTCTTACTGCCTAGTCATAGAATCTTGGCTACTTGACAGGTATATTTCAGCTTCCATTGTCTTTATAAATGTGGAAAAAAACAATGAACTCAGGTTGTTGTGAAGATGAATTGCTATGCTATATAAAATGCATTTGGCAAAGTGCTTGGTTCATGACATTTAAAAAATTGCTACTGCACCTACAAATCATAGAATATAAGGGAATATTGATTGGATGGTCCTTTGTTGGTAAATTAGGAACAAAGTACCTTTTCTGAACTGAAAGTTTGCAATAGACAACCTCTAAGTTTGAACCAAACTCTAAGATTCTGTAATAATATTGACTATATCAAAGTCTTTTGGCATGAAGTTTAAACTCCGAACACCGTGTGATACAGTTTGAATATTTTTCCCTTCCAAATCTCCTGCTGAAATTTGATCCCCAATATTGGAGGTGGGGCCTGGTGAGAGTGTTTGTGTTACAGGGGCAGATCCCTCATGAGTGGCTTGGTGCCATCCTTGAGGTGCAGTGAGTTTTGCTCTGTTAGTTCCCTCGAAAACTGATTGTTGAAAAGAGCCTGGCACCTCCTTCTCTCTCCTACTTCCTTCCTCTTGACATGTAATGCCTACTCTCCTTTGCCTCTGCCATGAGTGGAAGCTCCTTGAAGCCCTCTGCAGAAGCCGATGTTGGCACAAGGCTTCTTGCATATCCTGCAGAACTCGGCCAAATAAACCTCTTTTTTATGAATACCCAGCCTTAGGTATTCCTTTATAGCAATGAAAATGGACAAAGACACTATGGGCTATATCAAATTACAACTGATGATGTTATCAAAAAGCCAATATTAGAATAAATTTATAATTCTCACAGTTATGCATTTTTAAAAGAAGAGTACACTCACACTATTAACAAATGAATTAATGGAGGTTGCAGGATACAGACTGAGCACGATCCCTACTGAAATCCCAAATTGAATGCAGAAATTGGAAATTTAATCCAAAAATTCATATGGAATATCAGTGCACCCAGAATAGCCAAAACAATCTGGAAAAAAAAAGACCAAAGAGTGAGATACACACTTCTTAACTTCAAAATTTACTGCAAAACCACAGTAATCAAGAAAATATAGACCCATAGGTCAATGAATTTAATTGAGAATTCAGAATATACCTTAACATTTATGATCAATTAATTTTTAACAAGAATGCCAAGATAATTTAGTGAAAAAAATAGTCACATAAAAAGAATGAAGATGCACCTATACCACACAACATATTAAAAAGTTAAGTAAAAATGGATCTAGACAGGTAAAACTATAATACTCTAGAAGAAAATATGTGAGTAAATTTTAGAACCTGGGATAGGCAGTTTCTATCCCAGGTTGGTGGGATAGAATATATATATTTGGTGCATATATATTTGGTGCATATATAGCACCAAAAGCATAAAGGACAAAAGAGAAAAAAACAAATAAATTGGACTTTACCAAAATTAAAAACTTTTGTTCCTCAAAGGGTACCACCAAGAAAAAAAAATCACAGAATGGAGGAAATATTTGTTATCATATATCTGATAAGAGACTTATATCCAGAAGATATAAAGAGCTCTTACAATCCAACAATAAAAAGACAATTGAATTTAAAATTGGGCAAAATATTTGAATAGGCTTTTCTCAAAAAATTAGGCAAATGTCCAACAAATGCATAAAAAGTTGTTCAAAATCATTAGTCATTAGGGAAATGCAAATCAAAACCACAATTAGATGCCACTTTATACCCACTAGAAGGGCAAAAATTAAAATAAATACAGACAATAACAAATGTTGGTGAAAATATGGTGAAATTGGATCCTTCCTACATTACTGATGGGATAGGAAAATGGTACAGCTACCTTGGGAAACAGTTTGGCAATTCCTCAATATTATATACATAGCTACCCTATAGTCCTGTAATTCCATTCCTAGGTATATAACAAAGAGAATTGAAAACATGTGTTCACACAAATCTTTTACAGTTTCTTAGAAGCATTATTTCCAATAACCCCAAAAAGAAAAGAATTGAAATGCCCATTTGCCAATGAAAGGATGAATAAAATGTGCTACATCCAAACAATGGAATATTATTCAGCAACAAAAGCATTATAGTACCAACAGATCCACAAGGTGGACGAAACTTGAAAAGATTATGCTAAGTGAAAAAAGCCAGAAACAATGATTACACATTGTGTAATTAAATTATAGGAATTGCTCAGAATAGGAAAATCATTGAAGGCTAAAAGTAAATTAATGTTTTTCAAGGGCTGGAGGGGCAGGGAGAAGAATAAGGAGTGATTGTTAATTGATATGACGTTTCTTTTTGGGATGATGAAGATGTCCTAAAATTAGTTGTGGTTGCACGAGTCTGTAGATCTAATACTACATAATTGTATGCTTTAAAGGGGTGAATTTTATGGTATATAAATGAACTCAATAAAGCTTTCGTGAAAATGGTACCTATAGTGAAATATCATTTATCAAAGATAGGAATATATAAAATCATCCATTTTTTATGAATATACACATGCAAGTTTTTACCAAAAAAAAAAAAAGCTTGTGATATATACATGCCAACTTCAGGGTTCTGGCCACCTGCAGATATAAAGACAGAGGAAGGAAATACAATGGAGTACTTAAGATGCTGAAGTGCTTTATTCTTAAAACTATATTTTAAGTACAACCAAATGCTGTGTATTTTAAATGTTTTAATAATCCTCTGAGGGCAGCAAAGCCCCGCAGATAGGGAAAACTTAATTCATAGGTGGGGCTCTAAAAATGATAATCAGCTCAGTAGTTGGAGATGAAGTGACAATTCTATCAATTTCTTCAATAGATTTTGCATTTTGCTATTAAGATGCTTTTTGCTGTTTGTTTTGTTTTTCTATTTTAAGCCATATTTGCAATTAGGGAAACTTGATCTGTGTGCCATTTTTTTTGTTTATTTAATTCACTGAATTAAACTGCATAGCCCAACTTATGGTGCAGTAATCAAATAATCCTGAAATCTCAGTGACTTACTACAGCAGTTTCTTTCTTACTCATAGGACACAACCAACGTGAATTGCTGGGGGAAGCCCTTTTCTATACAACCTCTCAGTGATCTATGTTGTCAGAGACTCCAGTATCTTGTAGTTTCTCCATGACCTCATCAGTTTCAATGACAAAGAAGAGAAGTTGGAGAGTCACACACCGGCTTTTAGCGGTTTCTTCCTGGAAGTGACACTTGTTACTTCTACTTACAAGCCATGGGCCAGTGTTAGTTCCAAGGCCCCACCTCACTCCAAGGATCCAAGAAATATGGGATTACATATGGATAGTCAGTGAGTAGTGACTGTCTCTGCCATAATCACCAAATTTATTTGATAAAAAGGAAATAGTCTAATTTTTTTTTTTAAAAATAAAGGCTTTTCATAAGGCTTTCTTCTGGAAAAAATGTATAATTTTGGGAATTGAGTGTCATCACATGAATTCACTTTTAAGAGTCTGTTTCTAGAAACACTGAGAGAAAAGTAGTCATCCTTGAATGAATTTCTACACTGGAAAAGAAAATCCTATTCTCAGTTTAGTCCATTGAGTAGTTTTATCACAACAAATTCTAAGATTTTTGCTCATTTAGATAAATGATAACTGTCACTGAACAGAGACTCATCAATTTTCTGTTACACAAAAGAGTTTTTTCCCATAACTATCTTAGCTTCTGATTGGCTTATGCTCATAGGCTTTAGGCATACAAAAAAAAAAGTGCTATATATTCTCTCTATATAATTTTATACCTACAACTATAAATATGTAATAAACATGCATATATAATATACTATATACATATAAAACTATATATCATACATTCCTTTTAATGGAATCTATAGGGCATTTTGCATCCTTTAAAATATAATTACAGCTGATTTTGTTTTTATTACTGATATAATCAAAATAAAACTAAATATAAATGTAGGGGAATCAAAGTTATCATTTAAGTTTCCTATATCCTTAGCAATACACAAGAGATTTGAGAAACAAAACAACATAACAAGTTTAGAGTTTGTCATATGATAGCTGATATTTTTGAGAAGAGATGTTCCATTGCCTTCTGAGCAGTGTCATAGCACTCCAGGAGGAAATCAGATTCTGGAGGATGTTTTTTATTCAGGTGGCAAAAGAGAAGTGATAATAGATTGCTATCTTTAAAAATGTGGCAACACTGGCTATATTCATCAGAAATTTCCTAACCTACTTTGACAAAGCTGCCCAGCTAGGTCCCTTGCTGAGTGATAGTGCTTCTATTTATGATCTTTGCCAACTCTCCCAGTGTAATTTTCATTTTCTCCAAAATAACTGTACCCAGAGAAGGAAAACAAACAGAATAGTCAATTGGAATTATGTGACAATTAGGTAGCAAATTAATGCCTCATCCAGGCTTTTAATCATTCACCTCACATTCAGTATAATCAAGGTTATTTAGTATTGCCAATGTTTCTCTTTAATGTAATTCCTCAATTATCAGGTCCTAGAATGGGTGGAGAATTGACTGCCCCCATCAACATTCATCTCAGCATTTGTAATAGGAAACTCTGAAAACAAAGCAAAAGCCTTTTTGTTAAGTAATGTAAGTAAGAAAAAAATAGAGCTTTCTCTATTTTTGTGTAAGCTTATTAATTCTTCCAAAATATATATTCATCTAATGCCCACACATGGATGATACTATGTTTATAATTACAATTTTTTTAAGTTATGCTATATATAGAAATATTTAATTTTACATTAACAAAATAAGTAAATGTAAAGAAATTCTTGGAATGTAGCTGTCTTTAAAAATAATGGTTGGTACCTGGCAAGTTGTGCACAATACATGGTAATATAAAGAGATGTGTCATATAATAGTTTCTGTTAATCTGTATATGCATGTGAAAAATATATAAAGTATGCAATAAAATTTTTAAAAAGATATTTTTTTGTTGGTCTAATTTTTTTTTATATGAGGTATGAGGTTAAGGCAGAATTTATTATGCCCTTTGTACCAGGCTGTGTGATAGTCACTTTACTTAAAAAATACTTATTTGATCTTAGCAACTATATTAGGAGTTGGATGATATTGTTATCCAATCTGTGTATAAAGGAATTCAAAAAGTAGCCCAAGAATGTATAGTTAATTTGTGAAGAATTGGAGACTTGAACTCAAGTAGTCTTCATGGTTAGAGCCTGCATGCTTAGGACTATACTACCTCCTGCAGATTGAAATAAACAGTTATTTCTTAGGTAATAAAATAATAAGAATTGGAATAAAACTTGACACCTGAAAATGCTTTCATTAATAAATTCATTTGCTCAGAAGTGTATGTAAGTTACCATGTAAAGATGATGAATATTAGGAACAAGAAGGAAAACTTCAAAATTTTGTTGATAAGTTATTCAACATTGATTTAGTCCTTGGAAAAGATGAGATTATATAATTTTTTTTATTTATTGTGTTTATTAACAGCTTTATCATTTTTTAAAGAATAAATTATTATATAGGAGAGAGATGTGTAATCATTTGAGTGGACTGAGGAAGTAGATGTTTGATATTTTTCTTTCTCAGTTCTTTATCTGATTATGTTAAGAAGAAAATAGTATAACTTAGAGGAATTAAGTAAGTTTTAAAGCTTTCCTAAAATTAGGTATGCTATTTTTATAAAGTAAGAAGATCACTAATTAGTGAAATCTGAGTCTTGGTGGGAGGATGCTTTACCATAAATAATACAAAGAAAATGAAAACTTTTAAAAAGTGCTAAAAGGGACTTAAACATTAAAAGGAAAAGTATCTAGGATCCAATTGTAGACAGCCTAATGGACTAAGGTTTTATAACATTTGGAATAATAATTGACCAAGAAAAACAAATTAAAGTTTTTATTTCATAGTAAGAAAAAATTTAATCTGAATTTGAAGACAATTCAGCTAGTAAAAAGTTATTGGCTCTCTTTTAATTTTGTAAATTTTAATACTTTTTGATAATTTTACTTTATAACAGTATTCAAGTATTGGGGGTTCCCGACGCCCCTGATATAACTGGGTCCCGGGCAGTATGCATTGCAAGAGATGGGGGAGACAAAGACATGGACACAAAAAATAAGGTGAAAGGGTGTGGGGAGGTCAGGGGACCACCAGCATTCCCGTGAACCAGGTGGTACTGACTGAAGTCTAACACCCATTTTTATTCTCTTTTTCATGTTATAGATTACAATGATTTCACGTGAAAAGTTCGTGAGTCAGCAGTAAAGTGTATAATCTAAATGGAAACAAAGAGACCACGTACTTCTTTCTACTGTATCTAGTTCCTCATTTACTGAGATATGAACTCAGGAGAGAGAAACATTGCCTAAGGCTTAGAATGGCAAACTGCTGTTATCTGCTGGGCTGGCATTCTTTGATCATTCTCTCCGCCTTTGCCTTCGGATTACAAGCCCGGTCCCTTTGCAGACACCCAGGCTGTAGCCCTCAGGCTTCAAGGTGGGGTCCGTTGGCAGACAGCCCTGATTGGTGGAATGTCCCCCTCAAGGTCAAGCAGCTTTTGCTCAGTGAACTGACAAGTCCACAGGTTGCTCTTTGGCAAAGTCCTGTCCCACTCCTGGGGTTCTCATGTCTTGACCTAACCCTCAACATTCAAGTTTAAAAGACATTATACTTTTACATAAATAAATAGTTAAATTTTCATAGAAAAATACAATTAATAAGATCATGACTTCTTGTGTTACTTATGTCAACCTTAAAAGATAAAATTTAGCTAAAAATAAATAAATAAATAAAACAATAAATAAAACATGCAAGAGGATGCAAATGGAAATATCTACATATGCATAGAATGAGGGAAAATAACTTAAAAGTAATAATTGTAAACAATACATAAAAATGTTAACATAGGAGTTTTATTGGACAGTATAATATTTATCAAAAGATTGTGCTATAACACAAAAAAATGAATGCCCTCTTCTTTATTGTCCATATATTTCATCATGTCACATAAAGCAGATTATATGAGTATTTGGAAAAAGTATGTATATAAATCGTAACTTTCTAGTCACATTAAGAATATAAAAGTTTATAAGCCTGGACTGTACCTTGCTCTTCATAAACTTGGAGTGATTTTTGTAAAAAAAAAAAAAGAAAAAAAAATGAATGCCCTCAAAGACAATGCTAACTAAAATCAAATACTGTAAATAAGCATGGTGATCTACATGTGTACTGAATAGTATTACACTGGTAGAGTAGATAACCTCAACTTGATAAGAAGCATCTACAAAAACCTAAAGATAACATATTTACTTGTGAATACTGAATTTTTCTTCCTAAAATCAGAAAAAAGACAAGGATGTCTATGTTCACTACTTAGATTCAAGATTGTACAGGAGGTTTTAGTGAAATAAGGCTTGGAATAGAAAACAAATCACACATATTTAAAACAGAAAAAAATTATTCTCAGATGGCATGATTATGTATGTAAAAATCCTAAGGAATATAGAGAAGAATAGCTATTAAAACTAACAGCTGTGTTTAGCAAGAGCATAGGATTCGAAGTCAATATTAAGTGGCATAGACTGGATGGCTTATGAACAGTAAAAATTTATTTCTCCTAGTTTAAGACCAAGATCAAGGCGCCAGAAAATTTGATCTCAAAAAGAGCCTACTTCCTGGTTCATAGACAGCTCTCTTCTTCCTGTGTTCTCACATGGCTAAACAGGCAAGGGGCTCTCTGAGGGCCCCTTTATAAGGGCACTGATACCATTCATAAGGGCTCTCTCCTCATGACCTAATCACTTCCCAAAGCCCCAGTTCTTAGCACTATCACACTGGGTACTAGGTTTCAACACAAAAATTTTTTGAGTGGGACACAAACATTCAGTCTATAGCAACATACTAGAAAATGACCATAATAAAGAGAGTTTGATATTGTTGTACAGATAGACATATAAATGGAATAAAATAGACACAATAGCAATAAAATCAGAATGATATGGTAAATTGATTTTTAAAAAAGGTACCAAGGTAATTCAGTGGTTATTGTATAGTTATTATAATAAATGATGTTGAAATAAGTGAACATTCATGTGAGAAAAACAAAATGAGCATAAACTCCAACCTTATGCAAAAATTAACTTGAACTTGATCATTGGCTAAACAGAAAAAGCTAATAATAAAACTTCTAGAAGTAAATAGGAGAAAATATTTGTGACCTTGGAGAAAACACATAGTTCTTAAATAGAACAGATAAAAAGTGAGAACTGCAAATGAGTGTGAGATTTAATCAAAATTTAAAATTTTTGCTCTTGTAAAGACAGACAAAAAAATAAAAAGGTGCCACAGACTGGAAGAAAATATATATGTCTAACAAAGCACTTGTATATAAAATATACAAAGAATAACTTAATGCTAATAAAAAAATTTCAATTAAAAACCCTCCTAAATATTTCAGCAGGTACTTCACAAAAGAAGATAAGTGAATAAACAATAAGGACATGAAAAGATGCTCAATGTTATTAGTTATCTGGGAAATGCAAATTAAAAACATTTATAAGATACCAACACATGCCCATTAGAATAGTTCATTATTTTAAAAAAATATGGGCGACACTAAGTATTGGACTGAATGTGGAGTTAAGTGGAACTCTTATGCTGCTGGTAGATACATAGATTGGTAAAGGGTTTTGTAAAGTCTGTCAGTAAAGGAACTAGTGTAAGTTTAACTTAGATTTTCCAAATGCATTTGGCATCTATGTTCAAAATTTGAATAACTCATAACTTTTTGTGGTATCATTAGCCCATGTTATAAAATATTGAGAGAACGTATTTATAGAATTGAATTTCTGCAGCAGCAGTGCACCTATCTTGTACCAACTACCCTAGGAGGCTGAGGCAGGAGGATTGCTTGAGCCCAAGATTTCAAGTCCAGACTGGGCAAAATAGTGAGACCCCTGTCTCTAAAAAGTGAAATCTTTTTAAAAATTTAAAAAAAAAAAAAGAATTGAAGTTCTATTCTATTCTTTCTGACAGTAAAATTCATATGGTAGTATTTATTTGTTAAATATGTTCCTTGTATCCAAAGCAAACTATATCAATTGATTTCAAGGCAATGGTAAGTACCATGCATAAAGCTATAGGCTACAATTTGAGCTACCTGATACCTAATCCTGGCTGTACTACTGTCTTTGTGTCCCTGAGAAAGTCATGCAAATGACCATAGCTTTAGTCATTTACGTTGTAGAGTAACTGTAAATAAAATTCTAAAATCTCTAAAATAATGTTTTTTCTATAATGTACTAGTTTCCAATGGTACAAAATTATGACAAAAGTCAATTTTTCCTAGGAAGCAGAAGAAGCAGAGAAGCAAAGGGGGGAAGTTAATAAAGTCTTTATTAAATTGTGGTTGAAGGCCCACCACAGATTACCATTCCTCCTCATTTGATACTCAGGTGTTGGTTTTAGAATTAAAAACAAAAACAAAAACAAGGCTTATTCTTAAATGAAAAGAGACCTGCAGCTATAGTTAGAAAAGATAGAAAATGTTCCTCTTAGTTTGTAACTTTAATAATTCCCCATAGCCCTATTAATTTTCAAAGCCAAGAATTCCTACCTCTCCCCATGGTCCATTTACAAATCAGCATTCCATAAATAAATCAAAAATATCCTTAAATAAAATCATAAAATACATTGGTTAATAATATGGCTATTAAAAAACCACATCTCTTCAGGTCCTTGTTTTGTATTTTATAGATCATAAAAGTCAGTTCCTTTTCCTAAGATGAGGTGAAAAATTAGTATCATAAATTACCTAACTATTCTGAATTTTATCCTGTAGCAGCAAACAGGCATTCACTATTTTATTTTTATTTTGTTCTAAAATGAAATTCAGCCTGAAACATATTTCTGCTATTTTATAGTAGCATGCTATTATATATGAAGCATTGAACTCATACAGTTGCATGTGTAAAAAATAGTTAAAATTACTGCAATCAAGCACCTCTTCAGGAAAAAAAGAGATCATTCCTAAAATGATATATTTAATGATGACAATATAAGCAAAATTAAGTTCCTTTGCCTTAACTCTCTTAGCATATGTTTACATTTTTCTTTATGGATAATTTGAAGTCTATTTTATTCTGTTGCCTCAAAAAAGGGCAAGTTTAGTAGGAATTAAGCATGTCATAGTAAGGATTTTATTTCCAAATAAAAATACTTTTGTTTTCTTTTTCTTTCTTTCTTTTTTTTATTCTTTTTTTTCTTTTCTATTTTTTACTTATGTTTTTTAGCATGCAATCTGAACCAAATAAAAATACTAACTTTGACCAGAAATTAAAGAAATATAAAATAATTGACACTGTGAGAGAGATGAGAATCTAAATTGACAAGCAATCCCAAAAGATGTCCCAATTATTTTTCCTACATCAACTCTCCACCTGCCAACAATAGATATTTTTTTAAGGAGGCAACTTTTTCTCCTAAAAGGAACATATGCTTCATTTAAACATTTTCTGATCATCAATTTTCCATTATTTTAAAGTGTATCTAGAGAATGTGAGAATCAAATAGATGGGAACTGACTCAACTGACAGGACCACACATCTGCTTATCTGCAATCTGTACTGGAGCAGAACCTTAGAGCAAAAATAGGAGGTGGGGATGTGATAAGAAACTGCCAGGCAAGAAAAAAAAAATGGGTCATTTACATAGCTCGTTAATCAGTATTCCATCATGAATTACTATAAGTAGCCTTCTGTAAAACCAATGCCTGCAGCCTTAAATTTCCTATCAAATCCAACCCAGCAGGTGGTTTTCCCTCAAATAATAGACTAAGTTTCCAGATAATTAGGAAAGTTCCCTGAAGGTGAAATACCAATCCCCATCTACTCATGCCTGGGGGAAACATCTGTATTTTAGGTGGCTGACACAACAAACTAGAAAAGTGTGACAGTAAATTGGGGCTTACATGACCTTCTGTCACTACTAGCATTTTGTGTTCACTTGTCACTCTGTCAAACTTAGCTCAATGTAAAAACTACAAGGTTAAAAACTAGGTATACATATATTTCAGGGAACTTAAAATTTATTTTTCTCTACCAAAAATTAAAACTTCCCCTCCATGTTCTTCAGTATCATCTGTGTCTGATCTATATTCCCTTTCCCTTTCTCTGTCCCTTTATCTCCCTAACTACTTTGACGATGGCTTCTTAAGGCTCATTTCTACTTCTTGCCATTTTTTCCTCTTGTATTTGTCCATCCTATTATCTCTCATGTGGCATCACTCAAGTATAAGAAGGCCTTAACTGTAAACATTTCTATTAATATAATATTTTAGTTCCAGTTTATTACAAAAATTGTCCTTCTGTATTGTGAAATTGACTCAGCAATCAATATTCTTCTGTTAACTTATTAAGGAAGAAAATGTCTGAACAAGTCCATATTTACATTATCATTTAATTTTCCACAAAGCAATGCAGTGGTGAAAGAAATGTCATTTCAATGAACAGAACTGGAACAACTGTATATACATATGGGGGAAAAAAC
>CM052439.1:115390944-115452096 GCA_028533085.1 Varecia variegata
AAGTGAGATTTATTACAGGAATACAAGGTTGATTTAATATCTAAAAATCAATTAATACACCATATTCATAGAATAAAAGATAAAACTTCATAATTATTTAAGTGTATATAGAAAAAGCATTTGAGAAAATCCAACAGCATTTTATGATAAAAACATTCCATAGAAACACAACGAAATTTCCTCAAGCTGATAAAGGGCATCTGCACAGCTAACATATATTTAATGGTGAAAGACTGAAAACTTTACCCGGGAGATTAGGATCAAGATGACAATGTCTACTCTCATCACTTCTATTAAACAATACTGAAGGTTATAGCCAGGGCAATTAGACAAGAAAAAGAAATAAAAGTCATCCAGATTGGAAAGGAAGAAGTAAAACTACCTCTCTTTTCAGATGACAAAATCTTACATATAGAAAATCATAAGGAATCCACAAAAGAAAAACTGTTAAAACTAATAAGTGAATTCATCAAGGTTGCAGGACATAAGATCAACATACAAAAAGCAATTACATATCTATATCTATATGGTAGTCATGAGCAATCCAAAATAAAATTTAAAAGAAAAAGAATTAATTTATAATTAGAACAAAAAGAACAAAATATTTAGAAATGAATTTAACAAAAGAAGCACAAAGATGTGTATATTGAAAACTATAAAACACTGTTGAAAAAGAATTAAAATTTAAGAAAGGTCTAAATAAATAAAAAGACATCTCATGGTTGTCGATTGGAACACTAAACATTAAGATACCAATATTCCTAAAGTTGATCTACTGATAAAATATGATCCCTTTCAAAATCTTAGCTAGCTTTGTTTATAGAAACTTCCAAACTAACCCCAAAATTCATATGGAATTGCAGGGGACACAGAAAAGCCAAAACAGCATTCAAAGAGAACAAAGTAAAAAGATCCACACTTTCTAATTTCAAACTTACTTAAAAACTACAGTAATCAAAACATTGTGCTACTGGCATAAGGACAGATGTACAAATCAATGGAATATAACTGAGAGTCCAGAAGTATATTCTTACATTTCTGATCAGCTGACTTTTGACAAGGGTGACCAGACAATTCAATGGGAAAAGAGTAGTATTTCAATACATGGTGCTGAGCCAGCTGGATATCTACATACAAAAAATTAACAAGGACTCCTAATTCATACCATACATAAAAAATTAATTCAAAATTTACCAAAAATCTAAATGGAAGAATTAAAATTATAAAATCCTTATAAAAAGCATAGGGGTAAATCTTCTGACCTTGGATTTGGCAATGAATTATTAGATATCACAGCAAAAGCACTATCAACAAAAGAAAAAAAATACATAAATTGTACTTGATCAAAATTTTAAAAACTGTACTTGAAAGAAAACCATCAAGAAAAAATACAACCTGGGATGGTGGGAGAAAATATATGTTTTCATCATATATAATATGTCTGATATACCTGATAAGGGACTTATATCCAAAATATACAAACTTAACCTAAAAAGATAATAATCTAATTTAAAAATGGCAGAAGATTTAAATAGACATTTCTCCTAAGAAGATATACAGATGACTAACAAACATATGAAAATATGTTCAACCAACATCATTAGATCTTAGGAAATACTATAAATGAAAACCCAAGTGAGGTACAACTTCACACTCACTAAAATGGCTAATATAAAAAAGACATTTAATAACAAGTGTTGGAGAAGAAGTGCAGAAATTGGAAGCTTCATATTATGTATCGCTTGTAAAATTGTCAAGCAGTGCAGCCGCTTTGGAAAACAGTTCAGCAGCTCCTCAAAATGTTAATAGTAGAGTTACCATCTTACCCTGTAATTCCACTCCCAGGTGTCTACTAAATATAACTGAAAACACATGTCCACGCAAAAACTTATAAATAAATATTTATAACAGGACTATTCCTAATAGTCAAAAAGTGAAAGAATCCAAATGTTCATCAACTGATAAATGGATTAACAATGGATAAACAACATGTGGTATACCAATATGATGGAATATTATTTGACAATAAATCAGAATGAAGTACTGATCTGTGCTACAATATAAATTAAACTATTAAATATTAAGCATTATGCTAAATGAAAGAAACCAGTCACAAGGGCCACATATTTTATGATTCCTAGCATATAAAATATCTATAATAAGCAAATACCTAGAGACAGAAAACAGATAAGTGGTTTCTACCACTAATTAGTATTAGTGGCAATGGTACTATTGACAGTACTATGGGGAAGGGAAGTGGTGAGTGACTGCTAATGGGCATGGGGTATCTTTTGGCAGTGATGAAATTTTTCTAAAATTAGGCAATAACCATGGTAGTACAGCATCTGGGAATAGCAAATACCACTGAATCGTACAGTTTAAAAGGGTGATTTTATGGTATGTGACTCTTGAACAGCTAGGGTTGAGGCACTGACTCCCTGCCTGGGTGAAAATTGGTGTATAATTTTTGACTCCCTAGAAACTTAACTACTAATAGCCTACTGTTGACCAGAAGCCTTATCAATAACAAAAACAGCTGATTAACACATATTTTATATGTTGCATGTATTGTATATCTTACAATAAAGTAAGCCACAGAAAAGAAAATGTTATTAAGAAAATTATAAAGAAGAGAAGATATATCTACTATTCATTAAGTGAAAGTGGATCATCATGAAGGTCTTCATCCTCATCATCTTCATGTTAAGGAGGCTGAGGAGGAGGAAGAAGAGGACAGGTTGGTGTTGCTGTCTCAAGGGTGGCAGAGGCAGAAGAAACTCTGTGTGTAAGTGGACCTGCATGGTTCAAACCCATGTTTTTCAAGAGTCAACGGTACATCTCAATAAAAAATAGAATGAAATTTTTCTAGCCCTTTATTTAGACTGACTCTATTTTTTGTCTATTTCTACAGTTAAATTGAGGGTGATCTCAGGTAATGATGTCTCTACACAGACACCCATTGAAAGACTTTTCTTAATTAAGAAAATGATCAGATTATCTCAATTCTAGGCTCCCCATCTATGACATAAAATTCAAACTCTAAGAATAAAGGCATTTTCAATATGGCTATTCTCTCTCTCTTATTTATCTGGTTTCTTTCTCCTTTTATGTCCTCAAGTGAAATCAAAGTAGACAGCTCTCCACAAATGTACCCACTGTATTTTCATATGAATGCACTGACTCACCTTGTTTTCTCCTGAGGAATGCTTTCTTTTCCCCTTATGTCTACTCTTGAAATTCTCCACATTTTTCAAGATCTAGTTTAAATTATCACCTTCTCTATGTAGTTTTCTTCATTTCACCAGATGCAAACAATTTTCCCAAATTCATGCAACTATAAACATTTAGGACCTCTCATCACACTTAGCAGATTCTAACTTTATAATGGTTAGATTATCTGTAAATTTTGAATTAAGTGACAGTATTTTCCATAAATACTTAAGAAGAAACCTAAACAATCTTTAATTCTCTCACTTTAAAATTGAAGCAATATTTTAAAGAACAGTACTGACTTCTCTTAAATTCCCCAATCCCATCATGTTCTCACAGTTCCCAATTGCTTAGGGAAGAAAGGCAGGTATTTTTATAGCCACATTGATTCAACAGTCATGTTTTTCTTCTGTGATAGCCAAGGCAACATTTGAGCGTAATTGTTCAGGGACTGTGTGACTGTTGTATTGGGTCGGTCAGTCATCTGTCTAAAAAATGAACTGGACAACCTTCAAATGGCAATGACTTCAATTCCTTTGGGATTTGAATTGGCCATAAAACTAACAATTAATTGTGGTGTACAGAATGATTTCCTGTTGGCAAGTTCCATGTACTGTACAAATATGTCTCAACTTAGATGGAAAAGATAATTATTACTATTCAGAGATTGGGAAACTTTAACACAGAGCCATTAAATGTATTGAGCAAAGTCAGAGAGTGAAAATGACAATATCCCAAAGGTTCCAAGTTTTGGTCTACCTGCCAGAAGACATAATTCCTTGGTAAATGTTTACTGCTTTTCCCTGGTGTTCTGAGTCACAGGCAAGCTCTTTCAAAATGATGTTTCTCTCCCTAAAGCAAAAACCTTGAAATTAATCTATAACACACTAGTGTAATATTTTTATAGAAGCTACTCTCCAGCAACCTAAATTTGTTGGAGTGCTTCTGAGAACCCCCAAAGCAGCATAAAGATAATGCACTAAAGTTAGAATCTACTTGTAAGAAATTCCTCAAATTATCATACACTATGCATTTTAGATAATTCTAACCCTCTGATAAAATGAACATCAAAATCCACAGAGGCAAAATTGAAAGGGAAAAATATGCTTTCATCATTAGGTTTTGTTAGTTTTGCCTCAAAAACATATACTTAATACACCTCTTCCTTCTCATGGCAACATTCTGCCTGGACAAATGCAATACCTTTCTAACTGGTCTCTTTCCTTCCACTGTTATTTCCCTACATTTCATTCTCCACAGGGCAGCTAGACCTGTCTTTTAAAAGTATAAAAGTGATTATGTTATTCCCATGCTTACAATACTTCAGTGCTTTCTAATTACAAGTAGAATAATATTCATCTCTTCATGACATCCTGCAAGGTCTGTATGATGTGTGCCATGCCCAACTCTCTGCCCTCAACTCTTATCACCCCCTACCCTTGATCACTCACCTTCAGCTATCTCTCAGTTCTTCAAACTCAGCAAACTTACTTCCCCCTCACCATCTTTCCACTGATTGGTTTCTGGCTCCTTTTTTGATGCTTCCATAAACTTTGAACATAGTTTAGTATATTCATTAGAATATTTGAGCTATAATTGTTATAGACTCCAATTAAATATGTTCATACAATAGGGTTCACTATTTCCCATAATAAGATAATTGGCAGAAGGACATTTCATGTTTGACTGGAAGCTTAGTAATGTCACAAATCTGCATCAGCTTTTCTGCAATTCTTTTATCCTTATTCTAAGAGGGTTGTCGTTGTTCCAAACCTCATACACTCATCCCACCATACTAAAAGGTGGAAAGGAGGAGTAAATGGCTGATGGATAGATAACCAGTAGTGCCTGCCACATGTGACATTGAAATTTCTGTTGATGTGTCCATCTTTCTGACTCTTTTTTTTATTTCAAAATATTACAGGGGTACAAGCATTTTGGTTACATTAATTGCTTTTGTACAGTTTGAGACAAAGTTATAAGTGTGTCCATCACCCATATAGTGTGCATTGTACCCCTCAGGTGTGAATTTACCCATCACCTCCTCCCCCCAACCTGCTTGATTTCCACTGAATTTTACTACCTTATGTGCACCTGAGTGTTGATCTATAAATTTCAATTTAGTAGTGAGTACATGTGGTTTTCATTCTTCCATTCTGTGATACTTCACTTAAAAGAATGGTCTCCAGTTCCACTCAGGTTGTTACAAAAGGTTCATCAATTTTTTTATGGCTGAGTAATGCTCCATGGTATACATATAACACATTTTAGTGATCCACTCATGTATTGATGGACACTTGAGTTGTTTCCACATCTATACGATTGGGAATTGTGCTGCTATCAACATTCAAATGCAAGTGTCTTTTTTATGAAATGTCTTTTTTTCCTTCTAATGTCTATCATATATATTTAATAAATGTTAATCAAACTGAACTAAAACAGCATCACCTTATCAGGAAATGCAGGCCATCTGTATTAGTTTCCCAGGAATGTAATAGCAAAGTACCTGTACTATAAACTGGGTGGCTTAAAACCAACAGAAACTTATTATTTCATACTTCTGAAGGCTAGAAATCTGAAATCAAGATGTCAGGAAGACCATGCTTGCTCTGAAGTTTCCAAGGTAAAATCTTTTCTTTCATCTTCTAAGTTCTGGTGATTGCTAGCAATCCTTGGCATTGCCTGGCTTGTAGATGCCTTACTCCAATCTGTGCATCCATCTTCACATGGCCAGCCCCACCATGTATGTGTCTGTGTCCTTCTGTCCAAATTTTCCTCTTTCTATAAAGACACTAACCATATTGGATTTAAAGTCCACTCAAATCTATGTGACTTTATTCTAAGCTGATTTCCAAATAAGATCACACTCACCAGTTTCAGGTGGACATGAAATTTTGGAGGGCGATACTCAACCCCATATACCATCGATGGACCTCGGTAAGGCATCTGAAGTCTGCTTAGTCCACAGTTTCTCTGTGTATCTACTTAGCCTTCCATGGAAAGCAAAATAGGAACCCGCACGGGATATGAAGAGCCATGTTCTTGATTTGATCTGAAATTTCTGTGTGAGTTCAAATAATTTTGCATTTGATCAAAGTCATGATTTGCATATTACATATAAATAATCATCAGAACAGGACTCTATAGGAGCAAAGGACTTGAAAGAACCTTCAGAATTCAGAATTGAAGTGGTTAAGTACATTGATTTATTATTAAAGAGACTAGTCATTTTTAGTTTACTTATATTAGCATCCACTGAACACTTATTTGATATCTAGCACTCTGCTGGATGATCCATAAGTGAAGAGGAACAAGATAGAAAAATGAGACAGAAGAGATAGCATACAATTTCAACACTGTCTGATAAGGACTATGAAACACATACAGGAATCTATCAAATGTTAAGGGAGCTCAGAGACAATACATAAAAAAGGATTTTGTTTGGGAAGGAAAAGTGAGAGAGGATATCTGAGCCAAAGAAACAGCATACATACAGTTTCTGTATGTATTGGAGGAAAGGAGGAGTCTATAGGTGCAGAAAGGAAAAGAATATTATGAAAAAAGCAATGTTAGAAGATGATGCCTAAAAGTGAGGCGGGGGCCACATTGAGCCATGTATGTGAAGAGTAAGTCCATGGCCATGACCAAAATTTTTTTTCTCAATAAATTGAGAATGCCTGATTCTTTTTTCTTTCCTGAGTATAAATAATCTTGGAAATAGAAGCTTTGTACAGATAGCTTCCAAAGTTCAAAGAGAAATAGTTTTGCTAATCATTTACTACAATATTAATCAAGATTTTCACTTTCAACTCATTTCTCAAAAATAATTTCATATGGTTTTTTGAAACAGTGTTCTTTTTTCAAAAAAAAAAAAAACCTGATGACACTCTAATTACAGCACAAGTACTGAGCAACAATAGAATACATTTGATAATGTCACATTCCAAGACATACTTGATTCCCAATTCAAACCACAACTAGAAAATTTTACCTGTTTATTTTGTTTAATACCAAAGTTATTTAACTAAATCTATCTTTAGTATTCATATGAACATAAGTAAATCTGAAGTATTAATGTTAAAACAAATCAAGCAAGGCTTGAGTAAAAAAAATATTGAATTTATACACTTTTGGTGAAATATAAAGGAAAAAATACCCTACAATTTTAGATTTTTTTTCAAAGTCTTCTTTATGACAGAATAAAACTTTATGATTGTGTTTTATTTATTAAAAGCAAGTATCCTACATCCCCTAAATGTTTAATAAAATAAGCTGCACAGTGCATGCACCTACTTTAATGAAAAGGATAAGAATATACAGGATACTGTGTAAACCTTTTACAATAACACTGAATAAAACTATCAGGTTATAATAAAAATGTTCTGTGCAAACAGAACAAAAAAATAAAATGTGTCTCATATAGCTGCTGACAAAATGAGAAAGAAAATGTGGAGAATCAAATAATGAAATAATTTACCTTTTGTTTTGAGCAATAATATTTTCTCTCCCTTATAAAAGCAATAAAAAATATTGCTAGTTCTGGTTAAAAGCTAGAAAGAGATGAGGGTTAATTATTAAACCATTCTCTTCTTGGACTAAAACCAAACATATAAAGGAAGTATAGATAGCCAGTTTAAAGGTAGAAATAAAAATTCACAATTCTTACTTTAAAATTAAATTATTTTAAACAACAATGAGTAGTTTTCCCATAATCAGACTTGTTAATCTCTGCTACTGAAAAGGCTTAGAACTTCCTCCATAATACTTTCTTTGGTTTTAATTTAAAATGAGTTCCTCTCCTTTGTTGCAATTCTGATTGCTGGCTGAGTTGCAGCATCAGAGGCTTAATTGGTTTGCTCCCAATTTACTACAAAAGTATGCTTGGCATTATCCTTAAAGATAGCATTAATATGAAAATTAACCAGACATAGAAGAAACTGGCAGTGAACAATATATGATCGCCTCCCAACACAATGCAAAGTAATCGTTTTTCTTATAAAGGTTTGAGCTCTTTTAACAAACAAAATTACCTAAATGTCATGGGAATTAGAATTTCTCATTCACCTTGGATGAATCTGATGCAACTGTTTCATTGGTGTGTTAATGCAAGAGGAGACCCTGAGAGTACAATATACTTCAGTGAATAGTAGTCTCTAATCTATTCTGGGACAGCTGATTGAAGGTTTTAAATAATATACCTAGGACCCCATGTTCTCCTTTGCATCTGCGCACCATGCATTGCCAATTCTATTTTGAGAAAGTCACTTTGTATAATTGTGTTCTTGTTTCAATTCAAAACTGACATATGAGATTTTTTTTAAAAATTCATAATTGGCCTTTGGGTATATAGATAGTCATCATCTACTAGAAGGGGAACATTTCATACACAATTTTAACTTTTTAAAAATTAGGAGTATATTTTTTGTGATGAAAAATAAAATAACATGTTATTGCTCCCAGAAAATAAATTTGGAATAAAGCAGCAAATAAAAATAATGCATTCAGGCGGACAAGGGGAAAACATATTTATAAAACAAAGGCCATAAACCTAATAATTTTGTGAATTTCCAACACAGGGTAAAAACCCAAAGATGTTTTTGATTCAGTATGGTCTAGTAGAATATAGCATAATGACTTTTTGTCAATGAAACAGTTATTTTCTGCTGGGCAGCATACAAGAAACTAAAACAAAATTTATTTCTACTTTATAAACCCTATGAAAATTCAAACTAAAAATATTTTTAAAAATATCTCTTTGTACTCAATTTTCTTCTCTCAAATGATATACTACACAAAATTATGATTAAATTATAAAAATTAAAAATACTGAACATGTTTGCAGGGTTGTCAGTCTCCTAATTGTTGTAATTGGTTCATTAGTTATATATCACCTTTAGTAATCCTTGTTTCTAGGAATTGTCTTTCAGTCCATAGCAGCAGTCCCCAACCTTTTTAGCACCAGGGACTGGATTCATGGAAGACAATTTTCTAGGGACAGGTAGGTGGGGAGGCAGAGCTAAGGCGGTGATGCCAGCAGTAGGGGACGTGGAGCGGCTGTAAATGCAGATGAAGCTTCCCTTGCTCGCCTGTCGCTCACCCCCAGCTGTTTGCCCCTCTCCCCACGTTTCAAGGAAGACAATTTTTCCACCGACAGGGCCAGGCAGACGGAGGTGGGGAGAGGGGGCCAGGGAGCTCTGTGCCGGGTCCCTAACAGGTCACAGACCCACAGACGGAAACTGGTCTGCGGCCCCGGGATTGGAGACCTCAGCTCTGATAGATACAATCAGAAATCTGTCTTTTCAGTGTGTTAACTTTGAGGAATTTTTTCCTTTTTATCTTTGATGGCTGCTGTTTCCCATTCTATCATTTATTTATATAATTTGATTCTCAGAGTCATGTTTTGATGTGCATCCTCACTCTAAATTATCTATGAATGGTGCCTAAGTACACATTCTTCAAATATTGTTCTTGTGCCATTTTGCCCATTTTCTTCTGTCAGAACTTTTTTGGTCTAATTTTAAAATGCTCCCATTTTATTCTCCTTGTCTCTTTACTGCTCTTGAAAGCTTAATCTCTCCGTGATTCCTGCAAAATTAATTCTTTCATACTCTCTTGCAGTTTATTTTATTTCTTTGAGTATATCCAGTCTGGAGTCTAGAATTTATCCTATTTATTGATTCTTTTAATAGTTATTTAGTTTTTATTTCCAAAAATTAAAAAAAAAATGTTCTTTATCTATCAGTTATCATATATTTATTCCTGTTTTTTATTCTGAACTAGTTTTTATGGATGCTATTTATTTATATTTTTGGTGATATATTTGACTTGATTTACCTCCTTTTTTAGCATTCAGTACCTTTCTGTTTTATGTATTTGGAAACTGGGTTCATGTTCAGTGAGATTTTAAAAGTAATTTTATAAATAATTTAAAATATGCAAACACTGATAAAATAGTGCAATATATCCCCCTATACAGCTCACCTACATTCAACAATCACAATTTTCCACACTCTTTAAATTTACTTCTCCCTTTATTTTCTTTTAGTTTCTCTATCTGAACCAAAATAGTTTAAAGTAGATACCAGACGTCATGACATGTCCTCCATACATTAAGTATGTATCTCCAAAAGATAAAAATATTTTCTACCATAATCACTATGCCTTTATTACACCTTGTAAAATTAAACATAATCTGTTGGTACCATCTAATATGAGATATCACTAAAAATGTTCTCATATTTTCACTTATATATTTTTTAATTTGGTTTGTTTCAACTGGAACCCAAAGCAGATTTGAGGAAAATTTTTGCTGTTGCTCCTTTTGTGTGCTTGTTTTCTCTCTGTCTCTTTCTCTCTCTTTTTCTCTGGTTGTCTTTCACAAAAATAGCTTGTTAATACCTAAACCAAGGTAAAGGTGAGGCTGTAGAGTGAATGTCCACAAATTTCTACTGTAGAGATTTCTAGTTCTCTGATTATTTAGTCCTTGAATCTTGATTTTATATTTATTCTTGAATATTATGAGATACTCTATTAAATTACAATGAATTAAAGTGTTTTTCCCCCTCTTATACCCCAAGATGGTTTACAGTGGGTTATTCTCATTTGTTTATTTTTTTATTTTTTTTAAGTATCTGCCTTCAATTTCTGCTGGGGTTTAGGTTGAATGCCCCCTCCCCACACTTTTTTTCCCCTAATTTAGGAAGAATTGATATCTGTGACTTTCTATGCAAGAGCCAGTCTTTTCTTATTTTCCATCTTTATTGGTCAAGTTCCACTTCATTTGACAGTGTATGTGGCTTTGCACATACATGTGTATAAATTTATATTAAATTAGACCACATAATTAAAATAAAATAGTACCGAAGGCCCATATTAAAATACAGAACTTCATTGTTCTACCTTACTTTAGTCCGAGTTCACCCACCCCACAGATCAAACCAATTTCATCTATTTAGATTTTGTATCCTATTTATCTCCATATTCCTAAATAATATGTTTATATGGCTATTTTTGACTTACCAATTTTGAAGAGCATATTTTTCTATGTGAGCTTACTTGTAGGAGAAACAGAATTCTGTCTAACATAACTTTTTTCTCAGATAATTCCCAAATTAAACAGAGTTAAGAGACTTATGCACACCAAAATTTTCTCTTCTATATCATTTTCGTATATAATGGGAGAAAACACATAAAATACAACATAGGGACAACTTTTCAGATGCTGGAAGTAGAGAAGTGACTTAGAGAGCTTTGCCAATAATGGCAAGAAAGTAACATTAACCTACCTTCACTGTTCTGAAAGGTCATTCTTTATAACACTAGTTGCATACCTTTGTAAGTCAGTTGATTGATGGATGAAAGGTCTGTGGTTGTGAACCAAATGAAACTGATTAGCTTCAAGATGGCGAACATACTGGGGACCTTGTCTGTATTAATCCTGATATTTAATAAATTGAGCTGCATAGCCATACGTGGAGAAAGTACTGCCTTTAAAGAAGATAATATTAGGCTTCTGAGCTATTCTAATGAAAAATTGGCCCTCACAGGGACATGTCTAATATTGCATAAAGAACTATCTTTGCTTTGGATTAATTTTATGTAAAACTGGAAATACTTAGGCATAAAATCAATAAATATTAGAGTTGCCAGAAATTCTAGCATTTATGTAATCTAACCTTATTTTATATTTGAGGATACTTGAGCTGAGAGAAGTTAAGGGACAGATGTATTTAACTGTTCTCTAATTTGTAGACATAATTGTCCCTTGGACACATTTTTGACCTAGCCCTTCATTGAACTCATTATTTACATGTCAAAATTCCTGCTAGACTATAATCTCCTGAAAGCAAGGGGCCACATTTAGAATTTTGGAAAATGCCTATCTACTACTTGTGTCTTGAGGATGTCAAGTGCATATTCTTAATACATTGTAATATCCTACATACTATACAATATCCTAAACCTAATTTAAAAAAGAAGCTTCTAGGAGAAATCAATAATGAACTCGCAGATGCCATAAGTTTATCTAAAAAAAATTAGGCTATCTAATGATAAAAAAAAGAAAAATTTTTTGGTATTATATAAGAAGGAGCTATTGGTGTAGGGATTGCATCATAGAATCCCAGAGTGATGTATTAATATTTAAATACTTATTATTTTTACTTTAAAGCTTTTCTTGCAATAATTAAATTTTGATAGCTATTTTGATGGTCTAGTTTAACAATGCAAATAGTAGTTTGTTATATATTTATTTTCCAGTTAAAATATTTAGAGATGTATTTATACTGTGTAAGCAACCAAGCCCATGTCCAAATATTTTTCAGTCAGATACTTGTATTCTATATTTCTATAATCTCTTTTTCCTCATTTTTCTTTTTTTATTTGATACTTATAATGGAAAATTCTCATTGCTGCAATTTGTCCAGATGTTGCTTTTTTTTTACCTTTTTTTTCTTTTCAGTTTTAGCTTACAGCTCATGTCTGACTCACCAACCAGATCTTGTGGTAAATGGAGTAACTTGGAGGCTTAGTGACGTTCAGGAGCTAAGAAATAGTAATCCATTTCATATTTGCTTTCCCAGAATTTCAAAAGATGCTGTAAAGATCTTGCTTGATTCTTCCTAACTCTCAATACTGTAAAAAATAAAGCCCATAATGTTAACTAAAAGTTCCTCTTTTTAAAAAAAAAATTCCTTAATCATTTTGTCTTTGAAACAAGTGTTTGATGACTTCAGTTGGAAGCTAGCTGTCTGTATGGCTCTGTCCAAATTTATTGAGGGACTCTTCTAGACCGGAAGGCTGAGGCTGGCTTAGAAATCCTTATGTAGTCAGTTTGGTCCATGCTGACCTTCTGTCATAAAAAATATTGCCTTATGGTCCCAAAATTCAAGAAGGAAAGAATTAATAAAAACTACAAAAAAACTGAGAATTTTTTTGAGAAAACAATCAAAAAAAGAAAAGCGTGCAGAGCATTTATGACTTCCTCTGTGTCCAGTGTTTCTCACCATATACACTCCCTTTCTTTGGCTATCATGAACTCAGGAACTGAGACAATTACTGATGAACATATTGTGGCCCTCACCCCTGACATACAGCATGCCTACACATTCTTTACTTTCCCTACTCCAGCATTACTTTTGTTGGAGTCTGGGGAATCTATTAATAATATTAATATCAACATCAATGCAAGACTTATAGTCAATTGCTTTCAAGAAAAAACAATCATCAGTTTTTCATTTTATGGCATGTATGATTCAGCTTAGATATGAATGGCAAACTCACTGGCAGCTGTTACACTGGGCTAGAGTTTCTGGATTTCTCTTCAAGTTTACAGAAAATGTATCATTTCTTTCTCATCCAACCTTTAGACAGTTTATCAAATTGCCAAGCAATTTTTGGAATAGATGTTTTTTAAAAGAATTTGTTTATTGTTTGTTTTTGATCCCAGATAGTTCTACCCTTTGTTTCTTGACTAAAGATGGAGATACAAATTCTACAGAATTCCCTAAATGTATCATGTGGAGAATGTGAATTATTAATAAACATCTACTGTTTAATAAGTTGAGGAAGACTTTGGAAAAATGTCAACATATTTAAAGGGAATGGTTTTGAAATTTTAGGGGTATGTACTTCATTTTGATCTAGTTGCTTTTTTACCAATATATTATTTGCTTTAATTGCTTAGAAAACCTTGGAGAAACTTTGTCCATCCATTTACACATGACGCTGAGAGGCTTAGAGAGGTTAAACAACCTGATCCTGGTCACATCATTTCCAGAAAATGAAGGAACCAGGATTCAAACCTGGATATGGCTCCAAAGGCCATGCTCATAGTGATTGTATGCTGCTTTCTTCAAGGAGCTTGCAGGCCAGTGAGAGAAGTGAACACACAGATAGCCCAATAATATAATATCTCAACAGTACAGTATGGACTAACAGTCCATCTGAAAAGGACAAACTAAATATTTTTAAAGTCTGTTTTATGAAATGCAAGAATTCTATGAAGATAATTCAAAGTTTAGTTTAAACTACAAATGTTTGGTTTAAATTTCATGGATGTTGAGGTTGATATGAGACCTTGTTCATCATCAAATAATGTTTGATTCCAATTTTTTTGTGTTCATTAAAGCAGCCTCATTCTTCTCATTGATTGGTTTCTAATTAAGAATTGGTATAAATTGAGACATGCAAATAAAATTAAATGAACATATAACCATCTTTTCTTCTTTTTTCACATTTGTTTGATAATAATTAGTAAAGAATACTACTCCAACATAATAAGCTTTTACTTTGCACATAATCCTCTGCATGTATTTACATAATTCTTAACATGAATTTTTTAACAAGAAATATTTATTTCTTAACATAAGTATTTCATTTAGTTGTAATCAGAGAGTACATGTAATCTTATATACTGGTTTTTGTATTTTAACATCAATATATTCTAAGCTTATGAAAATTTAAACTGAAAGGACCAGATTTTGTTTCTAAAAGAGAATAATAAATGTGGTACTCTCATAGAACACATTTTTAGTATTTATGTTTTAAGTCCTTTAGGTGGATTTATTTTGTCTTCAAATGTATTTTTAATATAGAGAACTATAAAGAATAAAAGAAAAAACAGCCTATAACCTCAACTATTAGGTAATCTCTGGTGCTTTTAAAATTAAAGTATTAACTTTTCCTGATCAGAGAATTTGAACATTTAAGAAAGGTATGCAATGACGAAAAGAAAATCTCCTTAACTCCTTAGTATTTGTCTACAAAGGTAACCAGGGTTAATTTGCTATTTATTCTTCCAGATAAATGTAGGCACATGCCACTGTGTGTGCATATGTCCCTTTATTTACACAAAACAGATCATGCACATGTCCTGTTCTACACATTGATTCTTTCATTTAATGTCACTTCTTGGGATTCTTTTTATATTATCATAAATAGTTTTATCACATTTTTTGAAAACTTTATTGTGCATAATATTACATTACATAAAAGTTTCTTAACTTAATCTTTTATTAATGAAAAGTTTCTTCCCATTTATTTGCTATATTACTATATTTCCATTGTGCAGTAAGAAAGGTGCAGTCCATATCCTTACACATGTATCTAATTTTTGTTTTCCATAAAATCTAAATGGTAAGTTTTCAAAAGTTTAGTTGCTAGGTGAAGGAGTGTTGTCATTTAAGATTTTGATAAATATAGCTAAATTGTTTTGCACATGTAAAGTTTACAACAATAGCTAGATTTTGAATGTTTAATGCTAAGCACTTACTATTTATTGCATTAACCACATTAACTGCCATGTGAGTTTTATTTAACTCATGCTAGTTTTGAGCCCGGGGGCCTTATGAAACATACGTAACTCACATAACTCTTCACTTTGGGAGCTGTGATAACTATTTTTCAAGTTGCATATAACTCATGCACAGAAAAAAATAAAAAAATTTTCATTAAATTAGAAAGGATCATTTTGTTTTCAAGGTTTTTATTCTATTTCATAATAAAACACCATGGCCTCAAGGAAAAATTTTATTTTTCTAGTGTGGCAGTGTGTTGAGATGTATTGACTCATATAATCCTCACACTGACCCTATGAGTTAGTACCCACATTTTAAAAATAAGTAACTAAAGCATGGCAGAGTGACTAAATCACTTAGCCAAACTCATGTGTATGATAAGTAATGGAGCCAGACTATGAATACGGGCAGTTTAGCTCCAGGATCTATGCTGTTAACCACCCTATTGCTTGAGGGTACAGGGAAGAGCAGACATTGTCAACTTTCAGATTTGGACCAAAATGGTAAGTGAAAACAACAGGTCATTTTGACTTTTGTCCTTTTTAATAGGTAAAGTCTATTTTAAAATCTTCTTTGCCACATGAATTTCTTTTCTTGTAAACTACTTTTTCATATCTTTGCATAGTTTTATACTAGATTACTCGTTTTTTAGTAATTTTTAAAAACTCAATAGAAAAAAGTGAAGTGATACTTTGTCATATGTTATAATACATTTTCCAGAGAGAAGTTTTATATCTTTACATATTTAAATTTATTGATTTTTTTTGGCTTCTGGATTTGATATTCTTCTTGAAATTTTTATTTTGTTTTAATTGTTTTTGGTATATCATTTGAAACAATAGTAAGTTTGAAATGATTGTTATTGGTTATATGTTGTAAGAATTCAAAGAAGGAAAAATTATTATCTCTTTCATAATTCAATAGGACTGTTTTTAAAATAGCCTTTGAAAGCTGATAAGACTTTTACAAACTGAGAATAGTTGAGAAGAGGAAGGTATGTAGATGGGAAATTGGCACAAGAATCTGCCCCAGGCTAACTGGGTAAGTAGGAAGAAACTAATCCCTGATTGAATGAGCAGAGCTGTGCTCTCTGTGTGCAGCCTCATTGAGCATACATACTGGGGGCCCTTCTGTTGCCCACTTTTCTTGATCTCATTTGCCTAAAAACATAGCAACCCAGAGACTGGGAAACGTATAGTAACGCTATTCAGAAATTAGTCCATGAGGGGTAAGAAAATCCCTACATTCTTTGCTTGTGACCTGGAAAATATCTAGATCTGTAGATGAAACACCTGCAGTTTTTACTCAAGTCGACTTCCTCCGAAATAAATGCCAAAGAACAGAGTACATCATTTGACATAAAATAAAAATTCTCCTGTAAAAATGGCAATAACCTGATAAAGAGACTTTAATATCTATATTGGCTTATTAGTAAAGAGGTTACATTAATAAAGTCATGTAGAATTTTTTCCTACTCTGACATTTGTTGATTTTTAATATCTGTGACTGGTTTCTAGCAAGCTTCCTTCCATCTCATGTCTGAAAAAAATAAATAAAAGATTAGGAAGGCATTATTTGTTTGATTAATTTGTATGAGACCAGCTGTTAGAACATTGAGTATGAATTTAGATAAGGGAAAAAATTGACCTCATCTGTCCAGGCCCTCCTATTGTGTTGTTTTAACAATTATATTTTATGGGAAAAATCAGATGGAGAAAATGTTTGGCAGTAATAAAGTAGCTGGCAACAGGAAAATGAGCATTTGAATTCTAAGAGCATTTTGGTTTTCTAGCCCTTATTCATAGATTCTCTGCCTTATTGCCTTTTATTGTTATTGTTGTTCTCTTTCTCTGCTTCCTGATGGTTTTTAATTTTTCTTTCTCTCCTCCAGTTATACAAAATATCAACCAAAAACATTTTTGTATGTTTAATGGATGGAGCCAATGGCTAATTGTTATTAGAATTATATTTTTCCCATTTTAAACTTTCTCTGGGAATTGACCCAGGTTTGAGTTAGCATTAAGTTTTACCGGGCAGCTCTTGATACAAAACATTTATACAAAACTTTCTAATAGGAAAAAAAAAGTATTTAATGAAAGTCCAAATGCGTAACCTCACAAAAATAGAAAAGATTCTGTTGCCTCCATGAAGAAGAATCTATTTATTGGGAGAAAAGGCAGATGTGAATAAATCTAAGCTACTCTCCAACCCTGTGTGAAATGAATGGGCTTACTGAGGTGTTGACTCTGACCCTGGGGGTTCCTACTCTGAGTGCAGAGCCAGTTGCAAATGTGTTTTCAGTCAAATATAATTACAGAAGAACACAAACATAACGTTTGCCATCCAAGACCTTTGCAACATGAAACCCCAGATTAGCTTGCATTGAAGGGCTTCTGAGTGAACACTGATCTGAAAAGATTTTGTGGGAAAGATGGTGTAGCTAACCAGATAGAGGAATCTGACTCCAGATCTAGCTGGCAGCCCCTCTTATTCACAGGCGCTAGCCACAGCTATTACATGTTTGCCTCATTAATATGGCAGAGGTGAGCCAAGATAAAGAGGAGGGTATTATCTTTATCTTTACTGTAATATCGGTGTTACGTTTAATATTTTGGGACAGAGGATTAACTTCATTTTCCAAGGAAGGATTTATACAATGATGAACTTAATCTGTATTTAATAAGGTTTTTGTTCTTTTGTGTTCACTGTAATGTGGAAGTAATTTCAGTCTATCCGCACAGAGGTCCCCACTGACTCACATCACATTATGGTACGTATCGGCAGAGTGCCAGCCAGCAGCACACGGTGGAACACATCGTCTCTGGTTGCGCATGGCAGGCTGCCTCTGAAGATGGGGTTTAAAAACTGATGGAGCAGTTCTTCTCCATTCAATGAGGCCTGATACAACTGGGTTTTATTATATTAATAGCTTACTGATGTCCATTAAATCAAACTTTTTCCAGAAGTACTCCATGGTTTGTACCCTACTTCATGACACTTATATGCATAGACATAATTCTCATATTATTAGAATGATTAATATGCTTATATATGTACACACATAAAAAGTTAAACTGGTAATAAGCATATATTGAAATGAGCATTTGTGTGTGTGTATAAATATACATACTGGCACTAAGGTACTGTGGTACACAGATGAAGATCTTGGTAGACCCTAATGTTGAATATTTTGGACCTTTTAAAATATGAAAATTACTACAATGGTCATCTTTAGTAATTTAGGAATTCCATTAAAAATTGTATTGCAGAGTGTGTGCACTACTTTGGGTGTCAGGTGATCTGAGATCTTGCCCAGGTCAAAAATTTGGCCTATGAATTTGGGTAAGTCATTTAAATTCTCTGAGCCTTCACTTCTGCTGGGTAAAATAAGGAAGTTGAGCGAGCTAATCTCTAAACTGCCCTCCAGGGCCAAAGGGCTTTGGTTATGGCCAAAAGGATGCATTAATAACTTCTCTTTCAGAGAGGTTCCCAAGTTATGGCAGAACTGTAATGCTGATAAAAGAACACCGCACTACTGAAAGCTGTATTTAATACTGTAGGACCCAAGAGTGAAACTGGGCAAAATAAAAATTCACATTTATTTGGGATTTCATAATCTGCCAACATTTGTCTGATTTAACAGATGCGTTGTCCTTCTCTTATCTAAAACTGTTTATATTCTTCAGGATACATGGCATAAAAACTGTCTCTATTTCCGTAAAGCCTCAATAGCTTAAGATTGTTTCGGTTACGTTTTTCTGCATAACAAACTACCCCAAAACTTAGTGCCTTAAAACAACCACTATTTTATTTTGCTCACACCTTGGAGGGTTCGACACATGAAGAGGGGCTCGTCTCTGCCCCCTGCAGTCAGGATGTCACTTGGGGTGGCTCAAATAGCTGTGGCCTGGCTGGAATTGCTTACTTGGGGCCTGCTATGGACTGAATGTTTCTGTCTCTCCAAAATTTATGCCTTGAAATCCTAGTCCCAGTGTGATGGTATTTGGAAGTGGAGCTTTGGGAGGTAATTAGGTCCCAAAGGTGGAGACCTCATGAGAGGGATTGCATTCCAATAAGAAGAGCTTGCTCCCTCTCTCTTTCTGCTCTCTGGCATGTGAGGAAACTGAGAAAATAGCTGTCAATAACTGAGGAAGTGGGCCCTCGTCAGACTCTGGATCTGGCAGCACTTTGATCTTGGACTTCCCAGTCTCCAAAACTGTGAGAAATAAATGTTGTTTAAGCCACCCGTGGTCTCAGGTCTTTTGTTACAGCAACCTGAACTGTCTAAAACAGGGCTCTATGTATGTGACCTTAGTTCATGGTGTTGGTTGTAGCCTCTTACTTATCTTACTCCCCTGGCCTTAGATGAAGGGTGTGCCACATGGAAGCACCAAAAAGGCTTCTCTCACATATGCAGTGGCTCAGTGCTTCCCCATGTGGCCATTCTGTCCCTCTGTGTAGCTATGGTGGGCTTCCCACAGCATGGCAGTCTCAGCAGAGTTCTATTCCTTACATGGTGACTGAGATCCAAGAAAGAGGAAGTAGAAGCCACTAGTCCTGTTAAAGACTGGGCTGGGACTCACATAGTATCATTTCCATCATATTTTATTGGCCCAGCCAGAGTCAGTAGGTACAGAAAGAATCTCTACCTCTGGGTGGTTACGAATTTGCAGCTGTCTTTAATTGGCCACACCAAGCACTTCTGATTTGGTTACTTCTCCAGAGGCAGAAGATTTGTTTAGATTTTTTCATCTATGTAGATATCTGCTCCTTTTCAGTTATCGGAAAGTTTAAATTACTATATTTTTTCCAAAGGGATATTAAACCAGAATAACTAATATTCAGAAGGTCAATCGCATGCCTTACTTGCAAAATTGCCTTTAACAGTTCAATCTAGGTATCAGAAAGTAAAGTGCTTTTTGCATCAGACACATGTACTTTGACTTTCAACTGGAGACCATCTCACCTGGAAAAATAGAGCCTCACTGACTATGGATAAAGAATTAATTTTGTAAAACCCAGTATATTAGTTTGGTAGGGCTGCCATAAGAAGGTACCACAGATTGAGTGGCTTAACCAACAGAAATTTATTTTCTTACAGTTCAGGAGTCTAAAAATCAGAGAACAAGGTGCCTGTAGGGTTGTTTCCTACTTAGAGCCATGAGGGAAGGATCTGTTCCAGGCCTCTCTGGTTTGTAGATGGCCGTCTTCTCTCCGTGTCTTCTCATTGTCTTCCCTCTGAATCTGTTTCCAAATTTCTTCTTCTTATAAGGACACTAGTCATATTGTATTAGGGCCCATCCTAATGACCTCATTTTAACTTGATTACTACTTTAAAGACCTTATCTGCACATACAATCATATTGTGAAACACTGAAGGTTAGGGTGTCAACATATGTATTTTATGGGAGGCAGGTATACAGAGTACAACCTACAATACCCAGTTATACAGCACAATCTACCTCTTCCAAGCCCCGTATGTCTGTGCCTACCACTTTATCCCCAAATTAGATAGAGAGAGAGAGAGGGAGAGAGAAAGGAATGAAGGAAGGGAGGGAGGGAAGGAGGAAGGGAGGGAAGAAGAGAGGGGGGAGGGAGGGAGAGAGAGAGGGAGAGAAAGGAAAGAAGGAAAGAAGGAAGGAAGGAAAGGGGAAGAGAGGGAGAGAGAAAGAAAGAGAAATAGAACTTAGATTATGGGCCCTACATAATCAGCTTTACAAAACCAGAGCAAATCTTAACTAATCACTGTACCTTTTGTTTATAAGACAGTGTTGTTATAAAGATTGAAAGGAAGTTCCTTTTGTTTCTTTTCAGTCCACTCTACCTGCTAATTAAAATCAATAATACAACATGTTGTGATGTCTTTTCTACCTGAGCCACTTACACTGTACTGCCAGGTTTGGTTTATTTGATTTTCTGGGCTTATTTGCCAGTGAATCATTTGTTTTCTTATTACAAAGTGGCTCAGCTGTGCCTCACTGCACGTTGAAAGTAATGCCTGACAAGCGATTGTCCAACGCTCACCCCACCGTGCTGGTGCAGGTTGGCAAAGGAGGCTCACAGCACAGACAAGCTGACTTCCATGCAGCCAGCTTGCCTGTCCCATCTCACTGTCAAATCTTCTCACGGGTCCTGACACAGGGAAAAGTCAGAATGCTTTATGAAATTAAAGGATAATGGGACTGGAATAATGTTGACATCTTAATTAGAGACTTTTGGTGGGATATAATCTATGTGTGGGTTGAATATATAATTAGGAGAATATTAGAATATTTGAAGGAGAAGAGCACTTTAGTGATTCTTTAGCTAGCAAGATGCATTGTTTTAGAGAATGTAATACAACAGAAAAAAACTAGAACAAGTTTTGTAAAATAACTTTCCCAAGATTCATTCATTTCTTAATGTAGAATAGAGTATGCTTCCAATTCAATGCAAAAATCTATAGCATTATTTACTTATTTAGAGCAAACATTTTTTATTAATTATTTGCCAATTTTTTTAGTCCTCCTATATTTCATATTGTACCATGGTCTATCAATACATTGATAAGTTCAGTAGAAAGAAAATGAATGTCCTTTTTAACACATTGTCCATGCTATGCTTCGTTTATTTAAATGAAGCTATTTCTCTAACATCAATAGGACATTACATTTACACTTTTTTCCTTTAGTGAAAACGAGTTTTTACTCCTGTCATCCACTCTCTATACCTTAGATCGTCTATGGTAAACAGTACATAGCTGCTAAATAGATGCCTGGCATGACAGAGTGTGAAGCTAACTGGCTAAAGTGACAAGTTTGCACATAACTCATAACTCTAGCTTTATGGCACTTCCCTAAAATTGGACTTAGGTCTAAGGTGTTTGAATATGGCTTTGGGTTTAAGTCTGAGTGACATTACTTTCCAAGCCAAGAAATTATTTGCAATCAACATAACTTTTAGAATGCAGAAAACCCTAAGTATAAGGCAGTTACAGGTGGATTAGAAAATAAAATTTATGGGGAGAAAATAGCTATTCTAAAATTTAATTCTATTATTTGATAAACAGCATGACTAAGGAGCCTAAATGTTAAAGAGCCAGTGAGAGAGGAATACAATTTTGACAGCCAGCTTTTCAGTAGGAGACTAAGAATGAAAAACTCTCTATCAGAGTGGGTGGGGTTTACAAACCTTGTAAATAATTTCCGAGTAGACTTGGGACAGATTGACACCCTGAAAACCTTGCAGAATTAATCTTTCATGACAATATTTGAAAACTGCCATCACTGTCATCCCTGCAGCAAATATTCACTGAGCTGTGACAAGCACAGTGCTTGGGGCTCTGAATAATGCAATGGTATATAAAATAAACTCTGACATCAGGAAGTCCATGGTCCATGTCAGTTAATCAACGAGCATTTATTGAGCACTACCTATGTGGTAGGCACTGTGCTAAGCATACCTTGGGGATTAAACAGAAGATTATGGCAGTCTTTGTGCTCAAGGATTTACCTAACTGGTCCACCTATGAATTTCTACAAATTCTGGAACTAGGTCTGTTATAATATTTACTGAAAGAAGGCACTAGCTAATTGCACTAGAAGTTTTCTGCAATAGAATCTCTATCTCTCAGGTGATCCTCGTCTTTCTTCCTACCTCATTTCTATATTCTTAACTTACTGCTTTGCCCTGGGTTTTGTAATTGGTGTTGCTTCTTTTGTCTTGTAATTTGGAATCTCTGTGCATGCAAGGGTGTATCCTACCTTGTCCTACCTTGTTGGACTTTTGAACTAATTCTTCTATATTATCACCAAAGTTTTTTTTTTTTTAATTTACATTTTTTTGTATGTAGTTCTCAACCTCTGCTTGCTTTGACCCTTCATCTGTATATTCTATAACTGCTGTCTATTGTCTGAAAATGTCCTTTGGCAGAAAGCCCAGTTCTAGTATCTTTCTTTGTTGCATTACTAGCATGAGAAATATTCATTGTCTAACCTACTTAAGAACTGAATAAAATTCATAATTAACAATTATTTTTGATTATGATGTATTAAAATAAAAATGTTAGTCATAATAAAATAAACTTGCATATGAAAGAGAGGTTCATCTAATTAGTCCTACTAATAAACTTTCTAGGTGGTTTGAAAAATAAACAGAAAAAGATTGGAAAAAGAGACTTTGCTTTGGCATTGCTGAATTCAAAATCTCCCCATAATAAAATTTGACATTATAGTATGTTTGTTTGTCTTTCCAAATTTTCCACAACATCATAGGCTGTTGTTACTTACTCACTGGAATGCTCTTTCATTCCCAGAAATCCTGTAAATTCTTCCAAACATATGAATTTAATTAGCATTTTGATACCAGTTCTCTATAGGGTATTACTGAGTACATGTTTTTTCATATCAACTTTGGCTTACCTTGTTACAGTCACAAAAAGTGTTTTATTTATTCCAGTTGCATTTAGAGGGGCTTCCTGTAATTAGATTAAATCTTCATTTCAGAAATTTATGAAAAGAAATTTAAAAAAAAATTTGCCAGGAGAATCTAATAACAATTAATGTCAAAACTACATAGGCTAATTTCTAAAGTGCTGTGCTCTGCTATACTTACAGTAAGAGTTTAACAGGCAAAATTGAGTTAACCATTAGAGTTATGTTTCTGATTGCCTAACAGGGCTTGTTTGAGAGATTTTAAGACAATTTTTGCAGAGATATCTTCTCTACTTGGTTGTTCACAGAGCCTGGACTTTTCAGATTTTGTTTTCATAACGTTTGTATTTTTTATAAAATATCATTCCTCGAGTCTGATTTTAAACAAGAGTAATAAAACCAGTTGAAAAAAGAGACACAATCAGCTAAGAAATGATTCGTTTGACCTGTAAGATATCTAATTGTCAACCAATTGCTTTTCCACCGTGTATCCCCTCACTCTACCCTTTCCATAGCCACAATGCCTGTGTTTAACTGCAGTGATCAATCCATTTTTTAAAAAGTTACAGGTATATGGGATTTTAAGTCCATTTTAATGAGAGTAAAGAAATGTATTTGTTTACTAGGACTGCCATAACCAAATACCAAAGACTGGGTGGCTTAACCAATGGAAATTTATTTTTTCATAATTCTGAAAGTCCAAGATCATTGTGTCAGCAGGGTTGTTTTTTTCTGAGGTCTCTCTCTTTGAGTTGCAGTTGTCCACTTTCTGGCTGTGTCCTTAGATGGCCTTTTCTCTGTGCATATATATACATGGTGACTCTTTGTGTGTCCAAATTTCTTCTTCTCATAAGACAGCAATCAGTTTGTATTGGGACCCACCCTAAAGGTCTCATTTTAACTTAATCATCTCTTTAAGAGCCTTTGTCTACATTCATATTCTGAGGTACGGAGGGTTAGAACTTCACCATATACATTTTGGGAGTACACAATTCAGCCCATGATCAGAATGGATTGATTGCTTATTCATTTAAAAATGAGTTTGTCATTCGTATACTTCAGAGTTATGATATGATCTTTTACATTGCTTTGATTTTTACACTGAAGAGTTTGCAGAGAGCAATCTCTGCATTCCTAGAGCAATGCTTTCACGGACAAACAATACTGGAAAAGTATTTATGACTAACCCAAACTTGACAGATCTTTGTTTTTTATCTGCTAATGCATGAACCAGGATTTCACTTGTTCAGAAAATTATCGTCACTGAGAAATATAATATCCCTCTCTTATGCCTTCAGTGATTCAATTAGTTCAACAAATTAGTGTGTTTGAAAATATTAGCGTGTATTAGTAATAGGCTATAGACTCTGGCAGTGAGCTTCTTTAATGCAAAGAACCCAAAGCTATTACAGGCCTCCATATGTGCTTGAGGGAGAATTGAAAAGGAAGTGGGCAGTGATTCCTTGGTTAAAGCTTGGGCCTTTAAGTCAGGGAGATCAGTCTTTATACCTCATTTCTGCCACTAACTTGATATATATGTTTGAAGTCTTTGTCTCAATTTTCCCATCTAGAATCAAACCTACACCTTAGCATTGTGGACTGATTACATGAGATAATCCATGGAAAGCAGTTGGCAGGGTACTGAGCACAGTAAAGCACTCTTTCAAAAATGTAATCAATTATATAAAACTTTTACAGAAAAGGGGAGTGAAATAACCCCACCCTGCCAAAAAATATCCAACATTATTAAGGGCTCAAAAATATTTGTTGAATAAATAAATGCTAGCTATTACTAGCTATGCTTTTTCAGGAAAATATAATTCTATATTTCACATCATCTGTGCATTGCTTATTATGTTTCAAGAACTGCCTTATATATTATCTCAGTTAACATTTGATAAGTTCTCTAGATTGTTTTCCCTCTCTGCACAACAGCATCCTGGAAGAAATCAGCCTGTCAGGATATACAGCTTTAATAATACCTGAGGTATTTTAGTAGTATCTACATATATTTCATACATATTTATATGCATATATGTACAAAATATATGTAATGTATATGTGTAAAGTATCTATGACCATTAGCCTATTAACTGTAAATGAGTAAGCCATATTAACAAAGGGCATCTATACATGCATTTCTCCAAATATGCACCCAGATGATACATTATAAAGGGAGCAGTGAAATGTTTCACTAGGAATGGCCAAGAGAATTGTCTCTCTTCCACTCAAACGTCCCTCTTTCCTTACATTATCTCAGCTTGGCTACTGTGCCCCCCTGCAACTGTCTAATTCCCTTCTTGTTTATGACTCTGCTTTCTTGTATCAAGTTCTTTTTAATAATTCCAGGACAAATTTTCACAGCTTTCCTGTGCTTATTAAATATTTTAACCTTCAGCAAAACCTCTAGCAAGTGATATGGCTAAGGGGGCTTTGATTTTATAATATCTAGTATTCCCTGAAAAGATCCACAAATGAGCATGCTTTAGCTGTGATTGGCTTCCTCTTTGTGTACAGGGCTCTGCAGTTTTCTCTCTAATTTGGGAGCTCAATGTTATATAATGATGTTCTCTATCACTATGCTGAGCAAAAAGGTGGGATGTTTCCAATGTCTTTTGGTAAGACGAGAACATTTCTGATTGAAATATGAGCTGAAATTTATCTTACAGCAAGTAGAAGTATGGACACCATAATACTTTCTGAGTGATATCAAAAAATACCCCTCTCGGTGAAGTCTTTTCAGTTGTTCGTATTTAACTATTTCAGGGCTCAAATTCTGCAGGCTATATATACTCTCTAGAGGTTAGGGATAGCAAAATGTATTTTGGCCTAATTCTACTACTGAATATTGATTTAGACTTATCATACGAAATAATAAATATAATAAGAGGCATGAGGAATTTTCACATTGACATTTTGACTGCTCAGGAATATTTGACAATCTTTAAGACTTAGAAAAATAAAATTTTCTCAAAGTTTGAATTATAAAACCTGCCTCTGAATGTCATAGAAGCACAGCAAATTTATGTGATAAAACACTAAATGAAGAATAATACAATAGTAGATATAGCTCTTGGTAGTAGTTCTTAGCAGCTCATGATGGCTCATGACATCAAAACCCTACTACTTGACTATGAGTTGCGGGCCTCAGAATAGAGGTTTCTGGAATCTAGACCTGTGCAATAAAGATATAACCTTTCCCAAAAAGAGATTTATTTGGCCTTTTCTCTCAACTGCTTGCAAAATTCCTGATATATTATATAAGGAGCACAATGAAATAAGTTTGGGGACTATACTACTCAAAGCCATTGTATATCATTTTGTTATTTTCAAGTAGAATAGTATACAAAAAGACATCCTAAATTGTTCAGGAGACCCTAGGACTAAAATGTACTTTCAGAGTAAGCGGGAAACTATTTATGTAACTAATATTTATTGAGTCTACTATGCCAGGCATTGTTTTAGGCACTACAGAAAAAGCAATAAATAAGAGATAAAAATCTGTGCTTTCTAATGGGGGAAGATAGAAAAAAAATCAGATAGAAAGATAAATAAAATATATGGTATATTAATGATAAGTGCTGACAACACAAATAAAGCAGGTGACAGTGGTAAGGAGTATGGAGATAATATCAAAATTTTAAATATCAGAAAAAGCAATAAATAAGAGATAAAAATCTGTGCTTTCTAATGGGGGAAGATAGAAAAAAAATCAGATTGAAAGATAAATAAAATATATGATATATTAATGATAAGTGCTAACAACACAAATAAAGCAGGTGAGAGTGGTAGGGAGTATGGAGATAATATCAAAACTTTAAATGGAGTGACCAAGGAAAGCCATGCTGGAAAAGTGACATTTCATTAAAGATTGAAAGGGAGCAAGGGCACAAGCTGAGAAGGATGTTCTAGGCATAAGAAAAAGAAAATTCAATGACTTAGGGGCAAAAATGAGCCTGACTTGTATAAAGAATAGCTAAAATGTTAATATAATGAATTTGTATATCTCACAGGTGAGGTGCCAACTCCCCATTTGGAAAGTTAATTTCAAAAAAATATTAATAAAATTTCACTGAAGTATAAGAAAAAACGTGATATTGAAGAACTCAGAGTCATTCATGCCAATTGTTCATTTATTCCATCAATTTCATTTGTAGATTTACTTGTCTAAAGTATAAGGATGTTAATATATGATTTTATACCTACAAGCTATTTGGAAAGAATTTTCTTATGACAAGAAAGATTCTGGCAGAGAATTGGAAGACAAAACAGGTGAAATGAATTTTACATTAAATATAGACCTGAAAATTTATTAATCAGAAAAAGGTAAAGAAAAAACTCAGGGCAAATGGTAACATATTTTTACTGTTATTAGTCTGCTTTATGTAGACAGTGACATTTTTAAACATTTGATTATGTAATATTTTCCCTAAACTTGCCCATTTTGTTTAATGTCATAACCTTCTATAAATTAGGGTTGGGGAGTCTTAAGCATTCATGTAATTATAATTATTATTTCAGAACCTATGCTTCACACCATGAATACTAATAAATACCTACAATATATGCATATGTGTGTATGTATATATATATATGTATTAGTATTAGTACTTATGGTGTGCAGCATAGAATCTATAATAATAATTATAATGGCTATTATCTTTTAGTCCTAGGCACTATTTTATTTATATTTCCTGGGTCATTTATTCCTCATAATAGCCCCATAAGTTAGATATTGTTTTTATCCCCATTTTATAGAAGAGAAAACCGAGGCCCAGAGAGTTTACATATTTTGCCTAATATTACCTTGTTTGTAAGCGAAAGATCCTGGACTTAGTTCCAAAAAGTCTAAACAAGGACTTGATGTTTGAAAGCAGGGAGGGGGGAATTAGGATGCATCTGGTAACCACACCTAAAAAAGTGAAATTGTTTGGTGTTATCAGAACCGGGATGGGGAGGGAATTGAGGCAGGAGCACAGACACCTAAAAAATACACATAATCTGACACCACTGGGCAAAGCAACAAGATTCTTTGGCAGAGGTAGAAGATGTAGGCCCTAGTTCTTACTGCGGTCCCCAATATTTTTGGCACCAGGGACCAGTTTCACGGAAGATAATTTTTCCCCAGGGACCGGGATGGTGGTAGGGGGATACAGAGGTGGGGGCTGGCGATGCCAGCGATGGGGAGCAGCTGTAAATACAGATGACGCTTCGCTTGCTCACCCACTGCTCACATCCTCCTGTGAGGCCTGATTCCTAAGTTTCATGGAAGACAATTTTTCCACGGATGTCGTTGGGGGTAGGTGGAGCTCAGGCAGTGATGCACCGCTGAGTTCCTAACAGGCCATGGATGGGTACCAGGCAGGGTTTGGGGACCACAGTGGTAGAGGATGACATCAAATAAAAAAAAAATGCTGTCTAAGAAAATATGAAGTGCCATTAATAAATAATTATGTAGAAGTGATTATTATATTGTTTGGAAAAAGTAGTACTGAAAGCGTAGTTATAGTTATTCTTAACATATTTAAGGTGACTTCCAGAATGCCTGATGTATACCTAGCTGTTTAATACATTTTAGATATTAATATAGTGGCCTTCTTCAAATATTTAAAGAAACTATAAAAATTACATTATTTATAAAATTTGCCAAAGAATTTTCCCAAAAGAAATCACTAAGAAAATTTGCTCAAAAACACTTATTACTTGATTTCAAATAGATATTACAGAAGTCTTTGATTGTGGTAGGGCTTTATTAACTGAAGCCCAACTGCCTTTATTTCCAGCTCACATCTTCCCAGCAACCAGCATGGTTTTGTGCTAATACTGTATAATATGCCACAGCCAGACACTATAATTTGGACCGTAAGTCTACATTTATTTCAGAGGAAATTAAGAAATTTGAAGACAAGGACCATCTTTTTTGTTTTCTTCATTATGTCTTATCCTCAAGCAAAGCATTGGACAGAAAGAATGCTGCAAATCCTAAAAAAAATTGTAAAGGATCATTGACAAGCAAAACTTGGCAAAGTGGATTTTCCTCAATGAAGCAGTTCTATTGTGCAATTTTTCTTTTGATTTCTAAAATTTAAAACTGGTGCTATTTCAGAGGGTTCTTTTGTTGTTGCTGTAATTGTTACTATTGATTTGCATTATGAAAGGTTCTTGAACCATTTTAAAAATTATTCTCTAACCTCATTATGTTAAGTGAAATTAGCCAGACACAGAAAGACAAATATCACATGTCCTCACTCATATGTAGAAACTAAAAAAGTTGATCGCATTGAGGTAGAAAGTATAATAACAATTACCAGAGGCTAGAAAAGGTGTGTGTGTGTGTGTGTGTGTGTGTGTGTGTGTGTGTAGAGAGATTGGTTAATGGATAAAAACACGAAGTTAGATAGAAGGAATAAGTTCTAGTGTTTGATAGCATGGTAGGTGACTATAATTAACAACAATATATTGTATATTTCAAAATAGCTAGAAGGGAAAATCTGAAATGTTCCCAACACAAAGAAATGACAAATGTTCAAGGTGATGGATATCCTAAGTACTCTGGCTCAATCCTTACACATTCTATGCATATATCAAAATATTACATGTAGCCCATATATATAAAAATGTTAAGCATTGATATAAATATTAAGTGATTAATTTTAAAAATTATTCTCCATCTAACATAAACCTCAATTGATATTTAGTACATTTAACTAAGCTATGTCCCTAACTCCTTTTTTTAAACTTCTTGCTAGGTTTTTGAAAATTCATGTTTGGAAAATCTATTATGGTGATAATGACAGAGCTCCTTGCTTACATTTAAGAGATTTGACTACATGAAATAAAAGTTTGAATATTTCATGCTTCAAACATTATCTCACATGCTCACAGTTTTATGGAGTCCTGGTTTATAGGCCAAAGGAATGATAATCCAACCAGAGGTTTTAAATAGAGACTTCTAACCTCAGAACAATCTTCCAATCTATTCAATTCCACTAATGGCATACATACAAATTACAATAATACCATAGTGTGCTATGATGATACATTATTCTTTTCCTTAACACACTGCTTTGAAGAATTCATATGACAAAGCAATTTTGACCTATTTATGCAAAATAAAAATGACAGAGATAGATACTGAATATCATTAATACTTCCTCAGTTTTAAATTTACCTTGTAAAGTACTAGCAATATTTTCGTAGAATCTACCATCTCACACAGGAAATGAACCTTCAGATTTGTGACATTAGAAGAGTAATTGTAATAAACCTATACTGTATAAGAAACAGTATATGACTTCTGGTTATAGCTCCAACATGTAAACAGCTTAAAAGTTGCCACTCCTGTTCTTACAATAAGAAAAATTGGGAAAAACTAAAAACCAGTGACTTTTCTTGAACCTACGAAAGCTCTGAGGTTTCAGGGCAACATCTCCAAATATCTAGGGAGACAGATGCAACCGGAGTGTTATAGCAGAAGCTGCTTCTAGAGCCATAAATTAGTAGGAAAACATATCGTGGTAATTTTGATAAATTTCTGAAGACTGAGTATGAACTAGAATGAGAGTGGGAAAATCCTGAGATTGCAGTCTCAGAAGCCCCTACACCTCTGTAAGCTTTCCTTCTAGAAATATCACTGGATTCTCATAGATTTAAGATCCTTTCATGGCTCTGGCTAGGTGAGAGGATGATGAATTAATACAAAATGCACCAATAGCCTTCTCCATAACAAAGGCCTACTCTCCAGAGGAAAAGACTTTGCCAGAGCCTTGTCTCAGCTGGGGAAGGGCGGTCATCTCATTTAAGCCCCCTAGAGGCTTCCTGCCTCACCTAAGGAAGAACAAGATCATAGCCAACAGGGTTACAGACTTCAAGGCAATAAATTAAAATGTACACATTCTGGTGACAGGCACACTAAAACCCCTGACTTCACCATGATACAATTCATCCATATAACAAAAACACTTGTATCCCCTTAATATTTTGAAATAAAAAAAGAATGTTGCACCCAAGGAAAGGAGTAGGGACAAGGTGAAGGTAAAGCTATGCTGTTGGAGAAACATGGAGACACACTTATGAAGTTCACAGCTTCGATACACAAGGTCCACCTAAAGACTGAGATTTAATCAGAAAATTACAAAACATTCCCCCTCTTTCTTACCTTACCATAACACTAACAAATATAATAATAGTGGATTATAGCTGAAAGGGCTTTTAGACACAGGTTCTATCTTGAGAAGAGTACTTAAGGAGACCAAAGTCAAGGGAGGGGAGAAAAACAAGAACACTAAGGAATTTCAAGTCTCTGGCACCTATAGCTACAGCAAACATTAAACACAGCTCAACTGCTGGCTAGATTGATACGCCCATTTTAACTCAGTTTCTATTACCTCGTACATTATGCCCTGTTTTCAATTTAAAATATTATAAAGCATGTTAAAAGGCAAAAAAAAAAAAAAAACCAGTCTGAAGACACAAAGCAATCATCAGAACCAGCCTTAGATATGACCCAACTATGATTACAAATTTGATACATTAGATGAAATGGGTCAGTAATTGAAAAGATACAAACTGCCAAAATTCACACAAGGAGAAACACAGAGCTGGGATAGCCCTACATCTATCAAATATGTAATAAATGAATAAATAATTAGTGGTCTTCTAGAAAGAAAAAATATCAGACCCAAATGGTTTCATTGGTGAACTTTACCAAATAGTTAAGAAGAAATCTGTATACATGGGTTGGTAATATACACACATATATTGCCCTGCTTTGTCGGTTCAGTAGCAGTGAGTACACCTAGTATCCAATTTTGTTTTTTAATTAAATTCTTTAATAAAGGAATTTAAGGCCTCCTTGGGGAAATGCCTGATTCTAGGACTGGGGCAAATAATATACAAGATGAGTCTGGAGCATCTTATAGTGCCAAAAAGAAAGGAGGAATTAACACACACAGACACACACACACACACACACACACACACTCACACACACAAACACGTGGGTTTGTCAAAGAGACAAAAGAGCCAAGTGAAAGAATCTCCAATGATCAAAGCTGGTTCAATTTGAGCAACAAAATAAATGAAATAGTTTTGGATTATAACCCAAAGTACAAAATAGATATACATGGGTTCATACTGACATAAGTAAATGATTCAATAACTAAATGGGGGAGAAAAGACAAAACTCTCATGCAGAAGAATTCCAAATAATTTATGTAGATACTCTGACCTCATGGAGATGGAGTACAACTCCTTAAGTGTGAACTGGGCATACTGCCTTCTTTACAAAGAACACAGTATAGAAATTGGGGTTGGGGGAGAGTAATTTCACATTGGAGAAACCTGACCCTGACAAATACTACCTCAGCTAGGTGATCAATATTAACATCAATAGTGGTAAATCATGTTGATAGTATGTAGCTTTGATATGATGTGATAAGAATGGCACTTTACCTCTGTGGTCTTCTTCAATAACCATAACTCCAATCTAATCATGAGAAAGTATTAAATCACAATTGAAGGACATTCTACTAAATATCTGATCAGTATTCTTCACATTATCAAGGTCATCAAAAACAAGGAAAGTCTGAGAAACTTTCGTAGCTAAGAAGAGAAAGTTTCTGAATGAAAATATGGACTTTAGTTAGTAATGTATCCAAAATAGTTCTTTGCTTGTGAGAAATGTACCATACCAATGTGAGATATTAATAATAGGAAACACTGTGTGTAGAGCGTGTGGGATTATGTAATGTATTTGACAAAGTGAAGGGAATGTTGCCTGAAATAAGAAATTCTGACATACAAAATATATTTAAATGTAGAAATATATTAATCAATTTCATGTTCACTGGTAACTTCTAATTTATTCTAATTAAATAGTATTACATTTGCAGAAACCAGGTTTAACAGATGGAATATTGATTTTTTTTAATTATCAGTTTTAGTACTCAGACAATATTGACCAAGTTTTCTTAAGTTATAATAATAACAATCTTTGATACTAGTTGCCATGGGAGTAATTATTTCATCACCTTTTTGTGTAAAATACAATGTTACCTCTTGCAAACATTAAATATAGCTCTATTTCTGCATGTCTCAAATAGGACTGCCTTCCTCTAACCTACTTAAATGCCCTAAGGAAGAGAAGACAGCCATAAACATATCCAATACAAGCATTGATGATTGTGACAAATAAAATTTATTTAAATAAGCATTTCTGGGAGTGCATAACTTTGAAAAAAATCTATATGATTTGCTTTATCTAGAAACCTATTGAACTAGATAATTAAATATGCAAACATTTCTTCAATAATTAGAGTAAACTTGAAATTTTAAAATTAAACAATAATTATACATATCTATTATATTAATTATTAGGGAAATATTACTGTTATAAAAGAACACATCATTTTACAAAAGCACTTTAACCTTTACTGCAAGATTTTGCTTTAAATTGTAGTATTGTATGAGAACAAGTGCTCAATATAAGCAAATACAAACTTCTGAAAACAATTTCCAGGAGTGTGTTTACTTAGTTTCAGCAAAACATAAAGATAAGATCAATTTGTTTCCCTTTTTTCTTTTCTTTCTTTCTCTCTCTCTTTCTCCTTCTTCTTTCATTCCTTCCTTCCTTTTCTTTCTTTCTTTTTTCTTTTCTTTCTTCTTTCGTTCTCCTTCCTTCCTTTCTTCCTTCTTTCCTTCCTTTTTCATTTTTCTTTTCTTTTTTTTTTATTGAGATAGAGTGTCTTTCTGTTGCCCCCACTAGAGTGCTGTAGTGTCATCATAGCTTACTGCAACCTCAAATTTCTGGGTCAAATGATCCTCCCTCCTCAGCCTCCCTAGTAGTTGGGAATACAGGTGTATAATTTTTTTTTTGAGAGATTGGGGGGTCTCACAATGCTGGGATTATAGGCACAAGCCACTGTTACCAGTCACCAATTATTATATTGTGGTTACTGTAGATTAACTCATGAAAGCTTGCACAATGTCACAGAGCCTGCAAGTATCAGAGCTGAGATGTGAATCCTGGCAGTCTGGCTCCAGAGTCTGTGCTATTAACCACTCTATTCTCTCCAGGACACTAGGTGATTAAAGGTCTTGTTTATTAAAAGAGATAGCAAACAAAAGAGGGGAAGAAATATAAAGCTCATGTTTTAGAGCTCCACTGGGTGTACCCAGGGGCTGATAATGTATGTTTTAAGGCAATAACACGTTCTTTTATTAGAAATCCATCTTCTATGGAAGACTTCCAAGGGAGTCTATGTTGGAATGTTTCTTGAAGTGGTTCTTAGGATCTGAGGGAGATTAAGGGATATTCAATCAAGGCGAAAATAATCAGGACATTTCAGAGCCAGAGTAAAAATTGACAAAATTCTAATGATTATAAATTATCAGTTGTCAGCATGAGGAAGATAAAACATCACAAAGAAGGCTGTCATATCTTACATCCTCACTTGGATTACAATAGGAAGTAGTGAGACCCTTGCCAACATCAGGTGTATTTCTTATTCTTTTGCTATCAAGGGAAAATCACCAGATATTAAGAGCATTTGTCAGCTGGCTTTTTGGGACTGTGAGGGAAAATCTCAGGCCTAAATTGATTAACACCCAAGCTCCCATCGAGTCTGTTCCTCTTGTATTCTCTTGAAGCTATATAATAAATGTTTGTGTCCCCCCCAAAATTCATATATTGAAATTCAAACACCAAGGTGATGGTATTAGAAGATGGGGCGTTTGGGAAATGATTAGTTCATGAGGTTGGAACTCTCATGATTGGGATTTCAGAGTCCCTTTTCGACAGGTGAGGACACAGTGAAAAGAACCAGACAATGGGCCTTCACCAGACATCAAATTTGCCAGAACTTTGATCTTGGACCTTCCAGATTCTAGAACTGTGAGAAAATAATTTTTTGTTGCTTATAAGCCACCCAGTTTATGGTCTTTTGTTATAGCAGCCCAAAAGGCTAAGACACTGCTGTCTATGGAAACTCCTCTGCCCTTTTCAGTCTCTTGAGTTGAAAGAGCTGCCTTCATTCCCTTACCTAGATACTGGGTGAAATGGAAGCTGGAGGAACCTTTCCAAGGGGAGTGAAATAATTTCTCCCAGTTCCTTTAAGGTAAGGTCAAAAATTTTTATTAAAATATTGAGTAGGAGGCACAAGAAAACTAAAACCTCACAAATACAAAAGTTATATTACAAACTACAGATTCTTAATTGCACTCATACAACTTTTAATATGTGAAACCCTAAACTTGATTTCTTTTTTTTCCACGTGTAAATAAGCTTTAATTACCCAATACTTTCAAATTTTTTCTGGAATGAATAGAGAAGAATGGGTACCACCCTCTCATAATGAACACTTTGGGTTTCTAATAGGTACAGCCTAATGATATCTTTCCTACAACCTAAACCTGTCACAATCCCAGTTGTATATCCCTGCTCCAAACTTCCACATTATACTCCAGCTCAGTTTCTAGGTTTGGGGATAAGAAACTAATTGTTACACATAGTACCAGAAACTACTTTTCCTTAATTTGATTTCACCTGCTACAGACTTTGCACACACTTCCTTCATCCTTCTCAATGATATTCTAGGGCATTAGTCCTCAGGAAGCCCTTACATGGCTCTACTTCAGTATGGCCTGCTCTGCTTGCCTGAGACACGTTCACAAGTCAGTTCTACTTCTTCATCTATTGTTCTAAGATATTGTATTAGTTTTCTAGGGCTGTAAGAACAAAGTAACACAAACTGAGTGGCTTAAATTAAATGTATTGTTTCACAGTTCTGTTACCAGAAGTCCAAAAGCAATGTGTCGGCAGGGTCATGCACTCACTGAAGACTCTAGAGGAGAATTCTTCCTTGACTTTTTCCTAGGTTATGCCTGGCTATCTTTGGAGTTCCTTGGTTTATAGCTGCATTACTCCACAATCTGCTTCATCTTCACATGCCCTTTATCCCTGCCTGTCTGTGTATTTCTGTGTTCAAATTTCCCTCTTCTTAGAAAGATACCAGTCATTGGAATAAGGCCCACCTAATCCAGTATGAATGTATTTTAATCTGATTACATTTGTAAAAATCCTATCTCCAAATAAGATCACATTCTGAGCTTCCAGGCAGACATGAAATTTGGGGAGAAACTATGACCTAGTACAGATGGCATCTAGAACTGGCGTCATTAGCTTGTGACCTTGATTAAGGATATTGCTTTTTCTCTGCTGACATCCTGTATTGTATCAGCCCTCCAATGATGGCTAGCAACAGTCACATATCCCTTTGGTATATTTCTCTAAAGGGCAGCCTTCTTATTAACAATTGAATGATTCACATCAAGCAACTAAAAACCAAAAATAAAGCAAACCCAAAATTAGCAGAATAAAGAAATAAAAGCGATTAGAGCAGAAGTAAAGACATAGAGGATAAAAATACAATACAAAGGATTAATGAAATGAAAAGTTGGTTCTTAAGAAATATTAAAATTTGATACACTGCTTGCTCTAATAACCAAGAAGAGAGAACACACAAATAAACAAACATAAATGAAAAGGAGACATTACAACTGAAACCACAGAAATACAAAAGATTATTAGAGATCATTATGAACAACTGTATGCTCACAAACTAGAAAACCTAGAGGAAATGGATAAATTCCTGGAAACATACAACCTCCCAAAATTGAACCACAAAAAAATAGAAAACTAGAAAAGATCAATAACAAATAGCAAGATTGAATCAATAATAAAATATCTCCCAAAAAAGAAAAGCCCAGGATTAGATGGATGACAGCCGAATTCTACCAAATGTACAAAGAACTAATAACAATCCTCTTGAAATAATTCCAAAAAATTGAGGAGGAGGTAATTCTCCCTAACTCTTTCTATGACGTCAGCATCACCCTGATACCAAAATGAAACAAGTACACAACAAAAAAGAAAACTATAAACCAATACCTCTGATAAACATATATGAAAAATCCTCAACAAATACTGGCAAACAAAATCCAATAGCACATCAAAAAGATAATATACCATGATCGAGTGGGTTTTATACCAGAGATGCAAGGATGGTACAACATACACAAATTAATATATGTGATACACAAATTAATATATATGATACATCACACAAACAGAATCAATAACAAAAAACATATGATCATCTCAATAGATGTAAAAAACATTTGATGAAATTTAGCATCCCTTCATGATAAAAAACCTCAACAAAATAGGCATAGAAGAAACATACCTCAAAATAATAAAGGCCATATATGACAACCCACAATTAACATCATACTGAATGGGGAAATGTTGAAAGCATTCTCCCTAAGAACTGGGGAAAAAAAGGATGCTCACTTTTACCAGTCCTATTCAACATAGTACTAGAAGTTCTAGTCAGAGTAATCAGGCAAGAGAAAGAGAGAGAAAGCATTCAAATTAGAACAGAGGAAGTCAAATTATCCCTGTTTTCTGATTATATGATCTTATATCAAGAGAAACCCAAAGAATCCACTAGAAAAACTTCTTAAATTTGATAAATAAATTTAGTGAAGTTTCAAGATACAAAATCAATGCACAAAAATTGGTAGCATTTCTATATACCAACAATGACCTGGCTGAGAAAGAAATCAAAAAGGCAATACCATTTACAATAGCTACAAAAATAAATAAAATACTTAGAATTAAATTTAACCAAGAATATGGAAGATCTCTACAAAAAGAAAAAAACTATAAAGCACTGATGAAAAAACTGTAGATAACACAAACAAATGGGAAAACATCCCATATCATGGATCAGAAGAACTAATACCATTAAAATGACCATGCTGCCCAAACCAATATACAAATTCAATGCAATACCTGTCAAAATACCAATGCCATTTTTACAGAGTTATGAAAAAAAAATCCTTAAATTCATATGGAACCAAAAAGAGCTAAAATAGCCAAAGCATCCTGAGCAAGAACAAAGCTGGAGCCATCACATTACCCGAGTTCAAATTATATTACAGGGCTATAATCACCAAAACAGCATGGTACTCATATAAAAATAGACACATAGATCAATGGAACAGAATATTGAACCCAGAAACAAAGTCATACATTTACAGCCAACTGATAGTTGGCAAAGCTGACTAGAACATATGCTAGGAAAATGATACCTCTTCAATAAATGGTGCCAGGAAAATTAGATAGCTACATATAAAAGAATGAAACTGGATCCCTATCGCTTACCATATACAAAAATTAACTTAGGATGGATTAAAGACTTAAACATAGGACCCACAACTATAAAAATACTGGAAGAAAACTGAAGCAAAATTCTGGACATTAGCCAGGACAAAGAATTTATGACTAAGACCTCAAAAGCACAGGCAACAAAATAAAAAATAGACAAATGGGACTTAATTAAACTAAAAAAGCTCTGCATAGCAAAAGAAACAATCAAGAGTATAGTAGTAACATTCATTGGGTGTCGGGTAGGTAGGAGGGGGGAGGAGGGGGGAGAATATTCACACCTAATGGGTGCACACCATCTAGGGGGGTGGACATGCTTAAAGCTCTGACTCTGGTGGGGCAAAGGCAATATATATATAACTTAAACATTTGTACCCCCGTAATATGCTGAAATAAAAATAAATAAATAAATAAAAACAGTGAATAGACAACCTGTAGAATGAGAGAAAATGTTCACAAACTGTCCATCCAACAGGGGACTAATGTCCAAAATATGCGAGGAACTCAAACTACTCAACCAAGAAAACCACAAATAATCCCATTACAAAGTGAACAAAGAACATGAATAGACGTTTTTCAAAAGAATACATACAAATGGCCAACAGATATTTAAAAAAAAATGCTCAACATTACTAATCATCAGAGAAATGTAAATTAAAACCACAATGAGATATTATCTTACCCCAGTAAGAGTCGCTATTAGTAAAAAGTCAAAAAATAACAGATGTTGGCAAGGATGTACATAAAGCGATGACTTATACACTGTCAGTGGGAATGTAAATTAGTACATCCTCTATGGAAAACAGTAAGGCAATTTCTCAAAGAACTAAAAATATAACTACCATTCAATCTAGCAATCTCACCACTGGTTGAGATCAACATCAATGTACAAAAAAGATACCTGCAATCTTATGTTTATCTTAGCACTATTCACAGTAGCAAAGATAAGGAATCAACCTAAGTGTCCATCAATGGTGAGCAGATAAAGAAAATGTGGTATATAAACACATGAAATACTACTCAGCCACAAATTAAAGACATGAATTAAATCATGTCTTTTGCAGGAACATAGATAAAACTGTCAAGGCACAGAAAGTCAAATATTGCATGTTCTCACCCATAAGTGACTGTTAAAAAATGTGTACATATGGGTGTAAAGTGGAATGATAGATAATGAATACTCAGAAGGGTGAGGGGTGGAAGATGAGAAGTTAGTTAATGGGTACAGTGTATGTTTATCCGGTAATGCATACCCTGAAAACCCTGAGTTGACCACTATACAATCTATGCGTGTAACAAAGTTGAACATGTATCCCATAAATTTGTACAAATAAAAAATTTTAAAATCATTCGGTTATATCATTTTAAATGCACAAAAACATGAATAACTATAGCTCAGTTTTCCATTATTCCATGGATTTATTTCTGAATATGACTGTTATAAAATAGATTTTTTTCCCCAAAAAGAAAAAGCTCCAGAAAAGTGAAGTCAACAAAAACTGCTTTTGCTTCAGTTGGTTTGACAATAAAACAATTTTAACACCTGGTGCTATCACCATAAGTGAAAACTTTTAAAAACTAAAATGATGAACCTAATGGAAGATAATACTCATCTTTGTTTTATAGCTGAAAAAAATTTTCTTTTCTGAAAAGAAAAAATATAAAACTTCCATAAATAAGTGAGAAGATCTGTAACTCAAAGTGACTTTATGTAATGAAAAATTATGGTTTAGGATTCAAATAAATTAACATGTGGAACTCGCACCAAGAAATGTATAGAAGTAGAAAATGGTACTATGCTAGAGATCTATAGAATAAAAAGAGAAAATGTCAAAAATATGGTCAATATCTATAGTGTTTAAAAGACTTTCAATCATTTTGACTTCATCAAACCTTTCTTTCTCAATTAAAAGTTTTTTTTAAAAAAATTTGTTTTAGAGGATTGTCAATAATTTATTTCTCAACTAATATTAAATTAGAATAATCCCATTTGCCAACTCTATTGTATGATGGAGGACACAGTCCATACCACCAAAGGGAAAGTACTATTGTGGGTAACAAAGGGAATGGACAATATGGTAGGTGCTAGGGTACGTATAACTACAGGATACAGTGGGAGCACATAACACAGGCACTTATTAAAAATCCAGATATCAGGGAATATTCCCAAATAAAGTGATTACAAAATTTTACAGAAGATAAATAAGAGTTAGCTCAGTTAAATGGAAACAATGATGGCAAGAGAACAGAGGAACACAGTACTTGCAAGTTGGTTCATATGAGGAATAAGGGTTAAAGAGGAAAGATGAAACTGGAAAAGAAAAAAAAAATGACCATATCTGACAAAGCTTCACAAAACAAATTAAGTTTTTAGTTTAGCCTAAGGACAAATTTCAGTGTAATTAGGAGGAATTTTTTAGCGAGGAAAAAGATACTGACTTATATAATTCAGGCAATTAAATAACATAGATTTGTTCTGAAAAAATATGACATATTTTCCATATATCCCACCTATATCCCATATGCCTGTAATATATATATTAAATATATATGTTGTGTGCATATATTCATATCTACCTCTATATATCTATATCTATCTATATCATATAACCCTAAAGGCAGATCCTATAGGAATCTTACAGGAATAAAAAAGAAAAATTAAACAATAAATGCGTTTTTCTTCACCAACACAATAGAGCCCTAAACACCAGCATTATACAGTCTGTTCTTAAATATTTTATCAGTTATTATCAGGGCTGTACATCATTTGGCATTTGGCATATGATAGTATCCTATGACATTATATAAGAAATATAAAAGGGTAAATAAAAGAATAGAAGCATTATCTTTGCAAGCCAATTGGAACATTATACAAAGCCTTTGTTTTCCTTTTTAATCTGTCTACATCCCACCCACATCCTCAGTGCAATCAGGGCCAGGCTCTGATGATAAAGAACACAGTGCTCTTGGATCTGGGTGCCAGGGACAAAGCCATACATGTCACTTATTCCACATCTTCCCAATCTAATAAAGTTTCTTGAAAGAAATATTTAAGGAAAAGAAAACAAAAAGTCGGGGAAAAGGTTAAAACAGAATGTGCATCCTGTGACTGGTTGAGGATCTGAGGCTTCTCTGTGGATTTCAGTTTTCCCAGTGGCCTCTACTCTTCTTGTATATCACACATGAAATGGCTGCACCTTTATACAATTATGAATTCACCTATTACTCAGATCTATACAGAGCCTTTACCGCTGTGATGGAAGGAAACTCACAGCTAGAGTATAAGGCATGCAAGGTCAAGAATACTCTTTGTATTTCCTAAAGATCCCAGGCTAGCAACTGGCACATAGGTAGATCTTCAGAAAAATCTGTCTAGCAAAGTTATGAAACAGATGTTGAATGACAATTTTACTATTAATGAAATTATACCCAAATAGCTCTTATTATGGATTGCTAAAATGTGACATAGAAAGTAAACCCACCGGTTGTTTGGTTTACATGAAAAGACATTTTGGCTAATATTTTCTTTACATTGAGTCCTTATTTTGGTGTTGAGATTATTCTAAATAAATAAATATTGAGTTAGAGGAAGTATAACATCAGAACAGTTGCATTCAGGGCATGGCCTGTATCAGTTTTATACTTGATCTTCCCAGAATCCTGGAGAAGGGCTCAGTAGCCAAATCAGTTAATCCTGACAGTCGTAGCCAAAGTATATGAGTATCTGTGCCTGATAGAGCACCAAACCAATAACAAACAAACCAAAAGGCATTTGCTCTCAGACTTTTCACAAATCTATTGCTGATCTTGCTAGAATATTGATAATTTTCTCCTGCCAAACCAGCCTGAATAATTACACATGATTTTGCTGTCAGTTCTATTTCTACAAATGTCAATCTCATTTGCCATTTGATTATTGTTTCTTTGATGGAAAGTATTTACATTCCCTTGGGAAGGATATTACATTGGCAGGAACAATCACAGCATCAAAAAAATAATTATTAAACTAAAACCACATTGACATTGAGAATATTGTGTCAAAAATGTATGGGAATAAAAACAATGAAAATTTTAGCACAATCTAATCAACACAGCTTTATCCAAGAACCTTGGAAAACGATGTCTGTTTCTGAGAGTAAACACATCAGCAGGCAACAGGAGAGAATACAATTTAAGCATGATATACCCTTAAATTGAAACAGTGTCAAACCCTTAAATGTAGAGGACATGTCAGAGGCCTGTCTACCTAAAACTGCCCTCCATTCCACACTCCTCTTGGGATCTACTAAATGCTTCCTCAGTGCTACAAAGTGAATAATTCATTGCCTGGACTTCTCCTCACACTCAACATGAAAGTGGAAAGGTCTTTGAAAGTTCATTGGTTAGTGAATAATAACACTACTCACAAATGCACCAGTGAATAAAACACATGTAAAGCACCAGCAGGTGATGGACTATCTGGGGACTGTCTGATAGAAATGTAATGCAAGCCACGTACATAATTTTAAATTTTCTAGTAGACACATTAAAAGGCACAAAGAAAAAGGTGACATTAATCTTAAGAATAGAAATATTTAATCCAACATATTCAAAAGATTATTTCAACATGTAATCAATTTAAAAATAATTGATGAGATATTGTCCATTCTTTTTTCCAGACTATGTTTGAAATCCTGTGTTTTTCTTATACTTACCACACATCTCCGTTTAGACTAACCATATTTTAATTGCTCAGTGTTTGCATTTGTCCATATTGGAAAATGCAAGTCTAACTTGCATTTGCCCTAAGTTGTTATGGGCTTGTTGAACTTGAGTAAATTCTTGAAAGGCATACTTCATTTCCACAGGTTATGTGTACTTTCTGAAGAAGTAAAATAGAAACAATATCTGAATGGATCATTAATTTTAAAAAGAATTTTCCTTTTTAAATGTATGAAATCATTCAAAAAATATTTTTAAACATAACAAAACACAAATTTATTATTGCAATATTTTAAACTACACAATGAGAATAATTATGGATCATTTGGTACAAATTCATTAATTGTGCTATTAAATATAAGTACAAGATAAAAAGAAAGAAATTTAATGTTTCTTAATGTTTCTGGAAATTTTCTGCAATTTTTTTTTTTTTTTTTTAATTTGCATTTCTTTTATTATGAGAAAACTTGAGCATCTTTTCTCATGTTTAAAACTCTTTCTTATTTCTTTTTCTATTTTTTTTTTTTATTTTTTATTTTTTATTTCAGCTTATTATGGGGGTACAAAAGTTCTGCATAGATATATTGCCCATGTCCCTCCCAATCCCCCGAGTCCGAGCCTCAAGCGTGTTGGTTTGCTACAAATGATTGACTATCAAGAAATGTTTCATAGTATTTCACTTTTCAAGTTATCAACATAATGCTCATAGGAGAGCACAACCTTACACATGATTAAGACATGCTTTATACTTTAATAGTCCATTGTGATGATGGCTTTTGTTTGTCATAGGTACTTTTCATAACTTAGTGATGGTTAATCCTATTATTTTATCTTTAATGTCACTAGATGGATGCCTTGAATAGGTATAAAAAGAAAATATATATACATTTTATTGTGTCTTAAACCTTTTACTCCGGTTGTCTCAGAAAGAGTTTGTTTTGGGTTTAGATATCAAAACCACTGCAGGCCTACAGCTGAACTCACATATAAGAAGTCTACAGTTATATCTATGAAAAGAGTCTTCAGCTCTTGCCACTTCCAAACTTCACTGATACAACATGCAAATTTGCTTAATTTAGATCTCCATTTTTATTTATGTAAAGCAGAACATTAAATGATAAATTAATAGAAATTTATTTATTGTAAAACATAGTTCCAATAAAATTGGGAGAATTTTTAATATCTTCCCTCTAATAAAGGAAAATTTTAGTAAACAAGAAGACAAAGTATCAATATTATTTGGGAAAAAAATTTTAATAAACGTTGGAAAAGAATTCTAAATTCAAAGAAGGCAAAATACATTATTGTGAATTAAATATTTGATTAATGTTATTATAAGTGAACTTCTTAAATGCCACTAAAACTTATAATGAGTTGTATTTTATATATATTAATACCTATTATGATATTCAAAGAAATCTCTTAAAATCAATGTGTATATGAACTAATGCTTAATTTTTTGACAGTGGAAGCAATAGTATCTTCTTTTTAATTAATATTGGATTGTTAATATTTATTAATAGTTAATTGTATTAATTAACTAATTAGTTAATATTTAGTTGTAGCTTTGCTTTTATATATGTACATACATTGGTCATATTTATAATTTAATTGGTACCAAGTCTACTGTCTCAGTAGTTCATCTGTGACAGCTAAGGAATGAGATCTTGAGAATATTCTGGTGTGTGTTACAGTTTCTAGGAAGCAAGGACATGGATGTGAGAGAACACCGCTAGTCACAGTGTTATCAGAGTAAAAAGTGAACCCACTCCCAATTTTATGAACTATATAGAACTAAGATTCCTTTATCTTCAATAGCTAAAAGTCATTAATAACTTAGCATGTCTCCAGACCAAGTTGCTATTAACAGATATGAGAGAACGGAACACCATGCCCCACCTAAGAAATCTCAGTAATTTTATAGGTAGGTTCTAGAGAATATTCTTATGAAGGAGGGAACCTGACCTATCAGAGTAAATTGATGAAGGACTGAATGAAAACAAGGTAAAGCATTTAAGGAAATAGAACCTTGAAAGGAGTTTCCTACATCCTTCCTTATCAGCTCCCAAGAATAGGATAGGGATATGTGAGCAAAGTATTTCACATTCTTCAAGCACTAGCGGAGAAAAGTAAACGTTTAAATAAGGTCTGCAACGCATTTGATGATTACTGTAATTATATTCACATGTACTTCAGCTGTATAAATACTAAAATAAAATGAAAACTGCTCAGAAGTTAAATGTTAATAACTGAATTTATTATAGTGATAATTTTCCCCTCCCTTCCAGTAATAACAGTCAAAGCTCCTTGCCATAACAAAAAGTCCTATGTATACTGGCTTTGATCATCATACTTTATTTCACTTGGTTTGTATTGGGAAATTCTAATAATATTTGCTCACACTGATTTCCTGCGGATATCTAGGAATTAAATACAGATTCCAAAAAGTCCACTGTTATTTAGGGAAGTGTCACAAAATAACATTAAATTTACTTATCTTTGGACTACTGTTGAAAGAAGTATACATAAATAGAATGTGCCCTTTCTTCTAGACATAAGAAGTTGAAAAGTGTTTCTCAAGAAAGACTATAAAACTAATTGCAAGATGGCAAAAAATATTTTCTCATTCGTATTGCATAACTATGCCCCAAATCAATATAGCCTACTACCTTGCAAACTGAAGATTCGATTAATGTTTGTTGCATGAAAACGAGGGAAAGTCCAAGGTTGGAGTGGTCTATTTTCTTCCTAGTATTCATTCAACAGTCAGAAATTTAGCTATAGCTGGGTACTATGAAAAGTACCAGGGGTTGTAAATGAGACACAGTATCTGCCCTCAAAGAGATAGAATCTAATTACTTAATGAAGTAAAACCCATTCTGGGTAACCCTGAAATTTCTCAAATAAAAATAGGCAAACAGTATTTTGGAGCTTAAACCTTTTGGTCAACGTTCAGTCTTAAGTTAATCAAGACAATTCTCTGCTAAGATCACTAAAAATAGTAGTCTTTACTAGCAAAATTTACCTTGGATTAATGTGTTCTTCTCAAGGAATTAAAAAAGCTTATTAAGCATGACCAATATTTACTCTTACAAATCTTAACATTAGTATATAGGTTAATAACTTATCAGTTTGTACTCATCTAATCTACTAGGAATATTTATAATTACGGGTACAAAACATTTTTTACAAGTAGAAAGTCATACTCACTTTAAAACTATTTCTCAAAGAATGCAGTATTTTATTTATAAATAGCACTGCAATAAAAATCATAATTTTATGGTCTTAAAAACAACAGATAGCTTGGCAGTCAACAAATCTGGACATGAAATGATCATAGGAACTGAAATTTATAGCGGTAAATTAAGCATATTACTTCATATGCTCTGAAGCTTGGAGGAAAGTATGAAAAGAAAATTGATGAAGTGGAGTTAACCATTTTCTAATAAAAGATAGTGTCCCCATCTGTTGTACTTTAGTTTAAAATTTTTCAAATATTAGGTCAAAGAAGGAAGATGATAAAACTTTATCATTAGTTATAGAAAATGAAAATGTCCAGCAATTGCAGAATGCAGGTAGTGGGTATATGGGTGTTCACCATATAAACCATGAAACTTTTCTGTATATTTGGGAATTGTTATGATAAAATGTCAGGCAAAAAATAAACAGATCCATATTTTATGTTATTTACCATTCCTGATCATCAAAAAGGTATGTACAGGACATTATACTAGGTAATGTGAGAGATCAAAAAATAAATACAAATTCTGTCCCTCAAAAAATTTACAATCTAATGGAAGAAGTAATTTGCAGGAGATTGTAGCAATACAAGAGAATTAATGGCAGGTGATAAATATTCAACATAGGCAAGGGTTTATTTGACTTAAAACTAACTACATAAATAAATAAATACCTTCAAGGAAAGGTTTCAGGGAAATAAGAGTTGAGTTATACTTTTAGAAATAGTAATGATTAGATAAACGATTAGGAGGGAGCAGTAATGAATGAGCAAGTTTGTGATGGCCATCTCTTCCAAGTTTTACAGGTTTGCTTTGGCTGGGATAGACTTTCACAAGTAGTCCAACCTGGGGTTCTGGATGGGTCATCTAGCAGTGTCTATAGGCATGCAGGGCTTGCTGTCAGGGTTTCTACTTGGGCAGGGCCATTGCCTGTGCTGGGAAGTCAGGTGGGGCTGAAATCTGGACTCCATAGTTGGGTGGTCTGCTAGTTGGGCTTCCTATTTAGGTTGTGCTCTGTGATCATTTGGGGCTCACCACTGGTTTCCCTGTTCAGGCAAGGCTTTGGGTTGTGCCCTGCAGTTGGAAGGTCTAGAGTCTGGTCTCCTGAGTCAGGCAGGACTGCAGGCTGTGGCCTGAAGTTGAGGGGGGTCACTTGCTGGGTTTTGTGCCTTGGCCAGGCTGCAGGCTATGTTCTGTGATCGGGCAGGGTTCTAGTGTAGTTTTCACAGCTGTAGCTTGGGCTTTGCAGCAGGCAGGGCTATAGGCTAGGCTCCACAGCCAGGAGGGGTTGCTAACAAGGCTCCCTGGTCAGGTGCAGCTGCAAGCTATACTCCTCAATTGGATAGGGCTGTTGGCTCCATCATGGCGTGGCTGTATGCTGGGTTCTGCAGGTAGGCATGGTTGCTGCCTGGGCTCCATGGTCGGGCAGGACCACAGGCTGGTGTTCTACAATTGAGTGGGATTGCTGGATGGGATCCCTGCCCAAGCAGGACAATAGCTATTCTTCATGGCTGGGCTGGACCACTGGCTGGGGCCCCCAGCTGGGAAGAACTGCCAACCATGTTCCTTGGTGAGACTGGATCACCAACTTGACTCTCAGAGTAGGAGGAGACACTGGCTCTGCTCTCTGGCTGGGCCACACTGCCAGCAGGGGTGCAATGCCTCTGCCAAAATCCATGTGGTAATTGCTGTAAGCCCTACACCCTCTCTTTGTCCCTAGGTGACCCCAGGTGGTCTGGTTTCCCCTGTGTTCCCTATGGGGTAAGACAGAAGGGGACCTTCCAGGATGTACCCCAAAACACTGGGGAGACTGTCTACTGTTCTTGGGCTCTCTTTCCCCACTGAAAAACTGTAGGCCTGGGGAAACCCTCCAATGTGGTACTGTGCCAACCTGGGGAAGGGACAATGCAGTGAAAGTGAAACCATTCCTCTTACTCTATGAATGTGGCTTTTTGTGATTTTTAATGATCCAAGAGAGTGCTTCAGCCTCACCCTCAAGTTCTGGGATTTTCACAAGGACAGTACTGTCTGTGAATAGTTGCTAGTTGGTAGAAGAACTAGAGGTAGGGGACCTTCTATTTCACCATCTTGCTGATGTCACTATCTAATGGTTACTTCTTAAAAATTGGCTATGCTTACCTAAGCATTTGATAAAATAATAAATCAAGGAGACTTTCTAGAATAAATTAATTATATGCTTTTATTTTTAAAAATAGTGTATATGAGCCCTTAAATTACACCTAATTTTTAAATATGGGAAATTGAGAACAATTAGCATAGAATTACTGGCAAAACTGTACCATGTGAGTATAAAGTAAGATTAAGTATGCTAATCAGATCTTGCTCATAGGCAAATGGAAATAATTATGAGCCATTTAATCCTCAGCCCTGAGTCAAGCTTAAAATTGGGGGGAACAGAGACTCAGTACCAGGGATGGAGCACTAAATATTACCAGAGTTGTCTTATAAGCTGGGCTAATGCCTTAAATATAATACTTATGAGTTTTAAAGGCCATCTGGTGGGATTAATTAATTCAGAGTGCACATCTGACAGTAATTAAAAATCACCAAGCCAAAGAGATATAAGTAGGAATTCAACTGTTATAAAGAGAAATAAGAGAAAGAGGAAGGAAATTGAAATTAATTGGAGAGAAGACAAATTTTAAAATCTAATTCTCCCTAAAGAATTTACAATTTTAGAGTTCAAATGGATTTTTTAATGCAGAGACCAAAAACTGAGTCCAACTAATCAAAAAAAAAGGCAAGAGCTAAAGAGACGAAGGGGTCTTCTCAGGCTATAGATTAAACTGGGTCAGTAAGTTTTACTGTTAGTGAAGATACCTCATGCATTTTGGAAATTAGAACTATAGTGTCTAGGAAAAACATAGTTCCCATTATGTTTTTGGACAACTCTAAAGTGACAACTCTACCAAAAAAATAGAGGGGGAAAGAGAGCAGGAAAGGAGAGAAAAAGAGAGAAAGGGATCACATCATTGAGTTGTTACAATTTATTCAGTATTTTTAGTTCCTCGATAATCTTGAGAGTTGTATGTTAATGCTTTGCTTGTTTCACTGTGAAGGAAACAGAAGCTCAGAGAGGTTAAGTGAATGCCTCAAAGTCGCAGAGCCTATCTACTCAGTGCTAAACCCTGTGCCACGCTACAAATGTACTCTATAGTAAAACCACAGGGCTTGCTCCAGAGAGAAGAGAAATCTTTATCATTTATGGAGATGGAATGAGGGAGAACTGCTTAAGAATTTGATAAATGAAAGAAATGAAGATCAAAGTTTCTGCCATTTCTTTATTAATGCTGCAAGTTGATGACCCCAAATAAATAGTCCTTTGTTTAGCAGAGCACTTCAGCAGTCTTGGGCAGTGTAAAAACAGGTCCTGAGCTGAAGGTGGGTGAGACGAAGAAGTGGACAACTCTGCGTGAGGAAGAAATGGGATCTGAGAGCTTTGAAGATATTTCTGAAGAGAAAGAGTTATAGTAGCTCAAGAAAATGGAAGTAAAAGTTAGGTCCTAAGAGCAGAAATTCCAAGGAATTTCTAATTGCATTTTAGGATGATAATATTTAATATTCCATCTTATATTGTTTCTTGTAATCCCCTTCTGTTACTTGCAAACCAAAATAGACTTAGTAAAAGTCTATTTAAAAATAATTTTGTGTTAGTAAAACTTTGAGGGAATGAAGGAACCCTAAAATCGTTAAGATTGGTTTGAAGAAACACTCAAAACGATCGGCATATTAAGAGGCAGATGTCATAACAGGTGGGAATCAGGTCAGATCATACTGACCAGGATGAGTAAGCCCCTTGGAAACTCACCAGAGTATTAGATGCCTCTCCCTATAGGGTGTGGCCAGGGGATTCAGGGTAACATCTTACAATACTAAAGCAAAGAGTGACCTCAGAAATCTGGAGGATACCGAGATATTTGAGATACATAAGAAAAAGCACTGCTGCCCTAAGATAATTCCCTGTGTTGGAAGTGAATTTCTGAAAGATGGGATCAATTTTACCCAGTTACTGAGGGGGATGATGGTGTTTCTCATGGTGCCTCATTTTCTAGTCTATGGAACTGAGATCTTGAGACAACTGCCTTTATGGCAAATTATCACATCTCATACGTTTACGTTTTTCCAGTCAGAAATCTATAGTATTTCATAAAAGGTCACAATGTAACATTTCAGAAATGAGCGAAAAACTAGCAAAACAGATGTAAAGTTGTACTACTTCTTTTGCCAGTAATAGCAAATTCTTAAAAATATTGTCTATAGATGTTTCTGAACATTGCTCATGGACGCCCTGAGGAAAGCCCTTTTCTGTAATATGTTTTTGTTTTTTTTTTTCAAAATCTGTGACTGTTAAATAAATAGAAGAAATTATGTAAAAAAAAAAAAAGAAATGATTATTTAGCAAGAGAGTGGGTGTTCTTTACTGATGAAGTCTGTCTTTTTGGAATACTCCAGGGCAAACAAACTTTTGATTATATTAATGACTGATCCAATAAAATTAATACACTCCTATAAGTCGAATGAAGTGCAGGTTCAAAGAACAGATGGTTGAATAGATCTGTAGAACCACATTGACAAACTACAGATAAAGACCTAATGAAAACTATTAAAATAAATTTATATATGAGACAAACATCTGTTCTTTTATAGCTAGTACAGTAAGTAACAGAAGAAAAATGAAATCAATTTAGTCCCCAAAATGATCATTGCAGTGTTTAAATTTTGAAATTGACCAGATGCTTAAAGGAGATCTCATAATTAAAAAATATATATACACATATATGAATATATATTTACATTTAGGATTTTCCCTTATACAAAAGTCCAAATAAGTTAAAAAATAAAAACAAAAGGTGGTAGCTAATTTTTCTTATCTCCATAGTCCCCAAATAATTAGTGCTCTATTTTATACATATTACAAAGCAATAACAGTTTTGTATTCTTATCACTTGAAAAACATTCCATCTTTCATAGAATTGACTTTACCACTTATTATGCTATAGACTGGCAGGCACTAGTGACTATTTGTGGACATCAATTTTGGTCCACGTGGTAAAAGATAGGTGATAGGTTGTTTAATAACTCTAAATGAATTCAAAAGAGATTTTTTTTCAAAGGAAAGATAAAATTTTAGGGTAATTGTATGTTTCCATGGTGTTACTTTTCACGAGCTCTTTAAAACTCCTACTATATGAATTTAAAAGTATGCAAATGTCTCATTAGAAACATTGGTGAGTACAACTGAAGTCAAATATGGAATTTTAATAAATATAAATCTGGGTAGGAAGAAATAGAATATATTCAGAATATTTATTACATAGTTCATTATTTGGTTATTAACATTAGGTTCATTAGTCATGCTTCACAACACCTATGATCTCTATTCTATCAAATTTTCAGGGTCAGATATTAAACTACATAGCTACAGTTTTCAATTAAGATATTTTCTAAGGTAGTTCAGACTAACTAGCATGATTCTAAGGCTTATCAAAAGCTTTTCCATTTTACCACTGACTAAAACTTAGCTAACTCTTTCCACACTGCTAATAAATTCAAAATGACAAAATAATGTATACATAAATTCTACCTATTAACTCAATGAAATACAATGTTTACTAACAACTATTTTCTGAGGCTGTTGAACTTTGTTTAATATTTTTCTGATCTATCACCAGGTCACTAGGGTTAATATTATGATATATTTTAAAATTTTCAGAAAGGTCTAAATAGTTTAATAATTAAGCATAATTTATTTAGAATGTGTAAGCAATTGTTTAAGTGGTGCTCCTTAATATTGTTCTACAGGGAGAATAACTTTCTAAAACAGCCCCAGAGTACATGTGACAATATTCGGAGTCACAAATTTGAAGGAGATATTTTGATGATAAATTAACATCTTGCATTCCATTGGTTGGCCATTTTTTCATACTACAAATTTTATGCAAAGACTATGAGACTACAACACCATAAGTAAATGGAACATGGAGATCAATGTTTTTAGTCTACTTTGCTCAAAGATATTTTCCCCTGAAATATGAGACAAAATAGTGAAAATAAATCCAACATTTTTCTATTTACTCTTGGTATGAACTGATACTAAAAAAGGGAGAAAAACAAAAAGGTTAATTTCTACATAACATGAATGTTTAAATATCCTGAAAATTAAACCAAATTTTAAGCTGGTGTACTCTATTAATTATTTTCAAGATACCATAGCTTCTTTCTGAATTTTTAAAGAAAGAATAAATTATGTCCAGAAAAAATTTAGGGTTATAACATATTATTTTATACCATTTTAAATGCAAATGGGGGACCTTTTTATAATGTGACTAATCTTGGAAAACAATCATTTGATTAATAGAATTCCCTATTCTTTAAAATTTTTGGATAAATAATGGGTTTCCTATATAATGAATAACAACATCACGAAACAGCTTTTTCTTCATTTTTTAAATCTTATTAAAATACTTATTGTTCCAGATTCATAAATAATACCTTAAAATTATCTTGCAATTTTAAAATATTCATTCATTATCCTGTTAGTGATCTGGAGAATTTTGGCTAGATATTAAGAATATATATTTAGATAATGCTAGTTCCTAAAGAGACGTCAGGCTTACTTTTGATGATTTAACCAAATAAAAGAAGGAAAGCAAGTGATTCAGAATTATAAATAACACTTTAGCTTCTCCTTGCTTTGTATTTTTCCACTTGTCTGATTAAAGCTTTTATATAGCTAATCAATCATATGAATAAGCAAAATGTGTATGACTAATGTCAATCTGACCGTCATGAATAAAACAAAGCATCAGTGAATATATTCACGGAGCTATTATGAAGTTCATATAAGATAATGCATGTGAAAGTACTTAGACAACTGAAGCAGGACAGAAATGGAAGGTGTTATTATCGTTATTATATGCTTCTGACTGTACACCAGAAGAATGACAGCCAAATCTATTGTAAAGCTGCATTCTTAGGAGACAATGCACATAATGCCCTAAAGCTGATTCACAGGTGTCTTTTGTATTTGAAACACTAGGCAAAATGAGCAATCTGAAAAAAATAACTCTGATAAAACTCACAGACCTCCCAGAAAATCTCTTCCACTGAAAAGAACCTGTGTCTTTATTTTGTCACACAGTATAAGGGGAATTTTTTAATGTCTTTTTTATGCTTTCATAGAGTTTAAAAAGAGTCCAACTTGGAAAATCAAAAATCTGGAATATGGACCTAGTTTTACTTCTAGTTGACCATATGACTACAAGGATACTTAATTCTCAGACCTCAGTTTTTACATTATAAACGTATCTAAATGCCTATTTCACAAGGCTCGATAGAATAAACCATTTGATCACCTCCCACTGATCCTGTTGTGTAATATTTTTAAATATGAATGTTAAAACAATCTTAAAAACATTCCCCATCCTTACCAGCCTGTTTTGAACCACTGTTACCTTAGCATGTATTTATCATTTTGTTGGTGTATTATCTCCTACTTGCTCACACACAGCATTACCCCCTATAACATTTCTCCTAACTATTTCTGGAAGTCTTTCTGGGCCTCTTGATTGGCAGCAATGTAAATACATAGATCTGAACTCCCACGAGCTGTCAACAACCAGACATTTTTCTAGGTTCCTCTGGTCAGGGCGTTCTCCTGTACCTCACGGCATCTTTTTCCAAGCTCCATTTCCCAAGCCATTGAATCCACCACTTCCCATCTTACTTTCAGCAGATAACATTTTGTCCTACTTTGCAAAGAAAACAGAAACAGCAGAAGGGTAATAATAGTTAATAATATTGCATGGTATATTTCAAAATAGCTAAAAGAGAGAATTTTCAATGTTCTCACCACAAAGAAATGGTGACTGTTTGAAATGATAGAAATTCTAAATACCTCGATTTGATCATTATACTATGTATATATGTATCAAAACATCTCACTGTACTCCGTGAATATGTACAATTACATGTTAATTTAAAAAAAAACATAAAAATCAATACTTTCTTTTTCTCGTACTGTCCTTTTCTTATCTTGACTTATAATGAAATATTTGTCCCTTTTATGTAAATCTAATCACTGTACCTCTGCTCTGGAGCAGTGTTCCTCAAATTATCTTTAAAGAGCCATATCTTTTAATTCCCAATCCATTAAGGGCCTATAATTTAAAAAATAGTGTTCAACAAAAAATGAATAACTAGAAAGATAAAATAAAAAAACATATAAAATAGAAGCCCACATTTTTATTACATTCAAGTAATATAAAATAACTTTCAAATTACTATAAAAATTTCTAAATGTTTATTTTCAATCTCTGTACATCACATCACAAATCACTAAGAAATAATTAATGAACCAGCACCAGTTCTTGGACCTGAGTTGAGTAGCATTTATGGGTATGTAGCACGCCCTATCTTTTTAGGGATCTTGATATATTATCTTCTTTTCTGCATCCTTTCCCTCCTCAGTTGGCTTCCTCATTAGCTTTTAAGTGTGTTCATGTTTCTTTCTTCAAGCTTCAGCCATCAACACAATTTGACAACTTTTTCATCACCTCCCACTCCATAAAGGAAGTCTGTACTCATTAGTAGTCACTGCCTGTTTCCTCCCCCCCAACTCCTGATAACCACTAATGTACTTTTTAAGAATTTTTTAAATTTTTTATTTTTTTATTTTCATGACTTTTAATTTCTTAAACTCTCTGTACTATCTGTTACCAGTACTTTTTGTATGTTTTCTTTATCTGAAATACTTTCCCTTTTCCCAGGCAAAATCCTACTCAATGTTCAATTATTTGATAATAGAACTTTAACAAGCCATTCTTGACCTCCTAATTCTAGACTATTTGTACCCCTGTTTTATTGGTTGCTTAAACAACAGAAATTTATTTTCTCCTCATATAGTTACCTTTTTGTGTGTGTAGTGAGAATATTTAAGATATTCTCTCTTAGCAAACTTCAAGTACACAATATATTGTTACTATTGACTATAGTCACCACGACGCACATTAGATTTCTAGGACTTATTCGTATTACAATGAAAGGATTGTATTCTCTGACCAACATCTTCCTATTTCCCATCCCACCCCTGATCCTTGGTAATGATCTTTAATATGAGTTTGGTTTCTTTAAATTCCACATATATTTGAGATCTGCAGTATTTGTCTGTCTATGCCTGGGTTATTTCACTTAGCCTAATGTCCTCCAGATTTATTCATGTTGCAAATGACAGGATGTCCTTCTTTTTAAAGGTTTAATAGTATTCTATCACATTTTATTTATCTGTTCAGCTGTCAACAGACATTTGGATTGTTTCCATATCTTGACTATTATGAATAATGCTGCAATGAACATGGGAGTGTGGATATTTCTTCAAGATAGAGGATTTTATTTCCTTTGAAAATATACCCAGAAGTGAGGTTGTAGATCATATAGAAGTTCTATTTTAAGTTTTTTGAGGAACCTCCATACTGTTTTCCATAATGGCTGTACCAATTTACATTTCCACCAACAGTATAAGCCTTCTCTTTTCTTCTCATCCTCACCAACACTAATTGCCCCTTTTATGTTCTCACAGAACACACTGTCCAAAACTACAGATATAAACATATTCTCCCAGTTAGCACACATCTATAAGATATCTAACAGATATAGAACAAACCATATTTTTTAAGCCAGATTATCAAGTTGGGAATTACTTTCTTCATTATTCAATTTTCTCCCTATTTAATCTTTACTAATATGTTTTTTTATTTGTTTTGAGGTCTCAGCTTCAACTTAACAATGGAGGATACAGCCATGTTGAAATTTTATATGGCTGAAATGTTTCCATGTTACATAACTCTCCCAAATGGTAGCTGTGGTGTACCTTTGTGTTTGGAAGAATTTAACATTGCTTTGTACGGTCCCCAAGCACTCCAATATGTGCAGTTTTACCAACATGGATCTTCTCTTTTTTTATTTGCTTTATATTGAGAATTTGGCATGGCTCCCCATTCATTATTATTATTATTTTTTTTTTGAGACAGAGTCTCACTCTGTTGCCCGAGCTAGAGTGAGTGCCGTGGCATCAGCCTAGCTCACAGCAACCTCAAACTCCTGGGCTTAAGCGATCCTACTGCCTCAGCCTCCCGAGTAGCTGGGACTACAGGCATGCGCCACCATGCCCGGCTAATTTTTTTCTATATATATGTTTATGGTTGGCCAGATAATTTCTTTCTATTTTTAGTAGAGACGGGGTCTCGCTCTTGCTCAGGCTGGTCTCGAACTCCTGACCTTGAGCGATCCACCGCCTCGGCCTCCCAGAGTGCTAGGATTACAGGCGTGAGCCCCCGCCCCCGGCCATCCCCATTCATTATTATATTAGTAAGGTTTTGCAAATATTTATTTTAATTATTAGGTGTGCTCAAGGTCAAATGGTAATGTCTTAAAGTTACCTGCTACCTCCACCAGCTGCTCCCCAACTCAATTCACTCTTACATCTCATCTGAATCACTACAGTGATTGTACAGGTCCCCCTGTTTCCATTCTTGTTCTCTCGTATCTATTCTCAAGCCAGAATCCAGACATATCTTTATAAACCGTCATTCCTGTGTTAAAGCCTACCAATGGCTTCTCACGACACTTAGAATAAAATGGGAACTCTTTATGAAGAGCAGAAAGCACTGTGTAATACGGCTCTTAGCTGCCACTCTTCCCTAAGCTCCCCCAGTCTCCCACTTGCCCTCTGTTCCAATTACGTTAGCCTCTCCACTTTTCCACAAGCATGCCAAGTTCCTGCCTTCCTCAGAGCCTTCCATAATATCCCCTCTGTCTGGAACGCTCCATCATCAGATCGTCATGTGGGTCCTCTTTGTATCATTCAGGCCCCCTGATCATATGTAAGTTATACATCATTCTTCCAGCCCCTTACCTTTCTCTATTTCCCACATAGTCTTTGTTATTATGTGAAAATATATTGCTTGCTTATTTTCCCCATATTTATTATCTCTCTCTCTCTTTTTTTTTTTTTTAGAATGTAAGCATCTTCAGGGAAAGGACATTTTCTGTCTCTCGCTCTCTATGTCCCTGGCAGCCAGCAATAGCTGATATATGGTATATAATGAATGGGTGAGAAACAAATTCAGGTAAGATTGATATAGTTATTATTCTCATTTTGCAGCTATAGAATCCAAGCCTTAGAAGGTAAAGGAACTTGCCTGGTGTTAGGTTACTAGTTAGTGACAAAGCCCAGATTAGAATCTGAGAGATTTGTAGTACCAATTTGTTACCCAGAGTGGTATATTTCCTTCCAGCTACCTCACATTCTGCAAGCTCTTGTTGTTATATTGGCATTTACTCCCATCTGTAATTTTTAAAAGGAAAGAATTTAATCCTAACCCCTTTGGCAGCCCACTGGATGCTGTGCATGATGAAAACACAGCCTTCTTTTTAGTCTCAATAACATACTGAACATTTTTCATGTCCTTGTCATCAAAGAATTACAGAATGTGTTCTAGATGTGATTAATTCATTAATCTTCACAAAACCTAGACAAGGTTAGTAAAATTAATTATCCTTGTTTTACACCCAAAGAACTGAGACCCACAAAAATTATTAGTTGTGTTCAAGGTCATACGGTAAATTTAGAACAAGAACTCACAGAGCTAATGAGATTTTGCAGATGTAAGTAAGTTATGGAATTCAAGATAAAATTATTCTGGATTGAGGGTAGGCCCTAATTCCAGTGGCTGCTGTCCTTAGAGTAGGGAAAGGGAGGTTTGAGACACTGAGACACACAGGGGAGATCTGAGACAGAAATTGGAGTAATACAGTGACAAGCCAAGGAATACCAGGAGCCACTAGAAGGTGGTAGAAGCAAGGAAGGATTCCCTCTTAGAGACTTTGAAGGGAATGTGGCCCTGATGACACCTTGAATTTGGACTTCTGGCCACGAGAACCATGAAAGAATAAATTTCTTGCAGTTTTAAGTCACCAATTTTGTGATAATTTGATATGGTCTTCACGGGAAAGTAATGCAATGGTCCTTTTAGCCACAAACATTATAATTATCCCCCATTGTGTTCAGAAAATAATCAGTGAGACAAATACACTTAAAGTTAAGTATCCTATAACTTTAATTACATAGACAAATGTATACATAAATTTATATAAATATATACACATGCAACCTATGGTGACTGATTCAATAAATAAAAGTGATAACAAAGTGATTCCCAAGTGTTTGGGCTATTACATTACGTACATTAGTGTTTTGAAAACACAATTTTGCATTTACTTGTGGAACTTTTTGCAAATACAGATTATTTGGGCTCTAGCCCAGAGCCATTAAATAAGATGTTTTTAGGGATTGAGTTTAGGCATAGATATTTTTAAGCCCTACAAATAGGAACTGAAAACCATGCCTGAGGTACTATGAAAAAGATCTAAAAATTATGCTCAGCATTTTATTTATATCTTATAAAATTCATATTATTTTCCAGAAGCAAAAGATTAAGGAAAGCAGCTCATTACATTAAGTTTTCAGAGAAAACTTTCAGAGAGTGGGCCATCTTTTAAATAATTTATATTAAAAATTGAATGCTTTCATTGGTTCATCTCTGAAGCAAGATCACAAAAAACTTCTGACTAACCCTTATTAAATAACTGACTTGAAATTATAGGTCAGGTTGTACTTTTCACAGAAAAGCATCTCCGTTTGTTTTATGCTTGCCAGATTCAATATCACCCACAGTGCCTATTTCTACTTTTTTTTCAATTAGAAGTGTCATCCCCCAAGTAAACTCTCATCCTTTTAAATATCTTTAGCCAAGAAGACAGACAACTAAAAAGAAAAAAAAAATTCTAGTAATTACAGAAGAAAAATAGATACATAAACTTCTAACCACCTGTATAGTTAAAAGTAACATTTCCAGATCATTAAAAAAATCTCCTGAGAGTATAAAAATAGAAATTCATTCATTTTTGTTGAATAGGGCCATTAGTGACAAGAATACAATAAAGAAAAAAATAACACAATGGTGCAAAGAATAATTACTGACAAATAATTAAAGTCTATGGACCTGGAACACATAACTAAATAGTTGCATATTAGATATAGAGAATCTGGATATGAACTCAGAGATAATTCTACACAAATCATGGTGTTTTCAAATTTTAATCAGAAGATAAAGCTCAGACTTAAATATATGGGCATTGGAATAGAATTACTAACATTCATCAGGAATTTAATATAACCTGACTTATCTTTTTCCCTCTAATATACCCATAATTGCTCATATGACACCCAAGACCACAATGACAAAAATGAATAGTGGCCCAGCTCTTCAGTCTCTAAAGTGCACCAGATTGAGAATTAAATTGGGTGGTCTGAGCTGTATACTGCTTAACTAGACCTAAGTAATGTTTGCATCATGCCTACTCTATATGAGATATTTTTAAAATTATCAAACATTTTGATTTTTAAATAATTGATTTACATCAGTTTATGTTAACTTTCATCTTCTCTTGGGTTTTCTATGTCTTGTACTACTTTCCATTTTACCAGGATCACCTTAACTTTTTATACATTTAAGATCATATATCCTTATTCTTGAAAATTTAAACATATTTTTTTTATTTCAGCTTATTATGGGGGTACAACAGTTCTGGTTAAATATATTGCCCATGCCCCTCCCATCCCCCCGAGTCTGAGCTTCAAGCGTGTCCATTCCCCAGACAGTGCACATCGCACTCATCATGTAGGTTTACACCCATCCCCTCCCTCCACCACCCACCTCTGTCCGATACCCAATTGGTGTTATTCCCAAATGTGTACTTAGGTGATGATCAGGGAAACCAATTTTCTGGTGAGTACATGTGGTGCTTATTTTTCCATTCTTGGGATACTTCGCTTAATAGAATGGGTTCCAACTCTATCCAGGAGAACCCAAGAGATGTCGTATCACCGTTATTTCTGATAGCTGAGTAATACTCCATGGTATATAAATACCACATTTTACTAATCCATTCATGAATTAATGGACATTTGGGTTGTTTCCACATCT
>CM052439.1:115452596-115477771 GCA_028533085.1 Varecia variegata
GCCATTCTTATATCTTCTTTAGAAAAATTTCTATTCATGTCCTTTGCCCACTTTTTGATAGGGTTGCTTGATTTTTTCTTACTGATTTTCCTGAGTTCTAAATAGATTCTTGTTATCAGTCCTTTATCTGATGTGTAGTATGCGAAAATTTTTTCCCATTGAATGAAAATTGGTTAGGGAGATAAATAAAATTAAACAGTAGAACAAAAGCAAATGCACCTTCTCTGATTCCCTTTCATCTTAAAGATATGATTGTGAGGGGACTCTGATGGTATCAGGTTTTCACTGGATCTCCAGTGACCTCAGGAACTATTAAAGGATTGAAAAACTAGAAAGGAAAGGTGGTGTCGCTGATAAATGGAGGTGAAGTTAGTTAACAATTGCTCAAGTCAAAGATAATTCTGGAAAGTTAATGATTTTAAAATATATTTGCAGAGCTCCATTTAGATATAGCATCAATTCTGTCTATCCATATTACTATCACTATTAATATCACCTTTTGGCTGATATTTGTTTTATATCTAAGTAATGTTAATTCTATAACTAAATAATTGTAAACATTATTTTATGGACTTATACTTTTGAGAAAAATGGAAAAATAACTGATTTTTTAAAAAATAAATGCTTTCAACTCACTGCCCTTAACTGATGCCAAAGGTTAGATTAACTAGGTACCCATAATTGAAGCAAAAATTAGACAGCCTTACAATTTGCATAAAGAATATTGATGAGGTGTCTTATATTAATTTTCCTTTTCACCTCTGAAGCACCTATCATCCATCTTCTCCAACAGAGTAATGACCTTAAACAACCAAGATATGACCCAAGGAAGAATAAGGGTTGAAATTGCCTGACCTTGGCTTTTTTTCAAATTCTCTTGAGTAAATAGACATTGGAAAATAAACTTCAGGGTAAACCTTAGATCCCACCAATATTAAATAATGGAATAGACATTTATTTATCTAATGAAAAAATGTGAGTTACGGGGTTAGAAGGTTTAATTTTAGCTACAATTTTACTTCAGGGTTCTTCAAAGGAATACACCATATAGCAAACATCAACTTTGGGAAGATGTTTATGCATGTAAAATGAATTTTGTGGATAATTTTTCACTTCTTCTGTAACAAACATAGCAGAAGTAAAAATAAGAAACTCAAATCCTACCACTTAAAAATATTTTTTAAATAATTTTCTCTCAACTCCTGTGCATTAGCATTTATTCTCATACATAGTTGTAATATCATTCTTTATAAGGATGTTTATAATTGATTACATAGTCTTTACAATTCAATTAGGTTGATTAAACATTATTTGCATAACCATTTCTCAATATTTGGACATTTATTCTTATGATAACTTTTTGGACTTTTCAGTTTTCTGTATCACATTACCCCATAATTTTATGTTCCAGGGAGAAACAATATTAATTTTAATGTATTCCTATGAAAATCATGATAAGTAGAGAATAATGCATTGACACAATAGGATCCTTGAGTATGTGTAACTATAGACATTGCCTATGATCTATGCTTTAAAAATCTTTTAATTTTCTGTATTAAATTACGTTTTTCTCATTCCAACAGCAGAGATTGTCAACACTTGACTGAGATTAAACAAACACAATCTTTTATTTTATATAAACTGGACTGTTTTAAACACAGAAAAGCATTTATGCATAAAAAGTATTTGCAAAATCACATCAGGATTTAAATTTTCAGTTGCAATATTATAAAATGTCACAGTATCAATCCTCTTATTTCATGAAGTTATTTTTCTCTGCTTGTATTTCTTTCATGCTCTTATTCAATAAACATGTGCTGAATTTCTAATCTGCATCAGACACTGAGCTAAACCCATTCTTTGTGTGTCAGTAGATCATTCTTTATAAAGAAATGTATATATAGGAATTGGAATGATTTTATTCTATAATTTTAATTTGTTTCACTCAAAAAATACAACAAATGCATAATTATAGAGATTAGCATATATCTCTACCTAAATGGTCAGATACTTCACTCTCATTGTATCACAAACATATATACATATATACACTCACACAAACACACACACAGTTATTAATCCATTTGAAAAATCCATCATATTCTGTTCCAAGAACTAGTTTAAGCACTGGGGTTGCTGTGAACAATCCAAACAAAATTCCTGCTACCACAAATCTTATATAATATATTTTTAAGGAAATATTTGCTCATGAAAGTTTGTACATGACTATGTTAAACTTTCAGAATGGCAATAAAGGGAGATATTTCCTTTATTGATATAAATTTTCTTCAAATTGGTACATTTAAATTAATAATACAATAATTATGAATGTAATTATGCTCATATTTAATGTTATATATAATCATGGTCCCAGTGGGATTTAAGAATATATAGGAGGCAGCTTATTCAAATGCCCAGATGAGCATTTATTTTGTGTGATAAGTAATGCCGGATGTTCTCCTCTCATTTTAATCATTCACTATTTAAACTTCAAATTTTCCCTGACCCCATATTCTGTGCATACTCTTTTATCTTCACCATAATTTATACACACACATACAGATTTGGTGAAAGGTTCCTGATCTTATTTCTCACCATCTCTATTTTGTGTGTAGGAAGGCTCCTATCCTTCCCTTTGATCAAGCCCTCTTCATAAACTCAAGAGAAGGTTTTGGAAGCTTCTACTAATTCTGAGCTCTGTTGTCCTAGTTGCCTGAATGCTGGAAACCATGGATGGCTCAGCTATGGCTAGCTCTTATTAGCTGATGTTGGCACTATGGGGAGTAAGTAGTGGGCATAAAGGACTTCTAGATTGGAAAGACTAAGATAAAGTGATAGGAAAGAGAAAAGAAGAGAATGCAGACAGTTCAATGGTCTTGGATGCCTGTTTAATCTAACGCCTCTAAGAACCAAAATGAATAAATGTGAGTTTACCTTCAGGACTATTCATACACATGGCTGTGAACACCAGGAGAAGTCCATTTAGCTGAGAGCTGCTGCCGCACCTGTTGGATAGGATCTGAAATTCCGTCAATGCAGGGATCATAGATGGCAATGCCCATAAGGCAAGGCAGGAAATGTAAATAAGAGCAGCAGGCTGGGAGTAAGGGAGAGGAGGTGGGTTTAACTCAAGAAGTAGAGAATACCTGTGCAAGTAAGGGATGTAGCTGCTTAGGTCTTTCTGATTGTTTTCTTTCAAAAATAATGGAGGCCTAGTGGTGCTGCGCCTACTTATTTTTCAAGAAGAGTGCTGCAGATGGACCTAATCCAGTTTGGATTCACACAGCTATTAGTTTCTACATAGCAGTAACTGCCAAAGAAGTCTGAGGTGATGAAGGTTAGCTTCTCACTCACAAACTCACCACCAGGTTATAAGGAAAGTACCTTCTATACCAAAATCTGCTGCACAAAGACTTTTTTTTTTTTTAAGAGAAACAGTAGCAAGCAAAAAAAAAAAAGGTTAATATCATAGGTTCTTTATAGAAGTCTCACTCTGGCCATTTAGGTGCTCTGACCTCAGCCTTCTGAGTTTATTCAAAGCAGAAACTGCAAGATTCCTGAGGGAGTGTTCTGTGCTGTCTTGTTTACGGCATGCTATCCTAACAGCTCCTAAATCAATGGCTATCCACGGGACAGATTAGACACCAACTTGGGTGCCATCCCAATGGGGTGCAGGATAGAGATTCTGGGTATGACTCATAATCATCTCCACAAGATTTAAAAACACATATGAGCTGCTAATGCACACATCCTGCCGAAACTTAATCCTAACATCCATTCAAGCTAAGTAAAAAGACCAAAATTTCACCAATAAAAATTTGGTTTTGGCAAAAAGAGAACTTAAAACAGCTGTCTTAGGTGCAAGGCCTTTCCTGCAAATTACTAACTTTGGCTGACCATTCCTAGAATTAAAATTAAAATTATGCACAGATATGTAGCAATGCACTAATTACACCAAAGTATTTTATTTTTTAATTTATTTTTTTTAGGCTGGTCAAGTGAATCATAAAGTATTTTAAACTATAGACATCTTACCAAGGAAGAAATTGATGTACTTTTATAAAATATCGTCATTTTAAAATATGGACACCTAATTCAAATTATTTTCAAAATATTGTTTACCAGTACTTTGGTCAAAGGACGCAAAATTTCAGTTAGATAAGATAAATAAGTCCTAGAGATCTATTGTACAACACGGTGGCTATAATTAATAATGATATTATGTATTCTTAAAAATGATGAGAGAGTAGATTTTAAGTGTTCTCACCACAAAAATAACTATGTGAGGTAATGCATACGTTAATTTGTTCAATTTAACCATTTTACAATGTATATATATTTCAAAACATCATGTTGTACACAGTAAATATATATAATTTTAACAATTAAAAAGAAAATAAAATGTTAAAAACAAAAATACATAAAAATAGAAACAGATTAAGTAATTTCAATGAAAAAAAATATTGTTTACCAAATAAAACATATATTCAGTTGGCAAGCTGCTGTTTTGTGTTCTCTGCTTTAATAAAAGTTTCAATATTTTCTAGTTCTTTTAGTTAGAGTTAAATAGCTGGAAAATGCTAAGAAGAGATTTAATAGACTAGAAAGAAGGAGTTTTAGTGTGAATATACATGACTACCAGCCCTTTTCTGCTGGAGGAGATTTATTTAAAAAGTGAAAAGGGAACAGGGAGAAGGCTATTCTAATATAAAAGAAAGGATTGCAGAGAGGTATCAAAGACCGGAATAAGTAATTAATTGGCAGCAATCATGACTCTGCAGCCAGTTATTTGACCCATCCTGCTCTGTGCAGGGCAAGGAACAAGAGTTGGTACAGAGATGGGTGAGCCTTTGTGTGCCTTCTGTCTTAGCAGGAAGAGGTCTCATTGCATACTTTCTTTGTGGCCTATTTTGTGTCTTTAAATGTTCTTGATACTAAAATATTTTATTCTGTTTTCCAACCTCTAATTACAACAGTTTTCAACTTTTTAAAAGAGGTTCCTCCTAAGAATTGTTGAAACATGATCTTTGAGATTTGAGTCTAGTCACATGTATTTTTAAATGCTCCACAGATAATTATGAAATCACACTTACATTTGAAAATGACTGCTCCATAACTCCACGTAATCAAACAATTAACACAAAGCACAGGTGGCTTAAGGCTGTCTCCCAACACACAGGACTCACAGCGAAACATGGAGGGGACTGGGGACATACAAAGGGGCTGGGAGGGAGGGCGCTGGGCGTGAGGATGGACCTAATGAGAAGAGTCAGGCTACTTCCCCTTCTGCCCTCGGCCTCCAGGGCTCCCACACATGTGGCCTTTTTCAGAGTCCCAAGCCCCATCTTTATCACTCACACGCCGTTCTTGTAGCCCATCTCATTTATTCGACTCTTCACTTTAATTCCCTTCTCTTTTAACTCCTCTCTGTCCTCCCTCCTACTCTCAGCCTTATTTTCTCATGCCCTTGCTCACTCTAATCAACTTACTCTATTTTACCACCTCAAAAATTCCTCAACTTGTCCTTTCTCTAAAGATTTTTAGAAACTAGTATCTCATTTAATATTCTATAGTTTGTGGTGGTGGCTAAACAACTATATATGTTTGTCAAAACTCATAGAACTGTATACCCAAAAAGATAAATTTTACTGTATATATAGATTACCTAAATAAACATGACTTTAAAAATAAATTATATGTTTAAAAATTCTGATTCTCAGCTTCATTCACTTCTTTTTTAAAATTAATTCATTAATTAATTTTCAAATAATTAAATGGTGCTTTCTTCAAGCCAATGTTCATGGTCTTAGTTCAATATGGGGAAAAAAAGGAAAAAATAACTGTCAAGTTCTCTATTTCTTTTTACCTTTTTAATTTCAAAATATTAAGGGGGTACAGATATTTTTGATACATGGCTTGAGTCAGGGCTATAAATGTGCCCAACACCCAAAATAGTGTTCATTGTACCTGTTAGATGGGTTTTTGCCCATCCCCTCCTCCCCTTCCCCACTACTTGAATTCCAGTGACTTTTACTTCTCTCTGTGCACTCGTGTGCCCATCGGTTAGTTCCAATTTATTAGAGAGTAGATGTGGTGTTTGTTTTTCCATTCTTGAGATACTTCACTTAGGATAATCATCTCCAATTCCTTCCAAATTGTTGCTAAAGACATTAACTCATCCTTTTTATGGTTGAGTAGTACTCCATGGTATACATATACCACATTTCATTAATCCACTCATGAATTGATGGACACTTGGGTTGATTCCACATCTTTGCTATTGTGCATTGTGCTGCAATAAACATTTGTGTGCAGGAGTCTTTTTGATAAAATGACTTATTTTCCTTTAGGTAGATATCCAGTACTGGGATTGCTGAATTGAATGGTAAGTCTATGTTTAGTTCTTTGAGAAATCTCCATATTGTTTTCCAAAGGGGTTATACTAATTTGCAGGCCCAGTGTATGAAGGTATAAGCATTCCTTTCTCTCTGCATCTACACCAATATCTATTATTTTTGGATTTTTTAATAAAACCCATTCTAATAGGAGTAAGGTGATATCTCATTATGGTTTTAATTTGCATTTCCCTGATGATTAGTGATGTTGAACATTTTTTCATATGTTTCACATATTTGACCATTTGTCTATCTTCCTTTGAGAAACTTCTGTTCATGTCTTTTGCCCAATTTTTCATGGGGTTGTTAAATTTTTTTCTTGCTGATCTCTTTGAGTTCTTTGTATATTCTGAATATTAACCCTTTACCAGATGTGTAGATAGCAAATATTTTTTCCCATTCTGTAGGTTGTCTATTTCCTCTATTGATTATATTTCCTTAGTCGTACAGAAGCTGTTTGATTTAATCAAGTCCCATTTATTTTTGTTGCTGCTGTAATTGCCACTAGGGTCTTAGTCATAAATTATTTGCCTATTCAGATGTCTAGAGGGGGCTTTCCTACATTTTCTTCTAGAATTCTTATGGTTCCAGGCCTTACATTTAAGTCTTTTATCCATCTTGAATTAATTTTTGTGAGTGACAAGAGATAGGAGTCCTGTTTCATTCTTTTGCATGTGGCTATCCAAGACTCAATACCATTCACAGTAGCTACAAAGAAAATAAAATACCTAGGAATATAATAAAGGGAGTGAAAGATATCTACAAGAAGAGCTATGAAACACTGAGGAAAGAAATTGCACGTTACAAAGAAATGAAGAAACATATCATGCCCATGGATTGGTAGAGTCACCATTGTTAAAATGTCCATACCACTCAAAGTGATTTACAGATTCAATGCAATCTCCATCAGAATACCAACATCATATCTCTCAGATTTAGAAAAAATAATTCTATGCTTCATTTGGAACCAGAAAAGGGCCCGAACAGCCAATGCAATCCTAAGCAAAGGAACAAAGCTAGAGGCATCATATTACCAGACTTAAAACTATACTACAAGGCTATAGTAACCAAAGCAGCATGGTATTGGTACAAAAATAGAGACATAGATCAATGTAACAGAATAGAGAACCCAGATATAAAACCACCTATCGGCAGCCAACGAATCTTTAACAAAGCAGACAACAATACACACTGGGGAAAAGAAGCCCTATTTGATAAACGGTGCTGGGAAAACTGGATAGCCACGTGTATTTGCTTCTTTCTTAATCTACAAATAAAAGTGAAAAGAGGTGAAATAAAAAAAAAGGTAGGCACAAATTTGAGGAGGATTAATTGAAATAGTGTACTCTATGTGTGTGCTGTAGTATACCTTGACCAAGTTGAGCAGTTAATGTAGCTTGTATTTTACCCTGAAATTAGGACTGTTGGCACAACCAGTGAAGTATGGCTCAAGAGTCATAAATTAGGCAAAAAGTCACAAAGACACCATTTTACTATTTTGCATTTTGAGGTTCAAGTTTCTCTTTGATTTAAAGAAAAAAAATAATCTTTTTCTCACTGCCAACGTTTTTAGGGGAGAAAAAATTAATCCTTTTAAGTGGAGATTAATTGGAGTCTTCCTTTCATAGTAGACAGTCTTCCCTTAAGGTTTCATCAGTAGAGCTATTAGATGGTCAAAGGATAATAAAATTAACAAGGTTTGATAAACATGCTTCCACCTCATAACTCTTTCATTAGGTGCTTTTCTCACTAGAATTATAATGAGAGCCCTGGAATCATTGCAGAGATTGGGGTAATTCATCAGGTTACACAGCTCTTAAAGAAGTTCAGTCCCATAAATTGTCTTTAGTACCTTATCTTGGCTGAGTTTTAATTACAATAGGTCATGTAAATTTAGTCAAGGTTTTTAAATCCATGCAAATACAGAGCTAAGGTACCATCTAGAAATATTATTTCTAATCTCATTTGTGTCCATCTAATCTTATGATAAATTGCTAATGAGGTTTTTTAATATTAAATTGTTTCTGTTGATTGATTGGAAGATTTGTCTTAACTGTACAATGATAACAGCCTCATCACTTCTTTTCCCTCAGTATAAGTCAATATTTAAAATCTGTATTGTGCATTTATTTCTCCTGTGCCCACATCTAATAGCATGCCTCTTAGTTCCAGGTTACTTTGTCAACTGCTTCCATTTTCCGATAGCATGGCACCTATCAGAAGAGAGAAGTACTAATACTCCTGCTGACTCTGAATAAAAAAAATTTATCTGTTTGATTTCTCTTCATAACTGATAACTCCACTCATCTATATTTCACAGTTAAATTTCAGATGGCCTGGGCTGAGATAACAGAAATATAAGGAATTGTGGCTAGCTGGCCAAATGGTGGCTTTATAAATTAGAAAGTAGGTAGTTTCAAGTATCATATGATTTCCAAATCCTGGAAACACTCTTCTTCCCCAAACGTGGTCCCTATTTATGACATATAGTTCGCTGGTCACCTCACTTCATGGAACTTCAAGCTGACAGTCTTTCAACTCTTTAATACTTCAAGTATTTCTGTGCTTTAAGATATTCCAAAAACTCTAATTTTGACATAAATAGATACTTGTTCAAAAAGCTTTTAAAATGCAAATACCCTTAGGGAGAAATATCAGCTATTGAAACCTTAATGTAAATTAGTTTTATGTGAAGAAAGAGTTGAATTAGAAAGAGAGAAATGGAAAACTATTGATTGGATTGATTTTTATCTAGAATATAAGGACTCAGGACTACTAGAGGTTGATTTATCTCTCACTCATCCTTAATTTTAAATATGATTTGTATATTTTATTTTAAAAAGTTATTTATAAGTAGACAACAAGTAAACACTATATGCTAAAGGGAAGAAGGTCTGCATGTGAGAGGCCTGGAATGAGAAAATTGGGAGAGTAAGTTCATCATTCAGAAAGTTTTTGAGTGATGAAATTATGTGTGGCATAAAGATCCAGAAACAACAAACAGCCTAAAATTCTTATTAAGATTGTGAATCCAGTGGGATTATTTTTCAGATAATTCAGGTACTGTTTCAAATAAAGTTTTCAAAATTGTCCATAAAGTTTAATAAATTCGTTTTGATTTGAAATATCACAATCATTTTTTTTAACTTTCCTGAGATTGAGGCTGGAAGAATTTCATTGCCTTTTCACTAGAAATGAGCTGTTTAAGTGTGCTCCTTTACATGCTACTAAGGGCTACCTATTGTCTGAATAATCTATTTTTAGCAGGAAAAAATAATACATGGGTAAGTTACCAGATAATGGGTTTTTAGATCTCCATTAACAGCCATTTGGTAAGATTTCATGTTACCACTGTTGTATTTATGTTTAGGATATTGCTTAATGAATCAGGCTAAGTGGCAGCTCAATTTCACAATCTAGGTCAGGTGATCACAGCTGTGGAGGAGAGGAGTGGGCATCTGACCCACAGAAAGTTTCTTTGCCACAATGTCTATGTTAATTGTATTATCCACAAACAGTAGCAATTGGAAAGCTCTGATTCAGGCTTTTTAGAAAATTAACAGTTTATTTTCACCTGCTTTCACTGGAAATAGCTAAATGTCACTCCTCAAGCTAAAAGTCTGGAAATTTTCTTTGATTTTCCTCTATCCCTCATCTTTTACATTCTAACAATTGAAAAGTCAATATAATCCTATCATTATTTTCTTCTCATATTTTATCACTGCTGCATTTAAGAAACTTCAGTTCTTCCCAGTATTAAGTGAAAAGAAATATTTTCATGTGTACATCCTTTCAAATTAAATATATTCTACCTTCATTTCTACGTATTTTTGAAGCCAGATGCATCATTTCATCCTACCATAATAAACCCAGCACTCCAGACATGCTAGAAGACTCACTTCTACCATTGTTGGCTCTTTCAAACCTTAACTCCTGATTTTCCCTGGATATAAAAATCCATCTTGGTTGCTTATTGAAGTCATACGCATACTTCAAGACTCAAGACTTTTCATTAAACAGTTCAGTGAACAAATATATTTTGCGTACCTACTTAAGGACACTAAGCTGAGTGCTAAGTTCCAGGTGCTCACATGCTTGCTCCATAAAGTAAGTCATCTCCACACTCTTATATCAGAAATAAAAATGACATTCTCTGTGACCAAAGTAGACATTGCATGCAGCTCCCTTCCAGCGTTCATTTCACCTTGACTCACATTAGAGTTACCTGTTTAAATGCTTGTTTTCTTCATTGTATTGAAAGCTCTTAACAGAATATTCTTAAGACCTACTATGATGCTTTATGTATGAAAATTCTTTCATCAATGTAATAAAGAAATGAATCAATAAGTGTTGGTTAGAATGGAAGTGAATGGACTTCTTGCTCCAGAATGTAGATTAGATACCTGTTTACTCCTCCTACCTCCCCCAAAACACTGAATGATTGCAAAGTTATTAAATTAAGAATAAATTCATTTTCCAGAAATGAAAATGGAAAACTAGTCTAAGTCAAAAATAGGGCAGTGCCCAATATTAGTAGTACAGTTTCATGTCCCATCAAATGAAAGTCTTCTCTATGTGTGTATTATAAAATGATGACCATAACATGAGGAGGTTGAAGGGTGATTAGCTGGGCAGCTGGAAAATTTGAATTTTATTACTTTCCCCTTAGAAGCTGAAAACATACCAACACAGGCTAGTGGAACACAGTAAGAAGGAAATAACCCATTCATTGTCTTTATATTAATAGAAATATACATATTACTTTCATGAATATTTTAAAAATTGAAAGCAATGAGCCTCATGGAGAAATGAGGAGAGACCAGTTGGACATGGCAGAAGCCCGGGGATGCACCTTCCCTCCCTGTGAGGTAGGGGTCCCATACTCCAGCAACAATGGCCGTCAACTTCACCTTCTTGGTTCTTCATGTCCTCATCTGTCCATACAAGGGTAGCAGTAGAAAATTACCCAGGTTCTTTTCATTTCCACAGTTTAAGAGATATATGAAAACTCAGTTGGGCTGGATAATTTCATGTTTTAAAAAAAATTTCAAAACTATAGTCACATTCATGTAGGTGCCACTCAAGTGCAGTCTATTTAACAATAGATATGAAGTCAGCAGAGCACCTCTAGCAACCACACTGCACTAGCCTTGTTGTCCACAGCCTCAATTCGAATGCCAATGTGATGGACACTCAGTGCTCTTTCTTTTTGCACTTAAATAGTAGAAGCAAACTGGCAGAATGGGAAAGAGCATCTTTATAATCTTAAAAATCCTCTTATTATCCTAATTAGCATATATGCATAAATGCAAATTCATCTCAATATGCAACACCTAATTTATGAGTAAAATGCTATATGAAAGTTCCAACTATGTCTTCAAGTGAAATGTTTTACATACTGATACATTTTATTGTTTTTCAATTATTTCTCTACGATTTTGGATGGAAAATGATTTAGAAAACATTCAGTATCTTCATGGCAATAAATACCAGAATTTTGCCTATGGGATGATTTTATATTAAGACAGAGAGAGAAAGGAAGGGAAGGGAAAACATTGCAGGGCTTTAAGCTGGTCCCTATTATCTTTATTCCCACATGATTTTGAAAAACACTAACAATTATGCTTTGTTATTCAACAAAATAATTTCTTTGCAGTTACATGTCTTCTAATTTTACCTTGAAAGAGTGTGTAAATAAAAGAAATGAGGGTGGCATTAGTGAAAATAACTCAAAAACATACATTTTCCTACCTTTCAGATACATTTGAAATAGAAGAAGTGGAAATGCTTAAGAAATATATTCATGCACCTAAATCTATGTGTATAAGAACATATGTGAAAAATAGGGCTGTGATTCCAAGCTATGGTTTAACATCCAGGATTTTACAGGGTTATTAAATGTACCACAGTATCTATTAAGTACTGACCTTTGCCACAGAAACTTGGCATGAACTGTTCTTGTCAGGAAACAGATACAGTGACAGAGCCTCTGGTTTCTATTAGATTTATACAGAATATTGAATAGATCGAGCCATGTTTATGGTAGCCGTTCAAATATGCACTGTGGGAAAACATGATAAATTATCCTTAAAATGGAAAGGCTGAGTGATATTAATTAAGTGGTCTGAAAATTTAATTTCAATTAAACCATTCTTAATGAACTTCCTGGTGATTAGGCAATTCTTTGCTTTGTTTACCCTATTACTCTAAGAAAACCAGGAAAATGCCATCATGATACAGGAAATACCAAACATGTCATAAAGGAAGACATGCACTCGGGATGAGGTTTTATATAGCTATTATTTTTCTGCTTTAAATTTTTCAACAGTAAACTTGGCATCTACCCAGTATTTACCATGCCAGACACTGTTCTACGGGAAAAAATCATTCTTGCCTTACAAGTACCCTATGAGGTAGCCAGCATTATCTTTCCCATTTTCCATTTAGAAAAAAAAAAAATGCAGCATGGAATGTTAAATAACGTGTCACTAGTCACACAGCCTCCCACTGGCTTTACCTGGAATATCTATCTTTATATACAAGACCCACCCTGATGATCTCCTCAGGGGTCAGTCTTCCCTTCACCTCAAACCCTGCCTTTCACCCATGCTAGATTTCTCCAGTTCCTTGAACAAGTGATACCCTCTCAAGTTTTTCACTATTTCTTCCTCCAACTTGGACTTAATTATCCTTGAAAATGCAAGGCAAATGGTACTTCCTCCCAGAAGTTCCCTTCATTGACTCCTGTTTTTCTTGATTCCTCTTTCTGTGTCTTCTCGTAATACGATACTGCTTTCTCTGTCACTGGACCTATCAACTGAATTATGAATTCTCTATTTACTTACATCCTTTGAGGTAAAAAGTACTGTCTTCTTTGTACCAGATTCCATATTCTCTCAACAGTACAATACCACTGATTATTAATTTCACCTTCAACCTATCTCCAGTTTTGAGAATAAAAAGTAACATTACATAATATATACATGTCAATTATAATATGGACACCTTCAGAAACTAAAACATGTATTGGATATATCCATCCCTCACAAGAGGAAATATCATACTACAGTGAAAGGACATAGTATCTATTTGATAATGTTTGTGGAATCAATAAATGAAATGGAGAAAAATAAATTATTTCTGCCTTCATCTTTCAGTGGTTATAGTTATCTTGAATAATTGTTTTATATAATGTAATACCAGATGGATTTGTCTTCATATATGACAGCTTTCTATTATGACTGTCTTATTCCTTAGCACTCTGAAGTTTAATAGAAGGAAGTAATGGTACAAAATTCAGGAAAAAATGGAAAATATTGAGAAAAATACAGAGAAAAGAACATTGCAATTTTTTTGAGTGAGAAGTAAGTAATTTTGTCAAACCCTAAGTGTGAAAGAAAGCTTTAATTGATATCTACTAAGCATCTAGACATCTAAAGAAAGATTAGAGTAAGGAAGAAGAATTAAAAGACTAACTATCTCTGGAAGCAAAGTGTATCTTAGTGATTCCTAGATATACTTTATCATGAGGCCTATGCCTGACTTACAGAAATGTTAATAAAGGAAACATTTCTGATTGCACTAGCAAGCCTCTTTATAGCATAAGACATGTTAAATGTTTCAATACCTATGGTCAATGTATGTCATCTTCCTGGAAGCAAAAATAATTTCAGGTTAATAAATATTTGTATGAAATATCTCAATATTCTATAGAAATATGCTAAAAGCAAGGGGGTTACCAGTACTCAGAGAAAGACAATATTCAAGAATAGTTGCCTGTAATGATAAATCCTCACCAATGTGCTATATCAATTATGTTGGCTTAACTGAGTCATCTTCCTTTAACTCCTGAAAATGAAGAAATATTGGCAGTAAGTAGAATGACTCATAACCACAATAACACATTTCACAAACATCCTCAAGAGCTTGAGCCACAATTCATAAGATAACAGCTATTACCATGTAAACTGAGGGTCTTTCATAACAGAGAAGCAAGATTGTTTAAGGAAGCTGAATTAGCCAACATTTTCTTGGTCAGTATATAATTGTTTGCAAGTATCACTTTGCTGTTTAGTTAATCATTGCTTTAGTTCCAACATGAGTGTTCACTTTTCAATCTCAAATTGAGAAATCTTTCCATTTTCTTCTTTTTCTAAAATATCCCTTTAAAATGTTCTTCCCATTGGTTTTAAATTATGGCATTTTTATATATTTCTTAGGTTTACATGCCTTAAATATTTGAAGATATTAGTCTATACCTGGTCTAAGAATTTTCCACCTGAACATGAACATACTTATTTAAATTTAAAATACTTCTTCTAGAGAATGACATAATTGCAATTATCTTAGATGGGAACAGTCAAAACTTTTGTCTAATGCATCAAATATATAGTCACTATATTTTATTCAAACTAAATGTGCACTTTAAAACATTTGAAGTCAGAGAAAACTATAATGAGCTAGCTTTTCTCCCCATATTTCTGGACCTAGGAAGTTATGTATTGAGAGGGATTTCATTGTTCCTTGCGTAACTTCAAACACTTTTAAGTTTCAAGTAAAGAAGGACAAATTTCCTAAGGAACAGAGAAGGTAAGGGCACAGAAGTAGGGGGAAAATCAGAAGAGCACAATGTCATGAAATTCATGGAAAGAGAGGGCTATAAATCTATCCATCCTTCAAGAATAGTGATTCATTGAAGATAAGTTTATACCATTTATTTTCATATCATTCCCCAGGTACAGACACATGGCCCACGGGTATGCACATAGAAGACATTCAAAAAAACGATTATTTAAATACGTCACCATATCTATATATTTTAACAGATTGGTGCCCACACAGGAATGCTTTAATCCTGGTAGTACCACGTGTGCATACATGTAGTAGTCTCTCTTGCTTCCTATTTTTAAGTGTCTCTCTTATAGAGTGAAAAACAAAATATATTTAAGCAGCACTAAATATTTCCAAAAATGTACATCTAGCAAGCCAATAAATGGAATAATCATTTTTGTTTTAAATAATTTGCTGCTTTCTGACATAGTTAATTGCAATGGACTGAATGTTTGTGTCTCCCCCAAAATACACGTTTAAATTCTAACCACTAATGTGATGGTACTAAGAGGTGGGCCTTCAGGAGGTAATTAGTGCATGAAGGTGGAGCCCTCATGATAGATTAGAACCATTTCTTTTTTTTTTTTTTTTTCCCCAGAAATGAGGTCTCATGCTGTCGCCCAGGCTGGAGTGCGGTTGGATAATCATATCTCACAGCCTCAAACTCCTTGGCTTAAGCTACCCTCCTGCTTCAACCTCCCGAGTAGCTAGGACTATAGGTGCCTGCCACCATGCTCAGCTAATTTTTTTAATGTTTTCTTTCAAAGACAGGGTCTCACTATGTTGCCCAGGCCAGTCTCAAATTCCTAACCTCAAGCAATCCTCTTGCCTCAGCCTGATTAGTTCCCCTACAAAGGGACCACAGAGAGTTCTTGCAATCTCTTTTCACCATGTGAGGATACAGCTAGAAGTCAGCAGTCTACAGTCAGAAGAGGGGCCTCACCAGAACTTGATCATGCTGGCACCCTGGTCTCAGACTTTCAGTCTTCCAGCCTCTAGAACTGTCAGAAATAAATTTTTGTTGTTTAAGCCCAAATTCACTAAGACAGCACTACAGAGACGCTCTGATAATGGTAAGGAGGCTTTCCCAGTAACCATTCCAGAACTGGGAACAAGCTAAGTTCTTATAAGAGCAGACTTGCTCCAAATTCCAACCAATTAGATAAAGGCCTACGCTGCAATGACAGCGTTACAACTATATCTTTGAATACTCTATTTACATCAAAATATTTATTTCTCCATCTATTTTCATAAGTTCTTACAATAAAAAATAGATCTCTAATCCATCCTTATCTATGATATACATTTTGTGCACACAGTTAAAATAAAAAAGCAAAAGAGGAAGGCAACATTCCTTCTTTTAGAGAGGACATAAACCAGGGAGAACTTGGGCAGTAAATCTCCATTTGGATGAATTAGTTGTTTAATTTACCCAGAAATAAGTCAGTTAGATAACTTTTTCAAAGAGCCAGAAAAAAATTAGATATACAATTCCTAAAAAGTACATCTTCAATCAGTTTCTTCACGTTTTTAGAAGATATTTCGCAGTCTATTTTCTTATTTTAATTTTATTCTGTTGCTCAGAATTTCAGATTAGATTTTCCAAGATTTTCTCTTGTGCTATTTATAGAAAGAAAGGGTGAAGTAACCTTTATTAACTTCAATCAATAGCCACCTTAAACTATCCTAAGGGCTCAGAAATCTCAATCTCCAATTGAGATTCTTTGTGGACATATGGAGAATTGAGCAGTCCTAATCAGGAATGACTAAAAGGTAAAATACAAAATTAAAAAACTTTTAGAAAATAACAGGGGAAAATCTAGGTGACCATGGGTTTAGTTATGACTTTTTAGGTGAAACACCAAAAGCATGATCTAGGAAAGAAAAATGGATAAGTTGGACTTTAGTGAAAGTAAAAAACTTCTGCTCTAGGAAAGTCACTGTAGAAACAAAATGAACACAAGCTAAAGACAGGTAAAAATATTTTCAAAACATTTACCTGATAAAATAATTTTATCCAAGATATAAAAAGAACCCTTAAAACTCAACAACAAATGGACCAGGTAAAAAGTGGGCAAAAGATCTGAACAGACCCTTCGTTAAGAAGATGTACAAATGGCAAATAAGCATATGAAAAGATGCTCAAAGTCATATGTCACAAGGAAATTTGAAATTAAAACAACAATGAGACACCACTACACACCTATTAAAATGGCCAAAATTCAAAGCATGGACACCAAATACTGGTAAGGATGTGACAGGAACTCTCCTTCATTGCTGGATACAAAATGCTACTGCCATTGTGGAAGACAACTTGATAGTTTCTTACAAAGCTAAACATACAAAGTTTTGCTATACAATCCAACAATTTTGGCTGTTAGTATTTACCCAAAACTTATGTTCACACATAAACCTGTGCATAAATGTTTTTGGCAGTTTTTGGTAGTTTATTCTCAACTGCCAAAACTTGGAAGCAACAAAGATGTCCTTTGATAGATGAATGAATAAACAATCCATACAATGTACATACACAATGGAATATTAATTATTTAGTGATAAGAAATGAGCTATTAAGCCATGAAAAGACAAGGAGGAACCTTAAATATATATTAGTAAGTGAAAGAAGCCAAACGCTATATACTATGTGATTCCAACTATGTGACACTTTAGAAAGGCAAGACTATAAAGACAGTAGAAAGAACACTGGTTGCCAAGAGTTTGGGGAGAAGGAAATGAGGAATGGAGAGAGGTAAATAGGTAGAGAAAAAAAATTTTAAGGCAGTGAAATTATTCTATATTATTCTACAACAGTGGATACATGGCATTACATATTTGTCAAAATTCATAGAAGTATAAAATATAGAGGGTAAGTCCTAATGTAAACTATGGACCATAGTTAATAATAATGTACCAATATCAGTTCATCAATTGTAATAAAGGTACCACATCAATGCAAGATGTTAATAATAGGAGAAATGGTGGGCGGGGGAGAGGAAACCTATGGAAATTCACGGTACTTTCAGCTCAATTATTTTGTGAACCTAAAACTGCCCTAAAAATTGTTTGTTACTTAAAAAATAATTAATTCAAAATAATCTCAATGGACAATTAAATACCAGATTAGATATAGCTAAAGGAAAATTAGTAAACTATAAAATGGATCTTTAAAATTGCCTAGAATGTAACCCAAAGATACAAAACTATAAAAACATTAAAAGAGAGGATTTAAGAGGTAAGATAGAATAAGAAAATCTACCACATACACCCTATTTAAGCATAAGCAAAGAGAATATGGATGTGGAGAGATAGGAACACTCCTATACTGCTGGTGGGACTGCAAACTAGTACAACCTCTGTGGAAAGCAATATGGAGATGCTTCAAAGAGCTACAAGTATAACTACCATTTGATCCAGGAATATTGAATTAGTTTCAATATTTAAAAATAAAATATTTGTACCCTCTTAATATTTTGAAATAAAAAAGTCCTACATTCTATATATAAATATAATATATATATATATGCTAAGAAATTTCCAGAATTGACTAAATATGTGAATCTTAAAATTCAGGTAATATAAAATATTTGAAACAGGATATTTAAAAAAAATCCACACATAAACACATAGTAGTAAAATTTTGGAAGATCGAAGTTAAAGAATGAAACTTTAAAACTGCCTTTCAGAAAGAAAAGAGATGAAAATGAGATTGAGAGCACACTCATAACTATCAACAATGCAACGCAGAAAGACCATGGCATAACAGCTTCAAAAACTGAATTAATATAATTCTCAATGCTAGAAAAAATATCAATGTATATTTGCCTGATAGAAAACTGATCAAGATTTTTATACACAAAAAACAATTTCATGTAATATACATTTTTAAATATCACTAGCATAAATAAACAGGAATCAGTTCAACAAAAATTTTTAGCTAGTTGCAAAATATCAACAAAAAATAGCTGAAATGATGTTCTTTTTAATAATAAGACATAATTTATGCAATTTAGCTAGGTTGATATCAATTGGAAAGAAAACAAGTTTAGTAGAATGGATGATTAAAAGACTTTAAGCCAAAAATGTCATGTCTTGTACATATCAAGATTCAGTCTAAAAAATAGTTAAATGACAATAAAATCATAAAATAAAAATATAGACTCAAATATTACTTAGTGTCAAACAATATAGAAAATGAAACTGATTGTTACAATAATCTTGAAGCACAGTAAAGTTTAAGAAGAATTTATGTGGAGAAATTTATCAAGTTAAATTTCAAGTAAAACCAAACTTGAAAAAACTAATGAAATTGATAAAGATTTATGTTAAAAGTATCTATATCTAAAGCAAAAAAATATTGTCTTTGAAGTTTATTCTGTCATAAATTATAATGAAAAACTGTGACTATATACACCATGACCAAAGAGAGCACAAACCTAGCATAGAAAGTGGGATGTGAAAAATGAGCAAAGTGTTATATAAAGAGGAGAGAGACTCTAAAATAGGTTATAAGATATTAAAAATCTATAGGAAATTTGAAATGTGGGCAAAGGATTTTATTTAGGCCTTTGAAACCAACAGATCACCTGAGCAAAATCATCATTATAGGAAAGAAATGAAAACAAATATAAAAATACATTACAGATCCATAATTTTCTATATAAAAAGAAAATTCAAATATATTATGTTTATATTATAGATTGCCTCATATTTTTATATTAGTTTTATGAAGTAAAATATAGTAAAGGAAGGGCAATGCAGAGAAATGCAGCCTGCTCTGTGATTTGGAAATGTGAGCTGTAGGTAGGCAAGAAACACAAATCCAATAACTGCAAGTAACTAAATAATTCATAGTTTGTGGAGATTTAATTAAAGAAACAATAATTACAACTATTGGAAAGAAAGAATGAGCTATGTTACCAAAAAACCACTGTAGCGAAGTTACAAAATGTAAACAAAAAGAAAACAACCCACATTTCAAACCGATGTTGAAGGGAAATGTTTGGGAATGAAATGAATGGCTGACCAAACACTGGATCTCTTCACTTTATCAAATCATTCATATGATGAGGAGGGAGGAGAACACTCTGCATTTTAAAAGGGAGGTAAAGATTTCTTAATAAATGCATTACTTTTTCAGGTACAGTGATTAATTTAATATAAATATCAAAGACTTTAAAAATATATATAATATATGCATATGCAGGAAGATCTGATAGAAAAAGCTCAAAATTAAAGAATTGCTCCATTAGAATAAAAGTTGTCTATAGGTAATTATGTTATAAATTTGTATCAGGGGGCACTAAGGACAGAATATGATATTTGTAAATTACTTAAATGCATAACTATAGATATGAGCTCAGGCCAAAAAAATGTATAATTCTTTTTTTATGTATACATGGAAAAATATATGAAATACACAAATATCAATTCGCAATATTCTTCTGAGCCTACCTTCTTGTAATCATAAAAGTTTATGGATATATTTTTCCGACAGTGGAGATAGTGAGTAGAAGTGTCCTGGTGAGGAAAGTAGTCTAAGAGGTTTATTTTATGTTTAAAGAGACAGAATGTCATAGGCTGGCTAGAAGTCCTCTCTAAAGACAGGAGGTGAAAAGGGACATCAGGAGACAACTTGGGGAGCAGGGGGAATACTATCTGCGTAAGCTGTATAAGCAGGAAGCCAGGAATAGCCAAGAAAAGGCTATTTGTGCCTGGCACAAAGCAAGAAGCCACACAGAGGTAACGGTCCTGAAAAAGGATTAACATCATTAAAAAAAAAGTTAAGTCACAGACTGTTGGCTGAGAGAAGACAACAGGGTTAAAAAAAAATTGTGACTAGATCAGACTTTTAACAATAAATGATTAAGGAGCTCTAATAAACCCAAGTAAAATCAGACAGCAAAGATAGTCTTGGAATTCATGTAAAAGCAAAGATAAACTAATATTTAGCACATGCGGAAAGCCATACAGTTCATAATATGCTAACCAAAGATGGCACGTTTAAATTTTGTGTAAAATGAAAAATGCATATTTTAAATAGTGAAACTGAAGAATTACCAAAGTTCACTTAACGTCCAGGCATGTGCGCATACGCACACATCTCCCCAAATTGAAAATGCTTTTCCATTAATTATATGTAAAGTTTTATGAATTTGTCTTCATAGCATGAGGTCAATGCTCATTTAAGACCTTTTTTTCCCAAAAGTTTTAGCTGTGTTTTAATTTACTTTTAGTTTCCCTGAAGTCAATTCACCATGGCTTCTCAAATGAGTGTATCCAATGAGTGTATTTGAGACACTTAACATTCTTCACATTTCCAAAAATAAATATAAAACATTCATTTAATCAAGAAAGTCAAGATATCTATGAACTAAAACATATTTAAAAAAAAGATTGGGTTGCCAATTTATTAGAAGAGAGAAACTGTTTATTGAGACAAATACCTTTGATTTTAACAAATATCTCAAATTAAAGTATGTAAGATATTTTCATTTTCCAAAGTCAAAGGCCCAAAATACAGAGAACAAAATTATTACATTAAACTTTGTCCACCTTCAGCAAAATAACAGTGATACATTAAAAGTAAAGAAATGTTAAAAATATCCTCAAAGTATGTAGAAGCAATCATGTAACATAACCTGCTATAAACTTTGTTAGAAAGTTTTAAAATTGTGACTTGATTATTAGGCAAATATTGATTTTCAGCAAATTATCTTTCAACAAATTTGTCATTTGTAAAATTGACTTTCTGAGAATTAATATTTTTCTTTCCCAGGAAGCTGACTTAAAATAATGTTGTCACTTTCTCCCTCTTTCTCCATGCTGTAGCCCCATGAGAGCATGTTCCTCAACCCCTCGTGATCCTTTCCAGGAGTCTTGCTTGGATAATGTTTCATTTGTCAGAACACTTTCATTCTCCCTCACTGTTTGCCTAATGAAATCCTATTTATTGTCAGCCAGATGCCAGCTTCAGAAAACAGTCTCCTAGGCCCAGAATAGATAACACTGAGCGTGCACACACATACTTGGTTTGAATATTTGACTAATATGTGCGATAGATAGTTTTTCAGGCAAACATTTATCACCCTCTCCCTTTATCCAGAGGATATTTCTCTGCTCTCTTAATGTTGGGCGTGGTCATCTGAATTGTTAAAGCTGATGGAATGTGGGTTATTTCTGAGCCAAGGCCTTAAGAAGCATCCACCTGCTTTTGCCTGTTGTCTTGTTCTTGCTCTTCTGTTATTTACTACGGGAAGAATGTGCACTGGAAAGCCAGAGAATGAGAAATGCACGGAGTAGAACTGCATCCAGTCTGCATTCTGGAGTCAAGCTGAGCAGAGTCAGAGCCAACCCAGGAAGCTGTAAGTGAAAAAAATAATGATTTGGTGTTAAACCTCTCAGTTTGGGAGTGGGTTGTTAACAACAGTATAATAGCAATAGCTAATAACTACAATGATTTTTTCCCCAACTATACTGAAATAATTCCTGAATGAGTGAATAAACACATGAAAAATAGAAATAACATAATTCCTATACTATAGCCTAAATAAATAAAATAAAATATGAATCACTCTTTTGAAGGTGACTATGCAGTAATTTAAAATGGGTGTAATGAACACTACCTGGGTGATGGGCACACTTACAACTGACTCAAGCATAACAAAATCAATACATGTAACCAAAAACATTTGTACATCTGCAATATCTTGAAATAAAAAAAATGCTGCTTTTAATTGCTTTCAATGTTAACTTTTAATACAATGTTTTATGAAATTTGGAAAAACAATACAGCTCATTATAAAAAGCCACTCTATATAGAGAATTCCAAAAAGCCGTACTTTTAAAATCCCACAAAATAAACCACTTCCACACAAAAAATTATTAATATTCCAAAGAGGTATGTATGTAGATAAATAGATATAAAAATAAGAATAATTTTATAAATAATAGGATTATATTAGTTCCTTTAAAATGAAAATATTATAATTTTACTTGACTTGAGCAGAAAGGAAGATTTTAAAGTGAAACAGAAGGAAATGTTGAACTCCATAAAATATCCTGTCATCTAAAAATAAAATCCTCTTAATATAAAAAAGATATTATAAAAATTAGGAGGATGAAATCATGTTTTTATTTTATATATTTCAAATGTGGATAGTATACTTTGACTTTCTTTTATATAATGTCAGATATTTGATGCTCTCACATTGTCATCAAAAATTTTCCCACCCTGGCCAGGCACGGTGGCTCATGCCTGTAATCCTAGCACTCTGGGAGGCCGAGGCTGGTGGATCACTCAAGGTCAGGAGTTCGAGACCAGCCTGAGCAAGAGCGAGACCCCATCTCTACTAAAAATAGAAAGAAATTATCTGGCCAACTAAAATATATATAGAAAAAATTAGCTGGGCATGGTGGCACATACCTGTAGTCCCAGCTACCCAGGAGGCTGAGGCAGTAGGATCGCTTAAGTCCAGGAGTTTGAGGTTGCTGTGAGCTAGGCTGATGCCACGGCACTTACTCTAGCCCGGGCAAGAGAGCGAGACTCTGTCTCAAAAAAAAAAAATAATAATTTTCCCGTCCTGATTTTTCTTGATTTCATGATTGTTGATATTTATTGAATTTACATTCCATTGTGTAACCATTTTTCCCACAGATGCTTAGACATACCTAAATTCAATACTTACCCACAGTTCTTTTTCAAGGACTTCATCACTGAGTTCTTTATTTAGATTAATCTCTCATCTGAATTTCCTTCAGATGACAGTCATGAATGCATTATTACATGAGTTCTTTCATGCTTGAGAATGTATATCAATAGTCTCTAACCTTAAATGATGTATATCCTAATTGTCTTATGTCATTGAATGTCTCTGTTTAAAAATCTAAGGCCAACTAGACTTTTTTCCCCTTTATAGGTTTCTAGATATTTCCTACTTGAAGAATCCTTGGTTTTCACATAAATTGCAATAACTTACATGCAAATATATTAATATTGTTATTGATTATTCTAAATCAGTGCTTCCTGGAATTTAATTTTGCTTTTTTATAAATAAATTTAATTCTTCCTTCATTTCAAGAATTTTTTCATATCATTGGCTTGAATATATATATAATTTTTTTGTTTGTTGAGTTTCTGAAAAAATTTCCAATGACATAAAAAAGTGCTTATATTAAAATTGTAGGTAAAGCGTGGTTGTAAAACTGATATGAGAGAAGACATTCATTTTTATAGAGAAAAACAGAAAGCAAAAGGAGATTGTGTAAAATGTATATTGAAATGATTCAATGTTCATACAGTTTTCATGGATGATTTGTGTTTATATCTCTCTCCAATACACATTTTCTTGTTTGTTTCTTTTTTTAATAATGAGCTTTTGGTGCTCCAAAATAAAACAAAATAGAACACAACTTATAGTCAGACTGGTTGGGTGTCAAAATTCAGCTCAAGCTTTTATTAAATGATCTTGGGAAAGTTTCACAGATTCATTGAGATTCAGTTTTCTCATCTTAAAGTCAAGAATAGTAAAAACTATTCCACAGGGTCATATGAGTTAAATGAGATAATGTACTTAGCCAGTATCAGAAAATAATAAATATCCAATATAATACATCACATTTATTATGTTTATAATATCTCCATTGCTGCCATCATAGTCCAAGTAACCTTTACTATTTCTTTCGGTACTCATATTCACCAAGTTATTCTCCATACAGTAACCCATAGTGTTCTTACAAAAATAATAAAAATAATTTGTCATTTCCCTGCTTATGAAGTCAATAAAATCAATTTTGTGAACAAGGGTATAAAAATATTCATGTATTTGCTTTTCTCACTAATTACTCCTGCAAACACATGTGAATATAACAAAGAGGCTCCAAATCTCCCTCTTAAGCTACTTCTAGCTCTCATTTTCAAGAACCTTAAGCATTTACTCTAAACAAATTAGTCTCTCCTGAGACTGGAACTTTGTGATCAGAGAGTAAATTGGAACAATTATTCTGGGAAGGAATTTGGCAATAATTCCTAAAATGTACACACAGTCTTTGAGCAAGTCTATCTTAGAATTTATTCCTATATTAACATATAGGAAGCATATAAATGCAAGTATTGTATGTATAAAGTTATATGTGCTAAAAAGCTAAAGAATATTGTTTGCTTCATTTTTATTA
>CM052439.1:115478271-115570772 GCA_028533085.1 Varecia variegata
AGTCCCATCCAACCCTCTATCATACTTGCTTTTGGATAGCATCATTTTAGTATAGTATAGGGTGTAGCACAATTTGATTATTACCCAATTGATAAATATTATTGTTGTTTGTAGCCTTTCTAGTAATAAAAATGAAGCAAACAATATTCTTTAGCTTTATAGAACATATAACTTTATATATACAATACTTGCATGTGTGTGCTTCCTGTGTATTAATATAGGAATAAATTCTGAGATAGACTTGCTCAAACACTGTATGTACATTTTAGGAGTTATTGCCAAATTGCTTCCCAGAAAAATTGTTTCAATTTACTCCTTGATCATAAAGTTCCAGTCTCAGGAGAGATTAATTTGTTTTGAATAAATGCTTAAGGTTCTTAAATAAATGCTTAAGATTCTTAGAAATGTGAGTTACTAGGGAAAAGGATGCTAACATTTATGAAACATCAATTATTATATGCACTATTCTATTTGTAAATAGGTAATTTTTGTTTTAATGTTCATGGCCGTGCTGTGATTATTAGTTAGTAAACCAAGATTCAGAGCGATTATGCAATTAGGCAAAACTAAGAAGTAATAGATACAAGGCTCATAAACAGATACCTTATTCTGAAGCTTCTGAGCTTTCTACGACATCCTGCAACCTTTACATAAGCCACAAAAACTGGTATGCCAATAAAACAAACTAGCAACCAATCCTTTAAAAATATCAAAATCAAAGAAAAAAATCTTTTTTTATTCAAATTGTATTGATTGCAAATATTTAAAAATGCTACCTTTTCAATATGACTGGGAAATGTTTTGTTTGTTGAATAGAGGTTAACATATCAGTGTTAACCAAATTATTTCAGAAAATTCTTGTTTCAAGATAACTCCTTTTATAAATTAGGTATCTGTTTAGTACCACTCTCACTGTGTTAATTCATGATGCAATTCATCATATTGTAATATTATGGAAATAGTATCTTTTTATTTATTTTCAGACACCTGTAATTGATCCAGAAACAAACTGCTACATTTGAAATGAAGCTAGCAATGTAAAATGAAAGAGCAAGGGGTTCTTTTCTTCATCTGCTTGCTCATGGCCAGCCTAATTAAATTGTCTAGTCTGAAAATATCCAATGGTAAATGCTGTTGTTATTCTGAAACACTATAAACATTTCAATGAAATGTTACTCAGTTCATCATAATGGAGTCTTTGGGAGGTATCCCCCAAAATATAAATAAATTAGAAAATGTATTCTCAGCTCCCAGATCATTGTATACATTATAGTATCATATGATTTGTTTTTCTCTGCTATTTTCCAACATAATTATATCAGTTCATACAATACAAGCCATTAAATCACAATAAGAAGAGGTCATGGGGTGAATTCTGTTTTGTGAAGCTCTTATATGTAATAACAGTCAATTTTGCTATCAAATGTGCAAATGATTAAGGAAATAAGCCTATATGAGGAAGAAAATTTAATATAGATAGGAAATGCTGATCTTGTATGCAATCAATCAGATCTCGAAAATGTAAAAATTTATAGTTATACATTAACATTAACTTAATCTAGTGTAATATAGCTGTTTATCTTGATTTGGGGGTATATAAGGAGAAAATTGTTCAGACCTAAAGAGAGATTTCTTGACAGTAGAAGTAAACTCCAACGCACTACTGAAAAGATTTTAAAACAAAAATAGTTTCCTGTCTGAAATTATTTCAATATGGCCTATCCACCCCCAAATCTGTATTCTGCTCCTGCTGTGTAATATAACATAAATGCATACAAGGGCACAAGAAAAGACAAGAGGCCTAGATTGTGTCCTCACAGAACTGCAATGTAATTGGGGTACTTATATACAGGCACATAACATAATTAATAAAACCAAGGTGTAAGCCCAAAGCAAATGAGTCAATACATGTAGGATTAAAAGGAAGGAATAATTACTGATGGAGGAGGTGGTGAGTGTTTGACAGAATTTAAACTGGAACTTGTATATGAGATGAATCTACAAAAGGAGTGAAGAGGGAATTCTACGTAAGGTTAAGAATATGTACAACAGAATGAAATCAGAGAAACGTAGGGCATGAGACAGTAACGTGCCCATATTACTTGGAGTAGAGCATTTATATACAAGACTATTTGGAGATAAAATTGAATACATCGTTTGGGACCAAGCTGTTATTATTGAATGCCAGATTAAGAAGCACTATTTATTTTTTATGGTCAGTGAAAAATTACATAGTCAAAATAATGCTTGACAAAGACTAATTTTTTATACTTGTCAGTGTATTAAGAAGTGTGTGTGGGCAGGAAGAGTTAAGAAGACAAAGAATCAGGAAAGAGAATACTACTTAGGAAGTTGTGAATACTGTAGTTTGGGTGTTTCAACACCCATCCCCCTCTCTTTTTTCTTACCCTTCCTTAACTATAAAGGATGGTAAACTGAAAAACACATCCTCCCAGACTTCTCACCAAGTAGGAGAAACCAGGTGACAATTCTGGACAATCAGGCAGAAAAAGAGCTTTCTTAGGAAATCTGGAAAATCCTTAGCTTTCCTGGTATAGTTGCTGCCCATTCTCTTTCTTATAACTTTTACCCTCCTGCCGGGAAGGGAGACATAATGTCAGCCAAACCACTGGGGCCTTATGTGAAAAATGGCCGAGAGAATAATAGAAACCTTAACTTGGACACCCTTCAGATCTTAATCTGATTGGCATATTTGTACATAGGCACATATAATTGACAAAGCCAGCAATCACATACTTCTAGATGTCTTGTTTGTATGTGATTTTTTTTAAAAAAAATAACTCCTATTTGGTTAAACCACTCTAAAGTTGCAAATAAGCTGACACATAAGCTATTGTAAACAATCCAGGTGAAACATAAAGAACATACAAAACCAAATTATATAGGAGAGATCAAAACACTAGTGGGTTCTCCTATTCCTGGGAATAATGAATTAGCGTTACTCCACTGTGAATTAGATGAGGGAGTTTGAATAAGAAGTAGTAGTCCAAAATGAATCCAACCTCTCTGCCTTTCCCCCAATCTAGATGATCAGAAAAATAAAAACACCATTAATAGAAATCATATTTTCCTAAGGAAAAGCACTGAAGTAGAGCAGCTTTCCAGGGTCTTGACAAACCTATGACTTTATGATCAGAGACAGCTATTAAATTCCTAAAAGTAATCATACGGAATATCATAAAAATAAGAATTAAGAAGTCATATTTTATTTCCCTAAAGGACCTCAAAAGGATAGTATAAACACATTCACTGCACATATCATTACTTTCCAGATATATTTTGACTTCTCCTTTTTTCATTCCCTCTGCTTCTGATTTCAAGCCACCATTATTACTCTCACCTGAACTATTGCAAGAGACTGCTAACTGATCTTTCAACACCCACTCTGTCTGCCTTCCATGCAGTCTGTTCTACACAAATGGCCAATGTCATTTTTTTTTATTCTTATTTCAGCATATTGTGGGGGTACAAAAGTTTAGGTTACGTATATCGCCCTTGCCCCCCCCAACTCCCGAGTCAGAGCTTCAAACAACACCCAATCAATGTTATTCCTAAATGTGCTCTTAGGTGATGATCAGTGAAACCAATTTGATGGTGAGTACATGTGGTGCTTATTTTTCCATTCTTGGGATACTTCACTTAGTAGAATGGGTTCCAGCTCTTTCCAGTAAAATACAAGAGATGCTATATCACCATTGTTTCTTATAGCTGAGTAGTACTCCATGGTATACATATACCACATTTTATTAACATAAATCTGATTATATCATCCTGTTGCTTAAGAAACTTCCATGGCTTCCTCTTGCCCTTCAAGGACTAATTCTTGAACATGGTTCTCAAGATATCTTGTGGTATGACCCCCGCATATCATATGAAGCTCACTCACAATGACTTTCTCTCAGGTCGTTCGAACATCCTGCCCACTTTCCTCTGTACCTTTGCACACACACATGCATGTGCATATGCAGCTTCTTCATCTGTACAGATCTCTCCACCCACACCCTCCTATCTCTTATGCTTCTCCTTCTGGTCTCAGCTCAAAAATTACTACAACAGAGAAGCTACCCCTGCTTCTCTGCTGAATCAAACCCCTTTATCTTATAGTTTCACGGCCCTTTTATACCTCTTCTTCCTTCATAGCACTCATCCCAGCAGAAAGTTCTCAGTCATTTATGTGATTACTGTGATTATTTTCTCTCTCTCAAACTTGAGTGTCTAGGTTCTCACAGAGGGTCTTACAGATTAAGAGCTAATGAATATTTGTATAATGACTGATTACTCTGAATTAATTCCAGGCAAATGGTTCTCCATGAGCTCAGGGTCAATGTCCATTTTTACTCCACACTGTAGCATCAAGAATGAGTGAATGAATAAGTAGGATAAAAAGACAAGGTAGGAGAGGCATTTATTTTTATGGCTGGTGGGAGGCAAAGACATAAAAACAGGCCATAGAGATACTATGTAATATGATTGTGAGATAATTGGAAAGAGGGATAAAATATAAACAAAAATAAAAGAGACCCACAGTCTAGCCTGAGGAAGGCTCAGCTTGGAAAGCGGGTAAAATAACTTTTTTTTAGAAGAGGTGGCATCTGAACTAGACCTCAAGAAATGCATGGGATTTAGTCAGGTAATGAGAAGAGGGATGAAATGTCATTCTTGTGTAATCATAAGAACCACGTTTAATCAATAGCAAGGATATTTAAAAGGGAACATCAAATGGCCTCAATGGCTATTGCCAAGCACTCAGTTGGAGAGTTTCAGCTTGGAATGATGAAAGAGTTCTAGAGATGGATGGGGGTGATGGTTGCAGAATGATATAAATGTACTCAATGCCACAGAACTGTACACTTAAACATAGTAAAAATAACAAATGTTGTGTTATGTATATTTTAACACAGGAAAATTTTTTCTGGAAAAAAAAAGAACTCAATTGAACTGATTTAAGCTAGATAGGCTACATAATAGTTGGGTGACTTTGGACATAGCCTTAAACGTCTTAACCTATTTTCTTATTTGTAAAAGGCAGGTATTATTCCTGACATCATAGAATTAAATAGGATAATCAGAATCTGACAAGTAGTGAGTGTTCTATATGGGTACAGAAATTGCTGTATTTATGTATGTTGAGAAAATATCTCAGAGATACTTAAATTGGTGGAGTCTGCTATTGCCTTAAGGAATTTTGATAAGTCAATATTGTAGGAAAGCACTTGCATGAATAAATGAAGATAATGATGAAGATTAAGTAGAAAGTTTAGTTTGGATATTTATAAAAGTGCATCAGTATCATCTCAACTCAGCTTTGGACCAAGAAGGCCCAAATATTGATCCAAGTTTCCAGAAATATTTAGCTTGGGAATGAAAAACTTTCATCTTTCAACTTTTGACAATTTTGTTAGCTTCCTTAATTTAATTTATCTTCCATATTGTATGAGGAGGTTTCCATTAAAAAATTGAATAGTTGTATCAAGTGGCAATGCAATCAATTCTTTTTCCTGACAGTTTTAGCTGTTGTTTTATCTTATTGAGGAAAGAGCAAAGGTTATATTCTTTGAAAAATGTACCATCATACATTTTTGTTATAACTTTTCGTTTTTAAAAAAACTTGGTCCAATTCATCAAAGCTATGATTTATATTGCAGTTTTAAAATAGTGACTAAATCTGGACCTGGACTGCATGTTAAGTTGCATTTCACTGAATTATGTAATCCTCACTGGTCGAAGGGCAATGGAGGAATGTAAATTTGAAGGTTATACAGTGCATAGCTGGTTGAAGCTGTTTCATGGTTGGATCAAAATGTGAATAAACTCACCCCATATGGTAGTATTCACCAGCATTAAAAAAGCAAAATGGTTAAAAAAGAGTAATATGGCACTCCCATTTTATCAGTTACAGTACCTAACCAAAATCAGAAAGGATACAATCTGCATCAATTCTATGATCATTTTTATTCAACTGGATTTATTGCATATATATAGGGCACACATTAATTTGGTAAGAACTTCTTAGGTTCCCTATTCATTGTAGTTTTTGCTAAGTCAAACTCAAATTTAAGAACTAAAAGCAATTAAAAATTCCAGTATTTGCATGGCACTTTGAATTAATGGGATAGTTAGGAGAGTGAATTAATGTGCCATTTTGTAACTCTAAAAGAATTGTAAACACCGAGCGCATCAACTTGAAAGCAAAAAGAAAACAAGGTTTTGATATAATGACTCTCTAATCATCATTTGTTCCATCATCACTCTTAAGTAACAGCAGGTATAGTTTAAATATAATCAATATAATCCTAATAGAGTTATGTCTCTAGTGTAACAAGAGAAAAATTGAGAGAAATAGCATGAAAAACAGAGGAAAATCAAGCAGAATCCCTCAATTCCTGTCTGAGCATCCCACCATGGGTACTTCATGCCCCAGGAAACAGGTATATGTTTGGAAAACAAGGCCAGGCTCTAATTCACATAGTCTAATCTGGGTCAGGATTTAAGAGGTAAAGGCCCCACTGGAGTTCAAGAATGTATATGTGCTTGCCCTATTCTTTGCATAGCTCCCTTGAAAATATATGGTGGAAGAAGGGGGATAGCTCAATACTCAGGGCACGTGAGTCCCACCTAAGTATTATCAAAATGCAACCTACGCTATATGTGGTATATATTGTGGTAAATAGTGTATAGAAAGCAGATCAAAATGAATGTGGGTAAGTTCATGTAGTAAGAGGGTATTATGAATTCATTTTAATATATTAATGATATATAACAATATGCTTATTGCTATATTAACAACAATAAATTAAAAAATAAAGAGAAACTATGTTTACACATCTGTCATGTGACAGGTGCTATGTTGAATCCTGGAAATACACAGGGAATATAACCTGGTCCTGCCACAAAGAGTTTAGATCTAATGACAAATGATTTAAATAGTTAGATTATAAATACTGTTGAAATAAAAAGAGAAATATTTAATCATGAAGTTCATGGAAGTCTTCCTAGAGGAGAGTTCCTGAAATGAGTTCTGAAAGGTAAGGACAATTTAGCTGAATAAATAAGGAGGTGCAAAAAGGGTAATAAAAACCATAAGATGGGTAAAACAACAGAACTGCAAGTCATTATTACTAAGATTTGAAGTTTGAGTTAAGAAGTGGAGGTTGAGTGAGAAGGCAGGTCACTAGAGGCTTGTGTTGCCATACAAAGTAGATTGAACTTTATATTGTGTAGGAGAAAAGGTACTCCACCATGGGACCTGGACATCGCTGTGTGTGCTTCTCAAGTGTACCAGATTGCAAGGCTTATCCATCTCCAGACACTGAACAATTTCTGTAGACACGTACACAAAAAAATAGGTCAATACAACTACAGTGTAACTACTGTGTAATGGCTCACATTCCAGAGGGCAAGAGGAGCTGGCTTGTTTGCTTCTTACTACAATGTGTGCTCTTGCTCCAGAAGCACTGGGTTCCTGTATTCTTCAGCTGATACATAAGCCCATTGTACATAAGTAGCATTCATCCAAGCCCAGGGCTTGGGAGCAAGGGGAATTGACCCAAATATGCTGATGCTCATGGTGCTCTTTGGGCCATAGATACTAAAGTCCTTTGACTCTGGAGTCTTCTGCCAACATCCAAAATATTATGGCAGGCTAACTTAATTATTTTGCAAGTAGAAGTAAAATTGCATGCTCTTCTCAGTCCTTGACATTTTGTGGTAGCCTTAAGAGTAGATTTTAGCCAGACATGTTTCTTAGCCTTGGAACTATTGACACATTGGGTTGGACATTTTTTTTTTTTTTTTTGCTGTATTATAGGAAGTTTAACAGCATCCTTGTCCTCTACTAACTAGATGTAAGTAGCATCCCTCCAATGTTACAACCAAAAATGTATCCAAACATTGCCAAATGTCCCCCAAGAGAACTACTGGAGAAGGGAAAGACTAGAATTAGAGGACTCTGCTAAAAGAATATTGTAATATGTACAATAGTGGCTGGAATTAGGAGGGTGATAATAGGGTTGTGTTAGAGAAATCAAACTCTAGAACAATTCAAGAACAAATTTGAGGTCTGATTAACTATGCATCATCACTATAGTAGACAAACCTATCTATGGAAAGCCTAGCCTATTAACATCTTTTTGGTCCATACTGTGGCAGAGCAGATAGTTAGTATACCCCTGAGGCAAGATCATAAATTTCTGTAGCTATCTATTCCAGGATAATACAAATTTCTTTCAACACTTTTTCTTGATAGGTATTAGAAAAAAAACAAAACTTAATTTGACAGGTCTATAGCCAAAGTCCAAGTTCTAGGGACTATACTTATCTGTTTTAGGAGAGAGTCCATATCTACCAAGCAACTGCAACTCAAGTAACTCTTTGGTTAACTATAGTATTCTGCCATCATATGCTATGATACATTTGTTTTTGTAGGGGGTGGGCTTATGAAGTGTATAGAGATATGGTGGATACCATAGCTCCTGCATTCTTTGAATCTTTAAATGGGATGATAATTATATAACCAAATCTTTTCTAACCGAAATTCAGTTGTTTGTGATTTACTATCTTGGTCAGATTCAGAATATTGTTACTTTCGTGTGCTTCCACTTTCATTTTCCTACCATGACAACTCTCAACATGGTTCATGGAACCAACATAAAAGTTGTGCTGGCTGCTAAGTATCACCACCCCAATTGTGCACTCAGTTCAAGAAAATGGCCTGAGGTTTGGTCCATAGACACACTGGACATTTGTGAAATGTGCTTGCACCAAGACTTCATTATTAGTGGGCCTCCATATGCTCTTATTCTAAAGGGAGGTGTTGGGGTCATGATGATATTTGGGTCATCTGAATCAATATCAGCTCAAATCCCATCTCCAACAATCCTGTAAGAATTTGAATGCTGCCTTTTCCACAAAGGCAATGTATTCTAAAAAAATGGCCATAAGTCCCTTTGTAGAAGGATTGGGGTAATTACTAAGCCATGCTACAGAACTGTAGGGTCTTTTCCCAAAGAAACTAGTCTCCCTTTTGTTCAATATGCTTTGGGTTTGAGAACTGGGTCAAGACCAGAACCTAGGTAAAGCATTATAATTTTCCATTGTGGTGAATGAGTTTAACTTTCTTTTCTTTGTTCTTGATATTTTCCTATAAAGCAGGAAGCACCCTGGGTTGGTGTTCAACTATCTAAAGCTTAGGATCACCATGATCTGTTATCCAAAACCATACATTTCTGTCAGTCAAGGCACTCCAATTACCATTAAGTCCATGCTCCTCTCAACTGCAGTTCACCTTGGCTCTCAGCTGACTTCTGCTATTTGGAATTCCTATCATCTCCGTTGGCACCAGGAGCCCAAATTCATAGCAATCCACTTCTAGCCTCTTAATAATGCATGTGTCCCCTTCACTGATGAATTTCTATTGCTTTACAGAAGAACATATCAGCTGGGATCTGCAGAAAGCCAAAGTCAGCTATTGTGTACTCTGGTCTAAACATCATTAATCAATTATAATATGCCTACTCCCTGAGACTTTTGACCTCTTCTCTATACTTTTCTAATGCAGTTTCACAGTTCTACCTCATTTATTGTGAGCCATTTTTATTTCAAACCTTCAAAGAACCTTAATAGAAATGGAATGAGATAGTCTTCAATTTTCTGTGTTTTGAATCCTGAGTCATGGGCAGGTACCTTTATCTCAACAGACTTTACCTTGTTCTATATTCTGCCTTACCTTGGCATCCAACACTGTTAAAATCTATTCTTAGACACGTTATCCTAGTTCTTGCCAGCTTATGTTAGCTAGGTCTGCAGCTCTTTTGATAAATGGTCCCTTTATCAGGAAGTAGCAGGGATAATAAATACTCTTATTCAGGCCCTCGGCCAATACTTTCTCGATAAGATGAACTTTGCTATTGGTTTGGAAGCAGAAAAGGAATTCAAGGACTGATTTAGTTAAAAAGAACCATCATCTTGTAAAATCTTGGCCTTATATGAAGTCATTGTGTGGTGTCCAGATGTTGGGAAGTCACTCTTCTCTAGCAAGGGAGAGGAAGTCATTTATGTTGGCCCCGAGGGGTTAGGAGAATCTTTGGGCTCAAATAATCTCAAGTGCATCCACCAAAATACACTTACCCAGGACTCAGGGCTCCCTTACTTCCCTATCAAGATTCTGATTTTAGCATAGGGAACTTGCCAGCACTATGAATTCAACCTTCTTTGTTAATCTGCTTCTCTTACTATTAGTACCTGGGTCTAAGTTTTACTACAATCTATTCCCTGGCTATATAAAGTAAGTGCCTTAAATACTGCTGTGGAAGTTATGTTTTGAGTTGACAGGTGAACTGAACCTTTCATTTTCTTTCTTCAACATTTTAATGGCAATTAATAGCCAACAATACTTCAATCCCTATGATTATCATTGTATCCACATCAGCCAAGTACTAGAGACATTGCACAAATCACTGCATTTCCTTCTACATTTATGCAATTTCAGTTCTTACAAGTGAGATATGTAGTGAGTTTGATATGACAGCAAGCAAGGAATTATCATTTCTCCAAGAACCACCAGTAATAGGTTACTTGTTACCATCTGGCCATCAGTGATCCAATTTTAATATCCTATCCTAAGAGCCTGTATGTTAAGACTACTTCTGGTACCACCTGTTATAAGTTGAATTTCCCAACAAGCAGAATCTGAAACAAGGATTTAATGAAAGTAGTTATTTGGGAGGCAATACCAAGAAGCACTGGTAGAAAGGTAGAAAAATAAGATAGGAAAGGGAAGGAAGCCAACAAAGGATGCTGTATGTGGCAAGTGACTGCAAAAGGCACCTGGGTCTCAATCCTAGTGGGAAACTCTGCGTAACAGTGTAGCACACACCTTGACATTATTCCATCTGACAAGCCAGTGAGCTGAGATATTTTTCCATCATTTCCCATCAGGCAGTCATTGGTTGAGGGCTGCTTATGAGGGATAGGTGGATACATGTCTGCCTGACAGTACAAGCCTGCCAGGCTTACAGATGAAGAGGGTTATAGGTGTAAGGAAGAGCCTTTAGGTAAAGAGATGCAGGTGCTTCCACTTGAAAGCTTTCAGGTCATCATGCATGGAAATAGTAAGAACTGAGGAAATATTAGCAGGCCATCTTCACTGTATGTTACCTTTTGTCATTTCAAGGCTACAAAATAGCCTTACTTCAGTACTTAAATGCCTAGTCCCACGTAATTCTCAAAATTTCCAATGTGAATCAAAGTTATCACTACTCCACTTCTCCTTTGGAAAGTGATCATCATTGCCTTTCTTTCTGTGCCAGCTCCTTTCCCCATGTTATTTTGCTGAGTCCAGTCTCTGATCTCTCCAGAGTTGTAAAATGGAAAGGAAGAGAATTGGGAAAGACTGGAAAGTTCTGATTTGGCTGGAACTGTCACAAGCCAGTGTCAAGTGCTCTCCGGACCTGACCAGTGTATAAGACGTATTCTTTACCTGACGGGCAGTCTTGTGGGTACTTTGGTACCCCTGCCCCTCAGTTCCATTGATTCAACTTTTCTGACTTGTGTCTTTCTCCTCCTGCAGGCCATAGGAATCCTTGGCTATAGTTTCTCTGTCCTGAGGCTTAATTATTTCTCTAAAGGGTCCTATGAGGCAGGATTTAAGATCACTCCATGCTGGTTCTCTCTGGTGTGTATAGACTACATCTGCCCACAGAAAATTTTCCTAGTCCCTTTACCATGCCAAAATCTGAAAATGTGGTTCACTCATGCAGCCATCTGTCTTTACCTCCACCACTGAGGCAGTGAACCAGCCCACTTCTTGCCTTTTAGATATTCGTGTATGGGAGTTGAACATCAGCAGCCTGCCTCCCTCCAACTGAAGGAGATGTATATGCAACTCTTTGAATGGTATTAATCAAGTTATTCTTACCAGGCTTACGGTGATGGGCAGAAATCTCTGGCCCTTTCCCATGGTGGGAGAGGGAATTTTTCCAGGCTATCCTGCTGACAAACCCTCCTCAGCTTTTTTCTCAACTCTATATACCTGCAATGTATATGAGGGATTTAAGAATTATTTGACATAGTCATCTACTTTTTGCAAAACCCTCCATGGTGGTCTATCTCATATTTCACGATGGCTTCTGATATCTACTGTCATGAGATCTCAAACAAAATTCAATCTTAACAGCATAGTATAGATATTTAAAAAAAAAATCAAACAATTCCTGGAAATTCAAAATGTGGTTGAAGAAATAAACATAATACATACTCATTATAGAAAAATTATGAGGAAAAAGTATAGAAAGAATAGACAAAACAACAAAACATGCCACGTAACTCCAGTAACCACAGACAGCCAACAATATGTTATTTTGATTTACTTATACCCAGCTATTTTTTAGTCCATGCATATGGTTCTTTACATGTTATGGTAATACTCTACATATAAATTTCCATCAGGACTTCTTTTGACCTAACTCTGGAATTTTCCAAATTATTCTAACACACTTCACAAACAGGTTAATAGAGATAAACTAGCCCTTTGGGGAAATGTGCCACAATTTATTTCACTCTTCCCCCATCGTTAAACATTATGATTAGCTCCAAATTTTAGCAACTAATACCATAAACACTGTCCCCCTTAACATCTTCCCCTGGGCTTATGATCTAGTCACAGAGCATAATTATTGGCTTAAAAGGAAACCCTTAACATTTAAAGGCCTCTCACTGGTCTAAACCCACCCCCTTCCCTGTTGTTTTATACTGGTAGGATAAAGTTGAAAAGGCTGAAAAGAGGTCAGAATAGATCAGAGGCCAAAGCCGCAGTCTAGCAGCCACTGCTGAGACCTTTGAAAGGATACGGAAGAGCACAAGGCACAAGGATGCTCACATCTGACAGGCAATTTCATAGGATTTTTTTGGCTAAAATGATCACGTTCGGTTTATAGATTTGAAGACAGAAGTACCATTTAGAGACTCGGTTCTTTAGTTTAAGACAGGGCTAGAAACCTCAAAAGCTAACAGTTAGGCAGGCCACATAAAGAAATGAAATGAGCTGTGAGAGTCTGCAGCAAACTGGAGAGCTTGTGCTCCATTTGAGGTAGGAAATCACTGCTCAACCTCAGATAGGCTTATCAGATTTAGCAAACAAAATTACAGGACGTTCAGTTAAATTAGAATTTCAGATAAACAAGGGATATGTTTTACTATAAGTATGTCCCAAATATTGCACAGAACATAATTGTACTAAAACGTTATTTGTTGTTTACTGAAATTCTAATTTAACTGGGCATCTCATATTTTATCTGAGGTCAGGATTGCTAGCTCTTCAGGTCTTTCAAGAGCCAGCAGAAATCTAGAGTTTTTGTGAAATCTCCTGATTTCTAAATTCTAGCAACTAGTTCAAAATGGTTTAAAAACACATCTGGGGGCCAGATGATGGCAGTAGGCCATCAGTTAGGGATGTCTGATGTTAGATTATGATCCAGAATCCAGGCTATAACATATCTGCCATTGAAAGGAACAGTTACAATACATATTAATCATATCTTCTTCGTGCCAGTGATTTTCTCAGAGCAGGTGTGGACAGGAGAAATGGAAAGAAAAAAAATGTCGTCACAATACTTTCAGAGGAAGTTAGAAAAAGGAGGAAAAGGTTGGAATCCTTTTGGACAAAAGAGATTCTGGATACCAAATACAAACTCTTCATACTTGATTATTTGGATAGAGCCAGCCCTTGTACCTAGAAAATTCAAGATATGTCCTTAAAATTCAAATATGTTTCATTAACCATAGTCAGGCCAACCATTTTAAGGTAATATCAAGAAAAACATTTTTTATTCTCTATTTAAAGCACACAAGGAAGAAATTCCAAAGGAAAAAATGAAAAGCTAACTAGAGTTAGCATTCACCAGAATAAAGGTAACTGTAGCTTCATTTTAAATCTGTTTGTTGATTAAGCATATTTATGTTTCTTCGGTACTAAAGTTGAGACAATTTTAATTGAAAAATCTATTATATCTCTACTAGGCAAGAATGATTTCCTCTGAAGATGTGCAAATCCCAACTTCCTAATTAAAATAAAACAATGGCTTTCTAATCAGTTGTGGGAGGGAGACATTTAGAGAGTTACCATGAAGTACTTCACAAGGAACAACATTAAAAATGATAAATATAGGTAGCTGAACATTTTGCTGCTGCTAAATTGAATTCAGTGGATAGGTGAAAGAGGTCTTATTTTCTTGGTGCCAACCCTTGATGCATCCATATAAATTGTCTGGCATGTACAGTATTATGAATCTAATAGCTTTGCTCCTATAAAGTAATTCCAGATGAGGTTTCCTGGATATAATTTCCAGAGTATTCAGCATATAGAATTTAATTCTTACTTTTGCCAGAATAGGACTAACAACGTACACTTTCTAACAAAAAGGAGTGAACTTTCTAACTAACTTTACCTGAGGTCTGAGCCTTTAGTTCCGAGATGAATTCCAGAGTCAGTTGTTTAATTTTTTAAACAATGACCAAGTATAAATATGTATTCAATCAGGGATAACATTAAAAATCTTTAGCCTTACATATGGCATAAATAGTGACCAACCAAAGTGGATACCAACTCAAACAAAATAGATATCTGCTGTTAAAAAATAATTGTATTCCTATACCAATATATCAGCACCGTATACAATCCAAGAAGAAAAAAATTAAGTCCAGACTCTGCCTTCAAGAACTATTTCCTTTAACTGAAGCTTATATGAGAAGGCAACCTCTCTGATTATGATTTAACTCACCCATTGTTTTGTTTACTGGCTCATGGGGATAAGGTTCAGGGCAGAAGGGGAGGAAAAATCAGAAAGTGAAGCATCATCACAACTATCCAGTTGTCTTCTTGACCATTGTTATGGGCAATGGGGTGGTGTGGTTCGCAAACTAGGTGCAAGTATTCTTTTCCTAGTAACCATGCCCCTTTCTAAAGTATGATAACTGTGAGGCTCCTCCTGTCCAGAAAGGGCTATCTATTACACTGACGTTTGAATTTGTGCTGGCCTCATGATTTGCTTTGACCAACAGTGGAAACGTAGCAATTCTGAGCCCTAGCCCCAAGAGGCATGCATGCTTCCAGGTTTTACTTTGGAATTTGCTGCCACAACGCAAACGAGCCTGAGCTGCTGGACAGATGATGATGGCACACGGTCCAGTCACCCCTGTGGCCCCAGTTGAACTTCCAGCTAACTACAGATGCATAAAAAAGCCCAGCCAAGATGAATCATGGCCAGATCAGCAAAGGCACCCAGCTGACACATAGACTTGTGAGATACAATAAATGATTGCTGTTTTAAGTCATGAATATTTGAGGTGGTTTGTTATGCAGCAATAAGTAAGGAATACAGTTGGACTGGCTTATTGGGGAAAAAAGCAGAAACTATGGTTTTTATTAACAACAAAGAGAGAGATATACTAATGTCCCAAGTTACACAGAAGTCTCAGGAATGTTTCAGAAATGTAAGCCAGTCTTCACTTTTGTAGTGCTGATGTTGACAAAAAGGTAGCTGTTTGAATAAAAAAGAGTTTGGTTGGGGGGTAAAGATTGCTTTTGTGCCATATTACAGTGAGCAATGGAGAAATAAATTTGCAATCAATGGCCTCTATATTATTTTTCACATTAATGTTACAGATAAAAATAGGTAGAAATCATACTTTCAGAAATCTTTTCACTACAGATACCAATGTACTCTGTGAAAATCTTCTAAAATTGAAATGGATCTAATAAAAAGATATTTCTTCAACGATATTTCTTAACACATTAACGTCCATGTTTTTAACTCATGCTAGTTTTTAGCCCGAAGTCTCATTAAGCAAAACCTGGGAAAAACCTTGCAGTTGGTTTGTGAAAATCTTACTTGTTGATGTTCTTATTGTTACAATTAATATTGCCAATTTAATTCTAAAAATGTGGTTTAAATGAATAGAAGTCAATAATAAATTTTCATTAAATTGGAAAGAATCATTTTGTTTTCTAAGTTTTTATAGTATTTTCATAATAAAACATCGTGACCCATGGAAAAATTTTTTTTTCTAGTGTGGCAGTCAATGAGTTAATAAATATGTATCCATAGTGTCACTTTAAATGCCAATTTACTAAGGATCACTAGGGAAAGAAACTGACCTTTCTCTCCATTTAAATGGAAATATTTGAGTCCTTATGGGACTTTTGATTTAAATGTCATTGATTTTGAACAAATGATAACAAGAATTGGCATTGAATATTTCAAGTTTTATATATATATTTTTTTTCTAGAATGCCAAGACAATACAAAATTAGCTGAGAAGGTGTCATTGAGGGATAAATACTGCATAAAGTTGAGGATAATGAGAAGCTTGAACTTCAGAAAAGATCACAGAGACTGTTATTTCAGAAGAATTACAAATGAGATGGACATTACTGATTCATAATGCCCTTGGATCCTGACAAGATGGTCCAACTAGCACGAATTGTTGTCTCCCTCTTCTTAAATCAATCCTGGAGAAACTATATACAGTGAAGGTAGAAGCATGGATCTGAGGAACTAATATTAAAAAATGAGAAGCCCCTGGGAAACTAATATAAAAGAATAAAACAAAAGACTGCCCTAAGCTGGAGTACCTGTGTGTGTGTGTGTGTGTGTGTGCGTGTGTGTGTGTGTGTGTGTGTGTGTCTGTGTAGTCTCAGGAGTGATGAGAATAGTGGAAACTGAGTGGTAAATAGGAGGAATGCACAAAATGATTTGGGAAAAATACAAGAAAACACCACTAAGCACTAAGAAAGGCTATATACTCTTTAGTTTAAAGAAACAAGGGGAGTGCCAGGCAGGAACAGGAGAAATAGCATCCTCAAGCTGCATCTTGAAACATAGACAGAGGAGCAAAGCAGGTCAGCAATGGAAATGCAACGGAAATTGTATCTGCAATGCTACTCCTGATAATAGTACAAAAACATTGACACTTACAAAGCACATGACAATATCTTTAAGTAGACAAGAAATGTACTAAAAAAGTAAATGAAAACTATACTAAAATATTGTTTCTTCAATACTATTGAGAGTTTTGTTTTGTTTTTGGCATAGTGAAAAACAGAACAAAGTTTGGGTGAAGAAAGACATTTACTTTACTATTATGCATTCTGATCATGCAGTATATCAGTGTGTATACATAGTATTAATACTATACTCCACTACATACATACTGATGATATGCTGACCTTCGTGTGAATCTAATACCGTATGTGTATCTCCATAATTACATTGTGGATTAGGTACTTATGGTCAAATAAACTAAGAAGTCCAGGGAATTCTTCATGTCACCATACAATGTTGCTGAGATTAGAGAAATGATGAGAAACTAGAAACTTTAAAGTTTATAAAACAAAAGGGAAAACAGCTGTAAAAGATGGGATTCAAATAGACAAATTTGTCTAAGGAGGAAAACAGATGTTGCTCAAATTTATTTCCTGTTTCCTCCTGACAGTGATGCAATTCTCTGAACTCAGACATTAAGCCCAGATGGTTCACCCAAAAAGAGGCCCGTGGCCAAAGACCTTGACTCAACAAATTTTGGTAAAAATCTATTAGCTTTTTATTATATTCTAGTTCTTCACTTGCATGACTTTCAATTCCTGAGTTTAAAAACTATTTTAAAGGCCTTACTCAAAAAGTATTCATATCTGGCCAGATTCAAGCAAGAAATTATTTTTAAAGATTATCAAAATCAAATCCAAGCAATGAGAACTGTCCTTGGCAGCATTTACAAGGAAATGAATTATATAATTAGGATTACAGCATGCATAGCACATTACTTAATTTAATATTATAGAGGGTTAAAACTTGGTAACTTATCTTACAAAAGAATGATTGAAACTAAAATGATGATTATCATTCAACTCAAGGAGTTTGAAAAAATCAAAATAAATAAAAAAACAAAGGGATATAAAGTAGAAAAAATTATAGAAAATTAACAAAATCAGAAGGTCTTTAGAAACATTTGTAAGTTAGATGTCTGACAAGACCAGACCAGTAAAAAGAGAAATAATCGAAAAACAAAATCGGACAGAAGAATGGATAAACTCCTAGAAGGAGAGAGTAGGTTGGTGGTTGCCAGGGGCTGGGGGAAGCAGGGAATAGAGTAATGTTGGACAAAGGGTAAAAATACGGTAACTATGAAGAGGCAATAAATATGTTAAATAGCTGGAATGTGATAATCATTTCACAATGTGTATCAAAACATCAAGTTATACAACTTCAACATATATAATTTTTGTATGTCTAGAAAATAGTCACAAGATAAAGAATTTAAAAGACAAAAAACAAATGAATAAATAATCATAGGTACAGCAGAGATGTAAAATATCATGAAATAAAATTATGAATAGCTATTTTACAGTAAGTTAGAAAATTTGGATTAAATGGATTCATTTTGGCAAAACACAGTGTCAAAATTGGCTCAAGACAAAACAGAATTTTAAATATATCAATAATTTTTAAACATATTGAAATATTAATCCAAGGCCCTCTTAGGAAAAGCCTAGTTCTTTATCATTTTACCAGTGAGTTCTATGCCCATGCTATCACTCACATAGCTAATAATTAACTTGAACTAACGTAGGTAATTTCAACATGTTTTTGTGGTGAAGTGTATCAACCCCATCTAAAAAAAGTGTTTTAATATGCATGAAATAAATAGAAACAGTGCTTGATTTGCACAGAACTGTGGGAACAATTATATTAAAATACAGTGATTAAGTATTAAATATTTAATAAAAATAAATGCATAATTTTTTATTAATGCAATGACTAATAAGATCAATAAGTGATTCTGGTATCTATCATAATTTTGAAAAGACAATGAGCATTAATATTATTTTGAAATATATCTCTAAATTCTATTGTTGAAGAAGTAACAGAGTATCTATTAATATTACTGTGAACTGTTGATTGTATTCATAATTGGGGAAAGTGCTAAAATGCAGTTTCAGGTTAATGAAAATAAATATGTCGTTTTATCCCACCCAAATTTTTGTATACCCTAATTATAGCAGTGAAACCCTTTGTTCATAGACCCCAAGTTAAAAATCCCAAAAGACAAATTACTTAACCTATTGTATTTCAATTTTTTTATCTGTAAAATGAGGACAGTAGTAGTACCTACCATGATATACTGTTGAAAGAAATAAATTAATATATATTATAAAAATACAAGTAAATTAGAATAAATATGTAAATTAATATTTGGTGCTGTTATTATTGATGTTATGAATCATTCAACAGACAGATAGTTCCTGTCTAATAAAAGTTTTTCCAGAATATAGTAAATGATAAGCAATTCCAAGCTGATTTATCAGATTTAATGAAGCTAGTATAATTATCCAAAACCACATAAAGACAATATACAAAAGCAATCATATGCCTATTTCACTAAACCTAGATGCAAGAACTCTAAAATAAACGTATTCATAAATAATAGATCACACTCAGTTTTGGAGACAATATCAGAAAATTTATTAATGATATTCAGCACATTAAGAGACTCAAAGATAAAAATTATGTAATAATAACAGACTCACAGAAAAGCAATTGTCTATGTTCAGCATTTATTTAGGACAAAAACTCTTAGCAAACTAGACATATAAGGGAACCTGCTTAATTTGAAAAGGATATAATTCCAAGAAGTACATTAAAAATTATACTTAATGGAGAAGATATATTTAAAAGCATTCTAAGATCAGGAATTAGTCAAAATGCTAAAGACAAGGATAAGAAACACAAAACCTTAAAAATAAACACAGATAAGAAAAAAAGACATATTACATTGAAAAGTGTACAATAACATTGAAAAAATGGAATGCATCTTTAAAATACTGAAAGAAAAAAAAGAAATACAGGTATTTTCAAATAAAACTGACAAGGGACAAGAATATACAAAGAATAGCTACAAATTAATAAGTAAAAGATATATACCACAAGAAAATAAACAAAGAATATGAACAGAATATTAACAGAAGTAATACCCTAAAGTCTAATAAATGATCAAAAGCATGTGTAATGGAGAAATGCTAACTAAAATAATAAAAAGCTATGCCTTATAGTCACTAGATTAGCAAAAATCAGAAACTGGATAATGCCAAATTTTAGAAGATATGTATAAATAGACTAAATTTCCTTCACTGCTTGAGTGGACACAGGCAGGTTCAAGAATTTTGGAAAATTGCCTGGCAGCATTTAACTAAAAGTATTATATGTTTTATATCCCTTCAATTCCTTTCTCCTTGGTATATACTACAGAAATTCTCACACAGGTTCATAAGGAATATGTACAATGATCCTCATCATTGTAGAACTGGCCTACCTGGAATTGGCATGAAAAGCCTGGTGATTTGTAAGCAAATGTGGTAGAATCATTCCCTGGAATACTATACATAAGTTAGAAGCAATAGAACTATATAGCATTGCAATTTGGATAGATCTTAAAAAACAGAATGCAGAAACACCATGCATACGTACACGAAACCATAGGTTTTAAAGAAAAAAATGGAAACAAAAATATATGCCTCAAACATATCAGAACTGTTACCTGTAAAGAGGGATATGAGTAAAAAAATAAGAATGTATGAATATTCCCTTGTCCAGTGATGCTAGGTCCTGTGAATTAAGGAATATGAATAATTAAATCCTTTGCACTTGAGATCTAAAAATTAAACTAAGAAAAGGATAGGAAAGAGGAAGGAAGGGGTGGAATGGAAAATGAAGAGAGGTGAGGAAAATAGAGGGAAGAGATGCAAAAGAAAAAGGAGAAAAGAGAATAGAGAAAAGCAGGAGAGAAAAACAAAATGCCCAACTTGAAAATGTGTCAACAGTGGTTTTCTCTATTTGATAGAACTATGAATTATTTTTATTTTTTCATTATACTTATTTGTATTTTCCAAGTATGTATTACCTTTACAAAAAGAGTAATTAGTTTTAAATTAGCATTTATTAATAAGCAAATACTTTCACACTAATGCTTTAGTACATCTCAATTTGGTTTAATTTATTTAAAAGTATTATTCATAAGCTAATTAAGTTAACTCTAAACCATATTAAGTTATCATTATATAATGGACACCTATCCAGGTCTGAAGAAAGAAATGCTCAATAGAGTCATCGATGTCAAATGAAAAAGAGAGACAATAAAATCCTTTTGTCTCTTGTTCAAAACTCTAGATTTTTTAAAGAGAATTTTAGTTTCAGGAGCAATCAGAGAAATGAAAACTTAAGAATTAATACCATTTTTTTATTCACTATCTTGGCAAAAATTTGAAACTTGAAAAATATCACTTAGTAAAGATATGAAGCCATTTACACTTATGAACTGCTGGTAGGAATGTAAATTGGGATAGTCATGATGTAGCAATTAGTAAATATGACCATTGCATAAAGCATAACCAATAGTTCCATTCTTAAGTATGTACATTAAAGTTCTATACTTGTGCACAAGTATGAGGATATTAATCACAGCTTTGTTTATTACAGTGTGCAGAATGGGAAACAATCTAAATGCAAGTAGGTGGCAAAATCAAAAACCAATGGAAACCACTAACAACAAAATGGGGGGATAAGGTGTCTCCACAAACCCCCGATGTATAAGAGGGTAGGGATAAACGACCAACAGCTAAAAAAATCTCTGTCATTATAATCATAGGCAAGAGTAAACAATAACATCTAGAGCCATATTTAAGTTATAAAAGTATAAAAAGAAAATCATAAAGAATTGATTTCTCTAAATGCCAGGACGGTGGTTACTTATGGCAGGAGGCAGAGCTTGGTGACCGGAATGAGAACTATAAGACGGTTTCTGAAGTGGCAAGCAAAGTTCTATTTCTTGTTCGGGGTGGTGTTTGATTTGTAATAATTTCAAAAACTGATAATAGCTGCTGTGTACGGATAGTTGAAATATAGGTATTTGTCATGTTATCCTTTGTTCTTTACTGTTGCGTTAAAATTCCTCCAAAAAATATAATAAAATATGATATTGGATCAACACCAAGATACCAAGAAACTGGCATATATATTTTCCTCAAAGTCCAAATCTATAAGCCAGAAAATCCACTTGTCATTCATTTGCCTAAGCCTAGCTTCAAGAATAGGCTCTGAGTTTCTTTGATAGCTATGCCGTACCAGATCATAAATAATATACATAGAATACTATATTTAGAAGTATTGCTCTTCAAAATTCTGGAACTTTCCAATAAATTTTATATTAATACTAAATTATTGGCAATGTTCTATCATTCATAGATAAAAACAGATAGATGATACCATACAGAGATTTTCATGATTAACTGCTTTTATAATAAAAGTGACAGGTTTTATAATAATGTATCCAAATCATTCATCCTGTCCCATTAATGATAATAAAACTTATGCTGAATGTGCTCATCATGTTTTATCATTTTACAATTAATTTTACATATATTATTACAGTCAATCTTCCAACATTTCTAGGAATTAATTCAGATGCATCACTACTAATTTTTTCACCCTTTAACCTGAAAGTGTTAATTAACATGCCCAAGATCAGATAGAAAGTTAGTGAAAGAAATAAAATTTCAACTTAAGGATTATTTTTCTCTAAGTCTGGTGTTCTTGCTGTTCATCTTAAAGCATGGATTTGATGCCTAGTGCACTATATTTGGCAATTCAACTCATGGGTTTAACTTCATTAACTTAATAGTCTAACACTGTTAATTAAACTAAGAGATAAGCATGATTAGACATTAAATTCTACCTGCAAAACATAAGGGATCCTCAGAAATCTTTTCTTTTGTTTTCAGACTCATTAAAGAGCACAAGGCAAACAAGGCAGATTAAAGTAATAAGAGGAATGGAAAGCTTATTTTGTTTGTCATCTACTAACAACTCTCTCAAAGACCACAGTAATTTCAGAGACACAGACTTCCTTAGAAACCCTAGGGTTACAGGTTAGTAGTAATTAGGATGTTAACAAGAACATCGACATAGATAATGAAAATTCTATTTAGCCAAGAATAGAATGTTTAGGAGTTCCAGATCCCAGTACTTTGTCATGTAACCTCTGGATGCTTAATACTGACCTATTGACTCCAAGCATATGTAAAGTAGTTTGTTATATTCATCTATCACAGTTATCTTTGTTGAGTTTTTATTCCATGTGAGGAGTAAAAAACAAATGTCTTAAAAGAGAACGGGGGCATGATTTATAAAATCTCAGTCACGTAAGCCCTCCTAATTTTAATTGCTCTCTTTTAAAAATATATCAGTTATAAATGATTTCTTAAGTGACTATGAAGTCTGTTACTGAGTTGTTTCTATAGAGATTCACAAAACAAACATCCTGCATATCTATTTATCCCTCACAAGGAACACTGGGAAACAAATTGATTCATGAAATCAATTTAAAAATTACTTATTGATCAGCTAATAGTGCCAAACATAGAAATATGTACTACATACACAAAAATAAGCATGAGTTGAGGCCCTTTGCCCTCAATTAGCTACCAATCTAGGATGAAGAAAACACAGGTAATCAAACTGTAATATAATGTAAGTACATTTTTACCTGTGATCTGAAAAATATAATCTTTTTTCTACATCTTCATGTAGCCTACAGGCCTGAAAGGATTCGAGCTCTCTGAAGACATAGATGAGGAAGTGATTAATTCTACACTAGTGATTGAAGTTAGAAAAGGTATTCTAGAAGTTTAAACTTTCAGCTGACTCATTCCAAATGTCATGGGAGCTTCCACAAACAACTTAAAACCTACATCACCTACTGGAAAATGAAAATATTTTCTGCTTGCTAAAACAAATTATGTTATTCAGTTTCTTAATCACTTAGAGTTTTTAGATTGCAAGTAACAGAAATTAGAGTAAATTAGGCAACATAAAATGAACTAATTTGAAAAGATATGATGATGTCAAGCCTAAGGAAATCAAAATGACACAAGTCAGAGAGAATAGAAACCAAAAAGGATCTGGAGAACTATGTAGCAGAAACTGATGAGTGGTTCCTTCAAAATGCTGTTGTCAGGGAAAAAATTGAGTTACAACCCTATTTAACATATAAAATACATGCGAAACAGGCATACATCCATAAATGTATCACTTAACAAATAATTAAAAAGCAAATACCATATAGCAGCTACTGTGGTGAAGAAATAGAATATTATTGGTATTCCATAAACCATGAATGTGTCCTTTCCTAATTATAATCCACTCATTTTTCCCTACGGTATTCAATATTCTGACTTTGTGAAAATAATTTTCTTGCTGTTCCCAAATTTACGTAAACTTCCAAAACAAACAAAGCTCCAATTACTATCTATTGTCTATTCTTTCTCACTATAATCAGATTCAAATGTTAGGAAGGAAATTACTGGGAAAAGGAATAAAGAAAGGAGGAGAAAGAGAGACAGACTGGGACAGAGGCAGAGAGCCAGAGACACATTGGAAGAAGAATGGAGAGAGAAGAGAAAAAAGAAAGAAAGATTGACGGATTCAGGTTGACCTAACTTGGGAAACATCCTCAGCCTTGACTGACAATCCCAATAAAGACTAAATCAAATAAGGAGAGAAATAGTACCTAAAGCAATACATGATGTCAATACCCTCAGAGATGTGAATGCTAGTCAGGCAAAATTGACAAACGTCTTTCCTATTAGTGCCACAATAGCAAAAGTTTCTATATATTATAAGTAAAATATTTCCAAATGTCAGGAAACTGTCCAATATGGGACCATATATCTTGACTCAACCAAAAATTGAAATCCCTTGAAATTTTTTATAATGTTATCTGACCTTGCCTTCCCAACTTTCTCTATATTGTGGACTTCATTTAAGACCTTGATCAAATTTTACCTCTTTTAAGAAGCCAACTAAAGAAAGTCCTTGCAACTCTCCTCCTACAGACTGAGTTGGTATTCATTAGTCAGGCTCTTTGTGCTAACTCGTACCATAATTGCTATTTGATGAGCATCCACTCTAAACTATGCACTTTGCTAAGCATTCACATTGCACGACTTTAATTTTAACAATAATCCCATGATAGAGATACTGCTTTCATCGCCATTCTATGGAAGGGGAAAAATGAGTCTTAAATATATTAATACAAGAATCATAAAAATTGCCATTCTTCTTACATAATCCAGGGCACAGAGTCAAAGAGCATTGATTCTCTGAGTGCTGTGTTCGAGAGCTGTGTTAGCTCTCAACCCAACAGAGCTTCTAAGTACTAACATTAGAGAAAAAATTTAGCAACAGAAAGAACCACCTAAAAAGTAAATTGAAATTTGTTTTCCATTTTAAGGTACTCTATGGGAAATACTCTATGTTAAGCAAAGATTTGTATTTTAAACCAGAATTTGCCAAGCTTTATGACAGGAAATATATTGGGTTTGACAGCAAAAATTATTTTCATTTAGGAGTAAGTGATATCAAGAAATAGTACCTGGCTTTTGAAAAAATTTAAATTTATCATGTGTTATAAGATTTCTATATTATTACATATCCCAGAATTTTTATATTAATTAAAAGCTTAAGATGATAAATTATGTGTTATATTGTTATGCTAATGGATCCAATGAATCACATTTCTCAGTATTCACATCGAGCCAGCAGAGGATTCTCAAAAAAAAAAAAAAATGCCTTTAAAGTAATTATCAAATCAGAGATGTGGCTGTAAGATCCTTTAAGACATTAAAGCAATTAAAGGAGGTGCCTAGTAAACACTCTCATCTACACAGAAAGGCTCCCAAGAATCTTACAAGCTTTGTCCCATGAAGGCACACCACATGGAGTATCTAAGGGAAAGAAAGAGGTTTGCCTTAAAAGTAATTGTAGACTTGGCCTTGAGGGGGCATCCAGTGAGCCTCAATTTGACTTTTAGAAAGATCACAAAGTTTTTAAGGGAATTTATCAGTTTGTACTAGAAGGGATGGATATGATTTAAAAGGAAATGAAGCCTCTGGCTCCCCAATTTACTAAGGGCAGTAGGCTGAGAAAGCTACTCAGCTGTATATATAAGTTGTTTCTTATTTTTTTTTTTAATATTTTCTTTTTTAAGAAAAGAGATGTCTCATAGACCAGAACCAAATTCTCAGAGATGAGAGCCGACAGCTGCAGGGAACAACGTTGCAGGGAATGACTCTCAGGGAACAGAACCGGGCCCTAATTAAGGACCATTCCTTGCCCCGGTGTCAGGAGCCCTGATCACATCTGCCTGTCTGGCTTTTAGAATTGCTGTGTTCCCGTGATTGCTGTGTTCCCGTGATTGCTGTGTCCTCTTTCTTCCTCTTTTTGAATGGGAGTGTCTACTGCTGTCACCTCTCCTTGATTCACTGCTGTATGGTAAGTGTGTGAGGGGCAAATAAATTGTTTTTTTAGGGCATCAGGATTTGGATCAAAAGGAGCTCCACCCAAAATACCTCATCCATATCCAGACCTGATTCTGTTTATGAGATCAAGGACTTCTTAATTGATGCTATGACTGGATGAAGCCATGGGTGTTTAGGAGGTGATGAGTGTATTTTGTTTATGGAAAAAAACATGAATCACTGGGGCCAGAGGCTGGACTGTGGTAGATTTTTACCAAAGTGGAACCCAGTGAATCACACCTTCTTGCAACCACACTCTTGCGATATGCCCTCCCTCACGGGATTTGCTCTTGCCAATGGAACGTCAGCAAATGTCATACAAGCAGAGGCTCAATAAGCATTTGCACATTGGGGCTTGCACTCTTGAAACATTGCTGCCACCATGTGAGGCAGCCCAGTCTCACCACCTGGAGGATGAAAGACCACATGTAGAGAGATGCCAAGCCATCTTAGTTTTCTCAGCTGAGGCCAGCCCCCCATATAATTTTCCAGCCGGGTGCAGCTGTACAAGTGAAACGAGGTAAAGGCAGCAAAAGCACTACCCATCCACAGATTAAGGACCAGCATAAGATTTTTTCTGCAGACTTTATCATGCCTTACTAGTGTTGAGAAATTGTAAACATTCAATTAGTTCTGGCTAATTGGTTCTTAAATATTAATTGTTTATATTATAATAAAATAATTATAATATAAATATATATAATTATATAAATATGTAATTTATATAAATATATAAAATATATGAAATTATAATATAAATATAATTATTATCATAACAAAATTATAATAAATTAAAATATCTTCCCTGTCTCACCATCTGCACTCCTACCTACCCCCCTGGTCTGAGCCACCATCATCTTTCACCTGTATCACTGCAGCAGCCTCCTGTCGGGCCTTCCTGCACATCCCTTGCTTCACTACAGTCTATTCTCAACACAGAAGCTAAAGTGGTCTAGTTATTGTATAATAAAATTTGCATCAATCCTGTGCTCAAAACTTGATAATTTCACTCCCATTAGAGTAAAAACAAAAATTCTAGGAGTCACCTGCAAGGACCTACCCAATCTGCCACGCACACACATACTACCACCGTTCTGTCTTCATCTCTTTCTCTCTCCCCTTCCCCGTCACTCTGTTCCAGAAGATGGTGGAATTCTTGCTATTCCCTGATTGCATCAGTCACGCCATGCCCTTATGACCTTCTCACAAGCTGTTGTTTCTTTCTGGAACATTCCTTTTCCAAATAGCCATGACTAATTCTCTCATCAAGTGACTGCTCCGATGTAATGTTTTCAATGAGGCCTCCCTGACTACGGTATTTAAAATTTACCCCATCTCCCATCCCAAATACAACAGCTAACCTGATTAAACACTTAGTGAATGTCAGCAGTTATATTTTATATGAAAATTTTTGATAAACTGGATTGATAGACAACAGCAGCATGACAAAACATTAAATTGAAAAAGTTTCTTCATGTCAATGAACTATGTGAGTTATTTGGGACACATATAACACCGCATTATATTGTTTGTAGAAGACCAAGGGATGATAAAATACATGATTAACTTACTCTGGGTAGAGAAAATTGAGCCAAACTAATTTAATTGCAGAATGCAAGGGGCCAGAGGGGAGTGAAAACAGTGAGCCTGGTCACTCACAGGAGTTATAAACTCAAATGCCAATAGGAACCAGGCTGGCAACCTAAATGTGTATACTAGGCAGGGTTTATTAATAACTTAACAGGAAGTTGTAAGGCCTGTGGCAAATAAGAAAGTGCATAACCAGTAAAGAAAATCAAACATATCACCCCTGAGCTACACTTCCTCATGGGATATATGATTTCTAACTTACTTCCATTAGAAAAGTCAACTGTCTGACTATTTCTTTGTTTCTGTTGCAGTTTTATTGTTGCCTAAGATCTTCTGGGGAAAGGGGAACATTTAGATATCCTTTAATACATGGTTCCCAAAGGAGTTCATGCTCTTATTTCTGTGCCTAATGTTCTAACTGAAAGAGTCACTTAGATACTCTTAGAGTCTATACTTTTATTCTAAAAATAAACTCAATTCTTGGGCTTAGTCAGACATTTGTAATTCCAAGTCCTTAGAGCTTTCAACTGTGATATTTCTTCTGTGCAACCCAGACCCCAGCAGGAAGAGATTTTTGGAAGTGACACATAGACCTCTTGCCATATGGATTGCACATGCATTTTCTGCATGCATGGCTAATTCAAGAGCATGAGAAAACATACCCAAATGCTATTGGACATAGAAATTTAGGCATTTCTTTGAAATGTTGACCTTTAAAAGTTTAACACCTGTAGTATACAGGATATGATAACATCTCACAAAACTAAAGATCTTCATTGTAAATATGACTGGAAACTGCCATCCTCTGAAAAGGGAAAGAAATCTCATCCTCCCCACACAAGAAGGAATCGTAACTAGGCCATTTTAGAATGGGAATATTTGTTCATTCCAATGACACTGTTTTTTTTTTTTTTTCAAAATACACAAGATAGTTGACTTAAATCACCTTTAGAAATAAAATGTCCATTACCCTGCAACTTTCAAAGATAAACAATAAACAATGAAAAAATGTTCAAGATAGAGTTTGTGCAACAAAAATAAAATCAATCCTCTTAATTCTCAGTTTACTACACTAAGGTTGTGATAATCTAAAATTATACATTGTGCTGACTTTATAAATGCAATGCTTTGTTATTCATTTAATATGAAACAGCACCATCTAAGGAAAACGTTTAGCTGTGGAGATAGAAAATCTGTGACATTACAGCTGTAAGTTTAATAATTATAATTTTAATTAAAATTAGCTGAAACAGCTGGGACAAGCCATTTTGATTACCTAAGCCTTTGTTTATTCATCTATAAAATGAGCTCAATAATGCTTACCTCACAGGTTGTTATAAATATTAAATGAGCTGATGTAAATAATAGGTTTTATAAATTGTGAGGTATTATCTATCAGCTAGTTTCAAGTGGAGCTAGATCAACCTGGGTCTGAATCTTGATTCTTCCACTTGCATGCTGTATGACACTGAATAATTTATTCAGTAATTCTAGCAGTGACAAGGGTGTGGCTGTTTCTATAGCTTTTACATTCGTACCTCCCACTCCCCACAGTGGTTTACATTGTGTGCATTAGATGATTGCTTAAAGGTAACTAGAGAGTATGAAGGACAACAGCACCTAGCTGAGCTCAGTTGGCAAATACCTGTGGATAATCAGATGATCCATATGTCAATAATAAATAATAAATAAATAAAAATAATAAGTAAAATTGGTCAATATTTTCTGAGACATTATTCTGTCCAAAGCATTTTACAAGCATATAATATAGGTCATATTATTTTCATGATATTCTTACAGCCCTTATGAAGTACATAATAATGTTAACTCCAATACATAACAAACTGACACTCAAGCAGTTTAAGTAACTAGAAGACACAGACTAAGCAGAACTAGTAGAAACAGGAATACAAGGAAGAATTTTTTGTCTTTACTTTTGAGTTCATAACATTTAACTATTAATATATATTGGAAATTGGTCATGTCAAAAAAATTATTACTATATTTTTTTACCATGTGACATGAGCATGATGACCACTACATTACAGAAACATCTTCTACATTTTTTACTATGGCCATAAAAAATGCTCAGTCACTTTGACAATATGCGAAGCATGTGTGTGTGCCGTGCATGTTGTATATGTGTGTGTGTGTGTGTGTGTGTGTGTGTGTAGTATTTAATCTTAGAATGCACTCTTTTGTAAAACTACTAGTACAATTTACATAAAACAAAATTTTTCATTATTATGAGATATGCATGGTGGGCCTCACTATATGAACAAAGACCAGAGAAATAGAGAATGAACTCAATGTTCACAAAGGAAAAAATTTAAACTCAGAAGGACATGTGAGTGATGGCAGAGGACAGGTGAGCTACTACTGCCGACATTACAAATGCATCATAATGCTCTTACCTTGAGCCCATAAATCACTATGGGATCATACCTGACTATGGGATTATACATGACTATAAGATCATGCTTAACATAATTCTAGAGACAGCTATTAACAGTTGTCTTGCATGTTGTATGAAATGAAAACTTATTTGTCATCTACAGACTAGCCCAGTCATTCTCAACTATAATTGTGCATTAGAATTGCTTGGAAAATTTCTAAGAAATACCAATGCCCTGTGCCTGAAAGGAATCCTGATTCTTCTGGTCTGAGTGGAATACAGGCAACTGTGTATTTTTTTTAAAGTTTCCAACTGTTCTGATACACAATCAAGTTGAGAAATGCAGGCTAAGAATGTGGATAGATGCCATTATCTGTATATTAAAAGTACAGCAAAGGTAGAAAAAGAATGAATTGGCATGGACCTTTCAGAAAAAAGGTGCAATTAAAAAATAATTAACTATGGAATTCTGACCCTAACTATTTTAAAATTTGAATATAAAGCTTCTTTAAAGGGTTGAACTGCAGTTAAAATATTTAATATGCTTAACAGAGGATCTGAAGAGGAAACAAAGGCAAGTCTTTCTTTTAATGAAACATTTAGTAATCTACATAAGGGACTGATAGAGCCTTAAGGAGAGGAGAGAACTAAGGTAGGGTTAGACCTGCAAATTATAGGGACAGAGAGGCCAATGTCTTTCTCAACAAATTTCAGAGCAATATTTTAATGATACGATATATATCCTTTTCATTTCAACTCATCTATTTCTTGTAAATGGTGATTTTCTTTAAAATTTGTTTTATGTTTTATAAAATTCTTTTTTAGTATTTGTAGTCATTTTAGTAAATGTAAAATGCAGCAAAATTTTGAACTAACTTCTTATTTAGTATTTTCCTTAAAGAGTATTAACAGCAGTAGATCGGAGGTATACATATTCACCAACTGTGATCTGAGACAAGGAACATTTAACATCCCATTCTTACCCCTAATCTACTAAAAAAAAATCATTAGGCTAGGTTTTGTGCCAGTGACGAAATACAAGAGTATCTTCAGGACACTCAGTGGTCTCTTGCTGAGACTATAGTCAAATTGCCAGTTTCCACTGACATTCTCCAACAATTTGGCAGTTAAAGCCTTTGAGTTACAAATCATCAGGTTTCATCTCAAACATCTGTGTACATTTAAGTTCACTGGAAAATTGGCAAAATTATCTTAAGGGATAAAAGACACTTGAGAGCGATATCAGTCATCCATCATCTCTCACAACCATTCCAGCGGAGCAACAGATTTAGAAAATTGGCATTTGGCTCCATCCCTTGTCTCTTCATTCCTGCCAAACCCACCTTTCCTCGCTCACTCTCAAGTGCCACACAAGGTGTTTTCATGGCAGAAATTGCTCACATGAGCACTCAGCATGGCTGATTGATGATGGTCAATGCAAAGCAGGAAAAGTGCTTCAAGTGACCTCTCATCAAACATGCCACAAAGCTTCTCTAAACCAAACTGAAAATGTGAAACAAGTTATAATGGGAAAATAGGGAGAAAAAAGTAAATGGAGAAGGCTTACGAGAGAAAATTACACCAAGTGAAGATGAATGGTCAGATCCATTAATTATTTAATTTCACTTGCTTTGCCTATTTTTACATTGACAGTAAGTTCCATTGTACCACTAAAGATGCAGAGTTTATGCCAATTCCCCCTTTGTTAATGAAGTAAATGAAAAAAATCATACTGTGAAAATGACCACTGATTAAGTAAATTGACAGTGAATAAGCAATAGTAAAAGCCTCAATCTGTGGACTCTTTAATTTTCACTCTTGAAACAATGTATATAAAACCAACAGTTCTCAAAGTGAGGTCTAGAGGCTATTGTGAGCACCTGAGACTTTTCAGAGTGGACACAGGCTCAAAACAATATTCAAACTAATACTATTATTTGTATTTCTCATTCTCATTTTGTCATAAATATATGGTAGATTTTTATAGAAGCTGCATGATGTATCCAAAATTATCTGAAAATACTATTACAATAGTTCTCCCACATGCAACTACACATCTGTGTGTGGCTGGATTTTCTTCATAGAATTTAACCAAAACAATAAATTGCAACAGATGAATACAGAAGCATATCTGATAATTCAGCTATTTTATATTAAGCCAAACATTAAAAAGATTTTCAAAAATGTAAAACAATGACACTGTTCTTGATAATTTTTGTTTTTAAAATTGAGTTATTTTTATAAAAATATATTAGTTATATAAATAAGTTGGGTTTATTATTGTTTTATATAAATGAATTATTAAAAATATTAGTACATTTTAAAGGTCTCAATTTTAATTTTTAATTCAGTAAATATGAATAGATACACATACACAAGAACTCCTTGACACCCCAATAATTTTTAAGGTTTTCTGAGACAAAAGGTTTGAGTTTTCTGTTTTAGACTATTCTTAAATATCCCTAATTAATCTTGTTACATTCTGCATCATTTCTGATTACGTGCACCTACCACCAAGATCTTGGTTTTGAATACCATATTCAATTAAAGGAACTGGGGTTTGTTGGAGAAATGGCTGTTTCTAGGACTTCAGCAGGAAGTATAAAAGATGAGCCAGGAGCATGTTGCAATGCTAGAAAGTAAGAAAGTGCTAAAACAAACAAATAGCAAAGCAAAAAACAAAAACAAACAAAAAAATAAAAGGGGTGTGTCAAAAAAACACTGGAGCCAACTGAAAGAATCCCCAATGGCCAAAGCTGCAACAATTTGAGCAACAAAATAAATAAGGTAGTATTAGATTAAAATCCAAAGCATAAAATAAATATGCATGAGTCCTTACTGATGTAAATAAATACTTGACTAAATAATAAATAGAGAAGATGAATTTCCTGTGCAAAAGAATTCAAATAGTTTATGTAGATATCCCTCAAGGAGGTGGAACATAACTCCCCACATTTGAAGTGTGGACTGTCTTCCAAAGAGTATGGAAAGGAAGGGGAAACAAGGAATAACTTTACAGGGGAGAAACCTGACAGCCCCTAGTCAGCCTATTGATCAATGTTAATATCAACAGTGGTAAGTCATGTTGATAGTATGTTCCCTTTATACCTGTGGTCCCCAGCCCCCAGGCTGCAGATGGGTACTGGTCCGTGGCCTGTTAGGAACCAGGCTGCACAGCAGGAGGTGAGCTGTGGTGAGCAAGAGAACCTTCATCTGTATTTACAGCTGTTTGTTTCCATTACTGCCTGAGCTCCGCCTCCTGTCACATCAGCAGGCATTAGATTCTCATAGGAGCGCCAATCCTATGGTAAACTGCGCATGCCAGGGATCTAAGTTGTGTGCTCCTTATGAGAATCCAATGCCTGATGATCTAAGGTGGAGCTGAGGCGGTGATGCTAGCGATGGGGAGTGGCTGCAAATACAGATTATCATTAGTAGAGAGATTTGACTACACAATAAATGTAATCCACTTGAATCATCCCGAAACCATACTCCCTCCGTGTCCATGGAAAAATTGTCTTCCATAAAACCAGTCCCTTGTGCCAAAAAGGTTGGGGACCACTGCTTTATATGATGTTATGAAAATGGTACTTAACCTTTGTGATCTTCCTCCTAAAAACACAAAATCCCAGACTAGTCATAAAAAACATCCAAAAAATCCCAGTGAAGGGACATTCTACAAAATACCTAACTCATACTCTTCACAACTGTCTAGGTCATCAAAAACAAGGAAAGTCTAAGCAATTGTCATTACCCAGAGGAGCCTAAAGAGACATGACAATTAAATGTAATGTGGTATCCAGGATGAGATCCTGGAACAGGAAAAAAAAAAAGCCATTAGGTAAAGACAAAGGAAATCTGAATTAAGTATAGCTTTAGTTAATAATAACATATCCATATTGGTTCATTAGTTATGACAAATGTATCATATTAATGTAAGATGTTAATAATAGGGGAAACTAGGTATAGGATTTATGAGAACTCTATACTATTTGTTTGATTTTGTTTTTTAAATCTAAAACTGTTCTAGAAAATAAATTTTATTTTTAAAAATTTAAATATTGCTATATTACATTTTGTTCAAGCTCTAAAGTGGTAAACAGAAGAAGACTAATAATAATTAAGAGAACTCTATATCCCTGTTTCTCAAATGTTATTCTAGTAATACCTGCATAAGAATCTGCCAAAGGAGTTCAATAAATCAATCCAATTTCTAGAACCTGCCCCTGCCAAATCCTAATGATACATAAACTGTGAGAAGTGCACCCCAGTAGTCTTCATTTGAACAAGTTTGAACTCCAGTGGTTAATGAGGTATTCTACATTAGTCTTAAAAATTCCTTTTGCATCTTTGTTTATTTCAATAAAAGTAACAAAAATAATCTGACCAAATAAAAAACAGCAGATCAAACAAATGAAAATCTTCTCAAATAAGTTTAATAAATTAGGCTTTATGCATTTTAACTATTTAATATTTATAATCAGATCAGTCATGATTATTTTTAACAACATGCCCCAGAGATTGTCAAAATATATTTCTTTTAATACTAACTCAATAGATAACTGATGCATTGGATAACTTGAGCAGTAGAAAGTTACTCATTACATACCTAAATAGAATATCACCCCAAATTAGTTATGTTCCATCTTATTATGCTTAGGGACACCTAGTGAAGGAGAAATTTTAGTTTTACCTAATTTTAATTCAATTTGAAATTTATAACATGAGTAGATAGCTGTTTCATCAAACTTTTAAGAGTCAAGTTAACTTGCCTTCAGTACAGTAGTTGTTTCTTTCTGAAATAAATAAAATTTTAAGAGGAAATAAGTTTTCATTACGATGGAATTATCAAGGGAAAGAAGTCATTACCAGAGTGGTTGAAGGAGGTAATTAACAGAGAGCAGAACGCTTCCCCTCCACATCATTCATAGTCATTCTTGGAGTTTCTAACAGCATCAATCCTTCACTGAGTGTTCCCTAAGAAAGGTGATGCGTTTTTGCAAAGAGACATAAAGGGGCAATGCTAAGACTGTTTTTCTGGCGCAATTTGATTCATAGAAATGCATGTAAGAAGCTGTGTTTTTGTGTCCTACTCTTTTCTCATCTTTGAGAATTTTAAAACCAGATAAAGGGAAAAAGATAGACAAGATATTCCATTGAACTTTTCTTGCTTCCAGGAAAATTTTATTTATTTCTCCTTTTACAAGAATGAAAAGAAATTTGTAAATACTTAACTCATTTTGATAAAAGTGTAAACTAATTGTGAGAAGATTAAAATGGCTGAAAATCTCACTTATTAGAGTTTCAGTTACAATCCTGTAACATTTAAACTTCTGATATCTAGAATTCTGGTAGATATTAAACAGGAGGAAATCATGTTGAAACTACTATGGCTGCCAGGAACTATGGTGAGAGATCTTTTTATTACATGACTTCCATCACCACCATCCACAGTGAAAAGAGGCAAGATGAGTTGTGTCTGTGTGCAAATTATAACTTCAGCACTATTAGATATTTTAAATATTTAGAACTATTTATTACAAGAGCTAGCAATAACAATTACATATCGAAAATAAGGTATATATTAAAACAGTCATAGTGAATATTAATGTCATTCCACCAGGTAAGATATTAATAAAATTCAGCTTTCTTTTCCATAACTAAATTTAATTTGTATTCTAATCATTAAGTGGCAATAACTTAATCTCAGTCATTTCAGTTTCCCTTCCCATCTTTCCCCTTGGGCTAGTAGCTAAATTCTTTAGAACTTATATAGTGACAGGTATGGATAATGCAGGTAGAAATCTGGGCATGTTCAACATCATCTATGTACAGATATATTACCTTGCAGTCAGCTGAGGTTTTTGTGTTCCCAGGTAATCTGTCTTCAGTTCATGCACATCACTGTCACAGCCTCCTTCTCTTGAAAACAAGGCATTTGCAGTTTCTTTGCCTCTCTTTGCCATGGCTATAGTGTTCTCTGCCACTCAGAAATATTGCTGCTGTTCCCTAAGCTCTGCAGAGGCACATGGAGATTCTAGAAGGCTATTTCAAGCCCATTTGCCTAGACACTCCACACAGAGGTTTTTGCAACATGCTGTGGTGCAGAGAAATTGGAGAGCCTTTTATTTCCTAGGATCTCCATGAAAAAAAAAAGAAAAAGAAAAAGCACAGGATCGTTTCATTCTCAAAGTTCAAGTCCATCTAGGGGTGGGGGATGTTTTACCTCTCTTGGATTTGGCAGTTAGGGTGGACAATGGCAGAAAGTATATCTGGCCTCTTTTTAAGAATCCACCAGAGACTAATAGCTCTTTTTCCCCTCCTTCTTCTCCCTATCACTCCCTAGTCTAGAATAGTCTTCACATAGTCAGCAGGGTAAGGGAAAAACCTGGCAAGGGATAAACCTTATTTATCTTGTATTTTTCTAAATATTTTGTGTTATAATTGGACCATGATATTTGTAACTCAAATTTTTTTAAAAAATTGACTCATTTTCTGCTCTCTGCTGTAACAAAACTGCCTTGATGCCTTGCATTGGATGCCTCATGGTGTAACTGCAGCAATCAGGACAGGTCACAGGGCAATTTGGAAATATTGAAGGCGGGGAGGAATGTATAAGTTAATATTGCAAATATAATTCTGCCAAATGTGTGTGTATATCATAGGAAATGAAGGCGGGGAGGAATGTATAAGTTAATATTGCAAATATAATTCTGCCAAATAAATGTGTGTGTATATCATAGGAAATAATCTTCCATAATTCTATATTTTTCATTTTTACTAAAAATATAGTTGATATTCTTGGAAAGGTTAGAAAAATTAAAATGAAATATTATCAGAGTAGAAATTTTCACACAAATACAGATTATCTTTCCATTTATACCAGCTTAGTTATGCAATACAGATTGCATGTGTATTTTCATTAATAAATTCTTTAAATTGAAATCTTAGTTTTAGAAAGCCACCTATCTTTACTAAGAAGCCAGAGAAAATTCCTTCCTTATCTCCAATTGTATTTCCAATTCTTGACTGGAATACACATCCTTTACAGGATGAAATACACTAAAGCAAGTGATTTTAAGTAATTATGGCCAGTTGCCATAATTTATATTTTATTCACACCCATGAAGGGCATTCATAATGCACGTTCAACTTGTGTAAAATGGAGCAAAGAATATAGAGATATGGTGATAAAAGAAGATAATCAGGGTTGTTTGAAACTAATCAGAAACTTACAAAAAAGTTCTCAAGAACACTCTTTAGATGGATATAACATGCTACACTACTCTGGTTCTAAAATGAGAAGTCTCAAGCTTCATCAAACTTACAAGAATCACCTATCTCTAATTCTATTCAGCAACGAAGAGCAATAAATTGAGGCCACCTGTCGGCCATATCTGGCAGTATCAAGATAAGTCAAAAGTAGAATAAAGACAGTTGTGTAGAGATGAAAAATTCTTAGAAAGTACCCAGACAAATCCAAATGACAATTGCCAAGTCAAACAAACAAAAGTGATATTCTAAAACACTGTCCTAAAATAAGACTGATTTCTTTCTTGTGGAATTAATATTTTAAAAACTAATAAGCAGTGATTTTTCTTTCAAAATGTTTATCCTTTCACACGTGAGCTTTGCATGCCATAAGGCTGTTATTTTATAGCTTGGTGGCTCTCAGGGATTTTCACTAGCGTAGGCACGTACATCTGTGTGTGTGCGTGTTTTTGAGTAGGTACATATCAAAGTGTTGTGACTCTAGGAACTCTCTCTGTTTCTCCTCCACCCAATTCTGGCCCACCAGGTCAGTCACTGAGTCGGTTTAATTTGCTTTGGTTAAGTGTCAAATGATAGTTATCTAAGAAATGAAACATTATGATTCACATATATTAATTTAGCCAGCATAAGAAACAAAAAATTTACATATCCCAAGTCTTACTTTTCTTTAAGAAAACCCAACCCTAAATTGTACATAAGGCAAAAAATGTCACAATTTTTTTCTCCTCCTCATCAAAGAGGATAGCAGATTAGGCTCACTGTGCATACTTGACACATTTTTACACAAACTCTATAACACCACATTATCCTTTCTAAGCATTAAAGGGAATTTGCCACTGATCATCACTCACGAGTTAATGATATGCTATGTGCTACAGCTATTAAATTGCATTTTAGGTAGTCTGAACAGAGAGGTCCAACTTGTTCCCTCTTCACATTCAACTCCCTCATCTAATTGGCCCACTGAGAAAACAGTTCTCTTAACCCTTTTTTTTTTTCATCCTGCATAATGCTAAAGGATATAAATCTGCCTGACAACAGTTCTGTAAAAGTGTACAACTTGTCCCTAAATTGTATAGCCTTTTATTGGTTGTCTCTCTTTGTGCCAGACTGACAAAAGCAGGACCAATTAAACTGATAACAGCAGAATTATGTGAGAACAATGAGATGTACCTGCACCGTAATGCCAGAGTTCATTATATACATCCTGTGACTCCACAAATGAATAAAGACACATACCCCTAGCAAAGGCACTTGCCTGAGTAGTTGGCTGTGCAGAGAAAGGACTTAGGGGAATGCACCATATATTCTCTTTGAAAGTGAAAGTACTGACACCTCACTGAGCTGAGAACAATGAACGCAGCCTGAGCAAGGACAGACAGAATAATAAAGATCCAGAGAGAGTCGGGACACACTGTTTGGTATACAGGCAGCTCTGGCACTTGCATTAAAACACTAATTTTTTAATTACACAGAAAAAGTACATAATATTTTTATGAAGTCTATTTCTTTTTTTTTTTTGAGACAGAGTCTCGCTTTGTTGCCCAGGCTAGAGTGAGTGCCGTGGCATCAGCCTAGCTCACAGCAACCTCAAACTCCTGGGCTTAAGTGATCCTACTGCCTCAGCCTCCCGAGTAGCTGGGACTACAGGCATGCACCACCATGCCCGGCTAATTTTTTCTATATATATTTCAGTTGGCCAGATAATTTCTTTCTATTTTTAGTAGAGACGGGGTCTCGCTCTTGCTCAGGCTGGTCTCGAACTCCTGACCTCGAGCGATCCACCCACCTTGGCCTCCCAGAGTGCTAGGATTACAGGCGTGAGCCACCATGCCCAGCCTGAAGCCTATTTCTTAATATACTAAATTTTGAATTTGATTAAGGATGCATTAACTGTCATTGGCGAGAAGAGGCAAAAGTAGGATTCTCAGCCTTAATCCACCATTAAAGGGAAACCAAAAATCAACTTTTATTAGGAAGCCTGCAAATGAGACTCAATCTGTCATTATATCTATATATTGGTTATGGAGAATATTTATTTATTCATTATTGTCATATTATACAACTTGCGACATGACTGTGTATGACCCTAAATGACAGATCTCTCGCCAGTAAAATCCAGAAAAGATAACCAAGCATTTCTCATATAAGATTTCATGCATAAAATCATTGATCATTTCAATAAAAACTATAACTTTGATAATTAAACTTAGTAATAAGTCAGTAATTAAAAAGAGCTAATGGTAATATTTTAACATGTATAATTCTCTTGGTCAATTCAAGAGGCTTAATTTCAGACCATTAGCCAAGAAAGCCACCTTTAGAAGTGCTTTCAAGTCTTTAATTTCCTGCCCAGGAAATTTCTGTCAAGAATGGTGGAGCTGGCCAGGCATGGTGGCTCACGCTTGTAATCCTAGCACTCTGAGAGGCCGAGGCGGGTGGATCATTTGAGCTCAGGAGTTCAAGACCAGCCTGAACAAGAGCGAGACCCTGTCTCTACTAAAAATAGAAAGAAATCAGCTGGACAACTAAAAATATATAGAAAAAATTAGCCAGGCATGGTGGTGCATGGCTGTAGTCCCAGCTACTTGGGAGGCTGAGGCAGAAGGATTGCTTGAGCCCAGGAGTTCGAGGTTGCTGTGAGCTAGGCTGACTCCACAGCACTCTAGCCCGGGAAACAGAGTGAGACTCTGTCTCAAAAAAAAAAGTAAAAAAGAAAAAAGAATGGTGGAGCTATAAGGTAGTAGAAGGACTAACACCCATTTGAAAGCCTATGTATGCCCCATACTAGTCCCTGAGTTGTTATTTCCTCAAAGAGGTACAGCATAATTCCAAGAGAAGAGTATATTGGTCTGAACAAAGTAGGCACTAAGATAAGTAGTGTATCTGTGAAGTGATCTCAGCAAGGGCTATGAGGGAGTAGGAAAGTCAACAAGGAAAAAAGAAGAAACAATAAATCTGCAGTGGATTTGATTCTGCCATAGTTGGATCTCAGGGTCCTCTAAGAGACTGCGGGGACATGCCTCAGAATTTAGCACAAAGTAATACTACCTGGAGTCTAATAGCAGTTCTGACGCTTAAATAGACACTCAAATAGTTGGTTGCCTTCTCAGCATAGGCATTGACTCCTCCCTACTCATGCCTACTCCTCCCTACCTTAGCGACTTAGCTCTGTTGTTTCTGCTCATCCAGTTTAACTGCCTGTTGAGAGTCCTGAGTTTGAGTCTGATTCAACTTGCTGACATATACTTTATAGTATAGGACACTGCTATTCATTCTTAGGTTATTCTGGGCAACAATAGATCATTAGCCAGTCAATAGATGATTGGAGTGAAATCACTTTACCCTGGGTCCAAGGTGGTGAAGATATGAGGTGCAGATTATATTAACCATTTCACTATAAATGCATTATAAAGATCTAGATATGAAACAGGTATTAAGAGGCTTCCTTGGACAGGCATTTTTAACTAGCAAGCACCTGGCTTAACTATTCTAATCATGGAGGTTGATAACATTTTTTCCACATATGATCCATGATACATGATGTGTGCACAGTCCCTCATTCTCTGAATACATTCACAAATCTGGATACAGTGCTTCATATTCTGTACTTAGAAGCCACTCCATAAATATTGTGGACTGCCTCTGAAATTCCAAGAAAAGGATAATATTGTACACAGTAGGCAAACGTTGGCTGTAAGTACCTACCCAAGTGAATCAGTGGATTCAGCAGGTCATAACTTATGCTGCTATATTATATCACCATCCCAGTACAGAATATTATCAATCCAACTTGAAAATCCTACCCTTGTCAGCAGCAACTAGTCTCCTGACAGACCATGTCTGTGTATTTATGAAGTGCTAAGAACAAGAAATGAAAATCCTTTAGAGACAAAGAGCCAAAGAGGCACAGATACCTCAAACCCAAATATAGTTTTAGTTCTTCAAATCACTTCAATACATCACTATATATTGAACAAAATATTTAAGACTACAGGCAAGAGTGATTCAGGACCCAATATGGAAAAAAGAAATTGTTACAAGTCAAAGCCTCCTAAGTTACCAATATTTTTATAGTTTTTCATTGTAAATCTTATCAGAGAGCCTTGGAAAGAAAACAAAATTTTCAGTAATTTTTTCAGAATTCTCTGTAAGTTTTTAGTATTCTGTATAGCCAAGGATGCCACATTGTACAATGCTTCAAATTATTTTGAATCTTTTTCTTTATCTTTTAAATTCAATATTTAAATTATTTTTGTCTATCTTTTTTGTAAAGCAGACTTGCTTAGGGTATAAACCCACAGGTAGATTTTGCTGATTAGACATGATCATTTCTGTTACCTTTGTGGCATTTGGCTAACCAACTCAGAAAATATTCCGTGATGTATCATGTACTGAGCATCAGGCCAGGAGCTATGGAAGAGCCAAAGTATGAATCCACACCCTCATGAAACTCATATGCTAGCAGGGAAATAAGAAATGTGTACAAATAATGATTGAATATAATGTGCCATAGAGAGATATAAAGTGATGATCACACAACACTTTATTGTGTTGAGTGGGTGGATTGCATCATAAAATGTTTATGGAAAGAATAATGTTTGAGATAGTCTTTAAAGAGAAGGCTGGATTTTGACAGGCAAGGTCAGAAGGAAAGCCATATCAAAAGTGCAAGAACATCAAAGATAAGGCATGATTCTTTAATAGTGATGATTTCTATTTAGTAAAACTATACATAGGTTTAGGAAGGTAGATCAGAAAAGCAAGATTATCAAACACCAATTTGAAAAGTTGTAATAATTTGAAAGAAAGAGTCCAAAAGTTCAGAGGAGGAGAGTAAGAATTAATTCCATATTGGTCCTATATACGAATATGTCAGATCTTTAAAAAAAAACATTAAAAGTCCTGAAGTTTCACACTGGTCATTCTTCAAAATTTATTTTGCAGATAACTGTAAGTTAAATGAAAGAGAATTCCTGGGCTCTGAAGAGATAAAGATGAACCTAGAAACCTAGCGCATGCACATTTCCAAGGAAATCTTCAGGCATGCCTCAATCCCCTGCTTTTACCCAGTGATCCCTTGCTTGTAAATACTGGAGAGATGGATAGGTGATGAGAGGAAGGAAGGAAGGGAGGGAAGGAGGAAGGGAAAAAGGAAGGAAGGGAGGGAGGGAGGGAGGAAGGAAGGAAGGAAGGGAAGAAGGAAGAAAGGAAAAAAGGAAGGAAGGAAAGGGAAGAACAAAAAGAAGGAAGGAAAGAAGAAAAAAAAACATATATGTGTGATTTTTAAAGATCTTTCACTCATACTAACTTATTTTATTCTCATAACTTTTTAAGGCTGATAAGAGAGTTAACTCTGAGAGTCAGAGTGACATGTCTAAATGACATAGTTATCAAATGATAGGATCAAGTCTACATTACAATTTTTTTGCCCACTGCTTTTCCCATTACACCAAACTACACCTCTGTAATTCTGTAGGTAATATCTACTTATATGATGCTGATTTCCAAATCTATCACTTAAGCCCAGACCCTTTCTGTGTATCTGAACAACCAGCTCAATTCATGTGTCACAGGACACCATGGCAGCCAGTCTGGATTGCTCAGTGTCCATTTGGACTTCTCAGTTTGCTCATCAAAAGCTCCTTTTTCCTCTTCCTTTTCACTTCCATCATGTTCTGTTTTGTACTCATTTTGCTCATATATTAACCTAAAGATATTTTCAGATACCAAAAGATATTTTCAGATAAATACCTTATTCATGTTCGAGCCAAATGGATATGGGGAGATGGGGGAAATAAGGGGAAAGGCCTCTGGAACCTCCAATCTCCCTATGCCAAGTTCTGCCTTCCACACTGTGATCCAGCCACAATGGCCTTTGAACATTCCCTCATCCCTCAAGCTCTTGCCATCCCTAAGGTTATTATTCTTCCTGTCTCTAGAGGATTCCTCCCTGCCCTGGGCCTGGGTAGTTCCTTTCCTTCCTTCAAGTCTCAGAGTGAGGTGCCCTTGTCAGTTAGGCCTTTCCCACCCACTAGTTCATGTGGGGAACCTTTTCATGTTGAAAGGCCACATTAATTTAGCTGAATCAAATAAGGCTGCCTTCAAGGAACTTTAATTAGATATGCTTAAAAATGTACATTAATCTAACTACTATGTACTTTATAATTTCAAAAAATGAAACCATTTGTTAATTTTAAAGTCAATGAACCTTTTAATGACTTTATTATGTCTGCTTTTTGTTGGAAGGCATTTGAAAATGTGGTTGCAGCATGGAGGTTCACAGTTTCAGTTGATCCTCTAGATGAGTATCAGTCATTTGTGTCCTTAAGGGCGTCTTGATTTGCGGTAGGTAGGAGAATGTAGATCTGCAGCAATAAGTGCTTGAAAAGCAAGAAAGCAGTTTTGGGGCATGTTGCCAAAGGCATGGGGATTTTATTGCATTTTTCCACATTTCAATTGGATTTTTCTTAGCATCAAACAATGACTTTAAATGTCATTTACTAAGAGATCAATCAATTCCATATGTAGTTCTTCTGGTGCCTTGGTGATATCAACTAGATGAGACTGAAAGGCTAATTTGAGTGTGATGTCATGATTCTCAAAGTCAGTGAACCTTTCATTGTATTCTCCAATTAATAGGTCTATAACAGCTGTATATATTCTTCAAATGATTCGCATATATCATCCTGCTCATCAATGATCTTTTCTAACTGGGGAAATGTCAATCTGAAATTTCCTTATGAAGAAGTATTTTGAGAAAAGCTTGGATCCAAAATGCCTGGATTTTTTTTTTTACCACATATCAGATGTAGACTTAGTTTTACTTTGCAAGAAATATTCAAGTCATTTTGATTGGACATGATATCACACAGAAATGCTGCATTCTTATAGAAATCTTCTTTCAACAATTTACATTGCTGATTCCATCTGTTCTTCATAAAATCTAACTATCTATTGTTACACAGAAAAATTTTGGCTAATACCTGTTCCTGTGATAGCCAACACGCTTTAGAATGATATGGCAAATCCACATTGAATACCTCATTGTTCAACTTTAGTATGTTACAAAACTGATGATCCTGTTTGCATTTGCAGAATATAGTTAACAATACTTATAACTGTTGCAAAGTGTCACTTAAAATAGTAGGTTAGCACAGAGATTTTGCTGATGCAAGATACAATGAAAAGAAATGAGAGCATCTGGATCTCTTAATACATTTTTTATCTGTGCAATAAACCCTTCTTGTTTTCCTGTCATGGAAGTTGCACCATCTACACACACACTCACTAAATTTACCAAATTCAGTCCAACTTCACGATATTTATTTTGCAAGTTGTTGAAGATATCTATTTCCAGTGTTCTGTTCATGAGAGTGCCCAAAGTGAGTAACTCTTTGTAGCAAAGAAAAATCTTCTGTTATGACCCAAATGAAGTATAAAACTTGTGCATAGTCATTAGTATCAGTTGATCCATCCAAAGCAATTGAATAATAGATATTTTCCTTTTGAAGGACTGCATGAAGTTGTTCTGTTAAATTGAAGGCTAATTCATGCTGCAGATCAGTTATGATTCTCCTTGAAAGAGGCAGTTGTTTGTATACTTTGAAAGGTTATTGGGATCTAAGCATCCTACAACTTTGACAGTGCATTCTTTCACAATTTCTACATCACTGAATGGCTTCCCTTTTTTTCCAAAGGACATAAGCTACATTATTTCCAGGTCTTATTGCTGCTTGAAAGAATCATCTTTGCTTTTGCTTTTCATCATTTAATTTCTTCAATACAATCTTTTGCACCTCTCCCTCTAATGTAAAATATTTGTGGTCCTTATGAGTGTTATAATGCTGATGAGCATTGAATCTCTTTAATGTTGATATTGCAGTATCACAAAGCAAGCAAATCATCTTACCTTTGGCAGAAACAAGATTATATTGCAATTCCCAATCCTCATTAAATAATCTGTTTTCTTCCTTCAGCATTCTCTTGATCTTCTTTGACATTATGGGCTACTAAACAGACAGAATTAAAAAATACAGTCCCTACCAGTGGGATTTTTTAAAAAAGATATCTCATTGTGATTTTATTTTTTATTTCAGACTATTATGGTGGGATTTGATAGCAGGATGTCTCACAGGAAGTTCTCAGCTCCCAGACATGGTCTCTGGGCTTCTTACCTTGGAAGCATAGCAGCAGGCATCATGGGAAGGTGAAGAGCTTCCCCAAGGATGACCCATCCAAGACTGTCCACCTCACAGCATTCCTGGGATACAAGGTTGGTATGACCCACGTTGTGCAGGAAGTCAATAGGAAAGGATCCAAGGTGAACAAGAAGGAAGTTATGGAAGCTGTGACCATTGTGGAGACGCTACCCATGGTGCTTGTAGGCATCATGGGCTATGTGGAACCTCCTCGAGGCCTCCTGATTTCCAAGACCATCTTTGCTGAGCATAACAGCAATGAGTACAAAAGGCACTTCTACAAGAACTGACATAAATCCAAGAAGAAGGCCTTCACCAAGTACTGCAAGAAATGGCAGGATGAGGATGGCAAAAAGCAGTTGGAGAAGGACTTCAGCACCATAAAGAAGTACTGCCAAGACATTTGCACCATTGCCTACACCCAGATGCTCTCGCTTCCTCTATGCCAGAACAAGGACCACCTGATGGAGACCCAGGTGAATGGAGGCACTGTGGCTGAGAACCTGGACTGGGCCTGGAAGAGGCTGGAGCAGCAGGTCCCTGTGAACCAAGTGTTTGGGCAGGACAAGATGATCAACATCATTGGTATGACCAAAGGCAAAGGCTACAAAGGGGTGAGCAGGCATCGGCATACCAAGAAACTGCTCCACAAGACCCACCGAGGGCTGTGTAAGGTTGCCTTTATTGTGGGCTGGCATCCTGCCCATGTGGCTTTCTCTGTGGGCACAAGCTGGGCAGAAAGACTACCATCACTGCACAGAGATCAATAAGAAGATCTATAAGATCAACCAGGGCTACCTTATCAAGGATGGCAGGCTGATCAAGAACAATGCCTCTACTGATTATGGCCTGTCTGATAAGAGCATAAACCCCCTGGGCAGCTTTGTCCATTACAGTGAAGTGACCAGTGACTTTGTCATGCTGAAAGGCTATGTGGTGGGAACCAGGAAGCGAGTGCTCACCCTCTGCAAGTCCTTGATGGTGCAGACCAAACAGCAGGCTCTGGAGAAGACTGACTTGAAGTTTATCGACACCACCTCCAAGTTTGGCTGGCCATGGCCACTTCCAGACTGTGGAGGAGAAGAAAGCATTCATGGAACCACTTAAGAAAGATCAGATTGCCAAGGAAGAAGGAGCTTAATGTGAAGGACAGATTGTATGGCTGGTGGGATCTCAATAAAAGTTGTTTCCCAGTGGGGGGGAAATACTGTCCAGCTGGGCAACTATTCACAAATTCCACTTCAAACAGAAACACAGTGCACCACTGTCAAAAGCTGATAACAGATTGGCATAGTCAACTCCCATAAACTCTCACCAACCAGCCTGATGTGTTAGTGCCGCCAGTCAGGCGGGGAAGTTAGAACCAAATCATGAATGTAGCATTGGTCAATTTAGCCGTTATGGCTTACTAACCTTCTCATTGTGCCAGTCAATCTGGTAGGATTATTTTGTTGAAACTTATTTTATTCTTTGTTATTTTAAATATGTTCATTTTAAAATAAAATAAAAATATAAAAGATGATCAAAAATGTATCAATAAAAACAAAAGGATTTGTTCTGTAAATTTTGGATTAGGTCAAAAGGCTGCACTTGAGGGCCTAGAAGGTCACATGTGGCCTTAAGGCCACAGGTTCCCCTCCCCTACACTAGTGCATAGCAGGGTGCCCTGTTATTCTCCCTTACAGCATCTTCTTTTTTCATTATAGAACTTACCAGAGTTAGTCAGTGCAGATTTATTTGTAGATTCACAAGTATAATGCTATCTCTTACCATAGACAGTGGGATTCCTAAGAGAAAGCCCTCTGGTTTTTACCACTGTTACACAACACTCAGCGTAATGCCCGGCCCCTGTACATGGTAGATGCATGATAAATATATAAAAAAGGAAAGAAGAAAGGAGGGAGGGAGGGAGAAAAGAAGAACAGTGATGAGAGCTAAGGAAAAGGGAGGCTAGAAAGGAAACAAATGGTAACTTTTAAAAGGAAAGGAAAGATAAGAAAAGAACAAGCAGAAAATATAGGAAATATAGAGACAAATAAGAAATGATTATAAACTGGTGGGAACAAAAATAAAAAGAAAACATAAAATGAAAACAAAATGATCTCTGATGACAGTCTAGCCAATCCAGCATTTTTCCATGAATATCAACTAGAAAACCAGACTGAAACAGGATTATGACTGTCACCAATGAAAAATTGTCATACTGATGTCTCCTTGTAGTGCATGTATTGGTTTATGGACACAAACTCCTTGAGTCAGCACCACAAATCTGGTTAATGTTCTTTAGAGCAGCCTAAATTTGCCCTTTAGGGTTCTGGTTTAGCTGACAGACGTGTAAAACCCCTTGTAGCCAGTTACCTCAGTATTGATTACACATCTGTGAGGCTCATAGCCTCATGTTTTTTTAGCTAAGGTCAGCATTACCTTAAGCCCTGTGCCCCGATGTGGAGCTGTCTGTATTAGAGGACATGACATAAATTCAGCTTTTGCCTGGGGCCCCTTCCGCCTTCCACTGCTGGTGTTTGTGTAGATGAATATGGAAGACATTGATCTGAAGTTCTCTGCTGGGAAATGAATGTGTGTCAGTGAATTTTGGGTTAAAGCCAAAGCCTAGTGCCACCACCCTCTTGTACATAAAGCCAAGTCTTGAAGGTGTCAGAGGACATTCCTAAGTTAATTTAGGCTACAAATATGAGGCTGTCAATGAAGCCTACCCTGATGGCCTTGTTTAAGATTGCAAACCGACCCTTTCTGCCACATTCCTAATCCCCCTTAACTGGCTCTACTTTATTTATTGCACTTAGCACCTCCTAACATGTTGCATGTTTTATGCCATTCATTATTTATTTGCTTCTCTCTTCACTAGAATATAAGTGAATGAGGTCAGGAACATCATCTCTTTTGTTCACTAATGTATTCCAAGCGCCTAGAACAATGCATGTCATGTAATAGACACTTGATTCACATTTTGTTGAATCAACAAATGGATAAATAAATGAAGATCAACATTCTGTATTATGGGAGGTAAGGAGGCAGTTATAAAGATATAAACATTGTGATATTAAAAGACATTAATAAATAGTACATTCATTAATGAATGCAAGGGAGGCATAGGGAAGGCAGCTTACTATAGCAAGGCTAACACTAGACTTGGAAAATTGGGTGAATCTTGGCTCTACCACTTAGCAGTGATATTACCTCAGACAGGTCACTTAAACACTCTGAGCACCAGATTCCTTGTTGGTATGAATGAATAATAACAGTTTCCTCATGGGATCCTGTGAGGATGAAGACAATAAATGCATAAGTAACTGCTAATAATATTTACTCAATAAATGTCTATTAAATGAATGGACTTTCTCATTTACAAATAAGAAAAGGCAAGCAGAGTGGTTAGCTCACTTGTCCAAGATCATCCAGTTAATATCAGGTTAGGAATCCCTGATTCTCAGTCCAGTGTTGCTGAAAATAAAACATAGTGCCTACCCTATCCCTTGACTTATTCCTGTGAGCAATTCTGTTCCTCACACATAACAAAAATTTATTATTTGTTCTAGAAAAGGAGCATCATTTCCCTGAAATGCCCTCATTAGGCTCCAAGATGTCTAAGCTCTGTCTCCCTTTAATCGGTTTACTTGTGAAGGAACAATTTGCTTTACGACCTCTTTGCAGAGTCTGAAGGGTTTATGACCATGTGGTGTCAACAAGGAGCTCTAAGATGCTTTCAGTTCCATTTACTAGCTTCATAGTCTTCAAATTGTAGGAGCCTATTTGTTCGGAAAAGACTGGAGTTTGAACATTAAATCTGAGCAGCCCTCATGCTTTTAAGTTTACTGTCAAATGGAACAATCACTTCTCGTGGTCTATTCCATGACCAAACCAGCACTGTCTAAGATAGTATCATCAGTACCAACATAATGTGTTTTTAAAAATAACACATCAACTTGTCCTTTCACAGGGCTTCAAACAGCCTGGATGGGTTTGCTATGGTTAGTCTCATATCTTTTTGTTAGTGGAAATAAAGATTTCCAAGGGAGCTGACAAACACATTGGCTCAATCTTGCAAACTTGGAGTACTGAATCTATGATCATGGAAAGAGCATCCTATTTCCTTACTTTCAAATACATAAATTGAGGCAGGTGTCAATAGGGGATAGAGTAGTTAAAGGCTCACCGACCTCGCAGGTATTCATCATGCAACTAGTTAGCACCACATAAATCCTAAATCATGTAGTAGAATCTGAAAATAATGCTGAGGGGCAGGGAAGAAGATATGACAAAGATAACTCAAGCCAAAGCTCACTCTAGCTCAAGTGCAAAATGGTATGATTACTGCAGAGATATCACCGTGTTTGGTAAAATGTGAAATAGAGTCAAACAACACTCTCAGTCTCTCAAATGCTACACTCACTCTGGTCTCTGCCATAATCTGTGAATCTGTTCCCTCCCTTTGATCATCAGTTGTTTGTTTTGTTTTTTTTTCTCTTTCACTCTTATTTATGAATAGTTATATGACCTTTTTGGTCAAATTCCCAATGTTCACTGTCCCAATTTTTTGGTGTCTCAATTTCCATAATCCTAAAAAATAAGAGAAGAATCTCACTGGCCTTGTAAGTCTTTTCTAACCAGGCCACCGTGTGGCTGGGAAGTCTGGGGGAGGTGGGGTCACGTGGGCAATAGGCCTGTAGTATAGGCAGGCTCTGCCGAAATCTGGAGCTTGAAATGATAAACAGACTCCTCCCATTCAAGTGAGAAAAATGCTTGCTTATTAATTCTGGAATCATTCCACTTTCCCTGTCACCACTACCTGATTTCAGCTGAAACTGCTGCCATCACTCACCTTTATCACTATATTGCCTCTTAACTGGTCATCTTATATCCAGATTCTCTTCTGCTAAATGCTTCTCAGCTGCAACCAGAATGATTTTCCGATGTTACTGTCCTGCTCAAGACTCTAAAATGGCTCCCTGCTTGCTCCACAGAGGGAGACAAAGTCCAAATTTCTCCACGTGCTGCACCAAGCCTTATCTGGCCCACTCTCACATCCTCACGCCTCTTTCCTCCTTGCGGTCCCTCCAAACCACCCACGACACCATGGCTCAAACTGCTTGTGGTTTCTTAAGCACACCAGACTCTTGGTTGTCTCCAAGACTCTGCATGTTCTGTTTCTTCTCCTGGGAATACTGTCCTCCTTTGTTACATCTGTCTAGTTATATTTGCCCTTTAAAATTCAACGTGGATGCAAATTTCTCAAAGAAACACTTTTTGGATCTCCCACATGCTAGGACAGGCACCCTAGGTATACTCTATTCTAGCACACATCATACTCTACAGTCATGGGCTATTTACTCTCCTATGCCTGCCACCCCCCTAGAATGTCAGCACCCAGCAGGTGCTGAAATGCATTGTATTCTCATCCCAGCACAGAGCCTGGAACATAGTAGGTGCTCAACAAACATTTCTTGACTGAATGGAGGAGAAGAAAAAGGCACTTCAAAGACCTAACCTCCCAGTTTTAGCCTTTTCCTGTCAGATAGTCACTCAGCCAATGCTTGATAACCTTCATCTTCTTTCTACATCATGGTGACAAAGTAAAGTGATCCAAAGAGGTTGCAAAGCATAGTCTCCTTGGCTTTAAAACCCAGACTTTTCAGAAAATATTTCAGCATAACCCATATGCTTTTCCTTAAAATACACTTAACGTGATTGCAAAACATACTACTTCTCTCCTCTGCTGGTATCCACTCTTAGGCCAGTCCCCCAGCACCAGAGTGATTCAAGGTACTTGGAACTGGCCTGATGACAGGTATTTAGATACACACACTGTCAGAGATGGGCCTCTGAGTCCCCAAGTCCCCACTGTCCCTCGAACAAAAACCAGAAAATTAAACCCCTCAACTGAGAATGTAACCTTAGCCTCCCAAATAAATTGCACACCAACACACCCCCACACAACCCCCACAAGGTCATGTGCTAAAAAAACCAATCTTGCTCAGGACAGGGAAGAAACATGATATCTCAAGGCATTAAAAAAATCATTTTTTTTTCTTTGTATCTGCCAAACAGAGTTGCTAATACCTTTTTACTGTGTTTAACTTCTACCCACCATTTGGAGAACATCTGGTAGAACCCACTTAGAGTTACAAATAGGATCTTCCTACCCTCTCCAAGTCCACAGGTTACCCATCTGGAACATGCCTAACACATTGGAACCTGTCTGCAGGATTGGAGTGTCTCATTAAAAGATTGGCAAGAAGACAAAAAGCTGTTTAACTTTCAGTTGCCCAGACACATAACCCGAATAACATGAGTAGACATTTAGTAGTTTATGAAACAAGGTTCTATCCAGCTTTTAAATCTATTAATCTTCTCTCACACGGTTGTGCCCAGGAGTCCCAGAAAAGCAGCCATTTAGCTTTTAGCTCACACCACCTTGTCCCAGGCCCTCAGCCAGTTTTTATATAGGACTTTATGGTTACAGCAAGCAGCCCACCAGCAGAAGCAACTTGTGTGAGTATTTAAATGTTATCCATGCTAAAATCAGATTAAGAATTCTATTTAATTGCTAAGCTGATACTTCTCTTTTTTTCCTCTTTCAAAAGTTTGAATTAAATCTCTTTTTTATAATAACATACACTCTCCTCATTTGGTGACATCTCACTAAATTCTGATAATAGTAACTTTTTCCGAGATGAACATCTCTCTGACTCAGTGAGTGCTTCTCTGTATCTCAGGCTCAGTTTTCACATGTACAAAACACATGCTGTAAATGATGATGTGGAAGCTACCTGGCTTGCTCATGACACCTAGTAAACTTGTCAGGGGCAAAAATAGCAACAACTTGGACCTCATTTTCCCTAAGAAGACAACTTTATCCAGGGTGAGTGGTCACATTTTAGTCTTATCTATTTATTAGTTTCAATATTCCTAAACTAAGACCAGACTTCCACCATGGTGATGAGCCTCTGTAAAATGTTAATTTATACCAAATCTAAATGGAAAGCTACTTACAAGACAAAACAATAAAAAGAACAGGAAGGAAGGAAGGAAGGAAGGAGAGAGAGAGAGAGAGAAAGAAGAAAGAAAGAAAGAAAGAAAGAAAGAAAGAAAGAAAGAGAAAGAAAAAGAAGAGAAGAGAAAAGAAAAGAAGGGAGGGAGGAAGGGAGGGAGGGAGAGAGTGGAGAGGGAGCGGGGAGGGAGCAAGCGAAGGAGGGAGGATTTTTTTCAACACAGAAGAGTACAGCTTCATTTCTCAGGCCTTTCAGCCGGAGTAGTTTTAGGATTACATGGGCATAATAGAATTTGTGTTCAGGTAGCCTGACCACATTCTCCAAGCATCCTTGTATTACCCAGTTCCATCATTTATAATTTTAGCCCTGCCCATAGAATATCACCTTGTTATTAATTTAATGTATTTTATGAATTTGAATCTCAGCAAGCAAATGCACTCATATCCCAGTTCCTTCCAAAAACAAGTAGGTAGTTAGCCCAAAGTATAATTTTCTATTAAACCTTTTAAAAAATCCTTCACATTCCTCACATATTCTCACTTCCACTCATTTCTCAACCCTGTACAATCTACCTTGTACTTTCACCGCTCCCATGGATTATTCTCTAAAATAAACCAATAATCTCCTAATGACCATTTTCCAGACCTCTTATTTTAAGCCCCACTGAAGACTCACCATGGGCAACTATCATGTTATTTTTGAAACACTCCACCTTCTTAGCTTCTAAAACTCTAAGGTAAGCTTGCTTTATACCTGACTATTCTTTCTGTAGCTACTTAAACATTTCCTACTCTTGACCCAGAACTGGGTATTATCCACGGTTCTCTTCTTAGCTCTGGCCTTTCTTCTCTTCTCACAGGAGTAAATTATTATGAGCTGAGTAAGACAAAGAGGTCCTGGATATGACACAAAAAGTACATGTAATAAAAGAGAAGATTGAAAAGTTGAACTTTATCAAAATTTAAACCTTACACACATCAAAGGACACCATTAAGAAAATGAAGCAACAAACCCCAGACAGGGGGAAAATATTCGCAAATCATATATATGATAAATATTTATATCCAGAATATATAAAGAATTCTTACAACTCAACAATAAAAAACAAATAACCTAATTTTAAAATAAGCAAAGCATTTGAATAGACATTTATCCAAATTAGTTATTTGAATGGCTAATAAGCACATGAAAAGGTGTTCAGTATCATTAGTCATTAGAGAAATGTCAATTAAGGCACGTTGCATCAGCAACATATTCTATATATTGCATCAGTTGACCACTCTTGCCTTTTGGTTTCCAGCTGGCTTCAGCCAATGGGAGGTGTGCCAGAAGACGAAAGCATAGGAGGAAAGATAGATGCTGAAGTATTTATTTCGCCTGGCTACCTCCCCATGGAGTTTTGTGTTGAGAGAGCACACATTCCTCTAACAATGGCACAGTTCTTGCAGGGTGACCCTCTCCTAGAGTTACAGCTACAGCAACAAGTCCTGTTAACCATTTCCTCCACTTGCACCTTCAGTCTTGCTTCCCTGTTGCTTCCCAGTAACACTTTATCATTCCGTTTTGGTTTTCCTTAATCTTGCCCTCAACTATGTAAATGCTCCCTACATAAACCTCTCTTCAATCACCCTGTTTGAATGGACCATCTGTTTTGGAGAAGCTGGTTACTCATGTAGCCATTCTCCATGGAAGATTTTCATCTCATTTTTTCTTGGCTAGGACAAATCCTTCTCTCTCTGTTCAGGCTTTCTCTAGAATCCCTTCTCTTCTATGCATCAAGAGCACACAGCATGATCTCCTCATTTTTATTTTGGAAAGAAAATTAAGAAAGGAAAATGTTCATTACCACAAACCTCCCTATGAGGTAAGAGAGTCCAGAAATTGACCAACTTGTGAAGAGGGAAAGGGAAAAGAAAACAACTTCAATAACTGCTAAAAGTTAGCTCTGCCACACTATTAACTATGCCAGAATTCCTCAACTGGGGTTAATTTTGCCTCCTAGGAGATATTTGGCAATGGTTGGAGACATTTTTGGTTATTACCCAGGAAGGATGCTAATGTAATCTAGTGGCTAGAAGCCAGGGATGCTGCTAAACATCTTACAATGCACAGGACAGTCCCTTACACCAAAGAATTAGCCAACCCAAAATGTTGATAGTGAAGTTGAAACCCCTGAATTTTGTGACCTGCGTAGCTCTATGAAGAGATGACTGGTTGCAGCTTTAGCTGACTGATTGCTGTGTTTGAGCCAAATCCAAATTCCAGGCTGCCATTCAGAAGCCTTTAGAGTATGTCTCTAATTCACCTTTTCTGAAAGAATGTGCCCAACTTTATCCTACAAATTTTCAGTTGAGTGGAATGTCCTTTCGGTTTCTCAACTCAACCTCTCACACAGTTCTGTCTATTCTTTCCTAATTCTCCTGCCTTGGACTATTCTGTTTCTGTTTGCTGAACTCGTAAACTTCTCTTCCCCATCCTCAGATGTCCAAACCAGGTCAATTCTTCATCACTACTCCAAGCCTCCCATTATTCTGCATTTCCCTCTTCCTGTCACAGGGAAAAGGTCTCCCTCCTCAAAGTCTATTAGAACTTCCCATGATGTTTATCATCTTCTGTCTTATATTATGGTCATTTGGCAAATATTAGTTCTCCAATACTAGACCATCAGCTCTTTTTTATAAGTACAATTTATCTTTGCATTATGGTGATGATGATAAAAATTAATATTTATTAAACACTTATTCTTGGCCAAATACCATGCTAAGTATTTTTCATAGATTATTTCATTAAATATTTTACTTATATCCAGAAATAACATTCAAATAGTTAACAACTGTTACAGACAACTCACCAACTAGAACAAATGCCAGACATAAACAACAGTACATCCAAACAGGGGTTGCTAGTGACTATCATCCAAATTTGTACATCACTGTATTTCTTCTTATTCCTTTACATGCAATTGGAGGTCAATGAAAATTTGAATAATAAGTTAATAAATCATTGTAGATATCATTTAATGTTAGCAGGAAAACAGATCTTTTTAATCTCTGTTTCGTTAGCAATTAGATCAAGGCCAAGCATATAAAAAGTGCTTATAAGTATTTGTAGAATAAACAAGGAAAAATGAAAGTGCTTGTAGGCATTGAATATTGCTATATTCTAGACACAACACTAGATATATTTATTGTATTATATCAATACATACAACAATGCCACCCAGAATGCATTGTTACCACAATATTACAGTTGAGGAAATGTAGACACATAAAGGCCAAGTAATCACAGTGTTAATCTGCTGATGGAAAGAGATTCTGACCAGTTATGTATAACACAACTATTTAGATGTATGTTGCTCATAGGAAATTCTATAAAGTGGCAGATGATAGCAAGTATTTGTCCACAAGAAGAGCAGGGGAATGGTTGGGGACAGTAGCATTCAGGTAGAAAGTTACTCAAAGAACGTGTAAGGAAGTGATTCAAGCCTTTTAACACTTTTTTTTGTCTTTTTCTTTTGTATTATAAATAGCTAATGAGTACACGATAACGGTTGTTGTGGTCCCAAGCTATATTTGTAGCGGTAATGAAAAGATTCATGCATGAAGATAAAAAGAGAGATTTAATCCACACAGAGAACAGACTAAGACCTACAACTTCTAACAAATGAGTGGGGAAAAAAAACTGATGATAAAAATGTCCTTCACAAAATTTTCCAGCACTTCCTGTGGTGTTTTTGTGCTAGGAAATCGCTATGGATGGAACTGATCAACTTCCACTGCCAGTGATTCCAAAGCACACCATGAATGCACCCTGGGGCCGTGGGTTTAAATACCTCCACATCTCGTCCTTCCATCCTCTTATTTGTGAACTTAAGAACATAAAACTTTACAAAATAAAGTGAGCCCTCACAAAAACAGAGCAATTGAGTGCACCTGTGATTAGTTGGTCTATTGGACTATTGTTTTTAAAGACCACAATAATTCTGTTTTTCTCCCACTTGATCCTTTTATGGGTTTTGTATTGTAGGATAGGTGCATATTACGTGACATTTAATCAAGTAGTTATTTTTTGTGTCATTAAAAGGAAATCTGGGAATTTTCTTTGTCAGTGACCTTTGACCAACTTTGGTTCACCATAGCTGGGTGTATAGAAAAGTAAAAAATTTTATCTGAGAAGCTAAGAAAAGTAGCTATGGGTATTCCAGCTCCATTCTTTGCTGCTTGGAGATAGAGTCCTGGTTCCTTTCTCATTGCTAATTGGGCAAATCCTCTTCCAATAAATCAAAAATCCAGTTTTGATTATATGGCATATGTGCATGGTGTTTTTCTGGGTGGTAGATAGACTTATTTAGCTTGTCTGATCTATACTTTTTCACTTTAGTTTGAGATATTTTTAATTTTCAAGGGTTCATTCCTAAAGGTGAACCTAGACTGTTGTTTTTAGAGTCAGTTGTAATGAAGTATCTAATATATTTCACAAATAGAAAGAGTCCCCTAGATTTTTACAGGTGTCCCTCTGGGAATTTGACATATTTTGTCCCTTTTCATCTGCTCCTGGAGTACCTTGGCATATTAGTCAGGGTTCTCCATAGAAATAGAACCAGTAGGATATACATACATACATATGTATGTATAAAACAAGATTTAATATAAGGAATTGACTCACATGATTATGGAGGCTAAGAAGTCCTAAATCTGCTATCTGCAAGCTGGAGATACAGGGGAGCTAGTGGTGTAGTTCAAGTTCGAATACAGGAAAAGAACAATGTCCCAGGTCCAAAACAGTCAGACATAGAAATTAGATTCTCCCTTATCCCACCTTTGGTTCTATTCAGGCCTCCAGTGGATTGGGTGCTGCCCACTCATATTATGGGAGACAATCTTCTTTACTTAGTCTACCAATTCAAATGTTAACCTCATCCAGAAACATCCTCACAGACACACCCAGAATAATGTGTAACCAACTTTCTGGGCACCCCATGTCCCAGGCAAGTTGACACATAAAATTAACCATCACAGTCTGGTAGTTCCAGTCTCTGAAACTCTAGAAAATATTACAGCTAGAGGAGCACTGATCTAGTCAGAACAAAGAGTTTAGAGCAAAGGCTAGAAACTGCATTCCTCACAAAGGAGACCCACAACTCACTAATCTTCATATCCCCAGCACACAGTACAGTTCCTGGAACATCATAGGCAACCAGTCAATGTTGAATTAATGACTCTGTGCTTTGTGAAGTTCAAATGAGCATTTGTTTTTATAATTTTGTGTTAATAAGATAAGAACATCTATATTACCTTCTCTTACCCCTGTAGCTTTCCAAAAAATCAGCATCTATATCAAATGGGATGAAATTCTATACAGAAAGAGAGTGAGATACCAGCAATTTAACATTTATATTTCTAATATTTAGATTTAGATTATTTAGAGCAAGATGTGTTTCACATTGAGCCTTCAACAGATGCCTTCTTAAGCTAGACATGATTTCCTGCTTGACAATTTGCTTATTAGTTTAATAGAAAGTCAATATTGCAGAATTATGAGGTTTTATTTCCTTATTCTCCTCCTTTGGCAGGAAAACTGATCTCTCATTAAGGGTGAATTCAGAGATACAAAAAGACAACATTTCCACCCAGTTGTTTTCTGAGCTCCTACCAATAAATAAAATAAAATGCAAATGAATACAGAAGTGGTATCAGGGTGCAAGTTCATATCTATTATGTGTAACTGCTTTTCTGATAATCTCTAAAGGATAATCACATTTGCTGTGTTAATAAATAAATGCAGAAATGAGCATTGGGTTTATCTTGGCTCCAGACTGGCTTTGTTGGCTTGTCAGAGCCAAGTGAGTTATCTACAGAAAGCCTTCCATCGACACTGTCCTGAGCACTGAGTCTAAGGAAGAGACCCCAAGGAACTGCAAAAGATAGAGAAGAAATATTAGCGGCCCAAACAGGACAAGTTAAATCTTCCAAATGCTGCCCCCAGGAACTCTAAACTATCTGTTGATTCCTTCACAGTCCAAATGAGAAGCCATGTGGTTAATCTAGCCCACAAAGAGTAACATTATCAACTACAGGAGTAATATTAGCAAAATATCTTTATTTGATATAAAGGTCATAAATTTATTGATAGAAAATAATGCAGCCTCTACATGTTTATACATGTGAAGGCACATATATACTTACACAAATACTCAATGCTTAATTCTACAAATTATCACCATTTAGGGGTAAAATTTATTTTAACTACAAAATGGAAGCTATCCCATACCTATGAATATTCACCTTTCATTTCCAGTTTTCAAAAACAGTCTATTGAAGAACTGTAATTATTTTCCCAGTTCAGTTCTTCTGCTTGACCTCATATGGCTGCCAGACTTAGAACAGCTGACAAGACAATTAAGCAAAAGGCAGCCAAAAACAAAGAAAATAACAGGGAACTTTAACGACTTGAATACAAAATCAACCCTCTGACTCACCATCCTTGCTAAGCTGCCCCTAGTGCTTGCTGTGGGCTCAGCAGGATGTTGATTACCTGAGCACCAGCCTCTCAGCCCCAATGGGAAGCTGCAATACCATAACGGTAACAGAGAAGGTATTGTCAGTGGGCTACTTTCATTTAATTGCTCAGTTTAAAAGTGTGAAAAAGAAAACAGAAAAAGTCTTGTATATGACCATCATAAAGAGTAACATTAAACCCAAGGAAATTGGAATTCAACAAGATAAAAATAACATAAGCTAAGGCTAAAGAAATACCAAGTTCAAAAACTCCAGACATCAAGGGTCTCTTCTGTTCTCTTCTCTCTTCTCATTAAGATGATTTTACCCATTCCCAGGGCTCTATGAATCTATACGCAAAGGATTCCCAAGTTTAAATTTCAAGCCTAATCCCCTTCTCCTGTGCTCTAGACTTACTATTCTGCTCTTCCCAACCTCTTCTTTACCTCCACTTCTTCTCCACTGAAGAATTATATAAACTGTATTATGAGTAAGTCATAGATCCAACAACAAATATTTCTGATAAAATGGAATCCTAAGGGGCAGTATTCAAAAGATTCAATGAAAATGTTTATCAGTGATCTAAGTCTTGTGAAGTATGGATTTGAAAGAACACTGAAAACATGTAAGTGAATAAAGGAGAATATCTCTAGCTCATGGTTTTCAAATTTTAGTATGCTTCAGAGTCATCTTATTAAGATAAAAATTGCTAGACCTCACCCCTAGAGTTTTTAATTCAGTAGTTCTGGGATGGTCTGAAATTTTGTAGTCCTAACAAGTTCCCAGGTGGTACTGCTGATTCTCAGAAATCTCACCTTGAGAACACCTGTTCTAGTCTACACCCTGGAAAGTGACTGCAAGTGAAATGAATTGTCTTGACTTCACCTGAACTTATTCTTGCCTATCAGAGACATCCTACAGAGAGTTTAATCTGTGTCACACTTGTAGCTTCTCAGAACCACAGGAAACTGATAAACAACAGAATCAACTCCAGACTCAGAAAAGAGATAAATTAAAAGATGAGGACTCCTGCAAAAGAGAAGAACTTATATGCTTGCCATGAAAGGCAGCATATCAAATTCACAGGGCAGCCTCCTTCAGTCAATTTTAGCAATGATTCTCAGTCCTTATACCCAGGGATCCTCAGTCAACTAATCTGGGGTGGATCTGTGTATCAGTGTTTTTCAAATCTCCCAGGTGGTTTTTACTACACATCCATGATTGAGAACCATTATAGTCTAGTATGCTTTCTGCTAGACTTCTTCTCTTTTGGTCATAATAGTGTATCAAATTAGTTCTATGTATGTTATCAGAAATACATAGAAAGTCTCAATCTAAGGAAGTGATTCTCAACTGGGAGTGATTTTTGCCCTTCGAGAGATATTTGGCAACATCGATATATATTAATATTTTTAACAATCACAGCTCGGAATCACTACTGGTATCTAGTGGGTGGAATTCAAGGATGATGCTAAACACCATACAAGGCACAAGAGAGTTCCCCACAACAAAGAATTATCCAACCCAAAATACATACAGTGCTACATTGGAGAAACCCTAGTCTAAGCATGGGGCATTGGGTCCTTGTTTCACCTAGAAAACTTTGCCGTTAGTAATACGTAAAAGCATCAGCAAATTCTAATAGAAGTAATCCTGGGTTTTTTGATTTATGGTAGTAAGGGAGGGAAGAGAAGAAACTGAGATCAACCCAAGTGAAAGTTTGATAGCATAAGCAAGCAAATAAAAAGTTTAAAAATATTACCCTTCTTGTGATTCTGCCTGTAACCAAGACCTGAGTGTGCACCGTTAATAAAATTTTTAAGTGTTTCACTTAGTTCCTGGTTTTCTTCAATTTTTAAATTTAATTTTTATATTATATTTGATGAAACAACTCTAGTGTTTAATGGCAAGTCATATTGCTTATAAAACCGTGTAGTATACTCTCTCGGGAAATTAGAAAAGCTTGACATAGTTTATAAAGGTCAAAATAGTTTACAATCTATTTATGGCATACTGTTTGGGATTAAGAATGTCATTTCTCAATCATTTGGTTAAGTCGATGTGTAAAGACCTAATATGAAAAGCAGAAGCCTCATTTGGACTTGACTTTATTGATGTTTGTCATTGATTCTTCCATCACTGTTTCTCATCAAGCCATTCCTGCTAATTACTGTGGACACAAAATCACATTCTACATTTTCTCTCAAGATTGGATTGTTTTTTCCAAGTGAATAAAGAGGGAAGGGTATATCCAAAGTAATAATGCATTTTATTATCTTTCTGTTGTTTTTTAATTACCATTGACACTGGAAGCATTTTGTTATTCCTATTGTTTTTACATCAATAAAATTAAATTAAATGAGGAAATAAAGTCAAGACATGGAATTTATTCAATCTAGAAGCTGATTTCAGACAGACAGTAGGGAAATAGTTGACATCACCATCACTGAATTATGCTAGGAAGAAAATGCTTTCCATGCAAATAATATGAATTGCAATAAATACGAGAATGCAAAGCAGCATGTTCCCTGCATACCATACCCTCTGCTGTCTGCTTAAAAAGAACGAGCCCTAACTATATTGTTACAAAATACCCAGATATTTCCAAAGAGCACATACTTAGGGAACTGGGAGAAGAGAGGAAAACAAGAACTAATATTTACTGAGTAGCTGCTATGCACCTACAGAAAACTGCAAGGTATACTTGACATCTGAAATCTCATTTGAGGAAAAGCAATAGTATGGACACTATCGACAAAACAAAAAATAGATCAAAGGAGATCAATTACAAATTTCCAAGTCTCCCTTGGTGCTGATAGGTCATTGATAAGGCAACATACCTGATCTTTGTAGGATCTTTACAGTTCACAAATTCCAAATCACATCCCATCTCATCTCATAATTACCATGTAACAGAGCAAGACAGACACTATTATTCTAATATTAGGAATAAAGAACTTGACTCACTGATACTGAGCAACAGTCTCAGGATCAACCACCTAGTAATTGGCAGAATCTGGAAACAGAAAATATCTTTTTTCTAAGGTACCACACCATGCTGCCTTTGCAAACACTGTTCTGGCCTAAATTAATATAGCTATATTGTACTATATTATGTGGAAAGAATTTGAAAATGATTACAAAAATCGAGCTCTTAATACCTTCCAGAGATAGACCCAGAGAATAACTAGTTATCAAATGTGTTGTTCCTTTAAAGAATTGGCCAGGGATGAATTATATTTATTGATGCTGGAGCTTGACTTGATGTAGATTTACCTGAGTGAGGGGAGATTTTACTCATCTCCTCCACTCACTTTTTTCCCTACATTCTTTCTCTCTTCTTAGGCCCTTGGTTTTTTTCCTTCTTGCCTTATTCCCCTTCCCTTTATCCTATTTTTCTTTTTTCAACATTATGTGGTAAGGATGAGAGTACAAATTGGTATAATATTTTTATTTGGGAAGGTGGAAATTTACTAGCATGAGTCAAGGGTCTTAGAATTGTCATATTCTTAAATGCAGAAATCCACTTCATACATCGTATGCTAAGGTAGCAATTATAACTGGATGTAAAAACAAGTCTCCTGTGTTAGCCTTCATGGAAGCCCAAAGGCAACAGGTATCAATTACTCCCTTGTTACAAAGAGAGGGGCTGGGCCACTCAAGCCAGACTGAGAAAAGGGTGTGGGAGAATTGCTTCCATGACCCTTATCTGCTAAGTGGGTTAGAAAGGCTGTGAGCAGAGATGGAGACTGGCAAAAGAATTGATCTGAAGCATGTTGTCGGTGGGTTGTGGCCTTTTCCTTGTCTGTTGCCATGGTGGAGGAGAGGAGGGTGGGCATCAGAGTAACCATTTGGAGAGCTCTAGGATAGTGATTCAAGCAGAGTAGATTGTTTTCTAACTTTCTCTGAAAAAATATTTCCAAGAAAAGCAATAGAGTAAAAGCCAACCAGCCCCTTTTTCTTGCCATTAACTAGGAGCCAGCTGTATATCAATGTATAATTTCTGATTATTATATTATACTACATATATTTATTAGTTCATTATTATGAGTCTCTTATTTGTGATTATAAATGACTGGGGGCTTTTTGTTATCTGAGAGTGAGGGAATTATCTACACATATAAGCTTCCCTAGATTTCAACTGATAGTAATTTAAATATTCTTCATTATCCTCTCCTGTGTTTTCTACATTGTCTACATAAATGCTTATCTGTTTTATAAACAAAGGAAATATAAACAGATTATTCAGAAAATGATCAGTATGTAAAACTGGAGAAAATATCAAATTGGAAAAAAGATTTTAGTTATATGTTCCACAATTTTTTCTTTTTAAAATCTTTTTATTAGCTTGATTGCTTACACATGTATATAGAACATACACTTATCAAATTTTCTAATTACATCTAGGTAGAGGGATTGCAAGTCAAGTAACTCCCTCACGTCAAATCTATGAGATAATGTTCTTACCAACATCTTACAGATGAGAAAACTGCATTTCAATGAGCCGTGTGTGTTCAAAGTCATATAGCCACTAAGTGGCAGAGTCAAAATTCCAAGTCCTTTCCTCTGGCTTGAAGCCTGTTTTAAAGAGGATTCACATATGAGGTGGAAAACAGAACTAGCTGACTTTGAAGATCCTTTCTAAATCTGACATGTTGCTAATCTTTCATTCCATCAAATTAAGAACAAAAACAAGAACAAGCAAATTCATTTCTGAAGGGAGATAAAGCATAGCTGAAAAGAAAATGCTAACCTTGCTGTATTTATAAAGTTTGCCTAATGCTTTCAAACAACCCAAATCTAAGTTTCTACAGGACAGAAATTGCTAAGAAAGTATGTAAATAACAAGGAATAGAAGACTATGAAATCAAAAGATATATAGTACAAAAAGAAAAGAATGACAGAAGTTTTGTAAATTTTGTGTGTATGGGAAATTTAATCACATATTAATAACAGCAGCCATGCTATTTCTCTAATTCCATGTACACACAGCTTCATGAAAGATACAGCTTTTTGGCAAACCTTTTATTTAACAGTAGCCGCTAAAATGGAATTGGAAATCATTTTTATTACATACAATCAATTTGTGATTATGGAGTTAATTTTAAATCTCTAATATATTCACAATACCTCTATAGACCCCTCCAAGGGCAAATTTTAGTTGAATGCAAATCCTCTATTTGCCAGGCCACTTAAACTAAATTGGAACAACATAATCTTCTAAGCAATAGCCCCTTACATAGTTATGATAGGCTCAGAATATTATGGTTTCAAAGAAAGAATATATTAAAGGGGGAGAGAAATGAAAAATTCATACCTAATCAGAAATATGCAGATGAATCTTTTCTCCCACTGAATAATACAGCTGGGTTGAAGGGTTAGCGCCCTTCTCGGTAAGAAGCAACACTTTGTTAGGAAGTTGTTACTATTCCAAAATAAAGTGAAATGACAGATGTGTAAGTCTAGCATGTGGGTTCAAGAGAACAGTCACAGAATAATTTGCAAAATGCTGCCTAGGATTAGCACATGTATTTTTTTCAACAATTATATATCACCGACAGCAATATGAACAGAGTTAATACGTTTTTTTTCCAACTTGGGACTCTAAATCCAAGTTTTTATACGAGTCTTCCATAAAAAATAGCTTCAAGATTGAGCATACAGTTTAATGTCTATTTACTACCAGTGGGAATGTAGTGAGACAGGCTGTAATCATGCTTTTTACATTGTTTTAAACTATTCTTCTCTAATTTAGTAGTCTTAGGGCTAAACTATTTGACAGCAATTTCTTCTATGCAGAAGTTCTTCTCCTGTTAGTAGGGTATGAGTTATACACTTGTAGCTATAATTAACTAAAGACCTAATTCAAAGTTCTTTAAACAGTAATTAAAGTCCAAGAGTAGTATGGCTCATGTTTGCCATAATCCAGAGTCTTCTGTTCAGTCTCTCTGTGACACTCTTGACTGTACCATCCTTTCAGATTGGGATCATCTTCTGGGTAACTGATGGCTGACTGGCAGTTCGAGCTCTGACCATCACTTATCTTTGTTTCTAGAGGCAGAAAGTATGCCTTGTCCAAGTACACTCTCTTCAGACCACTGAAATTTCCTTCAAGAAGTCCCCAGATCACATTTTCTCATTGACTTGAATTGGGTGGCATGCCCATTTGTAAATTAAACACTGTTTCTAGTTGCTTGCCATGAATGATTGGCTTAGTCCGAGGTTCTTAAAGTAACCTCTGTTTCAAAAGTGGATAAGACCAAGCAAGTCCATCCCTAGTACTCAGAATGAACTGTGTTGGAAAAGGTGTAGACAGAAAAAGGGAAATCACAGAACTGTAATAAAAAGGAAAGAAAAACGAGATTTGTGGTACACAATCAAAAATGTCCCGCTAGCTCATTATTTTCCGTAACCAAAAAAAAAATCTGACCAGCTTGGAGAATATTCTCTATCTCAAAGAAAAGAAAGCATTCAGGCCTTTTGTTCCTAAAGTTCTTTTTTGCTTCTTTGAGAATGTATATTGTTAAATAGAATGGTTTGGGACACTCCTGTATAGTGTTCCTCAAAAACAGGAAAACATACATAACATGCAGTGGTAAATGTTACTTTCATTCTTAGAAAACACATGCATATATGTATGTAGCTACAGAGAAAACATAAATGTAATTACACATATGCAGTTTGTCATTGCAGGGAAAAAAAAAAACTCCAAAGTAAGAAAGTAAGGCCATACTGAAAACTTACCTTAGAACCCTAGGTAGGCAACCCATTAGTTTAGGACCAATGTTAATGTTTCAAAGGCAGGCTGTGATTTAACCATGCATATTCTAGGTTGCATAATCATTTATTAAAATAGCAAAGAAGTCATGTTTTCCTGTTCAACGAGCCAAATTCAGATGATAAGTGACAGTTAATGTAAATACTGTTTTCCTTTTTTTTTTTATTATTTATTTCAGCTTATTATGGGGGTACAAAAGTTCAGGTTATATATATTGTCCATGTCCCTCCATGCCCCCGAGTCAGAGTTTCAAGCGTGTCCATTCCCCAGACAGTGCACATTGCACTCATCATGTAGATATACACCCATCCTCTCCCCCCACCCCCATCCCCCCGAGTCAGAACATTGTGTGTTTTCAATGTCATATGTCAATGTAGCAGATTTTCACTTGTACTCCATGAATATATAAAAATAAAAAATAATTTAAATTGTTTTAAAATTAAAAAAATATTGCATGGTAATATGTGTGCAAGTAGCAGAAAATAATGGAAGATTCTGGTACAAAAACAATTTGATTCTGATTGCTGGGGGGAGGGGCCAAAAGTATAAAACAAGGGCTAAAAATGTAGAAATCTCTTTTCTAACATCCATTTCATAGCACCATGAAGACAGACATATGGCCTTCTCAATCTACAAAGTCCTTTTTAGAAAGCCCAATCTGCATGTCTACAGCCTTAAAGGTAACATGTTGGGAAATATAGCATTTAAAATGCGGCTTCAGATACTTTAACATTTTAAACCATCTAATCTAAGAATGTATGTAGAGAATATTCCTTTTAAATATAATTTTCAGCAAATAAATTAGGAGATAGAAGGAAATATACAAGACAGTGTTCTCATCAAAGTCAAGGGATAGATAAGGAATCATGATTGCAGTCTAGGTTGAACTGAATGGTTAGGTTTTCCATCGACCACCTGTTGTCCTAAAAGATTAAGCAGCAACACTGCACCTGCTAGATTACCAATTGCCCACTGCTTTCTTATTGCACTTTATATATTAGAGGTATTTCTGGAAAGAATTCAGAAAAGTAACATTATGTAAATTTAACCATACTTTCTTATTGACTATCATCATACATTTTGAAATGTGTTCATTAAGGGAAATAAAAAGTTTTAGCTTCATGAACTAGTAAGAACTATAAACAGTAAATCAAAGGACTTTTCAAAACTGCACATTCAAGAAAATATAATAATTTTACATATGTGAACATAAATATTTTAAATCGTATGTTTAATCATAAAGCAAATGCTATTCTAAGCCATAATGTATTAAATCAGAAAATACATTCTATGATCAGAGATCCGTAAGACAAAAATGTGTCCAGTGGAGTCCCTAGACTTTTATACCTAGTCTTTGGCTATCAGAAAGGAAATATCATTCATAATAATTAAGAATTTCAGAACATTAAATACATGTTATATTTTAATTTGGTTCTTTTTGCAAATAAACTTAAACTAGGCTTTGGAGCCCCAAACAAGAAAGTGAATCTTTTTAAATTCAAGGTCAACCTGTCTCCTTTTTCCCTAGAGGACTGAGTCTAAGTTTTAAGGATCTCACATGGTATGAAGGTGTCCAGGAGAGGCATCCAGTTCCCCTCATCCATCCATGCTGCCTTTGCTGAGATAAACTTGCTCCCATCAGGTCTTTTGTCCTGGGTCCACACTGCTCACAGGGCCACCTCCTCAATCCATCTCAAGGTTCTCCAGCTCTCAGTGGCAAGTCTGTGGCATTCTTGGCTGTGTGAGAACATTCTCCACCTTCTGAGCTATGGGGAAAAAATTACATGGCTTCCTCAGGCCCATCTACATAGCAACCCATTACAGACAATTTGTTTGTTTAATTATTTTTTATTGTGATAATATATATATATATATAACATAAAATTTACTATTTTAACCACGTTTACATGTATAATTTAGTGGCATTAAGTGCATTCTCATTGTTGTGCAACCATCACCACCATCTATCTCCAGAAGTTTTTTTATCATTCCAAACTGAAACTCTGTATCCATCATGAAATAACTCCCCATTATCTCCTCCTCCGAGTCCCTAATAACTGTTATTCTACTTTCTGTCTACATTAAAGACAATTCTTATGCTACTTCATAGTATTAGTGTGTTACCATAAATTCGGGTTTATCTTGGACAATCCTGGTTGACATGTATTGACCAGACACTTCATCAGGTTTAACACTTGCTCAGACCAGTTTCACCCTCAAAAATGTCCTTATTTTGATTATTAAATAATATAGTCATCCTACTAGGGGACTGTCGATTTTTTTTTGGCTAGTGGGTTCCACCTAAGGAAAGAAGTCGCAAATCACATTTGGTCTCAGATGTCCAAATTTCTCAAGGATTTCTATCTCCCCAAAGAAGATAATGATGAGAAGTGTGGATGAGACAGGGCTCTGGGATCCTCTCATCACAAACATTTCCTTTTCCTCTCTTGTCCCTTCCCCAGTCCATAGAGTCTTCATTTACTCTGAAGGCAGGTAGCCTGGCTCTTTATTTGTCATCTCAAGTAGATAGTTTAGGTCCTATGTCCTAGGCTTTTGAAATCCAAATGTGTTTCTCTGCCACAAACCACAAAATATATATTTTGAAACACAACAGCCAAAATTTGACTCTTCCCTTCCTGCAGTACTACCTGTGTCCTGAGGCAATAGTTTCCAGAGTCTACCTGCCCAAATGTAGAAATGATCATAAGGTAACAGGAAATAATACCAGGGAAAGTAATTTGTATATCAAAATATCACTCCAACACACTTTAAAATGTATTCTTGCAACTCTTTTCTGGAGAGATTAAACCTGTGTGTGCCATTTGTTTATTGCATATGGAATGGACTGCTGGTGATTGCCATTATCCATGGGGTGTTGAAGTGGACATAGGTGACTGCTGCTGATATAATATGTCAGGGTGCAAGCCAGGGCAGATTACCAGCTCTTAACAGAAAACCATGTCATGGGGGAAGGTTGGGCAAATCCAGAAACACTGCATAATCTAACTGCATAATCTAACTTCTCAGTCTAAGTTGGGGACACAGGATAAAGTAAAACTGCTAAATTAAAGTGAGGAAGCAAGGTCAGGAGAGTTGAGGAAGTGGAGGAAGTGCAAGACAGGATAGGGTGGAAACGGAAGGTAAAATTTGAAAGGATGGAAGTGCAGTTGAAAGAGGAGGTGGGGGGTTAGGACAAGGGATGAGGGTCTGGAGAGGAAGAAAGGGAGTGAACAGAGTGCTGGTGACAAAAATTCTACCATGTGGACTCCAAAGTAGAAACTGACAAATCTAGAGCAATAAATCTTACTGATGCTATTGCTACAATATTTCCAGTGGCAGTTTTTACTGTCATTGCAGAACACATTTGAAAAACTTTAAGTACCTACCTGCACCTGGTCATTTCTCTGCTGGACATGACTCCAAGGTGAGCCCCACTAGGACTCTTCAGTGCCACCCGCCTCCCACATACACACACAGTACCATATGATTAAAAAATAAATTTTACAAAACAATCATTCCTATAAGTTGCTTTTCTTTTTCTTTTTTTTTTTTTTTGTTTGCATGTCCACTGAATGTTTTACTTTAATTTGTCACTCCTTCACCTTACATTAAAGTGCCTGGCTTATTATACTCATGTTTGTGCTCTGTTATGTTAAAAAGAATCTCCCAGAAATGCAAATGAATCCATTAAATTCACATTTAGTTGATATTCCATTCCAGAAATCTAAAGGGCAGAAGTATACATCTTACACTAGAAATTGTTTAGTTCTCTGCATGAAGGCACTCGCAGAAAACCATTAGAAGCATCATGAGTAGGTGGGCCCTTTGATAAGGGAAAAAAGAGCCCAAATCATACCCCAAGGTAGTCATATTCTGTATCATTTGGATTTGTGCTAGTTTCCTAATTTTTTAAAGCCTACGATATTGACTCTCTGCCCATCCAATGATCTGCAAATCTGACTTTGAAAATGTTTTACACCTGCTACCATGTAAAGTGTTTGAGTAGTCTTTTCTCCAACAATATTTCCTGTCCCCTGATATAAACTGAACACCGTTAAGCTTTATATCATGTCTGACTTCCCTTTCCTGGAAAGGTCTTAGTTCTGAACGGGCAAGGCAGATTTTAAGTAATAACATGAGGTATTTATGTCTCGTCTTCCTTCCTTTCAGTATGAAGTGTTGATTTGCCCTTCACTGACATAGCCAAGTACTGAAATCATAGCCATGTTCCACACATGGGAAGACACCTTTATAGAGGATGATAAATTTATTTTAAAGATGGTATATTCTACTCACAGTTACATAAAGGACAAAAATGAGACTGAGAAAAATAAAATAAATTAAGGATTTATAATAGAAATTTTTTGATATTTCTTCACCCAAACAAAATAAAATAAAAATGTTAATATTCTTTGTATTTCTACATCTGCAAAGATTTATTTCCGGATTGATAATTTTTATATTAATTTTCTCTCTTTCCATTTAAAAATATTAGAAAAAAAGATCTACTGGAATGGCTGGAAAATTAGATGTTGATAGAAACAGATAATTATGTCACATTATGAAACTTAAGTTTTTCTAATATAACATAAAATGAGTGTGATTAGGAATATTAAAATGCTGGATATACACAAATTATTTCTGAGAACATTAAAGATTACTCATAAGTGACAAAAAGAAAGGAAAAGACTGGAGAAATTCAGTGGAATAATTCTACCATTGCTGTCTTCTATTAAACAAACAAACGAACAAACAAAAATCACCTGACTAAAAGCACACTCCTGGGTCCTATATAATCTGCTCCCAATTGCACACTCAACATTTTGGTGATAAAGAGACTAGTCTGGTTGCTCTCCTCACTGCTTTTAAAATATGCCATGCACATGGTACCCTCCACCTTTTCCGAGTGTTTTGTTGTGATCTAGAATGCTGTCTCCCCCATTCTAGCCCAGCCTACCAAGCGTGCAAGATGCAGCCTCAGTCTTCCCCTATGAGACCTTTCCTGACTCTCTCTGTCCATAGCTATCCTCTTTCTGAGTATGCTCATTATTTAATACTGAGAAAATGTAGATATTATTAAAAAATTGTCATTTGTGATTCTACTACTTAGAGATTTTAAGTAAGGTACAGATATAATGGTAAAAGTGCTATGGAGAAAAGTAATGTGCAGGTAAAAATAATGAGCAGGGAGTGTAGGGTCAGGGGCAGGGGTGTATGTTGCATTTTCAAATGAGGCAAGGGGGAAGTTCTTATGAGAGAGGGGCTTGGGAAATGAGCTGAAGAAGCCAAGGCAAAGGAATGAAACAGTCCCTGATAGAGACATCATGCCTGGCACACACACAGAATGGCAAAGAAATCAGTGTGGCTAGAGCAAAGACTCAAGGAAGAGGCAATGGATTCACGTAAGAAAGATAAGTGGTGGGGGTGAGGGGCAATTTACGTACAGCCTTTTAGATGGTTGCAAGGGCTTCAACCTTTACTCAAACTCCTAGGCTCAAGCAATCTTCCCACCTCAGCCTCCAGAGTAGCAGGGACTGCAGGCACATGCCATTATGTCTAGCTAACATTTTTAATTTTTTATAGAGAGGAGGTCTTGCTCTGTTGCTTAGGCTGGTCTCACACTCTTGGCCTCAAGCAATCCTCCCACTTCGGCCTCCCAAAATACTGGAACTGCAGGTGTGAGCCACTGTACCCCGCCTAGTTTTTCTTTCCCTGATTGCTTGAGGCATAATGTAGACTATTTATTTAAGAGCTTTCTTCTTTTTTAATGTAGGCATTTATTACTTTAAACTTCCCTCTTAGAAGTTTGCTTTTGCTGCATCCCATAGGTTTTAGTATGTTGTGCTTTCATTGTCATTTGTCTTAGGATATATTTTAATTTCCCTTTAGATTTCTTCTTTGATTGTTTGGTTGTTTAGGAGCATGTTGTTTAATTTCCACATATTTGTGAATTTTCCAAGATTCCTCCTCTTACTGATTTTTAGTTTTATACCATTGTGGTCTAAAATGATAACAGATATGATTTTAGTCTTTTTAAATTTATTAAGATTTGTCTCGTGGCCTAACATATGCTATATCCTGGCAAATGTTCTGTCTACATTGGAGAAAAATGTATATTCTGCTGCTGTTGGATGGTAAGTTCTGTGTATCTCTATTAGGTCCATTAGGTCAAAAGTGCAATTCAAGTTCAGTATTTCCTTATTAATGTTTTGTCTGGTTGATCTATCCACTGTTGTAGTGGGATATTAAAGTTTCCTTCTGTTTGCTCTCATTTTCTCCCTTCATGTTCATTAATATTTGCTTGATGTATTGCACTCAATATTGGGTGCATATACATTTACAATTCTTACGTCCTCTTTATGAATTGACCCTTTATCAGTAAATAATGACCTTATCTCTTGCAACAGTTTTTGACTTGAAGTATATTTTATCAGATATAAGTATAGCCACCCCTGCTTTCTTTTGGTTGCACCTTGCAAGAAATAACTTCTGCCATCCTTTCACTTTCAGCCTATGTGTGTCCTTAAAGCTTAAGTGGGTGTCCGGTAGGCATGCACTCATGTGCTTGAGCATTCTCCCCCTTTTCTCTCTTTCATATTGAATGAAGGAATTATGGATGAATACATGTAATCTGTGTACAAAAAGCATTAATCCACATTGGAGAGAAATTAGGAACAAGTTTGATTCCATAATTCTCCTGTTAGTGCTCACTGATCTTCTCTTTTCTCTTCCCTGAGGCTCTAGATTTCCCCTGGTGTCTGTTTTCTCAGGACTTGTTTCTGAACCAGTCAGTCATGATTAGCCAAGCAGGGTCACCTGGCACCGAGCACAATGACCTATGTTTCAGGAAGCCATGCAAGGTGGGTATGGACCTGGAGACATTTTAATACTTCCCAGAAAGAGGCAGTGAATTTTACAGACCGAAGCACCACATATGAATCTGAATCCTTAGCATAATAGACATGATATTTGGTGGTTGTGTGTCTGTATTTCCACTCTGCTAGACTTTGCTATAGAAAAAAAAAACTTATGTTAACAGCTTACCAATAATTAGGTAGAGTGAAGTATTACTACACATTTTAGCTATTATTTCCATAATTTTATCCTTTGGTTTCTTTAAAACTCTTGGGAAAATGCCAACATGTCTCAAAGATTTATGAACATCCAACTCATTAATTTTTTCTATGCTATTTAAAATGTGGCATATATTCTCTAATACACATCATTTTAACTTCCATTTTCAAATAATTCACTTTATAATATGACCATAATTATTCCTATTTTCCCATAAGTTATGAAATTTTCATTAAAACCCCAAAATATTTGTGAGAAATCTATTATTTTCAGTTCACAAATGTTAGCTGAAAACCTAATTATAACATAAGTCCCCAGAGCCTCTAAAAATAACACAATCTTTACAGCACCTGGTGAAGTCTATTCTTATGTTGTCTGGTTATACATTACACAGTTGGGCATCCTAAGATACAGATGTAGATTCCTGTGACAGAGTGTTCTGAATGCCTGGTCCAGGGAGACAAGGTGATACAGCACAGTACAAGTGTAGTGTGTGTGAGCTCCATCATCATGCATACTGGGACCAACTCCTGATCAACCACTTGCTAGCTGTGTGACTTGGGGCAAATTATTTTATCTTAATAAATTTCAATATCTTTACTTATCAATGTGGCATAAATATTATCAACCTCATAGAAAAGTTAGGAGGATTAAACAAGATGAATTGTGAATGATGCTTGGCCAACTGACAAACATCCAGCATGCATTTAATAAATATTAACTGTTAATATTATTATTAAAGGGGACTTCAACTGCAGCATGCCTGGTTATTAGTTTTCTAGTTTCCCCCTGACCAAATTACATTTTGTTATCAACAGTGGGAGAAAACAAAGTTGATTGATCAAAGTACTAGGCAAATAATCATATTTATCTGATTTAATTAGTTTTGATTCAAAGACATATTTCAACTATGGGCTATTTATAACTAAATAATAAAGTTTCCTAATGTGACATGAAGGCTAGACCTCTGCATTTCAATCAGATTTATTTTCTTTATTGAGTTATGGCCTCCAAAATCCCCATTCTTACTCTACAAATAAACAAATTAAGAATTTTTATTTAGAATAATAATATGGCTATGACAGTGAGAAAATTATCCTGAACAAGACAGAACTATCAACACTAAAGAAAACTATTTAACTATTGATGACTATTTATGATTCTATAAGACATTGTCTACAACTTATAGCCAACATCTAGAGCCTAGAGAAAGGCAGTACATAATTTGTAAAATTCGACCATACTTACAAATGCAATATATATTTTTATTCAATAACAGCTTCGTTGCTTCCTGATTGTCCTCCCACCTCTTAAGCCATTCTACTCCAAGTTTTTTTAATGGATTCTCTTGTTCTCTTCAAATATTGTTGTTTTCCAGAGTTCAGTCCTTGACTGGCTTTTATTTTTGATCTACATAGTTACTCTAAAACATATAATAAATTCCATAGTTTTAAATACCATCCCTATATTTATAATACATCAATTAAAGTGTCCTTACCTGTTGTATTACAATATACTCCTAACTGGTCCTGGCCACCTTCCTGCTCATTGTCAATTATGCCACATAAATAACCTTACTTATATGCAAATCTAATTGTCACTTTATTGCTTATAAATATTATCAATCTTAGTCTAGTATTTGTCATATTTTTAATTATTAGAAAAATTCTCAGATGTACAAAAAAACAAAGATAATAGTAAGATAAATACTTATGTGCCCATTACTCCAATTCTATAATTATCAACATTTTGTCATTCTTTACTTACTTTTTCATTTTTTAAGTTCTTATTACCAAAATATTTTTAAACAAATTTCTAAATATGACAGTATGCATTTCTTTCTTTCTTTTTTTTTTTTTTTTTTTGAGACAGTCTTGCTTTTGTTGCCCGGTCTAGAGTGAGTGCCATGGCATCAGCCTAGCTCACAGCAACCTCAAACTCCTGGGCTTAAGCGATCCTACTGCCTCAGCCTCCCGAGTAGCTGGGACTACAGGTATGCGCCACCATGCCCAGCTAATTTTTTCTATATATATTTTTAGTTGACCAGATAATTTCTTTCTATGCATTTATTTTTTAAAAAGGAACATTTTCTCATATGTTTAGGTTTTTGATATGATTTTGCAAAAGTGTATGCATATGTAGATTTATCAAGTTTGTCTAGTTGAAACTATTTGGTGACTCTACTTAAGATTATTTAAACTTTCCCATGTTTTATAAAAGTAAAATCCAACATAAGGCATACATAGTCTCAAAATCTGGCCTCTACCTATGTCCTCACCTCCTAACTCGTCCTTAGATATTTGATATCACATTCCCAACTCTTTGCTATTTTCCATGTTCTCTTTTTTCACTCTTGAGCCCTTTCACAAGAGATTCCTTTGCCTAAAATGGCCTGGCCTTTCTTCCTCTCCCTATTGTGTTCTTCATTGTCCATCTACTAACCCTTCGAACTATGCCATAACACATCACACCATAATATTTAATATATAGTGGGAAGACATCAGCCAAAAGTCCAAAAGGATTAAAATAACAGTGAGACACCAATACACACCTGTTAGAATAGCTAAAATCCAAAACACTGACAACACCAAATGCTGGTGAGGATGTGGAGCAACAAGAACTCTCATTCCCGGGTGGTAAGAATGAAAAATCATACAGCCACTTTGGAAGTCAATTTGTCTTTTTTCTACAAAACTAAATATATTCTTATCATATAATTGAGCAATCATGCTCCTTTGTGTTTAATCAAATGAGTTGAAACCTTATGTCTACAAACATACCTGCACACAAATATTAATAACAGCTTTATTCATAATTGCCAAGACTTGGAAGTAACCAAGATGTCCTTCAGTAAGTGAATGGATGAACAAACTATGGTACATTTGGAAAATAAAATATTATTCATCAACAAAAATAAATGAGCTATCAAGCCACAAAAATACATAAAGGAACCTTAAATGTATATTACTAAGTGAAAAAAACAATATGGACCAGCTGCACATTGTATGATTTCGATTATATGACATTCTGGAAAAGGCAAAAACCATGGAGACAGTAAAAAGATCATTGGTTGCCAAGGGCTAAGGTGGAGGGAGGGATGAATAGGCAGGACACAGACGATTCTTAGGGCAGTGAAAATACTCCATGTGATTATATAATTGTGGATATATATCATTATACATCTGTCAAAACCCGTACAACATACAACACCAAGAGTAAACCCTAATGTAAACGGTGGACTCTGGGTGATAATGATGTGTCCATGTAGGTTCAAAGATTGTAAAAATTGTACCACTCTGATATGAGATGTTGTTAGTTGGGGGGCTGCACATGTGTGAGTACAGGGGGTTATGAGAAATCTCTGTACTTTCTACTCAATTTTGCTGTGAGCCTAAAATTGCTCCAAAAAGTAAAGTCTATATGTTTTTTTAAAAGTCCAAAACATCCATACCTTGTTAGAACCTATAAAATATGTTTCATAATATTTCATGAACACTTCATAATATTCATATCAAAATACATGAACTGAAGAACTGATGCCACTGGACAGTGGACTTGTAGAAATCAGGGGTCACACCATTCAATTATCTTTGATTCTTTAGGGCCTGGCAAATTCCTTGGTGCATGGCTCATACTCAGTAGATATTAAGAAAATATAGAACCCTCACTGAGACAAGCTGTAACATAAGCAAATTTCGGTGAAAATCAATATGCAATAGAAACAAATAGAAATAATTTACAAATAGAAATAATTTAATGCTTGACCCTGCTTCTAGATTTTAATCATGTTATACTTACATAACCAAATACATGAAACAAGGGTACAAAATGGATAGTAAAATTACAAGAGGAGAGACTGATGGATTCAGTCTCCACATTGATACTTTCTGTTGATAACCTTATTCATCAACTTATTGGAAATATGGTGGCCATAATGTAGATATAGTTAAAATATCTTGTACATATTGTTGTGTATCTAAAACCTTACAATTTTCTTGTAGGAATGGGAGTGGATGCTGTTTTTTTCATGAAGAAACAGTCTTTCTGAGTGTAATTGACTTGTCCAGAGCCATTAATGTCAGTGGTAGGCAAACATTGAAGCAATTCTCTTCATTCTCCTTTGGTCTTCTATTTGTTAAACAATGCAGCTTTACACTTACAGGTGGCAAATTGAAATCCACAGTAATTAAGTGATTTATTCCAGGTCAGAGCAGAAGACCATGAGTAGGCATGCAAACTTGAAGGGTCTGACATGAGCACTTCTCTGTAGACATTAACAATTGTGTAGGTCAATAATCACTGATGAAATCACTTCCATATTAACCATGGTGTGGTTTCCAAATGGAACAGAGGCAAGCAATTTCTTCATAAGAAAGATATCTAATACTCATCAGCAATCTCTGTCAAAAGCTTTTTAAAGTTATATTTTCCACTGTAATTTATCTTCTCCCACATAAATGAATATCAATAGAAAAGGATATCAAAACCTAATCATATAGCCAACAAGCCCCTTCCCAAAAATAAACAGAACAGAGAAAAAAATAACAGGAAGTAGAAGATAATTGTTTCCTTCCTTCCAAAACTATACTCAATAAAGATCAATAGGTTGACATCAGTTTTAGAGATTTTAATACTAGGACTCATTTTTAACTTTTTATGAATCCTGAGAGTCAGTAATCCTGGGCCTGGATGTAAAAAATCAACCCATGTAATGCAGAAAAGCCAAACAGAAATGAACCATCATCACCTTCAATTGAGAATAGGGCTCTCACCAACTTGAAGTATGGCATAATATTTCCTTGGACCTTCAAGAGTTCTGGTCTCAGAATTATCTTTTGCTAGAATTAAGACAGTCAAGGTTAATAATAAATAAGCACAATGCTTATTTCTATAACCAGTCTTTAGTGTAAGCCAAACTCCACATCCTCACCTCCCTCTTCACTGTGCTACATGTCTTCATGCTTCCCCTACTAGTGATCCTACTTTCAACTCTTTCCACTGTATCTCTTGAGTTTCTTTCCACTGTTACAGTCCTATCTTCTCAGTGCTTGTTCTGCTTTCTGTGCTTACCTGAAACTCTTCTCCATACCCATTCCTTCTCAGAAATTCTTCTGAGAATTTGTTCTTTTCAAATTCATCTCTGTCACCCATTCTCAGAGCTATACAGAGGATTATTTTATAACCCAGGTCTATTCAGCATTTTTTCAAATACTCTAAACTCTGGTAACAGTGCTCTTCTTTAGCCTTCTTAAGCCTCACTCCTATCTCTCCTGATCTTTGACTTTAGAAAGAATCCAAGACAGTGAATCTTCCATTTATAGACCATTTGCTTTTCCATCTTTCCCTATTGAGCATGGACACTAAAATAAATCTTCTGTGCCACACCACCCTATTACTAGTCTCATTCAGTCCATAATCATTTTCCTTCCGTTTTCCTACCTGGTAAAACCCTGTCCCTGGATCAATGCTTTAAATAGTCTCTCTGTTCTCATACCCAAGAGTCTGAGCACTTACAGAGAAAAATCACAAAATGCAGATTTGTGCCACTTCAAATTGACAGTCTCCAACTTCAGTAAGATCAATTCTTCCCCCTAATATCCTCAGTCATTCTCTCAAACTCCTTCCATTCTCATTAAGCTTCATAATCAACCTTTGATCCACATGCTGACAAAATATGATCCTGCATCCTATTAAGGCCATCTGGGAAGATCTCTGTTAAGTCACTATTACTTCCTAGCATGCCCATAATCACAACCATCCTTATTGGCTTTCCTCCAGCCTCAGAGGAAAAGGTCTTCCTCCTGCTAGGCAAGTTCAACTCTCTATCTATGCCTTTAAATTATCCCGTCCTGCCTTGTCATCAATTTTTGCCTCCAAGTTTTTGTCTCTAAAGTCTTCTACTCATTGGCACTTTCCTTCTAGCCTAAAAACATGTCAAAGCCTTTTCTAATTCACAGGAGCTTCTCTTGACACTGACAACCTCCTTCCTCCCTAAACACCCAAACCTCACAGAGGAGTAAACTCTGCTGATTCCACTTCCTCAGAGACCACTCAACACACAGGAATCCAACTTCTGCTACAAACATCCTACTCAAATTGCTCTTGCCAAAGTCACCAATGACCTCACAGAACCAAATGAGCACTTAACTTAGGCATAGTTAACATGGCTGATCACACCCTCCTTCTTGGAACTCTCTTCAGTGTTATTTCTTTGATCTTGTTCTTGGGTTGCTTGCACTCACACGCGCTCTTGCTCTCTCTCCCCCCACCCCACCCTCCCTTCCTTCCTACCTCTCTCTCCTCCAGGGTTTTCCTCCATTTTCTTTCTGGACAATAGCAACCACTTACACTCACAGTTTTAGTACCACCGTATACTGCTACTTCTTAAACCTGTCTTTTCAGCACAGATCTCTTCCAAGCATCAGACTCACATATGCAACTTTTTGTTGAACATTGCTAGTTAGGTATTCTCCAACTCAGCATGATTAAAACTGAACCTGCCTCTTTCCCTAAAATGCTCACCTCTACCTGAATTCTCTTTCTGATGAGTCAGCCAAACCTGTGGGTTATCCTTGAGATTTTCTACCCTCCGCAAATTCTCTTCCAACCTATATTCATTCCATCAAATAGCCATGTCCTTCGGAAATTACTTTCTACATGTTCTTGTTCTCCATCCCTCATCTCCGTTTCAACTACCACTGCCCTAGTTGAAGCACATGTCATCTCTGCATCCATAATTGCAATGACTGCCTAAATTGTTTTTCTGATTCCAATCTGACTTTCCTCAGATCTCCACACACCTATAAGGGTGGGCAGTCTTTCTGAAAAGCAGAACTTGGCATGTAACTTCCCTGACTAAAGTTTCCCAGCTGTTTACAGTACCAGCACAAAAAGCCACTTAAGCACAACATGTAAGGACATAGAAGGTACTACATGATCTGGCTCCTGCCTAACTCTTCGACACAGTCCTCCACCATTTCCTTCAATCCACTTGATGTTGAAGTAATACCAAATGTCTTGCTATTCCCTCACCATGTCCTTTGTTCCTTCCCTACCTTTGTCCTGGGTGTTCCCTACATCTGGAAAGCCTCTTTTGTCCAGCTAATTTCCAGGTAAAGCACACTCCTTGCATGAATCTTTTCCTGACCTCCCCTACCTGAGCCAGGTACAACCTTTATTGAACCCCCACACCATCCCCACCCTGGAACTAATTCTGTAGTTGAGAAGTTTCCTAGGGGAGATCCCCACTCACTAGGAATTTTTCCCATCTACCAAAGATGCTTGGAGATTATATTCCCTCTGGTAAAAGAGTGCCTTGGAAATATTGTTTGTGAGCCTTAATTATGAAGTAAGGAGCTATATGTGTTTGTGTAGCAGTGTATACACAGACATAAAAATGCCTACATTTCTCTCTGTAAACCTACAAATTGATGGCAGTTAAGAGTATCAACTACAAATAATCTGAAGCTAAATCCTAAATTAGGAAATAAGATTGTACACAAAATAAAGTTATGTATACCACTACATAAAATGCATCTTTCAGTATAGTGAGTTAGAGTATAGGAAAGCATAGATGACCCTTACAGGATAGGGCAGCTGCCCAGTTTGGGACTGATATCCCAGATTTCTAACAAGTAAGTTCTTTCACCTTAGCTCTACTTAGTTCTGTGGACAAAATTGAAACAAGCTGCCAACATAGCCATCTGCACACATGACTTAAATATCATTTTGCAATGAATCAACCTGTCACCCCACTACCCATGGAGACCACATCCAAAGACATTTCACTTTCACATGAGACTTCTTCCTGTGCAGGCCAGCACCCCTCGCTCCCAGTGAGTCCCTACCCTTCTCTTCTTCCTTCTCTGTCTCTACTGTCTGTGTTTAAAAAGTACACAGGAGAAAAATTTGCTAAAAACACATTAGACACCCACAAGTTGCTGGCTCCTGTTTTACCCATGGTTCTGTTTCTATCTGGCCTTTTAGTCAAATAACCCACACACTTCCATGTACAAGCCAGATTAAAAAGAAATTTCTGACTACTGAAAACAAAATGTAGTGGCAAGCAGAGGATTTGCTGGAAGAGGGTGTTAGGCAGCAATCCCCACATAAATTCCAAGACTCCAGAATAAATTAATTTAGCAAATGACTATTTTAAAATGCAAACACTCTCCAGGGATGTTAAACATATCAATTATTTTTCATAGCACTTACAACTCTTGGAGAAGTCTTACTTATTTGTTAGCTTTTTTCTGTCTTTTTCCATTAAAACTCAAGTTCCAGGGATTCAGGACTCTCATCTATCTTTTTCACAGCTGTACCCACAATACATATTTTTGAGTGACTGAATGAATTCTTAACCTCTGTGTAGTATTTTAAGGAGTGACTCTTAGCTTTCTGTGTAAGAGTCTTACACATAACAAAGAGTTAAGGATAGAGGCTAAGAGTTGATTTTAGAGAATAGAACATGTTAGAGAAGGGAAACCTTTTGATCCCACAGTTGATGCTTTGTTTGTAGTGTTGGGGATCATGGTAGGCAGGAGTGCTTGTAGTTTTTCCACTACACTCTATGATTCTTGTGTGCAGTCATCTAGGAACTTGATCTAAAATAAAGGTGAGTAGCATGGGTAGCATGAATAAACTGGGAAGCTTTTTTAGACAGCTTTTTACTGACAAATAGCATAAAGTAATTAGTGTGCATGTGAATATATATACACATATATACAACACTTATTTTTTCCACTTTGCAATACTTCTTGAGACCTTGGTGGTGCCTGTACAAACTGAAAGTCATCTTGATGACTTGGAACTAGACTGTTAATACTTAGAAGTGCAAACACACCTTTTAAAGGATAATATACAATGATAACAAAAATGGAGACTCTGGGCATACGCTAACATCATGGTCTAAGATACATAATACGTTTCAAATCTCTGTGCTTGCAAGTAAGTCCAGGAAACAGGAAGATAAGTCCAGGAAACAGGAAGTGGAATTCACTAAGAAAGTCTATGTATTAAAGTCTTCAGTTGCCTGAAAATAACCTTCAGTTGGGAAGAATCTCAATTCAAAAAAGAATAGAGGCTTGGTGTAAAATTTTGCACCTGGAGTTAGCGGTAAAGCCAAAATTTGCAGGGTTTAAATCATGTGGTGATGCTGCAGTCCAAGAAATTAAATTACAATTTTGTGTTGGTTCTGCAAGGTAATAACTAATGTAACAGCTGTTTCTTCCTCAAGACTGTTAACATGAAGATAGAATGTTTGCATTTTCTCATTTTAAATATTGATTTTTGCTCACCTTCCTAGTCAGGCATACCAGATTCATTTGCCATTTGATGTATTTTGTACTGTTGTAAATATATGTACTTCAATAAATTATATGGTTTTGATTAACTCTCCCAGGTACCACACAATGAGACTGAATAGCTTGCCAGCTTCTCCCACTCTCTGCCCATTAAATATATGACATTACAACAGGAAGCAAACAGCACCAGCCCCCATAATGTCCTTCTGTTTTGAACATTCAGAACGACTGCACCATGTGTGTAAGTGCTCTTTCCATTGTGGTCAAAATAGAAAAGACCTTTCTCCGGGACATTCCCAGTTACACAAATTAACAGATGCATAGTTTAATCTAAGGTGAATAAAATGCTTTAAGATTATTAGCTACAAAATAGGAGGAATTTTTCTCCTATGAGTCATTCACATTAAAATTACAGTCAAAAATGAAAAAAGAAAAAGCTAGCAAATTCTTTAGATTTTTAGGGAAAAAATTCAAAAGGTTAGATAAATCATCTGTAACTGTACACAATATCATGCTGATCTATTTAAATATCCTATGTTTGCTACTGTCTGGTTAGTCAGTGCTGCTTCTCCTCCTTCCTTCTGAAAGCAGAATCCATTTCTAGGGCTAGAGAGTGAAACCTTGGTAAACCCAGTGCCTGGCCCTAGTGACGGGGACAAGAACTGAGTATGTGAGCTGAGGCAGGCTGATTAGAGTCCTTCCCTGGGGGTTATCTGGCTGAAACTTTATGGAAGATTCCTCCCAATCAGGGGTTGTAAAAATACATTCCCTGTGGTCCCAGCAGCCCTGTTCCTCACCACATGGACAATCTCAAAAGAGCCTCTGCCTAGAGACCAGCAAAGATAAGGGATGGATAGTGAGTTCTGATGTCATCCAGGTCATTGTTCCTCATGCTTGACCAAACACCTGGAGGTATCCGGCTGTTCAACTACCCCATTTGTCATCTGATCATTCTTATTTGTTTTGTCTGGTTTGAATTGGGTTCCCATTGCTTTACACAAAAGGAGCCCTAATTATTTAATAAAATATCTTCTTTCAAATTACTTCATCAATGATGCATTACATACAAGTAATTTTTTTTCTAAAAGAGGCATTCAGGCTGTGAAGCATAGTGGAGGCAAGGACTTTGGAGAGAGATAGATATGAGTTTAAAGCATAGTTCTTCCATTTACAAACAGTATAACCTTGACAAGTTACTAAAGTTCCCTTAGACCCTGTCTTCTCCTTCATAGAAGGAACATAGTGATGGCACTGACCTCTTAAGTTTTGTGAGATTTTGATGATATGTGGGTTCATAGCCCACAAAAGCTAAATGGTAACTATTATTGTGTTTTCCATTTTAAAGATAGGGATGCTGGAATTCAAAGAGGTCAAGTAACTTTTTAAGATGATCAAAAATTAAATGACATGAAAATTTTAAAAACAGAAAAAAATTAAATGACATGGTCAGAATTAGGATCCAGGCCTATTTGTCTCCAAAATTCCTACTTCTTCAAGTACACCAGACTGCTACAGGGAATAAAGAAGATAGAAGAGGAAGAGGAGATAAATGTATTTCTTTTCTAACCAAGATGCCTTGCCTAATTCACTCCTTTAGAATTAAACCACACTTGTTATATATCACTTATGAATTAAGGGTCTTATACTGAAAAGTACCTTCCATTTAGGTAAATGCTACAAGTAAGGTGAGTATCTTCCCTAACAAAAAATACTAAAGTTGGAGCCAGAACCTTAGTAAAGCCAAATACAAACAAATACAAGCAACTCATCTAGTGTTTCCATGCTGAATTATTGGTATAAACAAACTGATTTCCATCCACATCTGGCACTGCAATGTGCACAAGGCTCTACTTTCACATCTAAACATGATAACTTAGAATCTATTGCAGTGTTGAAGCCTTCAAGAGAAGAGCTCCATGTTCGTGCAAAATATGTCAAAGAAAGAAAGATGGGCATGACTCTGAATAGAGGAGGGTGGCTGCAGCAGGTGCTCACTCCAACCTCATCCCTAAGTCCTTTATCTTTTTTTGTGTGAAGCTAACATATGTCAGATAATTTCCAAAAATCATTTAAAATTCTACTTCAACTGTTAACTCCAATGGGACCTTACTCCCTCAGCCCTTCTCCTTGTCTTCATTTCCTCCTGTTGCTGCCCTTATCATAAGACCATATATTAGGTCATTAAATATGAAATGTCTGATTTAGAATCAAAAGTATAGTTTATTATATCTCAAACAAGAAGCAGTACAATTAATCAAGGTATGTGCCTAAACTATAGACACAGTTTTCCCATCTTAATGGTAGCTTGTTTACTCCAGCAGCAAAGAAACATGGAAAGCAAGTGGAGATAAAATTGCTAAAGGTGTTTTCCACAGTTTGTTGAGAATTGAATATTTTTCCTTGCAAGAAGTGGTCCAAAGCCTGGAAGAAGTGGTAGTTAGTTGGTGCAAGGTCTGGTGAATATGGTGGATGACAGAGAGTTTCCAAGTCCAGCCTCTGTAGTTTGAGAAGTATTATTTGTGCTACATGTGGTTGAGTGTTGTCTTGCAAGAGGATTGGCCTGTCTCTGTTGACCAATCTCAGCTGCTTAATCACAATCATTCTTATCATTTCATCAAGTTGGTTGCAGTAGACATCTGCTGTAATGGATTAATTAGGTTTCATGAAGCTGTAGTGGATAATACCAGCACTGGACCACCAAACAGACATCATTAGCTTTTTTTGATGAATATTCGATTTTGGACTGTGTTTCGGCACTTCATTGTTATCCAACCATTGTGCCAAATGCTTGTGATTATCAAAAAAAACACATTTTTCATCACACATAACAATACAATGTAGAAATGGTTTACCTTTATATCATGACAGCAAAGAAAGGCAAGCTTTGAGATGGTTTCTTTTCTGATGCTTGTTTAATTCATGCAGAACCCATCTATCCAGCTTCTTTACTTTGCTCATTTGTTTCAAATGGTCCAATATTGTTGGAATTGTAATGTCAAACCTTGCTGCTAATTCGCACAAACGTTGAGATGGAGTCGCTTCCACTCCAGCTTTCAGCTCATCATTATCCACCTTGGTCTCAGGTTGCTCACGTGGTTTATTTTCAAGATTAAAATCACCAGAATGGAACCTCTCAAACCATCGACATACTGTGTGTTCATTAGCCACATCCTTCCCAAACGCTTCGTTAATATTTCAAGCTGTCTGAACTGCATTGGTTCTATGACGGAACTTATATTCGAAAATAACACAAATTTTGGACTTACACATGGTTTCACAAAAATTGCTCTAAAAAAGTTTTTGAAAGATAATCACAAGCCAAACATGTATTTGAAAGAATGAGGATGTACCTTCACAATAAAAATAAAACAAGAAGTGTTAAAGTGAAATATCAAGATAACTGCTGTCAAACTTGGTACTTAAGGAAATCGGACATTTCATACTTAATAACCTAATATATTGTTCTACTACCCAGACACTCAGAAACCAGATAGCAAGAGAGATTTTCATTGGTGATTCAATAAACATATCAGTATCACAATGAGACAGAACTGTCCAAATTGGAATTGTCAGTTGGTGAAGACAACATGGCTGCTGGTCATCTCCTTATCACCAACAAATGACTAGTAAGTGGTAGAACTGTTGCTATACTCCTTAATTGATACCAGAATGTGAAAAGTCATTATTAGAAGTTATTAACTTATGAAATAATGTAAAAAAGAGGGTTTCTAATATTTTGATTCTACATAAATCCTAGAATTAGAGTAGATGAAATTGATTTTTATTATAGCAAAAAGGTTTTAAGATATGCAGCAAGGAAATGATTTGTCATTATAAGGAAGTGTTTTCCAGGTGAGAACCCCTTTTAATAAACAGAGTCCAGCCCTTCAAGAGAAAAGCTCTGGGCACAACACTCTAAATGGGGCAGAGTGGTTGCAAACGTAGCTCAATCCAATGCCCCTGAGTGGCCTTATCTTTTTGAGTTTCCACTTTGATTGCTATGGCCTCTATCACTGTTGTCTCCCAGTGGGATGCTGCCCTACATTTTATAAACCTAGCCTTTCATTAGCTCCCTTTATCCCAGCAAGACAGGCTAGAATTGTTTAAGTGAACATTATGAAATGTTACAGAAGAAAAAAAAATACACTAGGAAAATAAAATAAGCATTTGTTGCAGAATGCAGATGGAATTTTTTTCTTATTTCTCACAATTTTAGCTAAAGTTTCAAAACTGAGGGCAATGAAAGATGTTTCTACATTCTAAAGAAGACCTCAAGAAGCTTCCAGATACCCCCATGTCCTCGACAGATTGCTATGAGATGGCCAAACTTGTCCTCCATTCACTTCCATCCAGGAGATTCTTTAAAAGAAGAGCCATGCTTTTCTCTCTCAGTTTGTTGTGGAGTGGTTGATTCTCATGTCTATTCCCACCAAGTGAAAGGACAAACTCCAAGAGAAAACACTATAGATTACGGAGGTTCCATATCAACAGACTGGTGTCTCGATACCCTGGGGGACACTTCCTCAATTGTGACAATCACTAGGATCAATCTAGTGCCTCCTCCAAACCAGTGTAGGAGAAATCAGCTGTTCCTCCAGAGTTTGGGCATATATTTCAACCAAGAGACCATTTCTTGCATGGGTAATTCTGGGTGCGGGAGAATGCCTAGATCACTCCACGATTCTACGGCAGAGAGAAAGGGCAGTAGTAAAACAAGTCCTCCTGGTGGGGCAAAGATGCACAAGAAGAAAAAGTGGATGCCACAGAAAACAACATGTTTGAGCCATCTGAAGGTACCCCACCCAAAATGAAAGTCTGCCAAGTGATATTTGCCAGCAGTGGGAGCCTGTAGGAACTTCACAAAATGTCCCATGGAGAGAGCATGTCACCAAGTTAGAATACTGTGCAGGGGGTAACAGGCAGAGCCCCAGTGGCCCCAAGCAAGTGCTTTGAAGATCACATGTCTAGGTCCACAGGAGAACCAGAGATCTAATTTCAGCCGACACAGAGTGAGGTGAAAATTATAAGAGCATCAGCTTAAGAAAATACTTCTGCACTTTTCCTCTAATTCTTCCTCCTAATGCTAAAACCGGGAGAATATGGAACACATAAAAGCAAAGAATAAAAGAACAGTTTATAGCCCCTTCCCTATAGAAGGTTCCCAATGCATGGGTCAGGCTTATTGGGAGTAAGGGAAGATGTTTTTAATTTGGAATGGGGATTTAAATTTTAGTTAAGTTTGGAATGGACTTTTATTACTTTTAAAGTGGTCATAATAATCAAAATGAGACTGTCTTTATAGCTGAATGTGACTGAAAGCTTTGACATCTGCGTGGATCCCAAGTTTTCAAAGCAAGACAGCAGGGAATTCAAAAGAATATTTGTTAAAGCTGAGAGACCAAAGAAAAATAAATGCACTTACTGCTTATATTTCATCTAATTCAAGCTAATTAATTAAATGGCTATGCATATAAATAGGCAAACTTACCAGTCTTTCTGGTCCTCCATGATATATTGTATACAAACAAAAGACAACCTATTTAGAATATTTTTAAGCATTCTACATTGTAGTTAGCATTGAAAACACCCAGATAAATTAATACCATTGACCTGTACCCAGAAAAATATTCAGTTTCAAGCTCCTTGTCTTAATGACAAAAGTTAAAATTTCCCAGTGAGTCATTCAAGGTTCTTCACTATCTAATCTTGATTTGCTCTCCTTTTTTATGTCCTCTCACTCACAGTGAAGGCTGACCCCTAAGTCTTATGGTAGAAGAACTCTTTATTTCTTTCACCCTTTACAGTGCAGTGCCCTTTCCCATCTCTACACCGTTCTCTCTTCTCATTAGTTCTACCTATCCAATCCTAGAGACTCAGGCCAAATGTCTCCTTCATTGCAAGCCCGACCTGAATCCCACGGGCAGAATCAATTATACTCTGATCTGTTTCCCACTGTATCTTCTTCATACTGCTAGTAAGTATAGCATTTATCCCACTAGAGTTCTGCTAGTTACCTTGATAAATGTCTCTCCAGCTAGGTCTTGAAGAGAGAAACTTATCTCCTTTATCTATGTCTTGCTGACTAAGTACAGTCTGCTCATATAGAATACATGCATTGCACACTTATTAAATGCGGGAGTGAATGAATAACCACAGACAAAATTACTAGATTCACAAATTTCATATTCTCCTAGAAGCTAAAGATGTCTAGTGCTACTGGTTTCATCATCATGGTACTGTTGTAAGAAAAACAGAAAAAAGAAAGAAAGAAAAGGAAAGAAAAAAGAAAAAAAAAAAACCTTACAACCAGCCTGTCTCTTTTATTTTACAAACAAGAAAAGTGAGGTCTACAGAATTCTAGGACTAGGTCAAAACCTCATCAATAAGTAGCAACACTAGAACTCAGTGCTCCTCGTCACTAAACATATTCAAGCTTTTAGACTTCTCTACAGATTCCCTCCAGAATCTAAGTATTAATATATGGGAGAAAAAACCATTGTAGATATTGCTTATAGATGTATACTCAGTGCCTAGAAAGTACCCGAAATACAGAAATTCAATAAATATTTATCTAATACATAAAGAAGTTAATGAATGCAAAGTTGTACCTCATAGACCTCCCAAGAAAGAGCCCAAATTTAAACAAGCCAACAAATCAATCACTTTTTCATCCATAAAAATAAAGTCACCAGAACTCCTAAGTGGAAACAACGCAGAGATAACACTGGAATTCCCACTGTAACGTGTTGGTGAAGCCTTAGATGTGTCTGCAGGTGAGTTTCTTCTTTTGCTTTCCAGAGAGTATTTTATTTTATATTTTGGGGGGTGTGTGTGAGTAATTTTGCCATTAAAGAAGACAGAACTTGAAATCAATTACTTGAAGAATTTTGTATCACAAGGAAGCAAGATGAAAAAGCAGAGGGTATATTTAAATGGCAATGCATTACTTTGGAAATATTCTTCATAAATATCACTTGTGAAGAATGTAGGGACGATTGAATAAAAAAATATGTCACAAGCATGCAAACTTCCATTCTTAAATATAAGAGGGATGAGATCTAAATCCAAAATGCCTGTGGACCTCTCAAGTAGTCCTTCTGACAGCCTTAGACCTGGAGCAACTATGAGCATTGTGTGCTCTGGGGCCTGGCCATCTGCCCTGCCTCTTGGAGGAGCAGGAAATTCTGAGAAATAGTCATGGGTTAGAAGAATTTGTGGGGGTGGCATCCTTGGAAGAATCCTGCGACAGCACTGGTTGCCATAGCTCTATGATCCGGCATTTCCAGTGAGGACAGAGCTAAAATCTGCCTGCCATGCCAGAAAGTGGAGGCGGCGAGAAAATAGGTACAATTCATGAAGCGAAAGAATTGGAATGCACTAAACCACTCTTTCAAGAGTCAGAAAGGGCTATTTTTTTAATGCTCTAAATAAATTATCTCCTTGACATGTGATCTGGAGTCTATTATCTTTCAAAAGGCACGTTGAGTGTCAGCTAAGTAGCGAATTGTCCTTAGGCATGTGCTTGAACAATTGGATTGTTATTGTTTTCGCTTGATTTTCATATTTCCCAATTCATCTTGCAGGCCATTTTCAGTTTTCCTTCACTAATAACATACACATCCCGTATAATCTAAACCAGAAGGACAGAAGGGCACTGAGACGGCATCTGAGGACTTCTTACTTAGGAAATTGTATTAAATCCTTAATCTGCTTGTGGAACAAAGCTCCAGGACCACGTTTTCTCTGAATGTATTTCAGTAAAGAGAAAGTGGCCGCTGTGTCGCCTCCCTGCTGATCATCTCCTGTCACAATAGAAGCACATTTTCTGCATAGTAATTGTTGGTCTCAGCGCCCCCCAGAAACGGAGGATGGAGCCAGCTTGGCAATTTAATAACCTATCATTATATACATCTCCAGCATGGGATTTGGGATCTCTCCATGTCAGTAAAATAAGGTCTGTGCTTTCTCATTGGGATTTTTGGATTAATCCCTTTGGTGCTCTATTCATGAGTGTCCCAGTCTCAATTTCACGTATAACAAGACTCCCTTCATCTCCCACCAGGCAGATGTTTATTATTAAAGAAAATAATTACACCTCACACATTTGTGTAGTACCTATTGTTTCTGTAACACCATGAATTCTGAGTCCCCCCAGAAATGAAGGTTTACATAATCCTGTTGTGGGCAAGATCCAGGCAATATGCTGATTTGGTATAAGAGGAAGCGAAGAGCTAAAGTAGCTGTGAAGTAGAAAGAGGATCAAGAGAAAATTTACCTGAGAGCAGCAAGGTAAGGGATTTAATTTAGAGGAAAAAAACGGTCGCTTGAATTTTCCTCTTTTTCATTTTTTCTGAGATTTCTTGTTTCAGTAAAACCAAGGGTAAGAGAAAACATCTGGAAAGGAAGGCAGTTGAGACGCAGGTAATGTGGCAGTAGCCTGTTGGCTGCTATTCAGACATCGGCCCCATGAGTAAAGGCTGCAGACTCTCACCTGACGTGGCATTTGGTTATTCACTTAACAGGATTACAGCGAGTGCTTCGAAACTCACATTTTCATAATTAGGTCTTTCAACTGAATTTACTTTATGTTGTTTCTCCGATTTCTAATCAACAGGAAGTGAATATTTCCACAGATATTTCCTGATGTCAAATAAAATAAAGCATTAAAATCTTCCAATCAAATAAGCATGTAACTCTTTGAGACTGACAAATTCATCTTTTAGTTCAAAAGCTTAGATTAAATGTAATGATTTCTCTCTGAAGCTGGAAGTTAAAGGCAACATCAAGTGAAGGGGCTTCTATTAAATATAATTAGTTTTTACAGAACCCATGGGTCAAATTAAAGTATGGATTCTAAGCTTAGGCACCATCTCCAAGAATTAGGTTTACATTTATCTCTCTCTCTGTTCCCAAAGTTTTAGTGAATCAGACCATAAAACGAGCATGGCATGTAAGACGCCCCACTATCCAGTCCATACCCACCTTTCCAGATTCATCCCTTGGTAACTTCTGGTATGCACACCTCTTCCCCATCACCTGGCAAACTCCTCCATCCTCAAGCACCTAGTCTTCTTTCATTTATCTGTGTCTTTTGCATATGTTGGTTTCTCTGCTTTGAATTGTAGCTTCCTACTGCTCAGGCTGGGAAATTCCTATGCCTTTGAGAGCCTTCCCTATTTGCCTCAGGCTGTTAGTGCCTCCATCTTTGTTGCACTAACAGGATTTTTTTCTCATCTCACTTTATATATGCATATGTGTTTGTATCCCAGCCATTATACCACAAGGGAAGGAGGCCCAAGTTGGGAGGAAGGTTCCCATGGGGAAAGTCCTGCTCTCAGTCACATCTGCATCTCCATTGCATGGACCCCAGCACATACAAAGAGCCCCAGCAATGGCTTAACTGTTGTATACTATTGGGCAGCTCACTTTAGCTCTCTGGGCCTCAATTTCTCCAATTGTAAATTCAGCACAATAAAAGTCCCTAAATTATGAGATTGTTTTAAAAATGAAATAATATGCGTAAATGCACCTTGTTTACACAAAACAGTTTTGTGAATATGACCAAGGGAAGACTAGAAAACTGTTCCCATGTTGTTACTTTTCTAGTATGTCCTGGATACTAATGTTTTAGCTGTTTAAAAAACATGCTAATTTTCTCACTGGCATTCTTTTGTCAATAAAGTAGGGGCCAAGTGCAGTGGCCCATGCCTGTAATCCCAGCAATTTGGGAAGCCAAGGTCGGGCGATGGCCTGAGGCCAGGAGTTCAAGACCAGCCTGGGAAACACAGCAAGACACTGTCTCTGCTAAAAACCAGAAAAATTAGCCAGGCATGGTGGCCCGTGTCTGTAGTCCCAGCTACCTGGGAGGCTGAGGCAGGAGGATCCTCTGGGCCCAGCAGTTCAAGGTTGCAGTGAGCTATAATCACACAACTGTTCTTCAGCCTGGGCAACAGAGCAAGA
>CM052439.1:115571272-115592122 GCA_028533085.1 Varecia variegata
AAAAAAAAAAAGACAAAGATTTTTTTTTGTTTCTGTGTTTTTAAATCTGAATTTTTATAGTGAGTACATAATGTGTTTTATAAGACCATTTTTATAAATAAGATATATATAAAGTTACTTTATATTTTATAATATAACATTTTCTGTTTGAATTAAGTAGAGATCCTGAGTATTAAGGATAAGAAGCTGGCCTTTCAGTGCTAATCAGAATTCTTCCATGAAGCCAGCATGTGAAAATGAGTGATGCCACCAACTGAAGTATTCATGTAAATATTTTTCAAAAATAGCATAATCTTTTTCTAGCTACTTGCATATATGCCAAAGGAGAATTTGCCTAATTCTTCTCATATGTCCCCCTAAAAAATGAATCTCCAGATTCTGTATGCTATTGAGATTATAGGAAATCTCACCCAACTTAAACTTCATCCATAGGGTCTTTATAAATTTCAAATTTATATTCTTAAATTCCAGAAAGTCATGGAACATAGTAGTTACATGTCAAAAAACTGTCAGCAGATATAGGTGTTAATGCTGTCTACACCAATTTTAATAGCTGCTTGACCTTGGTCAAGGTACTTAACTTCCAGGTCTCTGGATCCTCATCTATAGAATGGGATAAATAATAATACATCCCTTAAACAGTTATGAAAAATTAATGTGTAAAATAAATGTGAAATATTGAAAATGCAGAAAATAGAAGATTCTCAACAAAAGTTAGCTGCTAGGATGAGAACCCAAAGTACTATAACCACCTACTCCCACCAACTATTCTACTGCTTTCTACCAGCTTGTGACCTTTCCCAGACCTCTCTAACAATAGGAAGAGCCCTTTTGTATTCTACTGCTGCAGGAAGCTACTGAAATAAGTAACACCACATGGTCAGAGAGACATGGTCCAGTTCCATAACTTGCTAACTGCATGAATTTGAACAAATTACTTAGCATCTTTGAATCTCATTTGTAGAATGGGAATATTATTCCCTACATCCAAGTGTTGCTATACCAGAAATGATTCATAAATATTGCTTAGTACAATACCAACATATAGCAAACACCCCATGTGTTACAGTTATTCTTTCTTAGCAAGTTTTATAAAATGTTGATCTCTCCTTTGATTCTCTGACCTTAGCATTATTTTTTATAAATTATCTAGCTAATATGATAAAGAGAAATCTAAGCCAGGGCAGTGGTGTGCACTTATAGTCCCAGATACTTGGGAGGTTGAGGCAGGAGGATCCTTGAGCCCAGGAGTTCAAGGCTGTAGAGCACGATGATGATGCCTATGAATGGAATAGCACTCCAGCCTGAGCAACATAGTGAGACACAATCTCTGAAAAATAAATAGACAGAAATCCCTTTTGTGCTCTCAAACAAGAAAAACGTAGCATCAAACAGAAAAACATAGCCTAAAAATCAAGGAAATATGAGACACTAATTGATATATCAATAAATAATGAACATCAAATTTATTTATGGCTTTTAAAATATTCAAATAAAATAATTTCTTATGTTAATTGCTTAATGATATTTTTCTTGGGTTGTAAAACGACATTAAATAGAAGCTGTTCATTATTTCCATCTGAAACAATAATAAAAAAAGAAAAGGTTTGTTAATTTTCTATAACATAATCATTATCTTAAAGTAGCAGGCCCTTTCTTACATTTTCCACATGAACATGAACATTGTCTTGTAAAATAAACATACCAATGAAATAATCATGTTCTAAAGATCACTTTTAAAAAGCCATTATTTCAGCCAGCTAAGTGTGTTTTATGAGTACACTTTAGGTAGACTGGCAGCCTCAAAGAGTAGCTTAGAACAACCAGCCAATTCAATCCTATTTTAAGGTAGCTGTATATTTTCTCTAATATAATGTGACTGTTTCAATCTTTTAATTTAAACTGAATTTTGGCTTTAATGGAGGTTTAACCTGGCAAGAAACCAAACTGCATTTTTAGGGTGAGTTCTATCGTCAATCAGAAATATAGTAAATATATCTTAGCAATTGTGAAACTATAGCAAGAAACAGCATACGTGCTCCATTATATTTCTCTCTCTTTTTAATACTTGTGCTTACTGAAAAATTGTAATTAAAATATGCAGCACCAGAAATCATTATCACCAAATTTACTCTTAGGGAAGCTAAAAAAACTAAATGATTTAGACCTTAAATGAGATAGGATAATAGCAGGCCCTGCTTGCTAAAGAGTCATAAGACCCAAACCAAGGTCTCTGATAAAACAAGAGGTGGCAGAAAAGTCAGACAAAACCAGCTAGAACCAAGATGGCCATGAAAGAAAACAGCTTCATGTTACCCTCACTGCTCCTTATATGCTAGTTATCATACATTAGCATACTAAAAGAAACTCCCACCAGCACCAGGACAGTTTACAAGTGCCATGGCAATTCCTGAAAGTTATCCTATATGGTTCAAAAGATGGCAGCATCCTTGGTTCCAGGAACTCTGCATCCCTTTCCCAGATAGCTTATAAATAATCCTCCCTGCATTTAACATAAAATTAAATAGAAGGTAAAAAATACGGCCCCAGAAACTTATAAAGTGCTACTCTCTGTTGCTCTGAGAGATAGTCACTGCTCTGCCTAGGGACCAAGCCTTCCTTCCGTTTCTTTGTTATTTCAATAAACTTGCTTTGGCTTTACTCTGTGACTCACTCTTGAATTCTTTCCTGCACAAAGCCAAGAATGCACTTGGCCTTCAGGCCGGACCCCAGTTTTGGGGTCTACCTTCCTATATCCTAAGTACTTATATTTCTCATCAAAGATAAGTATCTAGCACATGGATCAGCAATTTTATATTTCTGTAAGTGCCAGATAGTAAATATTTTGGCTTGATAGGCCATAAAGTCTCTGTCCCAACTGCTCAGCTTTGCCATAGTAGTATAGACTCAGCTTTACACGATAGATAAATAAATGGGCATGGCTGTGCTCCAATCAAATTTATTTACAAAAACAGGGGATGGCCAGGTTTGGGCTGTAGTTTATGGACCTTTGGTATGAAAGATGGGTCATATTCAAAATATAGAAAATACAATTCACTATACAGAATACACTGTGCAGAATTCAAGATGGAATTACACCAAGCTACAAAAAAACATTAAGCATATTCTGTATCTAAGATTCAATGTTAGGTGCTATGAAGGTACAACAGTAATGTAACACCAAGTTCTTATCCTCAGGAAGCTTATGATTTTTCAGGGAAGCCAAGACTTGAACAGAGTTAATTGACAGCAATACTAAACATTATGTAATGAAGTGTCAGATAGATAGGTTTTAAATTGAGCTTAGTTCTTTCAGTACTCCACTGTGGATACACATTTATTTAATACATTTAAACTAAACAAAGAGTTAATAACACTATTATCCCTGGAAAAGAAAAGTTGGTACTTTATTTATTAATATCAGTTAACCTGACATGCAGAATTAACTATTATTACATAAACTCAATTTCTTGATATTTTACAATAATAGAAATTTTCAAAAATCTACATTTATTCGAGGGATACAACATAAAGCCATATAAAATTGAATTTAAAGTCCATTATAAAGCCAGTGGGAAAAGATGAAAATTTTAGCATTTACATTCAGGAAATTCCTATTGACTTCTTAGAAATGTGTAATTCATCCTTGCAAATTGGCTAGGGTTCAGAGGCCTAGTTGCAGGAGGAACAAAAAATAAAAAATAAAGCAAGTGTGAATAGTGAGATTTTAAAAAAAGAGAAGAAAAAGAAATCTGAGGATATATTCTTTCAGTCTGCCATTTATTAATTAGCAAGAATATTTTTAGTTATATATTTTGAGTTTTTAAACTGCTCTGAAAAAGTGTTCAAAATTTTATGGTTATTAAACTACTGTCATTGATAAGAATCACTGCATTTACAAAGTGCATTTAAAGCTATATCTCAGAAATATTGCTGCCAGGATCTTTTGACCAGGTCCTGACAAATCCTTGCACAAAGTTGGGATAATTTATCGAAACATCCCATAATACATTCTCATTCTTTAACTTGCATCCTCTAGTGATAAAGTACATTTAAATGACTCATATCCTATTCATAATACAAACTAAAATAAATTTTGATTGTTATTATTATTATTATTCAAGATACTTGTTCCATGATATATAATAGTCACCAAATACTGAGTATATTTTAATCAACATGAGTACTAAATTTTTCTAGCTCTTTTTATTTTCTGTCTTGTTTGCCCATACTGGGACTTTTGCTCCCACATCTCATAGTAGTTTTGCTTCTCTTTGGCAGTAATTAGCAAACCACTTGAAAACTGTTTTAAAATATGTATAGTAAATAAACATTTGGTGAAGTTTTGGAGGATATTTTCCATCTATAATATAAGGAAAAGAGCCAAGCAAAATAAAATATCAGATGCTTTTTCTGACGGCATGGTCTCAAAGGTTTCTCAGACTTTTTGTTGCTGACCTCTACCTACCTCAGGAAAAGGGAGGAGAAACTTCTCCTAATAAGTGTACTTTTTGTTTCCCTGAGTTAAAATCACCTTTCTAAAGTTTGAGCTGAGAAGTTTGTGAATGGCCACTTGTCTCCAGCAGGTGCACATCCCAGGCTGAGGTCTCCACAGAGAGTGGAGCCCACCCCTCTTCCCTGGAGGACTTGTAGTAGAACAGGGGTGTAAAATTTGAGAACTTCCTGCCCACCAGCATTTTGTGGGGTCACATGCCAGCAGCTCAGATAAGCAAGGTTGTTCTGGTATCCCCTGGACATGAGAGAGGTGCAGGGGGACACAGGAGAGGAGTCTGGGAGCTGGACTCAGGTGGCAAGGAAGCCCGCAAGGACATATTCGATGGCAGAGTGTGGTGGGGAATGGGGATCTGGGAGTACACCCAGCCCCCCTGGTGGAGAAAGACCATATTGGATAAGGGTGTGGCATTCAGAGAGGAATAGCCTAGCCCCTGGTTCCATGGCAACCAAATACCACACACAGGCATGCTGGCTGACCCCGTGATGTGGCCGCTCCCCCCACTCATAATTACAGGGATAGCAGTTTGAGACAAAAAGTCCATGAGCAGCCATTTCTCTCCTGTGGGCACATGCTCCAGGCTGAGGTCACCACAGATAGTGGGGCCCACACCTCTTCTTTGAGGACTTGTAGTGGAACAGGGGTGCACAATCGAGGAACTCCCTACCCGCCGGCATTTCACGGACCCACATACTAGTGGGTCAGAATAGGGAGAAGTTCAAGAGCTAGACTCAGGTGGTAAGAGAGCACGTGTGGATTGAACTGATGGGAGTGTGCTATGGGGGTCCCAAGGAGTGGTGATTTGAGGGAGTGCCCACCCATTACTGCAGAAAAACTGTGCTACTGGATAAGGCAGAAAAATCCCAGCCCGGGGCCTTAGCACTCAAGTAGTTCCCTCCCCTGTGAACAACCCTCCGGGTTTGGAGAGCTTGTCCTGACCCACCTATCACCAACTCCCCCTTGTGGCCAGAAAAGCAACTTCTAAGCTCCGCCAAAGCTTTGCAAAGCCTTTCAGGCTCCCACAAGCTGTCGGCGAACTGCCTTGCTCCTCCCCCCACCTCAGTGGGGGTGGAGATAAAGCAAACCCCTGAGACCTACAGGGTCTCTCCTAAAGCTTGTATCACTCAAGTACTGCACGTGGGAGACCAGAGTCTACCAGGGGCACAAAAGAATATCTCACTAGGTGGCTCTTTCACACAAACCTCAACCAATGACGGGAGAACAACTATATAGCTCATCATAATGTATTCCAGCTGAAGCAAGTATACATGGCTGATTCATACTCACAAGTACCACCCACCATATCTGACATTAAGCTAGGGGACCCAAAACAATTCATACTGCAGGAAAGAAATGAACACAGCAGGACAGAGGGAAACTGAGAGGAGCATCAAACCTTCTTAAAAATTCCATAAGCAACTCAGGACCAGCAGTCTTCTCCCTGGCATGGTCAGGGATTGACCTTCAGAGTCCCAGGGACAGGACCACAAACCAGACCCAGTAGCCCCAGGAATCAATTGAGAGGTCAGATGAGAAGGAATCAATGAAAGAACTCAGGAAATATGAAAAATCAAAGTGAAAGGACACCCCCCAAAAGGAAACAACTCTTTAACAATGGATATCAATGGATACCAACCAAAAATACACACACACATATATAACAAAATAATAAAGAATTCCGAAATTGGATTATAAGGAAGCTCAACAAAATACAATAGAAAATGGAAAACCAACATAAAAAAACCACAAAAACAATACAGGAAATGAATGAAAAAAACCACTAAAAAAATAATTTAAAAAAATCAAATAGAATTTCTAGAAATAAAAAATTCATTCAAAGAAATACAAAACATAGTGTAAAGTTTTAAGAATAGACTAGACTCAGCAGAATAAAGAATCTCAGAGCATGTAGACAACACTTTTGAATTAAACAAGTCAGTCAAAGGTAAAGAACAGAGAAATAACAGGAATGAAAAGGCCTACAAGAAATGTGGTGTTATGTAAAGAGGCCAAACGTAAGAATTATAGGCATCCCTGTGAATGAAGAAGAAAATACACAAGGGTTGGAAAATCTGTTTGAGAGAATAATTGAGGAAAACTTCCTTGGTCTTGCTAGAAATTTAGATATCAAGGTCAAAGAAACTCAATGAACACCTGGGAAATTCATTGCAAACAGGCAATCATCACAACACATAGTCATCAGACTGGCCAAACTTAACATGAAGAAGGAACTCCTGTGAGCCATAAGGCAAAAACATCAGGTAATATACAATGGAAAACCCATCAGACTAACTGCAAACTTCTCACCTGAGACCTTATATGCCAGAAGGGATTGAGACTGACCCATCCTCAGTCTTCTTAAACAGAACAATGGCCAGCCTAGAATTTTGTATCCTGTAAAGCTAAGTTTCTTATACAAGGGAGAAAATAAAGACGTTTTCAGACAAGTAAACACTGATAGAATTTGTCAAGCCCATGCCAGCCCTGCAGGAAGTACCCAGATCTGCATTATACATTGGTCTGCACAATAGACACCCATCAGTGTAAAATGACCCAAAAGCTAAAGCTCAGAACCCATGTAAAAGAATAGCTCAAGAGGTAATACAAAACAATAAGGTTCCACCCAACAGGATGAACAGCAATGCATCCCACTTATCAATTCTTTCGATAATCATGAATGGCTTGAATTCCCCACTCAAGAAAGATAGGCTGGATGAATGGATGAAAAAATACAAGCCAAGTATCTGTTATCTCCAGGAAACAAATCTAACTGACAAGGACTCATTCAAACTCAAGGTGAAGGGATGGAAAAGATATTCCATGCAAATAGAAATCAAAAGAAAGCAGGTGTAGCCATTTTCATATCAGATAAAATAGTCTTCAAATCAGCAAAAGTAAATAATGACAAAGATGGTCATTATATAATGGTAAAGGGAGCAATTCAACAAGAAGACATAACAATCCTAAATATGTATGCCCTTAACATGGGTGCTCCTGTATTCATAAGGCAAACCATACTAGATCTAAACAAAGTGATAAATAGCAGGATCGTAATAGTTGGGGACTTAAACACCACACTGACAGAACTGGACGGATTCTCCAAACAGAAAATAAGCAAGATATACTGGACTTAAACAGGACTCTAGAACAAATGGGCCAAACAGACATTCACAGAACATTCTACCCCAAAACAACTGAATGTACATTCTTCTCATCAACACATGGAATATTCTGTAATTTTGATCACATCTTAAACCACAAAACATGTCTCTACAGATTCAAAAAAAATACAAATTATACCATGTATCTTCTCGGACCACAGTGGAATAAAATTAGAAATCAACTCCAACAGAAACACTCAATTCTACACAAAGTCATGGAAATTAAACAACCTACTGCTGAAGAATTATTGGGTCAAGGAGGAAATTAAGATGGAAATCAAAAGATTCCTTGAACTAAATGACAAAGAGAAAATTCATAGCCTTAACAAGAAAATTCATAGCCTTAAATGCCCACATCAAAAGAAAGAAAGATCGCAAATCAACAATCTAATGAATCACCTCAAGGAACTAGAAAAGGAAGAGCAAACCAAACCCAAACCCAGCAGAAGAAAAATATAACTAAGGACAGAGCAGAACTAAATGAAATCAAAAACAAAAAAAAATATGTAGAAGGTTAATAAAATAAAAAGTTGGTTCTTTGAAAAGATAAACAAAATTGATAAACTTCTCACTAGATTAACCAGAAATAGAAATGAAAGGACCCAAATGAGTTCAATCAGAAATGAAAAAGGAGCTATTAAAACTGATACCACAGAAATACAAATATCATCTGTGAATACTGTAAAAGTTTCTATACACACAAACTTGAAAACTTGGAGGAAATAAACAAATTCCTCCCAAGGATCAATTAGGAAGAATTAGAACTCCTAAACAGACCAATAGTGAGTAACAAAATTTAAGCAGCAAAAAAGAAATCTTCCAACAACAAAAAAAGTCCCTGACCATGTCGTTTCACTGTCAAATTTTATCAGACCTACAAAGCCGAATTGGTACCCATACTGCAGAAATTATTTCATAGCAGCAAGAAGGAAGAAATCCTCCCCAACTTGTTCTATCAAGCCAGTATCACCTTGACACCAAAGCCAGGAAAGGACACAACAAAAATAAAAAAGGAAACTATAAACCAGCACCCTTTATGAATATAGATGCAAAAATCTTCAATAAAATTATAGCAAACAAAAATAGCAGAACAACAACAACAAAAAAAATCCACCACTATCCAGTGGGCTTCTTCCCAGGGATGTAAGGATGGTTCAATATACATAAATCCATAAATGTTATTCACCATATAAACAGAAGCAAAAACAAAGATTATATAATCATCTCAATAGATGCAGAAAAAGCATTTGGCAAAATTCAGCAGGCTTTTATAATGAAAACTTTTAACAAAATAGGTATAGATGGAATGTATATCAAAATTATAAAAGCCATACAGTACAAATCCACAGCCAACATCATACTGAAGGGGGGAAAGTTGAAAGCATTTCCACTTAGAAGTGGAACAAGACAAGATGTCCACTGTCACTATTTCTAATCAACATAGTGCTGGAAGTCCTAGCCAGTACAATCAGGCAAAAGAAGGAAATTAAGGGTATCCAAATAGGGAAAGAGGAGGTCATATTGCTCTTTGCTGACGATAAGATCTTATTTCCAGAAAAACTCAAAGATTCCACCAAGAAACTCCTGGAATTGATAAATAAATTCAACAAAGTCTCAGGTTACAAAATCAATGCATACAAATCAGTAGCATTCCTATACATCAACAACAGTCAAGCTGACAATTAAATGAAAGACTCAATACCTGTCACAATAGCTAAAAAGAAAATAAAGTACCTAGGAACATATTTAACCAAGCAAGTGAAAGATCTCTACAAAGAGAACTACAAATCACTGAGGAAAGAAATTGCAGCTGATATAAACAAATGGAAAGATATATCGTGCTCATGTATTGGCAGAATCAACATTGTTAAAATCTCCATACTACCAATGTAATTTAAAGATTCAATGCAATCTCCATTATAATACCTATGTCATTTTTCACAGAGCAAGAAAAAAATAATTTTACGCTTCATTTGGAACCAGAAGAGAGCCCAAATAGCAATAGCAAGCAACCTTAACCAAAAATAACAAATCTGAAGGCATCACTTTACCAGACGTTAAGCTATACTACAAGGCTATAATAACCAAAACAGCATGATAATGGCACAAAAATAAAGACATAGATCAGTGGAACAGAGCAGAGAACCCAGATATAAAATCATCCTCATATTGCCATCTGATCTTTGACAAAGCAGACAACAAAATACACTGGGGAAAAGAATCCCTCTTTGATACGTGGTGCTGGGAACATTGGAGAGCCACTTGTAGAAGATTGAAAAAAGATCCATATCTCTCACCACTCACTAAAATTAATTAAAGATGAATAACAGACTTAAATCTAAGACATGAAACTATAAGAATTCTAAAAGAAAATGTAACAACTCTAGATATTAGCATTGGCAAAGAATTTATGAAGACCCCAAAAGTGATCATGGCAACAACAAAAATAAATAAATGGGACCTGATCAAATTAAAAAGCTTCTGCACAGCCAAAGAAACTATCACTAGAGCAAATAGACAACCTTCTATTTTCTGGGAGAAAATATTTGCATGCTATACATCCGATAAAGGGCTAATAAGAAGAATCTACAAAGAACTCAAGAAAATCAGCAAGACAAAATCAAAGCTAGGCTTTGAGTACTTTTGTTATAACAGGGGCATTTTCCCCATTTTTAAGTTTATAAATTTATGTTTTGTCTTCTTATGACTCCAAATCTGCCATCTTCACTCTTGGAGAGAAAATTTTTTCCTAAGTACGATGATAGAGAACAATGACAGAATTTGAAGAACATACATTGCTTCTTGAACAAGTTAATGAGATTTTCTGAGAAGACAAATTTACAACTTAAAAATATTTGAAAACAGCTTCTGAAAGAAGTCTTGTTTTGCAGGGTTTCACTAGAAGCAGTGCGCTAATAGAGGAAGGAAGGTGGGTTGTGCAAGCACAGATTGAGTTTTGAAAAGTAGGTTTCCTGATTAGTGACTGTAATCATTGGCAAGTTAATAGATATTTTTTAATGTAAACTTTCTCCTTGGCAAATCTGGAATCATCGTCATCTGACTGAGAGGACTGTTGTGGAGATGAGTAGTTTTGACTAGTGCTCAGCACATAATAGTGTTTCCATAATTGCTACTAATACTATTAGCAACATCTGAAAAATAAAATTTGTAATAGCTGTGCCCTATCCCCTGTAGTCATAGCTGGCTAAAAATACCTCCAATGAAAACCTCCTCTAGGTTTTTGAAAATACAGCGTGAGTGACTCATGAAATCAAAGTAGCCCGCTTCTCCAAAACTCCTCCAAATCATTCTCCAAAATCTACTAATTAGCCTCTTTTTACTTAAGTGAACTATAAATTTCCTTTTAAAATCATGAAAGTCTTACCTGAGTGATATATAGCTCCTAATTCCAGCTGGGAGGCAAGCCAAGATAATAACATCATAGCCAGCTGTGTATATCTAAACTCCAAATAAGTGTCAGCTATATACTTTATGTTTACAATTTGAGTCTCCAGATAAATTGTTTGTTCTGTTTTGAAGAAAAATCAGTACAGTTCTAGCATATGAGCTTTGTTATTAATTTATAATATGTTGTCAAATCTCAGCACAAAGATAATTTCTTTGTAATACCCAAGTTAAGTTTTCCTATGCACATTTTTGAACCCTTTTTATGTAAATAACTGTTCTGACCAGATATATTAATATTAATAAGGCTACATGTTTTAGACTTAAAAAAATTACTACCACTCTACAAAACAAGGCTTTTGGCCTCCTTCTCTTACTTGTCATGGATGCTGACACTTCACTCTTAAAAGACAGTCCTAGAAGGGAGGAGGCCTGAGCTATATATTGCCTAAGATTGGTAGAAAGATGCTTGCAAGGAGGCTCAATGTAGGAAGCCTATTGAGAGCTTACAGACTAACAAGTGGGAGGTTGCTGCCTCATCTGGAAGGCATTACCTTAAAAGCTGCTCCTTTAATTTATCTCTTTTTTGTTCTCTACAAAATTGATTATACCTGACAATGGGAACATAAATAAAAAACAAAACTCTGTAAACAGTCAACATTGCATTCAAAAATGTAAACCTACTGAACACTGGGAGATGCAAATATTAGGTACACACAGTGATGCAAATTAACGAGTATCTTTCAAACTATTAAATACAAAATGCAAAATTTAAAGTTGGGACCTGTCTTAGCTTGGGCTGCTGTAAAATAATGTCACAGACTGGGTGGCTTGAACCAAGAAATTTATTTCTCATAATTCTGGAGTCTGGGAAAGAGAGAGATGAGAGAGAGTCAGGGGGGAGGGGGGAGGGGGAGGGGGGAAAGGGGAGATGGGGAGGGGAGATGGGGAGGGGAGAAGGGGAGGGGAGGGGAGAAGGGGGGAGGAGACAAGAGGAGAGGGGAGGGGGAGAGGGGGAGGGGAGAGATCAATCTCTCATCTCTTCTTATAAAGGCACTAATCCCATAATGAGGATCCTACCCGTATGACCTCATCTAAACCTAATCATCTTCCAAAGACTCCAGCTCCAAATACCATCACATTGGGTTTTAGGGATTCAACATGTGAATTGGGGGGGGTATACAATTTAGTCCATAGCAGGACCCTAACTATTCCCCCCAAGGAGACTACAGCAAACATATATCACATGTCTGACTTTTATATGTTAAATTATAAAATTAATATGCCATCAAAATATGACCATAATATATGGCACATCTGATTAATGAATTAAAATTCCTTAAGTATCTTCCTTTATTTTAATATGAAGGCAACAACAATAATAATTAAGATTTACTTAATGTTTATTATCAACAGTGAGCTAGAGCTGGCTTACATAGCCTAGGGAAAGCCAATTACACATATCTCGTTTGAACTGAGCACTCAGTGATGTCATCTTGCGGGTATTTATTTCATGGTGACAGTATTTACACTACAGAAATTGGCAAACACTACAAATCAGAGCTTCTGTTTGGAGAGCCAGTTGTTACCTTTGTATCAGCATACCACTGCCTATTACACACCAGGAACTAGTCTAAGCACTTTACACTAATTCTCAAAACAGTCTTATGATACAAGTGCTATCAATTATCTCTAATTTGCAATGAGGAAACAGTCCACAAAGATATTAAGAAATTTTCCCAAGTTCAATCAACCTGTAAATGACAATCATGATCCAAATGGATGCCACCCGATTCCACAGGCTGTGCTCTCATTCACTTCTCTCTGCTACCCTAGTTTTCTATATCAAGCCCAGCTGAACGTTTTTACACTTTGAGGGATTTAAGCATTCTCAGTGTGTAACTAAATTAGAATATTATCTACCAGCATTTTTAATTGTTTTTTTATAATTGAAATACTGAAAATGAAAAATTGATATTTATCTTCACAACATATTATTCTGCCATCAGAAAAGTTTCCTTGAACTTTTTCCCACTTAATAGAATAGTCTATTTAATTGTAAAAGCAAGAGATATGGTATGTGTTGATCTCTATTTAGGGCCAAAAGCCAAAAGATGAATGCAAAATTTACATGCTAATGAACTGCATGTAGAGCCAGAAGAACAATATTATTTTCAAAATTATTATTAACAAAATTATTAATAGCATCCTTGAGAGGAACTTCAACGTTCTCCATTGAAAGGCAGATATTGTCAGAAGACTGGTTTCCAACTGTGCATAAAATGAACAATTTGCTTTTCTGCCAAAGGTAGCAATGTTCACCCCTGAGTACTGATGGCTTCTAGCCAGTAATTTTAATAGCCATTTTAATTCTGGAGTTTTCCTTTGGACATCTACTTCATCTGCAGCTTCTCACAAAGAAATCAAGTCCAAGGTCTACAGTGTAAAACATTAGACAGCATCACTGCATTACAGTAATTTTTCTGAATCTCCAGGAAAAGACATCCTCAAGGGTTGCTCCTATTAATGTTGGACGGCAAATTCACATTAAAATATATGCATTGGGAATATGAAGGGAGTAGAGAAACCAAGATATAGAAGTTTTGGCTTGCCAGGTTAGTTCAAAAATCATTACAAATGTTGATCTCATACCTAACTGTAGATTTCTTTATTTAAAAAAAGAAGAAAATCAAAATATTCCATTCAGTAAAAAGAAAATACCCTAAAAACTGCATTGATTCCTTTACGAAAACAACAATCATATCCTTTGAGAAAGCAATAAAATATCCACTATTTCTTTCCATCAAATTGGCCAAGAAGTATACTGCCTTTTGGATACAAACACATGGTTCCCTCACTACTTACCCTATTATATCCTTGGTGTATTGAAAGCTGCTTATGGAGACACAAATAATACTTGAATATGTCCATTCAAGATACATGCGCAGCCGGGCACAGTGGCTCACACCTGTAATACTAGCCCTTTGGGAGGCCGAGGGAGAAGGGTTGCTTGAGCCCAGGAGTTTGAGACCAGCATGGGCAACAGGTGCCATCTCTACAAAAACATTAGCCAGGTGTGGTAGTGTGTGCCTGTAGTCCCAGCTACTTAGGAGATCAAGACAGAAGGATTGCTTGAGCCCAGGAGTTTGAGGCTGCAGTGAGCCATGATCATGCCACTGCACTCCAGCAACAGAGTGAGACCTTGCCTATAAATAAATAAATAAATTCTCTGGTATCAGGTTTTTCATATGCAAAATAAGGACTGAGCTAGATGATTTCACAGGGTCACTGCAAATTTAATAATCTATGGTATTACATCTTTGCCTGTGTGAACATAACTAGGATAAGAACAAGATTTATTTATTTTTATTTTGTTTTATTTCAGCATATTATGGGGGTACAAATGTTTAGGTTCCATATATTGCCTTTGCCCCACCCGAGTCAGAGCTTCAAGCGTGTCCATCTCCCAGACAGTGCACACAGCACCCATCAGGTGTGAATATACTCATCCCGTCCTCCCCGCACCCACCTGCCCGATACCTGATGAATATTACTACTATATGAGCACAAAAGTGTTGATCATTTAATACCAATTTGATGGTGAGTACATGTGGTGCTTGTTTTTCCATTCTTGTGATACTTCACTTAGTAGAATGGGCTCCAGCTCTATCCGGGATAATACAAGAGGTGCTAGATCACCATTGATTTTTGTGGCTGAGTAGAACTCCATGGTATACATATACCACATTTTATTAATCCACTCATGTATTGATGGCACCTGGGTTGTTTCCACACCTTTGCAATTGTGAATTGTGCTGCTATAAACATTCAAGTGCAGATGTTTTTTTTCCTTAGGGTAGATGCCCCGTAGTGGGATTGCTGGATCAAATGGTAGTTCTACTTTTAGTTCTTTAAGGTATCTCCATATTACTTTCCACAGAAGTTGTACTAGTTTGCAGTCCTACCAGCAATGTATGAGTGTTCCTATCTCTCTGCATCCACGCCAACATTTGTTGTTTTGGGACTTTTTGATAAAAGCCATTCTCACTGGAGTTAAGTAACATCTCATTGTGGTTTTGATTTGCATTTCCTTGATCATTAAAGATGTTGAGCATTTTTTCATATGTTTTTTGGCCATTAGTCTGTCTTCTTTTGAAAAGTTTCTGTTCATGTCCTTTGCTCACTTTTTAATGGGGTTGTCTGATTTTTTTCTTGCTGATTTTCCTGAATTCTGTTCTAGAGATTATCATGGATCTATGCCTACTGTCAACATTTTTAACTTAGAAAAAATAAAGTGGGAACATTTGAAAAAAAATTATCATCAGAAGCTGGATATTATAGTTCTATCAGAAGCATAATGAAATTACCTAGGAGAGTCTGAACCTTAAGGTATTTTTTTCAGTCATTGGGAGAAATAGAAATAGCAGCTATTTAGAATTTAAAAACAGTTTTTTCTGCTATTTAAAGGGTGATAGACTTGAATTTACATTAGAGGAAGATTTTTTCCTTTTCTTGCAACAAAGAACACTCCCTGTGTTATTACTTTTACCAATGTAGAGTGAATAGCCTCTTCTGGAATTGAGATTTTCTAAAGAATGTGGATCCAAGAGATTAAAATACTGTCCATGAAATTTCAAAAGCATATAATTGGGCAAAAGAGAAATCCTGGAGATTATTTCTTCTAAGAGAAATATTTCCTTCTAAAGTATATATTTGGACTGCTATCTATTAGTTCATGTTCTTAAACAATGGTGGGTTTTCTTCTTTGAGAAGTTATTTGCAAAACACTGAAGAAGTTATGATGGAGAAGTCTGAAAAAAGACTTTGTTCTTCATCTTGTGCTAGACTCTGGTAGATGGCTACATTAAAAGCCCCAGTGGGTGATACTTTCCAGGATCCACACCCTTTGTCTCATATTGACACTGAACTTGGCCGTGACTTGCTTTGGCCAATAGGACACCAAAAAACATTGTACTTTGAGATGCAATGTCTCTTAAGACACTCTGGCCTCCATTGAAGAAGTCCACTCTAGCTTTGTCGAGGAAGAACACATAAAAAGAGATGCCAACCATTGTAGTTAGCCCAGCTGAGCCCGGAATCCAGCCAAATCAGAAGCCACTTAATTGAGCCTAGACACAGGAAGCAGAAAGACCACCCAGACAAAGAATTGCAAGAAATAATAAATTGCTATCATTTTAAGCTTCTAAGTTTTGTGTTGGTTTGGTGCACAGGAAGAGATAACTGAAACAGTTTGAGTTGCATTTCCCCTGAATGTAATGTATATTCTTATTATCAATAATCCTGAGAAAAGGTCAATTCTGGCACAGTTAGGAAGACTTTGGCAATAGTCCTTAAACTGGACAAGGGTAAAAGAAAAATGATAATCCTTTTTCAGGGTCCTGGGGTCAATAGTGCTTGAACTAGAAGACAGAAATATCCAAAGAGTTCCTGGAGGTACTTGGAGAGAAGTGGAGTGGTAAGTTGGTCTGTGTCATGAAGAGCTAAACTAGAAAGACAGTAAAGAAACAGTCAAGTGATGGTGATGATGGGCCTGGGATTTTACAGTATGTTTTAATTAGTCTCTGTGCTGTGCCTCTCTTGTATTGATTTACTTCCATTAAGTAATAGGCATAATATTTCTTCATTTTTTTTCTTTTTCACTGTTCTTCTATATAACTCTTTCCTTAGCCAGTAACATGGATCCTTGTTGTGTTGGTAAAGATTAGAATGATTGGAACTAGAATGCAAAGAAGGAAAAAAAAACTGTTTAGCATCTAGGCTAAAGGAGTTTAACTCTCTTGAATTCATAGGTAAGAAATAGAATTGACCATTTATTTTTAATATCATTATCAATATAGTTAGACGTAAATCTGTATTCTTATTATTTGTTTTCTATTTGTTCAATATATTCCTTATTGCTTTTTTCCCATTTCCTTGACTTCATTTAGATTAATTGCCATTTTGGCTTGTTACCTATACCTCTTTATGTTATTTTGATAATTTCTCCAGGTTTCATAAAATACAGCTTTAAATTATCACAACCTTCAAATAATGGTACACCACTTCACTTAAGGAGTAAGAATATGGCAACAAAATACTTCCATTTACCATCAAAATTCTTTGTGCTATTATTATCATATATTTTATTCATACATATGCTATAATGTCATTGTTATCATTTTTGTTTAGCCAGTCAATTATTTTTAAATGAGAAAAGATGTATTTTACATATACCCATACCATTCTATCAATATTCACTCCTTTATTTAGAATCAAATTACTATCTGGTATTATCTTCCCTTTGGTTGGAAAGCTCCAATTACTTTCTTTTTTATTTTTTTTGAACACAGTTCTGGTGATGAACTTTTACTTGTCAAAGAAAATCTTCATTTTGTCTTTACTTACTAGAGATAATTTTCCTGGGTAAAGAGATCTGTGTTGCATACTTTCTATTTTTATTTCACTACAGGCGTACCTCCAAGATATTGCAAGTTTGGTTTCAGACCACCGCAGTAAAGTGAGTCACAAATTTTTTGTTTCCCAGTGCATAGAAAAGTTATGTTTAAAATATACTGTATTCTATTAAGTGTACAATAGCATTATGTTTTACAATGTATATATACCATAATTAAAAATACTTTATTGCTAAAAAATGCTAATGACCATTTGAGCCTTCAGCGAGTCATTATCTTTTTGCTGGCAAAAGGTCTTGCCTCGATGTTGATGGATGCTGACTAATCAGGGTAGCAGTTGCTGAAGGTTAGGGGCTGGCTGTGGCAATTTCTTAAAATAAGACAACAATAAAGTTTATCACATCAATTGAATCTTTCTTTCACAAAATATTTTTCGGTAGCATGCAATCAATGCTGCTTAATAGAACTTCTTTCAAAATTGGAGTCAATTTTCTCAAACCCTGCCACAGCTTGACCAACTAAGTTTATGGAATATTCCAAATCTCTTGTCATTTCAACAATGTTCACAGCATCTTCACCAGGAGTAGATTCTGTCTCAAGAAGCCACTTTCTTTGCTCATCCGTAAGCAGCAGCTCCTCATCCATTCAAGTTTTATCATGAGATTGCAGCAACTCAATCACATCTTCAGGCTTCACTGCTAATTCTAGTTCTCCTATTTTCACCACATCTGCAGTTATTTCCTCTGCTGAAGTCTTAAACCTCTCAGTCATTCATGAAGGTTGGAATCAACTTCTTTCACATTGCTATTAACGTCAATATTTTGACCTCCTCCTTTGAATCACAAATGTTCTTAATGGCATCAAGAATGGTGAATACTTTCCAGAAGATTTTCAATTTATTTTGCTCAGATCCATCAGAGGAATCACTATCTATGGCAGCTATAGCCTTATAACATGTATTTCTTACAACATGTAATGACATGTGAAAGTCAAAAAAAGTTACTCCTTGATCCATGGGCTACAGAATGGATGTTTTAGTAGTAGGCATGAAAACAACATTAATCTCCTTTTTCATCCCCCTCAGAGCTCCTGGGTGCCTAGGTGCATTGTCAATGAGCAGTAATATTTTAAAAGGGATTCATTTTACTCAGCAGTAAGTTTCAACAACAGTAGTCTTAAAATATTCCGTAAACTATGCTCTAAGCAGATATACTGCCATCCAGGCTTCGTTGTTCCATTTCTAGAACACAGGCAAAGTAGATTTAGCATCATTCTTAAGGGCCCTAGGATTTTCAGAGGGGTGAAAGAGCATTGGCTTCAACTTAAAGTCACCAGCTGCATTAGCTCCTAACAAGAGAGTCAGCCTGTCCTTTGAAACGTTAGAACCAAGCATTGACTTCTTCTCTTCTCTAGCTATAGAAGTTCTAGATGGCATCTCCTTCCATTAGAAGGCTGTTTTCCCCACATTGAAAATCTGTTGTTTAGCATAGCCACTCTTCTCAATTGTCTTAGCTAGACTTTCTAGATAACTTGCTGCAGCTTCTACAACAGCATTTGCTGCTTCACCTTGCACTCTTATGGAGACAGCTTTTTTCCCTAAACTTCATGAACCAACTTCTGCTAGCTTCTAACTTTTCTTTTGAAGCTTCCTCACCTCTCTCAGCCTTCGTAGAAGTGAAGAGAGGAAGGGTCTTGTTCTGGATTAGGCTTTGGCTTAAGACACTGTTGCGGTTAGTTTTATCTCTATCCAGACCACTAAAACTTTCTCCACATCAGCATTCAGGCTGTTTCACTTTCATATCATTCGTGTGTTCACTGGAGTAGTACTTTTAATTTCCTTCAAAAACTTTTCCTCTGCTTTTACAGCTTGGCTAATTGCGGTGCAAGAGGCCTAACTTTTAGTTTATCTTGGCTTTTGACATGTCTTCCTCCTTAAACTTAATCATTTCTAGCTTTTGATTTAAAGTGAAAGATGTGTGATTCCTCCTTTCCGTTGGATGCTTAGAGGCCATTGTAGGGTTGTTAATTGGTCTAATTTCCATATTTTTGTCTCAAGTAATATGGAGGCCTGAGGAAAAAGGGAGAGGTGGAGGAATAGCTGGTTGGTGGAACAGTCAAAGCATACAGCATTTATTGATTAAGTTTGCCATCTTATATGGTCACTGTTTGTGGCACCCTAAAACAATTACAATAGTAACATCAAAGATCACTGATCACCATAACAGATATAATAATGATGAATATTTTTGAAATGTTGTGAGAATTACCAAAATGTGACACAGAGACACAAAGTGAGCACATGCTGTTGCAAAAATTGCACTGATAGCCTAGCTCAACGCATGGTTGCCACAAACCTGCAATTTGTAAAAAAAAAATAATAATAATATCGGCAAAGTACAGTAAAGGAAAGCACAATAAAAAGGAGGTATACCTGTACGACTCACCACTGACTTTTGGCATATATAGTGACTGATGAGAAGTTTGCTGTAGTTGTTATCTTTATTTTTCTGTATGTGGTGAGTCTTTCTGTCTGGCTACTTTTAAGATTTTACCTTTGTCACTGGTTTTCAGCAATTTGACTACAGTGTGCCTTGTTATTTTAGTTAGTTTTATTTTGCTTGGGATTCCTTGATACTCTTGGATCTATAAATTATAGCTTCCATGAGATTTATAAAATATTCAGCCATTACTTCTTCAAACATTTTCCCACCCTCCCCCCAACATTCTCGTCTCTGAGATTCCAATTACACTTTTGCCAAAGCTTGATATTGCAACAATATCTAATCAGCAAAAACACAAAATTTTGTTATCTAATAAAAAATTATCAGGCATGCAAAGAAGCAGAAAATATGACCCAAGAGGAGAGAAAAAAACTCAAATAAAAAAAAAAAAACCCTGAATTCACTGATGCTCTGTTTTTATTTTTGTTTTACTTCTGTGTCATTTAGTTTTAATAGATTCTATGCTTTTGTCTTCAAGTTTGTTGATCTTATCTTCTGCATGGTCCAATCTGTTCATCTGTTTCAATAATTTTTTGTTTCACATTTTATAATTTTTATTTCTGGAAGTTCAATTAAAGTTCTTTTTATTCCTTCTAATTCTCTTCTTTTTTAAATCTTTTCATTTTTATCTTTTCTTTTACTTTCTGAAACATATTGAAATTGTTTATAATAGCTGTTTCAATGTCATTTCTGGGCCTGCATTAAATTTGAATTTTTTACTGGTTGTTCATATTATCCTGCTTTTTTGCATTTCTGATAATTTTTATTAGATGACAGAATTTTATGTTGTTGGTAGCTAGATTTGTTGCATTCCTTTAAATCTGAGAACAGTTAATTTATGCAAAACCAGTTGGATC
>CM052439.1:115592622-115608766 GCA_028533085.1 Varecia variegata
TGCTTGTGTGAGAAGGTCTTTATTTCTCCTTTGTATAAGAAACTTAGTTTTTCAGGGTACAAGATTCTAGGCTGGGCATTATTCTGTTTGAGAAGAGTGAGAATATATGTATACCATGGAGTTCTACTCAGCCACAAAAAACAGTGGTGATCTAGCACCTCTTGCATCATCCTGGATAGAGCTGGAACCCATTCTACTAAGTGAAGTATCACAAGAATGGAAAAACAAGCACCACATGTACTCACCATCAAATTGGTATTAAATGATCAACACTTATGTGCACATATAGTAGTAGCATTCATCAGGTGTCGGGCAGGTGGGAGGGGCAGGGGAGGATGGGTATACACACAACTAATGGGTGCAGTGTGCACTGCTTGGGGGATGGACACAGTTGAAGCTCTGCCTCGGGTGGTGCAAAAGCAATATATGTAACCTAAACATTTGTATCCCTGTAATATGCTGAAATAAAAAAAAAAGAAAAAGAAAAGAAAAAAGTATATATTTAAGCAGTGGAAAAGTCTCTTTTCATATCATGCTAAATATATATGATATGTAGCCAATAAAATAGCAATTATAAATTAATGAAAATGTGACTTATCTTCCAATATAAAAATGGGAAAATAAAAAGTAGGCTATTTACAAAGGAAATGCTAATACATAAATATAAAATAACTATATAAAAACATCAAAGATATCAAATTAATTAAAAATATCAAAAATATAAAATATCAACATTAACAATAAAAGAAATATAAATTAAAGCAAGATACCTTCTGCCTATTAAATTGGATATGATTACAGGAATGGGGATCAGCCAGGAGTCTGTTAATTGATATAAACTTACAGATTCTAAAAATTCATCTTTAAAAAATAATTAAAGAATGACAAAATATTCATAAGGATTTTTATTTGCAACATTACAAGTAAACATAAACATTTGGAAGCAATATGAAAGTCCAATAGTAAAAGACTTATTAAACCAATTATAGAATACCAATAGAATGAAATACTATGTATTTATTAAAATAATGTGTGTAAAAAAATAGATACAGAGACAGAGAGAAAAAAAGATATTTATAATACATTGCTAAGTAACAAAAAACATTGCAAAATAATAAACATAATGTGATCATATACTTGGGGTACACAGATTATAGAATTAGTGTAAATATATGCATACTTATGCTACCAATTGCATTAGTACTTTTTATTTTCTTTATTTTCTAAATTTTTCTATGAGTGTAAATTTTGTTGACAGAAAAAGTGACAATAAAAGTCATACAGATGTTGTTTTCAGAAGATTTATATTGACTTGAGAAAATGTTTCTGGTATAATGCTGAATTTAAAAAGGAGAATATAAAATTACAGAGACAAAATGTTTACAAGTAAGTAGAAAAGAAAATTTTGAGTAGAAAGTCTGTAAGGAAACACATTGAAATATTCACAATAGTTATCTTGGGGTAATTTTTTCTTTTATATTTTATACATGTCCTACATCAAGCATATATTATCTTTATCATCAAAAAAGTTATTCTAAGACATCTTATTGTTTATATTGTTCTACTTGTTGCCCTAGCTGGATTGCTTTATAAATTTAAGGCTGGGAACAGAGTTGATTTTTATTGTTCATGTCTCTTCATTCCATCCTACACTGCTTTATTTTGAAAAAGCTTGCAGCTAATTGATTTCCCACTTCATCTTTGTCTTTATAGCAAGCCCACATTCTTATCTTCAATCCAGCCCTTGTTGCTACTTTATTTCTGTCTTCTCTGCTTCACTCTGGGATAGTTGTTCTGAATCTAATTCATTATTCTGCAATATGACCATTAATCACCACAGAGAAAAAGCTGTGCAGGTAGACATAGAAAAATCTGGACTTTTAAAATGCAATGACTAATATCGATATCCACAAAGGGATTTCTATGTGGAAAGGAGATCATCTAACAAAAGAAACAAAGATGAAGTCTCTGACATCCTGAAGAAAAAAAACAGGAGCCAAGACTATTAAGTCCTAGCAGGAGGGAGATATAGCTCTGAGTCACCAAACTAGATTAGGTCCTCAAGGAAATCTGTAAAATTAAGTCTATAAAAGCTGGCCCAGCTGGTTAATTAGCACACTGTACAGCAGATTATATTTTATAGTTTGATTTTTATATTCTAAGCTACAGCCTAATAAATCAAGTCAATTACATTACCAAGGACTTGATGAGTTCTCTTCCTCGTGTGAGCTCACTACCAGTCACTAAACCTGCATATGCTGTATAGACAGTCAGGACGATTTTTGTTATATGCCTGATTTCTCAGACCTCCATGTTAAAGCGTCAGCAAACAGTGAAATGCTTCCAACACTGCTAACACACAAAATGTTACTCTCAGACCCCAACTGGTGCCAGCTGAAGGAAATGATTCATTTATTAAGGCTGTAATTACAGGCTATGAAACAGCTGGTTATGGGCTCTTTCTCCCGGCCAGAGCTACTTTCTAACATCTGTTAGTATGAGCAGAGTAAGGCATTGACTTATTCTTTTAAGTACCCTCTCCCCCACCGCAAAAGGTTACATTTCAGAGGGCTTAGGGTGTTCAGTCAGAACAATAAACAAGAGATCAAATGTTGGGGGGCCAAAATGACCCACAAGAACTTGAACAGAGCCATATCCTGAAGATTGTGTGACATCTTTTTTAATTAACCCCACGTCATGCATGCCACCCTAGAATAGGGTCTATTGTCCAACGGTCCCAAGCTTAGGATGATGATGATGACAACAACGATGCCCTTTAATTGCTTTGGCTTTCCAGTCCCATTTCATTATAGAATCTGTTTTAGTGTTTTGCGCTATGTAATTCATATTCTCTGTCTCTGTCTCTCTCTCTCTCTCTCTCTCTCTCTCTCCGGCCCCAACACACACGTACACACATAAAGATAAACTTTTCTCTTTTTTTCCTGATATTTTTTCATTTTCTTATATTTTCTCATGCTGTTTCATTGGCTAAAAATGCTTCCTTCCTCTACCTTGCCACCTCCCCCTGTCAGACTCTTATTCATCTTTTACATACAACTCAAGCCTTTTTCATGAATGCCACCTTGCTTATTTCCAACTGGATGTTGTCTAAGATGAATCAGTCCTTCTAGTTGTCAGAAAAGATTGTTTAACCCAGTCTGCTGGAGTTCAAATCCCATTATTGCCGCTTATTAATTGTATGACCTTAAACTAAGTATTTAAACATTCTCTGCCTCACTTTTCATTCTGTAAATTAAGGGCGATAATAATACAGCTACCTCACAGTAATGTTATGAATATTAAAGCAGTTGTTACACTACAAAGTGCCTTAGATCCTGTCCAACACATAGCATTGGGTAGAATGCTTTTTCCTTACACTTGATATTTGCTTTCATGTAGACCCAGGGCTCTCTTGGCTTCTCCCAAAAGTATCTCCGTTTTTGCCAGAGTGGTTTAATCTTATCAGTGGATTTGGGTAAAATAAAAAGGGCATCTCATCTCTTCTGCCTTTCTTGAGAGTGAGATTTTAAATGGAGGAGAGTAGAAAAAGGTCCTTTCTATGTTGTAACTTCCAATTTAGTCTTTATAATTTAAAGAGGTGATATTTTGGTATCCATTTGCTATTTTTTATTATTTTTCAGTTTGGGGTCTGAACTCAGGATAGGATCAAGGCAGGGGGTGGGTAAGATGCTATTCAGTGGGCCCTCTGCAAGACCCAAGCACATAGTCAGCATTTAATACATTTTAGCTGATGTGATCCCCTCTTGTCAACTGCTACAGGAATTTATTTTTGCATTTTTTTCTCTTATAACATTTAACCATTCTCCTGCCTTAGTTTTATCTTGTCTAATTCCCTACTAGATTCCCCACCCATAAGGAAAAGGCATAATTGTACCTCTGTTTTCTCTCTTGTTGCATATAACTTCCTGAATATAATAGTATTCTATAAGGAAAACATATTACATAAGTATTATGTAAGTACCATAAAGTATTATCCTTGTGAATTCAATTGGATTAAAAAATAGAGCAATTTAGTGAAAATTCATTTTATATGCTGGGATAAGGATTTAACACATTAAAATTTTCTTTGGATAATGCTTAGAGATGCATGTGGTCCTTCCTTACCCATGTAGTCCCCACCTAAATGTTGAAATAGGAGATCTCCAAGCCAATTGTCACTGCGTCCCTATTTTTCTTTGTACTGTGTATGTGTCCCAATCCCCAATAGTATGACTCACAACACACAAACAAACACACATATAAACACACAAACACACTTTAATGCTTCAAAAACTGAGAAGTGGTGATAGAGTAACATCTGAAGAATGTAAATATGACCTTTTGAACAAGAGTCAGCATTGCCTTTACTCCTTGAGGTCTCTTTCATGTTCTATTTGGAGAAGTTAAAATCAGAAAAAAAAAATATATATATATATGTTGTAATATTGTATTATAAAATATAATGTTGCAAGATTTGCAAGACATGAGATGAGATTATGCTTGGAAACAATATTTAAATAAAATGTATATATATATATATAGTCAATAAGTATCACAGACTTGTAACTTAATAAAGACAGCTTTACTTGGTGAGGGCATATTGGTCACAGTGTGGTCAGTGGGAAGAGTACCCAATCAGGAGTTAAAAAGACTGGCTTTCAAGCTACCCCTCACACAAATAGGTGACCTGATGTTGGACATTTGGACATGTACCTTACCTTTATAAGCATCAATTTTCTCATCTATAAAATTAAAGAACTAGAATTGTCCACCTCTAGTGGTATGCAGGTATTGTTTTCCAAATGCACAATGAATGGGCTATTCAAGATAATATTTGGGCCTTATTTTTAAAAACACAGATCTACAAATAAAAAGCTGTATTAAATGGCATGGTTTAGAACACAGTAAGACTCTATAAAACCAAATCCAAGCTCTACCACTTCTTACCTTCATGATGTTGGGCAACTTACATAAGCTCTATTTGTCAGTTTCCTTATCAATAAAATGAGGATGATAAATAGTATCTGCTATAAGAACAAAATGAGATAATACTTGTAAATTTCCTAAAGTGGTTACTGGCAGGCAGTAAATGCTCAAAAAAGCTATTTGTTTTAGCTTCTGAAGCACAAAACTATCTCCACCCAAAGCACTATTTATGGAAAAAATATTTGAGGGCTGAGATCACATAAAGAAAAATTAATCACATCTTTTCTGATGATCTCCTCCAAATAGAATTAAGAAAGAGATTCAATATTCCACTCAAGAGCTGCCTGTCTCAACCATAAATATTCATCCTCATGTTTCTAAAACAAAATTATAATTTGGTTTATCCTGGGTGATTTAAAATATGTATGATTCCTTTTATTGTTTGGTCACTCCTGTTAATTCTATTGTTAGGTGACATCTCATTGCCACAAATGCTTTCCCTCACATTCCAGGGCATAATCTTTAAGGAGATATTTAATATACACAAAATTCCCTACTCCTGACATTAATCACATGGTAGGAGGTACAATCATCGCAGTGAATCAAATTTAGATAACATTATTAGGACAATTAGCAATAATTACCAGTGTTATACAAATGGAAGAATCTCACTGCTGTTTAAGGAGATATATAATCAGAATGATTCAGTGTGAATCTTAAGGACTGGATTCTGATAAAATTATTGTGAGAATGCCAAGCAAGGGCCATTTTGAATCCTGAGACTTCCCTTTCTGATTATGTCATGAGAAATACATAGTTGAGAGTTTTGTTCTTTGAAAGCTTGAATTATGTTGAACAGTGAATTAGCTCATTTTTTGGATCAATAAACCACTCCAAGCTTTAGAACTAGGCTCCTCATTCAAGCCATGAATATAATGAGACGACACAGCAAACTACCTAAGGAAGAAGTTAACACTAAGAAAAGCAAAGTCATATCAACTGAATGTCAATACCATTAGCATTTGTTAGGGACAAAAGAGGGCACCCTAGCAACTTTGTAGGAGAATCCAATAAATAGATTCTTATATATTCTGACCTTTCATGTGCTCTATTCTGGAGGATAAAAGAGTTAAAGGAAAAGTATAAAAGGCAGAGATTTGAGAAAGTGTGTTATCATTTACCTACATTTTGGAAAAAAAAAATTTTTATCAAGGTCTGATAAACATTTGCTGTATTTCTAGATTTCATGAGTGTGCTTTTTTTCCTGAAAATGTCATGCTTTGTTTTGCCACTATTTGAGTGGGCTCAAATCCTCTTTTATTGTTCAGTTGAAGTTAGGGTAAATACAGAGATACAGAATTCATAAGTCAGCTTTCCTTAACAGAGAACTGTCTATTTGAAAATGTACATCCACAGTAATATGATGAGGTTTTCCAATACCTTGTAATGATTTTTTCCTTATGGTAGAATTGAGTAATTAACCAGTTGAAAAACAAACAGCTTGATTGTGTCTTTAAAGTCTTAAGATTACCCTAATTAGTGTGGTCAAATGGATGGAACTAAAATATTTCATTGCCTGAGTCCTTCAAGTATACGACCATCCTTTACCTTTGAGACTATCACGCCCAACTGGCAGAGTAGCTGGGTAGGCAATACTGGCCTGTGAATGAATCTTTGTCCTTTTTGATATGTACTGCCTGCATCAGTGAAAACAGAGGAAATTTGGGTAGGACAGGTAGCGATACAGGGCTGTTCTCTAAAATTACATCATTTTTCATAGCCACTAAATCCAACCTACATGTAAGGATGTATCCAATTCAAATATTACTCTGCCCCTTATATTCCTTCTAATTAGATTTGCAGGTTGAAACAGGGAAAATTGGTTCCTTACTTCAGATTAGGGATTAGATATTTGCTAATAACTATCCAGGTTTAAGTACATTCTACATAATAACTATAACTTGATAGAGGTTTTTGAGATTTATCATAAAAAATTAAGAATCAACATACACCATGTGGCTAATATAACAAAATTTTCTAACCAGCGAAATATACATAATTAATTGCATATTGCAAAATCCTCTTGATACTGGTAATTCTAATTCTCTAGATCTTGAATCTAGTCTTTACTTCTTAGCTCCAAACCCTGTGTACGATTGCCTATCAGTCATCACATCTCACACTTCATACTTAATATATCTAAATCTGAATTTAAATAATTCAACCAAAACATGCTCCTTGCCTTGTGTCCAATTTTAGTGAATTATATCATTATCCATCTAGTTGCACCATCTTGAAACTTGAATGTTAACTTCAATACTCACTCTCCCACCCAGTCAATTCCAGTCAATTGTACCCTCTAAATGGTCCTGAATCCATCCTCTCCTTTCCATTCCCACTGCCACTGCAGCAATCTTAATTTATTTCTGTCTGAGTAAAGAGAGAAAAGCTTTGAAGGATGGGTGGTTATGTTGGCAGTTTATAAATGAGGACACAAACCATCATTCATAGGCATGAATTATGTAACATTCAATGCCTTTGATAGAGAAGAGGCACTTAAATTCTAAGAGATCTTTTTTAGAAATTTTAGATTCAGTTACTCTGCTTAACTGGCATACTAGGTTAACCCCCAAAGTCCCAAGGGATTGTATATCGGGACAAAGACAGGGTTGCTATAGGGGTCCAGGACCTTGGGGAGAAAGATTACATTTCATCACATATTCATAACATGCAACGATAGTCTTACAGAGGATATAGCTTCAACATAAACATTAGAGGAAGCCTTTAGAAAACAAGCAACCAAAGAACAGTATTATTCTGAATTTGAGGGATGTATTTTGTAGAGGAGAGAACCTGGATTTTTCTTCTGCCTGCATGACTGCAGATCAGCCCTGCACATGGGCATAAGGGAGCTCCCCTCAACCACTGCAGCACCCCACAAGCCTGCCATCAGCCAGTGTTTGCACAGTAGGGTATGGCCCAGGTCCAAGGAGATTGCATCAGGTCACAGACCCCAAGGCCAGCGTTCTTAGCCTTTCCTACATCAGAATCTCAAGAATCAAAATACAAATGCCTGGTCCCCTTTCCAGGAAATTCTGAATTGTGCTTCTCACTGTTGAATGCATGAAGTGACACAGATGAAATAAACAAAAACAAATGCAACCTCTAATTGACTAACTTCTCTATGTTAAGTACTTTGCTCAGCGTTTTATTAATATGTACATAAGGCTCATCTACTATTTAATCTTCACAATAATGTGAGGTAGGTGTAAGCCCCATTTCAGCCATAAGGAATCTGCAGCTGAAAGAGAAACTTGTAAGTGACAGAGCCAGAATTCAAACCTGAATCCAGTTTACACCAAATCCAAACCTTCAACCTATCACCACACAACACTTCCTCTTTGAGATTCTGTCATAGTGGTAATTCCCATATAGATACCAACTGCATGAGCTTGATGACTGTTTGGAGTGTACGGAAGAGGTATGGTAAGAACACCTTACCTCCATTGACTTCTTATTAGAAAACTGATGTTTCTCTTTACAAGAACTCTACAAGATAGGGCATAGGGTGAAATTTAATGAGTTGACGACAACATAAGTCTTATCATCCTCAGATTGCTAGTAGAAATTTATTTTAGAAAATACCAAGCTTTAAATGGCTTCCACATCCTTCCCAGAGGTTGGCAAGTAAACAGCTTCCTTGGATTCATCATGTGTCCTGAGACCCGTGTAGGGGTCCTGATCTCTCCATCCTCAACAGTCTTCAGCCTCAGACCTGCTTCTTGTCCATCCAAGTTCCGAATCAGCAATCATTAGGCTTTTCTACAAGTTTCCTCTTTTGTTCTGATGTCAATAGCTCACTGTTGGTTGACTTAAGGACATACCAGTACTAGTCTTGTCTTCACTATTTATTCCCCTTTGATAAAAACAGCTAGGTTTCTCACTGCTGGAATCACTGCAGGGCTCTGTTACAAATGTTAGAGTTACCACTGTGGTGGCTCCCCCTTTTAAACTACTCAAAAACTCTATACTTCTTACTATGTATCATGTACCAATCTGTAAATGACATTTCTAATGAAAACAGAGGAAAAAATATAGCCTAACAATCAACATTAAAATTAATCCTTATTACATTTCAAAATAATAAGTAGGGAGGTACTATCAGGTTCACAACCCAGAGAATAACTAGTAGCCCAGCTTTTTTCTCTTGCCACAGGATCCTGACACAGAAGTACTTTACTCCTCTAGTGTACTCATCCCCAGATCTGACTGTCATTGGGTTGCAGAACTAAGGGCCGCAGTTCTGGAGCCCCCAGCACCCAGGTACAAGGATTTGTCACCTAACTACCAAATAGCACAAGTTCAGTAGGAGCCAAAGACCAATGAGCACAAAGCCTACTCAGGTTCCCAGAGCCGGAAATTCACACAGACCAAGCAGGGTGTAGTTGAAAATGCAAAACCATTTGTAAGATTCTGGCCAACTTCTCTCTAAATGATTACCTGAGAGTAATTTAACAGAGAAGAAGTTTGCATTATAACTTCCATGACAAGGAGGATTGTTGCTCATTTTGTAATCTGAAATCATGATCAAGTGGTTTCTTTAAGGTACCTGTCTAAAATATGATAATAAGACATAGGTAGATAGATATGCAGAGGGCAGAGAAAGAGAAGCTCCACGTCCTTTTATCACAAATAACTGTGGCGTGTCATGTTACCAATCTTCTCTTGATTAGAAACACAGACCAGAAAGGGAGAGAGTATGCCTCGCTAACTATGAAAGGAATAGAAATGCTCTTTTCTCAGTATGAAATGAAGATAAAGTGAGGATTCTATAATCCTGTGGATAAACAAGAAGCAGCTGCCCTGCCTAACAGCTTTCCTGATGTTACCATGGAGGATGGGCATTCAACAAATTTAAATCCAAGTAAATTTGTAACTACCTGGATTAATTTGTCTGCCACATTGTATTACCTAGTTCATAAAGAATTCAGAGATAGTCATTCCTAGCACGCCAGCCTTTTGTCATATAAATTGTTTCCATAACATTTACAGTTTTAATTAATTAGCCAAGTGTAAGTGAAGGGAATCAGGATCTCTCACATAAGAATTAAAAAACACATGGACCCCAAAGAAATACACGGACAGTAGAGCAAAGCCTCTTCCCTAAAAGCCAGTTCCTCCCCTTATTTCAAATACCTTTAGGAAAATGGTAAGAAAAATTTTCTTCCTCGGTGGAAATAAAAACTTGCAGTTTAGTTTATTTGAAATGGAGAAGAACCTCACATTGTAACCTAAACTTGAAAACCAGAAAGCCTATACATCTTTTTCTCAATGCTATCTAGCTTTAAGAAAACAAAATGTTGGATAGTTTTAGCATTATACATAATAATTCTTTCATAACACTAGTACATTACCACTCAATTTAAAGAAAAACCGTATCAGGATGTATGACGTCTAATTATAGGTAAGGGTACCTATTTTTGACTCATAGAACTCAGGCAAATATGCATACACTATTACTTCATTTATATCTCACTTGTGATCATATTTTATATTTTGTCAGAATGTTAAATTGTGCCCCTTAATTAACAAATTTTACAATATCTAATTCTTTGTGTTTGAGATTTTTGTTTAAAACTTACATCTAATTTTAAGAGTATGAGTCACCGGGAAAAAATATTCAATTAATAGGAATTTGTATATTGGTCAAATTTTCAATTGTACATCTATAACTGAGGTCACAGCAAGAACTATTAGAGTGTCAGTTAGAAGGCCTAGTTTCCGGTCTCAGCTCTATCACCTAATAGCTATGTTACCAGCTAATAGCCAGTGATTGGCTCCTTTAGGATTGAGTATTCTCCTCTGAATGAGAAATGTGCCCTAAATAATTACTAATTCCCCTTATGTTATAGCCATACACTTATTTTTAAAAAAATAACATAATAGTTATGTGCTTCCATGCATCTTCTTAGAAGCACCTAGACTGTGAATCTCCATGTCCTTTGTCTAATTTAACACTAATGGCATTAGAATGAGGAATGTTTGAAGATTGTTTTTCATAAAATTAAGTTTCATGCTTGTTATATTTAATACTTCTCTTCTTTAACGTAAAGAAGTCTAGTTTAGTCAAGAATTGCATCTATATTTAAAAAGAAACAGAGAATGAAGCCTTTGCAGGTCAGTTTAACAATTACTGTTCTTTTCTCTTTTTCCAAATGGCATAGAGCAGCATGGCACCAGGGACCAGTTTCGTGGAACACAATTTTTCCATGAACCAGGGGGCAGTGGGGATGGTTTTGGGATGATTCGAGTACATTACATTTATTGTGCAGTCAAACCTCTCTGTTAGTGATAATCTGTATTTGCCGCCACTCCCCAGCGCTAGCATCACTGCCTCAGCTCCACCTCAGATCATCAGGCAGTAGATTTGCATAAGGAGTGGGCAACCTAGATCCCTGGCATGTGCAGTTTACAGTAGGGCTTGCACTCCTATGAGAATGTAACACCTGCTGATCTTCCGCAGTAATGTGAGCAATGGGGAGTGGCTGTAAATACATATGAAGTTTTGCTCACTCACCCCCTGCTCACCTGCTGCTGTGCAGCCTGGTTCCTAACAGGCCACAATCCGATACCATCCACGGCCCGGGGGGTTTGGGAACACAGGCATAGAGGTTTACATTGTTCTCCAGATGTCAAACTTACTTGTTTAGGTGCCAGAAAATTCCATTCTGTTTTAAAGCTTCTATTTAAATTCTCAAGTCTCAGAGGACTATATTACAGTCAATTCTTATTACTCACAGGAGTTATGGTCCATAAAGTCCCTGAAAACACTGAATTGGGTACACTGGACCATTGCTCCCAGGGAAAACATAAGGTTAGGTTGGTGCGTGTCTCTGGTCACAACGTGTTTGTCAACATATTGCCTTTAAAGAAAAACACACATGAAGCAAAGTTATATTGATTAGGATTGTATTGATCATAACCTCTTTTTATGTATATTTCTGTATAGTGTCACACATCAATATATATTATTGATATATGAACATTGAACTCACTATAACTCATGCTTGAATAAAGCTTATCTAACGTGTATTTTCTCCACAGCCTTCTTGTGCTTAGGAGCATTAGCCAGTACTTCAGCACTATGCAAGGTGGCATTTTAAACAGCAAAGTCAGGCAGGTGTGGTAGCTTACATCTGTAATCTCAGCACTTTGGGAGGCTGAGGTGGGAGGATCACTTGAGGCCAGGAGTTCAATATAGCCAGACCCCGTCTCTGCAAAAAATTTTAAAAAACAGCTGGGTGTGGTAGCACATGCCTGTCATCTAGCTATTCTAGAGGCTGAGGCAGGAGGATCCTTTTGCTTAAGCCCAGGAGTTCGGGGCTACAGTGAGCTATGATTGCACCACTACACTGCAGCCTAGGTGACAGAGCAAAACCCTGTCTCTAAATAAGTAAGTACATAAATAATAAACCAGCAAAATCACCAAGAAAAAGTACAAAAATGCAAGAAATGTGGCACTGAATAGACCAAACAAAGAACACTTATTTACAGTATGAGAGCTGAAACAAGACAGAGTGTTGCCATGTTTGACCTCAGCTAGGAGAACATGTGCATTGGGCACCTCAAATTTTTCACTGCTTTGCAGATCTTCAAATGAGCTCTGTGAGTATTGATTTTGAGAGTGAGTACAAGTACATTTTAGTAAGTAAGCAAATTTGAAAATGTGGAATCTGTAAATAACAAGGATTGACTATAAAACAAATGTATAGATAGTCTCAATGAAATCTAAAAAAGTTAATTAAAACATAGAATTAAAAGACTATTATAAATTTTAACTATTTCAGTTGTATCATCATTTCCACTGTACTCAAAGGTCACTAGCATGTGTTTTATTTTAAGCATTGATAAAGGCAGAATTGATTCCATTATACAAAATGACAAAAAACCGATTTTGTATAATGAAATGTTGATTCACCATTCGTTTGTTCTTTTGTCTTAGTAAGTGTGATTTTTTAGTTGTAGGATTCAGGGGTCCATTTTATCTCACAGCCCATTTGCTTTTACCCCACTGTTTGTTTCTCCTCTACTCCTAGAAACAAGGAAGGATTTACATTTCCCAGAGATACTGTGGTTGAGCATGGCCATATGAGTTTCCCTGGACCATGGACTGAAAGGATGACACCTATCTTTTTCAGGTGGAAGCATTTGACAGTGCTTAAACCTCCAGATCATTATTCCTTTTGCCACTGTGACTCGTGACTGTCTGAACAGTGAAATCTCTCTCCTCCAGTTTGAGTCACAGAGGATGATATTAAGTAGAACTTCCTGCCACACTCCCGTAATTGACATGCAAAAATATGAGTAATAAACTTTAGTTGCCTGATTTATTTTGAAGAAATTTGGGGATTGTTTTTATTGCAACAGTTTAGTTTATTATAACTGATACAAACACCTAAAATAAGATTCTCTTGGGTCATTTTGGAAATAGTGACAATATTGATTAAATAAAAATTTTGAGGAAGTCATTGTGCATGTTTATGTTTAAAATGGGTCACAGGTTCAATTAATAAAATTAATGTTTGCAATTTATTTAATACTTTTTATATCCCATGCATTATCTTAAACACTTTACATATATTCTCACTTAATATTAATGATGATATAATAAATATTTCAATTGTGCAGATAAAGGAACTAAGAACTCAGATGCCCAGGCCACTCATATAGACAGACAGTGGTGGATCTGGGGTAAAGACTTGCATCTGTCTGCAGTCACAACCTTACCTTTAAGTGCCATGAAGCTTCCTGAATAATTTTTTCAAAAATATATAATGCATATCATGTTATCTCCATAAATAAATAAACTTGAGTCCAAAAATAAGCATTTAAGGACAGATTGCTGTCTGGGTCTAAAGTTTTTAGATCATCTCATTGCTTAGATCCTCAGAAGAGCTCTATGCCTGAACTTCAGTACAATTTGATACAGCAACAGAAAACTTTTTTATAATCATCATTTCCAATCCTATGCATATTCTCTTTAAGTGAATTTAAATAGGCTTTTGTAACTGTTTTTGCAAAATAATTAAGCCCTTGATGCCCTAAAGTAATCAACCATTATATGCAATTAATTAACTTCTCTCCAGTGCATCTAAAATGGCACTAGTTATGTAACATCCTTGAAAGAATTGGGAAAGTAGTCACTCAAATAATTTTCAGTTGTTCAAATAAGGAATCCTTGTTGAGAAAGGCTGCTAGCAGTCTCATTTTAATTGGAATTTACCACCCAATTTTATCTTATAACCACAGAAATATTTCTAGTCTTGCTCCTACATATGATTTACTGAGTACAGATATGAGGTACCAAGGAACTGAGTACCTACCCTTTGATGATGCATTGGTGTTTTATATCTATGTAAAAATATACCTACTACATATTTGATATTAGCATATTAATATATACATAAATATATGTATACTATGTTTTATACATGCATATTAATATATGTATATTATGTGTATATACATATACACACACACATATATATGCCATGGCTTAAATGCTTTTGCCCCCTTCAAAACTCTTGCTGAAACTTAACCCTCAAAGTAAGTAAGTATTGGGAGGTGGGGACTAATGGGAGGTATGTATGTCATGAGTGCTCTGCCCTTAAGAATAGATTAATGCTATTATAAAAAGAGCTTGTGGGAGTGGGTTCCCTCTCTGCTGCACCTCTGCCCGGTAGGAACAGCATTCCTCCCTTCTAGAGGATGAAGCATTTAAGGCATCATCTTGGAAGTGGAGATATGGCTCATCTGATGCTGGCACCTTGATCTTGGACTTCCCAGCTTCCAGATCCATGAGAAATAAATTTCTGTTCTTTATAAATTACTCAGTCTGTGGTATTTTGTTATAGCAGCACAAACAGACTAAATTAATACATATACATATATACTATGCATATATAATACTCTGATTTAATACTAATATCAACCTTAAAGACATCTGTGCTATACGTATTCTCTCATGAGGAAACATTAACTTAAGTAATACTCTCTCTGCCTCCTCTTCAAACTCTCCTGGCCCTCAGGTTGTAAACATGCTCAAGCTTTCTTAATACTGAAGCTCCTCCCACAACTCTTCCTTATCCTCAGTTTTGTTAGGCTTCCACCACCAGACTTTTAAAAACAGTAATCCATCTTTATCACCTCCAGTGAGGATGCAGCAAAGTCAGGATTCAAACTTGGGTCAGACTGACCCTAATGCCTATAATCTAAGCTCTACACCATATGCATGTTTTTAGATCTATATTTCCATAATTTCTCTAATTACGGTTGTGTAGGGAATGTGGCTGTGTGGTGGGTCAGTGGGCATGAAGTAGAACTCAGACTGAAGACAGCAGTGGTCTCTGCTACACCAGTATGTCACATAAACCCGTGAAGCCAGCGATCACACACTCGCCCCTCATTCCCCAGAGTGCTATTAAAAATTATTCAACTTCTCTTTTCATCTCTCGTTTCTTACTTTTCACAAAGGTAAATCTCCTGCTCTACTCGTTTCTTACTTTTCACAAAGGTAAATCTCCTGCTCGGCCATCAGACAGACTTGGTTTAGGGCATTTCTCACCACCAGTTTTCTTTGTTGGAGGAAAGTGGAGCACAAAAAACAAAACATTTTTGATTTTCAATCCAATCTCTTTCTAATTCAGTCAAGGGCTACTTACCCTGAGCAAAGTTGTACTTTTGTTTTTAAAAAAGCCATCATTTATTATAGATCTTATCATGAGCTGAAGGGCATACAGAAATTTCAGTACCCAAATTTAGAACTCTCTGACCCACATAGTGAAACTGATATTCCCATTCTAAACTCAGTAAAATGTCAAAATCATGGGGAAAGTTAGGAGATAGTGTAGTTCAGTTCTATATTTAATGTAAAAGAAAGTCTTTCTTTAGTCAACTATTTGGTATTTCTACTCAACTACTTTAACAACTAAGAAAATTGAAAGAATGTGAATTAAAGACTGAATCTAATATGAAACTAAAATTAATTGCTTTCAAAAGTATACTTTTAGATGCTGAAGTTGGTGGGAAATTTCCCTGGAGGAAGGACTCTGAAGTTATTATAATAATAAATGACTGAGCAACAACTATGTGCCGGGTACGTCACTATTCTCATTTCTAATCCTTACAATCCCATGCAGCAGATATGTGTTTCAGAAGA
>CM052439.1:115609266-115642862 GCA_028533085.1 Varecia variegata
ATATATCTAACACTAGACCTTATATCTTCTATCAAACCATATATTTGTACTCGTTAATCAAATTCTCTCCAGCCCCCCATTCTCTCTTCCCTTCCTGGCCTCTAGTGATCACCAATCAATTCTTTATGTTCACGACATCCACTTTTTTAGCTCACATATGTGAGTGAGAACATGTAATGTTGTCTTTCTGTTCTTGGCTTACTGCTTATTTCACTGAACATCTGACCTTCTGGTTCATCCATGTTGCTGCAAATAACAAGATTTCATTCTTTTATACAGCTGAATAGTATTCCATTGTGCATATATACCACAATTACTTCATTCATCTGCTGATGGGCACTTAGTTTATTCTATATTTTGGCTAATGTGAATAGTGCTGCAATAAACATGGGAGTGTAGATATCTCTGCAATATATTGAATTTCTTTCTTTTTAGCTATATACCAGTAGTGAAATTGCTGGATTATATGATAGTTCCATTTTTAGTTTTTGAGAAATCTCCATATTTTTCTCCTTAGTGGCTGTAATAATTTAAATTCCCACCAACAGTGCAAAGGGGTTCCCCTTCCCCTTTCTCCACATCCTCGCCAGCATCTGTTACTGCCTGTCTTTTTAATAAAAGTCATTTTAACTAGGGTGAGATAATATCTCATGATAGTTTTGATTTGCATTTCTTCAATTATTAGTGATGTTGAACATTTTCTCATATATCTCTTGAGCATTTTTATGTCTTCTTTTGAGAAATGTCTATTAAGATTCACAGATGTCATGATCATATACTTAAAAACATAAAAGACTCCACCAAAAAGCTGTTAGAACTTATAAAAGAATTCAGTAAAGTTGCAGGATACAAAATCAACATACAAAAATCAGTAGAATTTATGTACACTAACTGAAGAATTTGAAAAAGAAATCAAGAAAGCAATCCCATTTATAACAACTACAAAGAATATGAAATACCTAGGAATCAAGTTAACCAAAGTGGTGAAAGATCTATACAAGGAGAACTATAAAATACTGATGAAGAGAAATTGAAAAGAACACAAAGAAATGGAAACATATTCCATGTTCATGGATTAGAAGAATTAATATTATTAAAATGACAATAGCACCCCCAAAAATTCACAGACTGAAAGCAACCCCTACCAAAATACCAATGACATTCTTCACAGAAATAGAAAAAAATTTTAAAATTTATATGAAATTTCAAAAGACCTCAAATAGCCAAAGCAATCCTAAACAAAAAGAACAAAGCAGGGGACATCACACTACCTGACTTCAAAACTTATTACAAAGCTATAATAACCAAATCATCATGGTACAGGTAACTCATACACAAAATCAAGTCAAAATGGATTAAAGACTTAAACTTAAGACCTGAACTTATGAAACTACCAGAAGAAAACACTGAGTAAATGTTCCAGGATATTTTTTGGTGTAATATCTCAAAAGCACAAGCAACCAAAGCAAAAATGGACAAATGGGATTATAACAATCTAAAAAGTTTATGCACAAGGACGTAAAACCATCAATGAAGTGAAGCGACAACTCACAGAATAGAAGAGAATATTTGTAAACTCACCATCTGACAAGGGATTAATAACTGGAATATATAAGGAGCCCAAACAACTTGATAGCAAAACCCAAATAATCCAATTTAAAAATGGACAAAAATTCCTTATCTTTTAACCTCAATTTTTAACTCTCTGCCAATAGTAAGTGAGAAAAATCACAACCAAACATAAGATATTACAAGTTTCTTTCTTAAAGTAGACATGACCTTAATTGGTTTTTGTCGTGACATTGAAATGAATAATTGTACTAGTAATTTGATAAGTATTCTCTGCATTCTCAGTGTTATCCTGGAACAGCCAGCATAATAATCACTTGGGGCTACTCATTATAAGTTATTCACAAACCTTAGTCCACACCTACTGGATCCTCTTTGAAGCTAGGGTTTGAAAATAAACATTTAACACTCTCAGATACATTCTTTTATACATTAAGGTTTTTAAGGACCACCAGTTTATTTAAAGCTTCATTTAAGTCATACAGGTTTTTATAATCTTCACACAGCCAGGAGACAGAAATTTGGTTCTTATCAGAGAACCATCATGAGTTGGTTCGAATGGATATGGTATGAAAAGGTACTTGTTAGACTGGCAACAATTATACTGGATCCCCAAAAGGCTTGGAACCTTGCATCAAAAGAAACTGAGAACAGGGCATTTTTGGATTAGCTTCAGAGGATTTTTTTTCCTAAGCCAAAAGCAAACCAGAATGTGTTTTATTGTGAAATAGATGCACTGTGATGGAAGAATTCATATTTTCAAACAAAACAGGTCTTCTGTTAGTCATATTAATTTATTAACTGTTTCCTTAAGATTTTTCTTTCAAAACAAACTTTTACTGTCCAGTCGCATGTTTTCTATATAAAATTTAATTAAATAATAAAGATTTCTAATCATATAAAGAGAAAGAAGCACAAACACACACAAGTATAAAATGAGGTAGAAGAAAATTTCAAAGGTCATTTTTTTCCCTGATTAAAATTCGTAATAAAATTACAACAGCTATGTTTTTCATCAAGGAAGTATTTAAGCAGATAATTTTATATAAATATATTCCATCCTAGTTCAATAAATTAGAAAAAAGGGCATAATCTTGTTAAGATGCAATTCAGAGGGAACAGTGGGCAAATAGCTATTAACATGTGAAAGCAATGAATGAATGTACTGAATAAATCAACCCTATAAATTATTCACAGCTAACCAACAGAATTTAGATTTTTTTTCATAAAGTAGGTAAGATTATTTGTGGACTAACTAATTTCAAATATTTTTTAAGGTGCCAGGCAGATTTCCTTTTGCACGTTCAATGGCAGTTGCATTCCACAGCAGCTTAGGAATAAGGGCCAAGATCACGCCTATTAGGAACATGTGACAGGGTCCTGCCATTACACCAGGGTGTGATGTTCTGATGAGTGGCTCCTTCAGAAATACCACACAAAGAACTATAGGTTCCTATCAAGCATTTAAGGACAAATATGTTGGTAGTTTTTTTGGTTTCTTTCCCCCTAGTTTTTTCTTTTATTATTATACTGTTTTTCTCCTCAAAACCTACTCAATTTAAACTTTTTGAGTGAACTTTATTTCTTCCACTCACTTAAAATAAAAAGATCCTGCAAACTACAAACTGCCACTCTTTCAGTTTTGGTTTGGATTTGCCATTGGTGTTAAGGACAAAGGAATGGTGTGTCTGCCATTTCTCAGCTGAAAGCCTTCCCTTGAGCAGCTTGGCCTAATAAAAGTACTTACATAATCTCATCTTTCATATGTACCTTATTAAGTAAGTTTAGCCTGAATGGATAGAATTACAACAGAGGAGAGGAAGCAGTATTCACTATAAAGGGAACATCTCTAGAGATGTTCTGGGTCTCACCTTTGTTCATGCTTAATTCTGTAGGAATCGCTTGTCACTCTGATGGAGGAAGCTTTGGTGTTGCTCTGATCCCATTGTACCAATACAGATTTTTATTTCATAACACTAAATGAGGAACTACCATACACTATAATTTTTTTTAAAAAAATTATTTAGAAGTCTTAATATTTATGTATAAGATGTATTAATGAGAGAAAAAATGATGAGAAAGGGAGAAAGTTTGTCACCTTTGGAAGATAAACTATGCAGATTAATTGCTCACAATCATAGGAATTTTTTCACATGATCTTGATTTCACAGGCAAAAGTAGTGAGAGCTAATAAGCTATGACACATACAATCTATGGCTGCACAAGGTATTCTAAATTCTTTTCCAGGATCAAAGTAGATAACTAGAAAATCACAAGCTTATGCCTCATAAAGTTAAGTTTTCTTGTAGAAATTCTTTCATTGAATTATGGTTTAATATTACGTCTTGTTTTTTTATCAAATGTTGGTATCAGAAGTAACTATGCAAATGAACATTTTGTAACTTCTACAAGGTCACTGTTGAAAATTTAAGCAAATTAGAAATACAGAGTATATTACTTAGGGTTAGATTTGGCTATGAGTGACAGAAAATCCAAAATATCCATGGTATAAACAAGATGGAAATGTATTTTTGTCTTATGAAAATTTAAGAAGCCTAGAGCTATTTCAGCGGTTCCAAAACCAAGAACTCCAAGCTCCTTCTGTCCTATTGCTTCTATCTTGTGGTTCAGGATAGCTGACCCTATTCCAATCATCATGTCCATATTTCAATCAATGAGAAAGAGAAAAAGAAGAGAGAAAAGGGGCCCCATCCTATTAAGGGCACTTGCTCCAAGTTGAGCAGATCTTTATTTCCATTGGCCAGACTTGTTCACATCACCACACTAAGCTGTGCAGAAGGCTAGACATCTGTATTTTGGGTAGCCATGTGTCCCACTAACACTGAGGAGGGGGTAGTTCTATGTCATGGGGGGAGGAGTGAAGCACAGATAGAATACAACTCTTACTCTCTGCCACAACAGGAATTGCTTACATCTTTTGAAAACATTCTAAGCACATCAAAGCTACAAATATGTATAAGAGATTGCAGGCCTGGAAAAATAAAAATAAAAACATTTCCAAAAGATCACATTGATAATCACTTAGTTTTAGCTCCTATGTAAGACATTCTAGGACCTTGGTAACTTACGGATAGTTGGGAAGAGGAAAGGAAGCTAAAACTGAGCAGAGCTCTGCTGCCCAGGGTGCTCTGAGGAAGATATGTGAGTGATTTTCCCAGCAACAGAAGCAGGCCAGACAAGGAGAGCCAGGGGACTCTGCGGCAGTATCTAAAGGGCATGGAGAGACCATGCCTGATTCAGACAATCATTGCTATGAGGAGGTCCAATTTAGCAGCAGGAGCACTCTGTCTCCTTCTGTAACTGGTAGAATGTAGTGGTGTAGACACTTTGGAGCCAAAGTAGTAGTTGGAATCAAGGGACTAGGCTTGACAGATGGAATCGTGTCCCCAGGAAGATGTGATGATTGGATAGGGAACAAATCAAAAATATAATCCAAAGTGAATACTAAAATACTACAATGCTAGTCAGAGGAACCAGGTGCACCACAGAAAATGCTGGTTAACTACACATGGTTAGCCATTAGTAGCAGGAAAATTGGCCACTTAGAGTGAATCTACTATCCTACAATCATCCTCATTCATTGCTTACTTCTTCATTATTAAATGGTCTGATTGTGCAAGATAATAATTTGAGAAGTCTCCAAAATTACTCTCACCAATTTTATGAAATCATTATCTTTTGCAAGATTTGGCATTTTACTGGGCAATTAATTTGCCTTCCATTGTATTGTATTGTCCGGTAACGGAGAGATGGATAGGCACTAGCTAACATTAGATGCTAGCTAGTATTACAAGGAGAGGGATGGTTAAATTTTCAAGTGTTTGGTTTATTAGGAAATATTTTCTGTGAAGTGACACCAACCAATGTTGTGACTGTAGTAACTTAGGTAATAAATATTTGGATAATTTATACATGTGTAGAACGTCTTATTAAGTAAAGACCAAGACAGAAGCCCCTGCCCACACAGCAGGCCGACCCAGAAGGTAGAAAGCATTCGTATTTTGTTGGCACTGCAGGAGATTCCATCACTGTCATAACAAATTATCACAAACCCAGCAGCTTAAAACAATATCCATTTGTGGTCTTACAGTTTCCTTATGTCAGAAGTATGAGCCCAGTGTACACCAGAACTGGTTCTCTGCTTAGGATCTTTCAAGGCTAAAGTCAAGGTATCAGCTAGCCTGGACTCATACCTGTAGGCTCTGGGAAAGAATAAGCTGCAAGGCTAATGTTAGCAGAATTCAGTTTCATGCAATTTTAGGACAGAGGTCCATATTTTCTTGTTGGCTGTCTGTTGGGAGCTGTTTCAGCTTCATTGCATTTATAACTGTACAAAATTATCTTGGCCATTGAATAGACAATTTTATTATCTGTGTCCCTCCCCACCCCTAAAATTTTACCTTCATGAGAAGGGGGACCTTATTTGTCCTGTCTTTGGACCAAAAATAGCAACTGGCACAATTACAAACATATAACTATACAATTACTTTTCATTAAAATGAATAAAACTTGTGATCTATATAGCTTTTTTGAAAAAAAAATTACTCTTAATGATAATTACCAAAATAATTCTAATGACATTCTTCATTTATGCCACTATATATCTCACCAGCATAATGTTCCTAAGCTTTTAATAGTTCCATTCTATAGGACTTCACAAAAAGGTGAATTGGAGATTGGGGAGAGTATTTCCAATGAGTTAAATAAAGAATTTAGCATGCTTTTATTTTGAGATTTTGAAGTGTGTGAATGGTCTATGACAATTAATGGCTCATCCTTTTGACTAAATGTTTTTGTATTTCTAAAAGCAATTACTGATGATAAAAAGTGATATTTCTATTTGGTTGATAGCAGTTATTCAAATAGGACTAGCATACAGCCCAATTTTAAATATATTCTTGCACTAAAGTTCTCCAAGGACTAAAATTATTTTGTGAAATTTTTATATGGTTTTCCATAGAGTCATTTGAAATGTGTTTGTATTTTTTTCTTACAGGACTCTATTTCACGGGACTTCAAGTATTGGATGTTTATTTGGATAAAACAAATGCTATGTTTCATGGCTATGAATCAATCTTGGATTTCTATCCAGTGAAAAAACATTATATGTAATTTATTTTATTATGGGTTATATACTGTGATAAAAAACACTTTGGAACCATACTTTTTATGTCTCCAATATACCCTGATAATTTTTAGCATTATGAGATGAGATCATGTGACATCCAACATACAGCTTAATGTCAATGTGACAAATGATAAATAACAGCAAACAGATGATGCCCCTCTCTCTTCCTCAATACTTTCTGTGTGCATACATGTGTATATACACACATGTACACGCACACACACACACACACACACACACACACACCAGTATCCAGAAATTTCAGGACTTTAGAAGGAGACTTGCTGGCTTCTTTTTAAAATATCAAATCTGATACCACATAAATAAAGGCAATTAGATCTTGTAGGTCAAGCTGTTGTCTGCTAAGTAAGATTCCAATCCCAAAGGGTATGGGTTTAATTTTATTTAGAATATACAGAATATACAGATTTCCTTGTGTATAATGACAGAAGTGTGATCCATTCAGGGAGAAATCTTTCCAGGGTACTCCAAGCTAAAGATAATTAAGGTAAATAAAACCAGAATAGTTAATTGTACATATATGTTCTCTTTGTCATTCCTAGACTTTTAGTGAACTCCCAGTTTAAATGTTCCAGCTACCCTTCCTACATGAAGATTCTCCCACAGTAAATAATTCATGAATCTCCAATATCCATTCTTCTGACTCAGAGATGAGCAGTTCTAAACCAACATGGGCCAATGGCATACATGAAGAGGGTTTCGCAGGTCTTCTGGGAAAGAAAAGCTACTCTCTCTCTCTCTTGCTGGACATTAACAAGGAAGCATCTAGACTCAATGGCCATGGGTAGCCATCTTGCAACCTTAAAGAGAGGATCCCATCCTAATATGAAGTTGATCCTGAGGATAATAGAGGAAAACGATTAACCTAGATACTTGAAATGACATAATTTAGGTACTAATCACACCATGTCTAGAGCCTTCCCAACTTATGGGCTTCCAGTTAAATGGAAAAAAGTCCTTATTTTTAACCACTTCAGGTTGCAGTTTTTGCTTACTTTCAACCTCAAATATGATGAATGATATACCAACCACAGAGGACATATGGAACAATAATTGTTTTCTTATAGGCTAAGTAGAGATTCAGTACTATGTCTCACAACTCATCTAGCTACAACGCAAGCAATGATACCCACAGTGACCCTGAAGCAGAACAAATCCTGAAAAAAACAAGGCAGATTAATTTTTTATAGAATGTAATTTTATTGTATTCTATTTTTAACCCATAATTTCAACAATTTAATTTTTAAACAAGGGTGTAGCTGGTATTGAGAGAAAATAATGCTTGATATTCAAAGCAAATTTTTAGCTCTTGTGATGCCAGTGGATTAGAGAACCCAGCGGGCAAATTAAACTACCTTCATGCACCAGGGCCAGCCTTCTTACTGACTCAATTGCTCTTAGCTAAAATAACAAAGGGTATGCAACAGAAAAAGATCTTTAATCATGTATGTGTGTTTTTTCTAATGTCAATCAAGCAAAAAGTACATTACACAGATGTGAAGAGAGAGTGGGAAACAGGAAGTAAAATTGTCTCTGATGTTCAAATATTGTTGTTCTTTCTTTTACTTAGGAGAAGTATCAACATTGGAAAGGAAAAATCCAACTCAGAAACACAGTGACCCTTTACAAGTAGCTGGAATGAACACAAAGAAAGAAGATTCAGAAATACTTTTTCTGGCACCAAGTGCAAAAAAAAAAGCTTAAAGTTCAAATTCATAGCCTAACTCAGTAACTTCCTTAAAGAAATAGTGTGATGAATATGTCCCATAAATTAGAACTGATGAAAACAACTTTATATGCTTAAACTGTTTTCATCATTCCGCTTATTATAGAAAAGTTGCTTGCACCTGAAATCAAGCTAAAGCATCAACTTCTAATTAGGAAAACATTTTTAACACAATTAAATTGTGTAGGTCTTAGAGCTCTAGACACATAACTTGTTTAATATTCTGGTTGCTGGGCTAATTGTTTCTTGTTAAAATGGGATCTTTATTGGAAAAAGAAAAACTATCAAATACAGTTCTAACAAAGGAATTCAAAATATTGCCTAAAACTTCTCCTTTTAATTTGGTTCAGAAGTACTCTTTCTTCCTTCTTTGGAAGCAGCTTTACCCCTCTGTCATCCAGGATAGGCAAGAGAAAGTAGGGAGAGCAATACCGGTGACAAGGTCTGCAAAATGGGGCTCCTTGAGGCCAAATGAATTTGCTATTCTATTTAACCCTAAGCCTCCTGAGTCTCCATGGCCACAGCTTCAGCTTGTTCCTGCTTCACATACTTCGTTTTTTTCAACTGCATATGTTAAGGAGAACTAGTCTACAGCTAGTTTTAACACATTAACTGCCATGTGTGTTGTATTTAATTCAACGCTAGTTTTGAGCCTGGAACCCTGAGAAGAAACACCTGGGCAAAACTTTGCAGTTGGTTTGTGAAAATCTTGTTGATGTTCTTATTGTTACAATTAATATTGACAAATTAATTCTAAAAACATGGATTAAATGAATAGAACTCAATCAATTTTGTTTCTCATTAAATTTTTCATTAAATTAGAAAGGATCATTTTGTTTTCAAAGTTTTTATTCTATTTTTGTAATAAAACACTGTGGCCCAAGGAAAAATTATTTTTTCTAGTGTGGCAGTCAATGTGTTAAAGGCTACAGGAAATGAAATAGTCTATTTTTCTACCACATAACTAGCAGAAAATAAAATTTTAAAAAATAGTATAGACAAACATACTAACAGAAGTTTAAACGGAGATTATAAAAATAGAAAGGAATATCTGCATAAGCAGTTTAACTTTCGGAAGAGCCAGAAAGAGAGCGGGAAAGAAGGAAATAAAGTGCTTTTGTTTTTGAAATGTCACTGGATTCTCTCCAATCCTCAAATTTAGTTAAAATAAGCTCACACCACCCATGAACAGCCAGACATCTTCCTATGCACTTCAAGTTTCTGATTTGTCGTAGTTCAAGCATTTATCATCATTTGTCTACCTACTATTATCAAATTTCCTAATTGGTCCATCTGCCCACAGTCTACCATTTTCTAAGTGTTTACTTGATAATACTCAGAGTGACCTCTCTAAAATACGTATCATTTACCTGCTTCAAAAACTTCAATGACTTTTCATTGCTGTAACACTAAATCCAAATCCTTAGACATGCAATATCATGCTCTTTATTATCTGCCCTTACTTAACTTCTTCAGCTTCATTTCCTACAACTTCTTGGTCACACAATAATTCCTTTAGATGCTTCTATGGACGCTTCAAAACCCATACATGTGTCACCATTTCTCTTATACTCTCTTTAATAAATCCTGAAAGATAAGATTTAAACCTCTTTGAGACAGAAAATTGAAGCAATTAACATTTATGTCACTTTAAAACCCATAGAATTGACTGTATATGCTAAATAGGTCACACACACAGCATTTGCATGTTAAACAAATGTCTTCTATTTTAATATGAAAAAACTTATATCACTATTAGGCTGTCATTGGTTAATGATATGCTCCGTTAAGATGGCTGATATAAATTTAGTTTTTTTGTGGCATCTATTATGTCTTGTACAATTTATCACTATATAAAGATGCATAACACTTGCATTGTATAAAGTGAAAAACTAACAATTATTTACATTAGAATAACTGAATATTAAATTCTTGAGAGGATCTTTAAGGTCATCTCTTACATTCCTTTCCTCAAACTGAGGTCCAGGGAAGTGAAATGAAATACCCAAGATTAGATAGTTAAAGGCAAAGCCAGAAGTGGAATTCTGTTTTGAATCCTAATCTACTTCCCTCATCTGGGGCCTGGGATATGCCTGAAAATATAACTCTCTTCCAAATGCTATCTTAGGCCACATTGTCCAGATCCTTATTGCAACTTCTTTCTTAAATCCTCCTTACCTTTCTCTCACTGAAGAAAGTTGGGCTCAAAATGTGGTGTTAAGTAAATGCAGTAGTATTTACTAGAAGTGTTCCAGCATATTTAAGAATGTATAAGAATGTTCAGATACATTCTCTGTGCTTATTTTTGATGAAGGATTAACTATTTTTGCACGATTGTCTAAACTTCATAGTCATCTTAAACTCAGTACTCATCTGCTGTAAACATGGAATTAGATTCAAAGGTAAGAGTCTTAAAAGTTGAAGGTACCAAATTTATATATGTCTAAGAGTGTGCCTGTCATCTGCATGTGTGTATTCAATTTAATTTTCAAGTAAAACACATATTTTAAACATCTTATCATTCAAAATTTTTAAAGTATAAAATGGAATCTTTCTTCTGACCTCCAGTCTTCTCAGTTCCCATTCTCACATGCAACAATATATTTAGGTTTTTACTAGCGGTATTCTTTTAGAGATCTTATACATACATACGCATGCACACACATACACATATTTTTGTTTCATTACTAAAATGGCAATATACTATAGCACTGGTTTTCACTTTGTTATTTGTAGGTACTATATCTTGGTGGTCTTTCCATAATAGTACATAAAGAGCTGCTTTATTCCTTTTTTACTACTGCACAGTATTCCACAATATGCCTATATCATCATAATTTATTAAACCAGTCCATAATTGATGAACATCTAACATTTAAGTTGTATGTAATCTTTCATTATAACAATGAATAAATAAACTTACCTATACATCATCTCACATATATATGAGAACATCTGTAAAACAAATTCCCAGAAGTTAAATAACTAAGTTAAAGGGTATATGTGCTAGGAATTTTTATACATGTGCCAAACTGCCCCCCATAGGAGGTGCACAATCTTGTATTAACACAGTAAGGGGTGACAATGCTTGTTTCCTCACATGCCCTTGACAACATAGTATGTTACCAAACTTTTGTGACTTTGCCTATCTTACAAGTGTAAAGATATTATATTAGTCTTACCAGATTGCCTTTTTCTTATTAGGAGTGAGGCTGATTTTTTTTCATATTTTTAAGAAACATTTGCATTTTTTCTATGAACTACCAATGCATACCCTTTGTACATTTTTCTGCTGGGTGGTTGGTCTTTTCTTATCTATTTTTCTCTCGGGGTGTTGATATTAATGAAATTAAGCCTTTTTCTCATACTATAACTTACAAATAATTTATTATCATTATTTGTATTTTGAATTTGCTTATGTCAGTTTTGCTATATGAATTTTTTTACATATATATTTTAGAATTTATCAGTATTTTACTTTTTGTCTTCTGAGTTTTATATTGTTGGAGAAGCCTTTCCTATACCTAGGAAAACTTCATGATTTCTTGTATTTTTATGGTATCATATATTAATGTAAATATTCGGTCCATTTATAACTTATTCTGGTGTGAAATATGGAATTAAATTTTTTCCAGATGGCCACTGACTTATCCTAACACCATTTATTTTCCACATTCATATAACTGTTCTTGTGGGGGATGTATATATTTAGCCACGAGATAATGGAAATGGAATATTACTTTTACTGATGCTTTGCCAATTTGTAAAGTTAATGTTAGTCACAAGTATTTGTCTTTTTACATTGCCTCGTGCTAGGAAATCATCAACTGAGGGATAATTTATTAAAAATGAATAAAAATGGCAATACTGGAGGAGGCATTGTGTTTTAGATCTAAACAGCAGTGCTGAGGACTGTGTCCTCTGTTGCATGTACTATTGTACTTTACAGCTAAAAATGCAAGAAAATCAACATAAAAGAAGCCAAAAATATCCCAGAAGTAACTCAACTTTGTATCAGTATTGTCACTTCAATTTTACTATATTTTTAAAGGCACAGTCTAAATATTTACATAAACACAAACTTTTAAAATAGCATAGTACACTTTGTCCAAATACTATCTCTATTTAGAGCATGTCAGTACCAAAACCCCCATGACGGTGAACTGTAAAACTATTCTTAAAGCAACAAGCCTTCTAGAAAGTATAGGATTTATACTTTTTTTTTTGTATAAAGAGTTAACATTATACATGCAACTAAAACTAAAATGATTGTTGAAATGTTAATGGAATAACAATGAAATGTGTTTCATCTTTAGAAGAAGAAATTTTTATTCCCTGAAATAAATAAGGGTCCTATGCAGTGTTTAAGCTATGCAAGTTAATTATTTTGATAGCAAGTGAGGGAAAGGTAAGTGTTTCCCATTTTAAGAATTTTCCAGTAGAGCATTCAAAGATTCAGACATTATGGAATGAGAAGGGCTTTTGTAGATTTCTTAGCCCTTTGAATCCTTTCAAGAATCCTTTCAAGAATTTCATGACCTGCCACCCAGATTTAGAAATGTTCAGTAAAGAGTAGTCTACTATCAGAATGAACAACAACAAAAACAATCTGTATTCTTAGCAAAAGAAAGGTTAGAAGTACAGTTTTAAAGGTTAAGTGGGATTCTACTGAGATAAAATAAATGTTGAGTAAAGAAAATGTGAATTATAGTCACATTATTTATTGGCTCTTGCTGTGTAGCCATTAGAGGTCATTAAGTGTTTCTTCTCACTAAAGGGAATGAATAATAAAGCAGAATTTCTGTAACTGATTTCTCTCTACAGAGATACTCTGAAAATTTATTTCAAGCAGAAAAACAAATTTATATAATCTTGAGACATCAGTTTGTTAAATGAAGACAAGCAGCTTCCCTCCTCTCATGGCCATTTCATATTCACAGATTCACAGTAGAGCCGTAAAGTTGACTTTTCATTTTGCAGGGTCTCTGACTGAACAAGCAAAATTGGTGTGTTAGTGCTGTTGATTTTCTGATGGAGCCAAAGTGTCAACTATATCTTGAATCTGTACAGCATTGATTTTTTTTAAAACACTAAGAATGTTCGTAATAGTACCTAAAGCTTTCATTTTAAGGTTTACATAAGAGAGAAAAACATCTGCAGGTTGTGGGGAAAAAAACATTTATTCTCTGGAGAGTATGTCAGTGACTGCCAGCTGAAATCTAACCAAAACCTGGAAAAATTTAACTTTTCCTAGAGATAAACTGTACTGAGGTAAAAGAAAAGGAGGCCCTAAAGAATCCCTTGAATGGGAGATTTTTAAGAGATTCTAACAACTTGCCTTCCACGTTTCTCTCAGATGATAAAAATATACGGGTCACCTGTGCTCCAACTGAGGTAAGAAAATAGTGATGTCATGTCACATGAAGCCAGATTCAATGAGTATCATGATGTTACCACAGTCCCACCAATTATTTCAGAAGTTCAAAAAAAGTGGTCCTAACACACTAGCCAGGAAAATAGTTTCCTCAAAACTTGGCAGTGTGTTGTGGGCAGCCCCTCTCTCTGGCCATGAAACCAATAAACCATGCACCCACCTTCCAAAAAACTCCTCCTTGGCAGAGAGTTGGAAGAAGCATGGATAATGTCTAAATGGTGCTCAGCATTGTCTTGGATTGGGACTAGATCAAAATTAGGCCCACCCTGGAGAAGAAAGGATATTCTTCATTTTGGAAGGTTTTAAGTCATTAGTTCTCCACTGTGGATGCCATTGGGAAGTGTTTCAAAGGACATATGCTGGGGAGCCTTCTACCCCTGCTGGCCTGCCTCCCTGGGCTCACTTTGAGAGCTACTGCGCAAAGCCACCATATTCAAAGAGAAAGAAAGCTTCCAGAAAACACAGAACTATTTTTTTTTTAAATCCTGGACAGAGAGCAAGTGGAGATTTACAATGTGGATTTAAATGGTGAAGAAGAATATTTAGTACATATTCTCTGAGCAAAGATTCGAATTCCATCTCAACATTTAAAAGTATAAATGCTTTCAGCCTGTGAGCAGCACTGGAGAAGTTAATGACCACTGAGAAATGGCTGCCCATATGCATCCGTGTCCATCTCAAGTTCAGTTCTTCCTTTTCCTCTCCTAATCTTTTCAACATTGCTGCTGGTTTTCTCTATGGCTTAGAACGATTTTCAAATCTCTTTGATCCTTTAAAAAAAAGCAAAACAAATAAACAAATCCCTAGTTATTTGTGTCCCCTTGTAGCTACTTAAATTTTTCTCTCCTCTCCTTCACATCTAACCTTCCTGAAAAATCTACCCTCCATCTGCCCTTTTTACCACCTCTCAAACTATATTATATTATTATATCATAATATATTGTTCAAACTATTACAATTATATAATTATAATTAGGCTTCCATCCCTGAAACCGTTCTCAAGACTATCCCCAAAGATCTGCCTATTGCCAATGCTAACGAACGGCCCCCTTCTCCTTCAACCCCTCTGCTGCATTTGTCCCTATTGCCATCTTATTTTTCTTAAATTCCTTCTCTAATCTTATCCTTTCCTAAAAGTGGTGCCTACCAGTGACTACCTACAGTTTAAATTTATAAAACATGTTACAAAGAGTGAAGTTAAAAATACAAGTTTCATCTCAGTCTGATCCTCAACTGGTAGTGAGCTACAAAGGAATAGACAGATCAACCTGACAAGACACCCAAATCACCCAAACCACTTCATACTTCAGTCTGGAATGCCCTTCCTCACTCGTCAGCTGTTGGGGTTTGAAAAGGTAAATATACACTCTTCCTTTCCTCTCTGTCTGAATTGAAAAAATGTTTGAGAGACAGATGTAATAGCCAGGCAGATGGAAAAATATATTTTTTGCTGATAATGTTGATTCTAGACACTAGGTAGGTCAACAACAGCAGCAGGCTTGCTGCTCCTGAATTAGTTATACCCCCAGCGCAGGATAATCTCAAACCACACCCTTAATGGAAGCACCTGACCTACTATTAAACTTCCCTCACAGCAGAGAGGAAATAAAATTGCATCCTTCCTCTTGGTAGACAGAAAACCAAAGGGAAGAGAAAAGAGTGACTCATTAAAACTCAGTTTCTTTTGTTAAATTCACCAACCAGTTATGCATTTCTTCTTGCAAGGGGCAGGGTGAATAAGGCCGTGTAGAAAGGGCTGAGTGTGACTCTAGTAAAGTCTTAACACAGCATGGTGACCAAGAGTGTGGGCTTTATGACATCATTGCCTGGACTTTAATCTCAGCTATATTAATGAGCAGCTGTATTAGTTTGGGCAAATTCCTTAGTTTCCCTGTGCCTCAGTTTTCCCATATGTAAATTGAACAATTAAAAGTACTAACTTCATAAAATGGAAAAACTTAAAAGGCATAAAGAGAGATGCCTTAGACCCAGAGCAGCTTGGAGGCGGTGAATAATAGCTCCTCAAGTCTGCCATAAAAAAAAGGCCTCCAATAAAACTACATTGCAAACAATGGGAAAGAAACAGAATGGAAAGAGTAAAAAGGTTGAAGAGGCAGAGCCTGAAGAATTTGTGGTGGAAAAAGTACTGAAGCGACATGTAGTAAATTGGAAAGCAGAGCATTTCCTGAAGTGGAAGGGATTTACAGATGCTGACAAAAATACTTGGGAACCTGAAGAAAATTTAGATTGTCCAGGGTTAATTGAAGCATTTCTTAATTCTCAAAAAGCTGGTAAAGAAAAAGATGGCACAGAAAGAAAATCTTTATCTGACCGTGAATCTGATGATAGCAAATCAAAGAAGAAAAGAGATGCTGCTGACAAACCAAGAGGTTTTGCCAGAGGTCTTAATCCTGAAAGAATAATTTGTGCCATAGACAGAGCGGAGAATGAATGTTTCTCATGAAATGGAAACATTCAGATGAGGCAGATTTGGTGCTGGCAAAAGAGGCAAATATGAAGTGTCCTTAAATTGTAATCACTTTTTATGAAGAGAGACTAACTTGGCATTCTTGTCCAAAAGATGAAGCTCAATATTTGTTTGTATTGCTTTTTATATATATTTATATATATGTGTGTGTGTATATATATATATATATATATAATATCTGGGTCTTGGTTTTTGATTTACTAGTGTGAAGAAATAACATTCTAACAAATCAAGTTTGATATGTTCATTTTGAAAGTAGTATTTGAAAAAGAGTTATTGGGAGGGGGTTGCATCAATAGCACTGGTTACTTTAAACAAATAAATAAAAGCTTTCTATAGTTGCTTCCTTTATCAGAAAAGAACATTCAATACCATGGTATATTATTTCCTATGCACTAGAAAACAGCTTTTCTAAATGCTAGGGGAAATTTCCATAGCCATTATTCAATCAGAACTTGTGTTTAAGTCATGCCTGAGGACCACTCTGGGTTTTTTAAATTTGTTTGTGTGTGTGTGTGTGTGTGCATAAAATGCATATGTAAATGATTTTCTTTGTTTTTAAACATTCACCAAAATCAAAATCATGGGTGAGCCCATGTGTGTGTGATGCCATCATTCTGAGCAACCTAAGAATTGAAAATTTTCCTGAAGCCATAACATTTCAAATTGAATAGTTGATTCTTAATTGGACAATTTAAATGGATAATTTAAAGGCAGCCCTATAGAAATCCATATCTATATGTACAGTCATATAAGTGCAACATTGTGTTTGCAAAATTCCTAAAAGGAAAAGCTTTATCATTACCAAAAATCTCTCCACCCAGATGAGGAAACTAGTCAAATTCTGGTGTGTTCTAATGTGGTAAACAAACAAGCCTTAGTTAAATGGACATTAAAGATTTCTCTAGTGAGCCATTCTTTCACAAAAAGTTGAAATCCCTGTGCTACATTGACTAACAAGGTCATGATTAATGGAATATCTGAGGTCTGGCTCATGGAAACCTAATCAGATGATTAGAGATACTGGCAGTTTCAGAACTGCTGACATAAGTGGGTGAACAAATTTTTGTAATCTAAACTATTGACCTGCATGTTTTTCCCCTACCCCAATTCATTTCTTACATGTAGGCTCAATCTCTTCAATATTTGGGTTACTGGTTCAGCAGAAGCCAGAAAAAACAACTTTGTAGTAATCAAAATGTTATCCAACTGTATATTGTTTACTTCATTGTAAATACTGGTGAACAGTGGTCAATAAAGAGTTTTATATTCTTAAAAAAAAAAAGAAAGAAAAACTAAGTGAGTCAGTCTTTGTAGAGAACTAGGAATGGTGCCTAGCATACTATATCTAGGAAACCATCTTTATTTAATAGTTCCCTAGGAAAAATCATTTGTATTACCATAGTATTTTAAATATGTACCTTGAAGATAATATTGATCTTTATATAGTTTTTATTTATTTATATATCAGTCTCCTACATTAAATTATGAGCATTTTAAAGTTACCTTCTGAGTTTTCTTCATCTTTTTATATATATATATACACACACATATATATATCTTCAGGCACACAGTGTTTATTCAGTTTTTTATAGAATTAATGAATACATTAATTTTTAAATAAAATTAGTCCACTTTATAGTGGGATTAAGTACATGGATTAAGGACATGATTTTCTTCAAAAGATTGATACATTTGTTTTATGCTCTCAAAAACACTTCAATTATATAAAATTTGTAAATTGTCATTCCTTTTGTGGAGAGTTCTGCTAACAGAGCATTTAACAAAAGAATAAGAATTTTAAAACAGAATCACAATAAGATGCATGGGTCAGTCGAGGTTGCAATGGCAACCACGTGGCACAGTCAAATTAGTACACTTCAAGGAAAGTTTACTTACAAAAGGACTATTCACTGCAAGGATAGAAGAGGAACTCAAGGCTATCAGTAGCTAAGCTATTACCACTCTGAGGTCCAAAGGGACAACCAGAGGAGGAAGAGGTTTCCAGGACCAGTTAGGAGGGTCATATGAATGACTTATTTGTAGAAAAGCAGTAATTTTCAGGTGCATGACACAGCAAGCACTAGGTGACCACACTCTGGGCCCTCACTCTGATCTCCTACCACAGCTCTCTATGGGCCAAACCCAACTAGAAGCCAGAGAGCTATGAGGCTTGTTGATGTGTCCATTCAACTCAACTTTCCAGGGCAGAGAGCAAGGTGGAGAAGAGTAAAGAGCAGATGTGGTATCTAGTGTAGCATAGTGGGCAAAGTTCCTAAGAGAAATTAGAAAATCAACTCTCTTATCTTTGTTCTTTTATATAAATACACTGAAACAAATAAATAATACATAATTTATTCAATTACTGTCTTATGTATCAAAGATTTCTTGAGAATTTAATGTGTACAAGAAAATCCATTAAGTGTTGATGGCACAAAAATGCATTAGATGAAGTCTCTCCTCCCAAGTGATTTATTTATTTATTTATTTATTTTTTTGAGACAGAGTCTCGTTTTGTTGCCCAGGCTACAGTGAGTGCCGTGACGTCAGCCTAGCTCACAGCAACCTCAAACTCCTGGGCTTAAGCGATCCTACTGCCTCAGCCTCCCGGGTAGCTGGGACTACAGGCATGCGCCACCATGCCCGGCTAATATTTTCTATATATATTTTAGTTGCCCAGATAATTTCTTTCTATTTTTGTAGAGACGGGGTCTCGGCTCTTGCTCAGGCTGGTCTCGAACTCCTGACCTTGAGCGATCCACCCGCCTCAGCCTCCCAGAGTGCTAGGATTACAGGCGTGAGCCACTGCGCCCAGCCCCAAGTGATTTATTATCAAATGGAAAACAATGCAGCAAATGTTATAACAGAGCATTCCATGTTTAAGTTTTTGAAATACACTTGAATTTACTATGATCTCTGCCAAAACTAATTAGTAGGCTTCCAATTTATTGCACCTATTTCTGCACATCCAAAATAACAATACCTTTGCTTGATTCTGAAAAACTGTTGCTCATATTTAAACAATATAACTATTTCATAAGTAATAAAATTAATTATTAATCAGCAATTGGCAAAAACTGGAGGGAAAAGGACAGAATAATCACTAAATACAAATGGAATTTTTACTAAGAAGACACAGGAAACAAGGTTGGTTTTATATTTCTATGAACATCACATAAACACTAAATATAAAGAAAAAGGATAAACATTTTAATGATGTTTGTTAGGTTTATGAAGATAAAGCAGCAATAAAACCAGAAATTAATCATTAAAAACTATTTAATCCCTCTACTCATATACATATTTAATTACATTCAATAATAAAATATTTAAAAGAAAGCCCAATATTTTTAGTGTGAATAAGACAAGATGTTAAACAAAGCTCTGCATAAAAACATAAAACATACTCAATGAGTAGTTTATATGTTAAAACAGTACAACCAATGATCTGTTCCATTTTCCCAAAGTACATTTAATGCAAAGGGTGACACTGTTTAGTTCTCAAAATAGCCTTTAATTAAATGCAATCCTGCTAATATCAAGGAGAATGCCTTCCTAAATCATTTCAGTTTTAACTTTACTTTCAAAGAGCAAACAAAATATTAAATGGAATTCTGGTGACTAAAATGAGGTCTAACAGCAAGTTCATACTACAGAGGAGCAAGAAAATCAATAGAAATTCTGCTCAGAAAAGCACCCATCTTTGTTCATCTCGCCACACATCTGGGCAGCATACAGGAATGTGTACAGTGAGAGTCAACGTCTCCAAAACAGTTGTCCTTTTGGCCATTGATATTCAGTTATCTGAATAGAGAAGAATGTACATTGATATGTTGCCTTTCACCAGCTCTTAGGCTAAGTGCTTTCAAGATTCCAAGTGGAATAACAGAGGACAAACATTCATAGAACTTTGAGTTCTATATTAATTTTACAAATTGTAATTCATAGTATGCCCTAAAAGGGTGGGGGGAGTATCATGTTAATAGAAATCCACTTCAGGCCCTTGCTATGCTAATGAATAAAATAAAACCTGAAATTAAATGGTTCTGATTGAACCAAAATATAAGAATGGCATGTGCTATCACAACCAATATTAACGACGAAAGCACCAAAACTCAGCAGGGGCCTCAATGTTCTCAGAATACTCAGAGGAAGACTGGTCCCTTCTATACATATAAGCATGGTCCACATATCCAATTCCAAATACCAACCTTGAGAAGCAGAAATGCCCACATAGAAATGCTCTGAACTCTCTTCCCCATTTTCCACATAGCCCTGAATATGTTAGCCTACAGAAATCAGTGCCTAGAAGCCCTTGAAATTGAAAAATGTATAAAGGAAAGCTTTACCTATATGCACCTGGAAAAATATCAAGTTATTTCAAGCTTCATGAAAGTCAAAATGTTTTAACCTAAAGCTAATTGGTGACAGCAGCAGCATAGTTTGTATATCTCTGAATAATCCCTGAAATAATTCCTGAAAAATATCATAAAAACAGATAACAAAATAGCAAAACCTCAAACCCATGAACAAATTTACACTTGGTATCAAAGTATACCAAATCCCAAAATCCAAGCAAGTAGCAATAAACCACTATTAGCCACAAAACCTACATGATATCAGTGACTATGCAGGAGGAAACAGTGTAACAAAAGGACCTGGGAATGACCTGAGAACAGGAGAACACCAAAATGTCCACCAGGTATTTGCTGGAAGGCGCAGTGGCCAGTATCAAAACAGCAGCTGAAAGTAAGTGATTATTTCCAAACCAATTACAGGGCACACAAAAACCAAAGGTCACTTCTACAACACAGACAACTACCTTACCAGCTTTTGTGGAGCTTGAGGTCAGGCTCACCTGATCCAATTTCACCCAGCCTTACTCCGGCACCTGCATCTGCTGTGGTGGAGAATAAGTACTTATCCGGAAGTTCCAGGGCCCTGCCCACCACCTGGGGCATTCAAGTTCTTCACCTGAGGGGCTAGAGCCAGTCACAAGTCCCAAAAACAACACTGCAGCTGTTTTTTTCTGGAAAGTACCACCTACTGACAGGGAGGTCAATTTGCACAGCCCTTACAACATTTACTGACTAAATCATGCAGGTTGTGGTTGATTCTTACCTAGAACACCACTTACTGTCTCAGAGATTAAAGTGGGCATGCCAATACAATTCACACTGTTAAAAAGACCACAGGACTGGGGAAAGGGAAAGGATTTAAAGTATCTCCATCCTCCCTCATCAAAGAGATACAGGGAATCTGCCCATTCACATAGGTCATCACTGCTACAGCCTACAAACAGCTAGCAACTAAGAAAACCACCACACTAAGGATATCTATAACCAAGGCATCCCTCCAGAACTTAGACTGCCATTAAGCATCCAAAAGCAAAGCCAAAAGTTCTTAACCAATATGTGCTACGGACACACTATTACAAGATGGGGGCAGGGGAAGGCCCCATCTTAACAAAAGAAAATCCAAAAATAAGAAGCAACAGCTGCTCCAGATGAGAAGGAATCAGTGCAAGAATGGTGGAAGTATGAAAAATCAGAGCAAAAAGACACCCGCAAAGGGCAACATCAACTCTCTCTTTTGAATAAGAAGGTGGGAAGGTGGTCATGAGATTTTTATTTTCCTTTACACTATAGTACAGGTCTGCAAATGATTAATTCTCTCAGCTTTTATTCATCTGAAAATGTCTTTATCTTGCTTGCATTTTGGGGGGAGATTTTCAGTAGATATAAAATTCTAAGATGACAATTATTTTCGTCTCAGCACTTTACAGATGAAGTTACATTTGTTCTGGCCACCATTGTCCCTGATGGAAAGTTAGCTATCATTCTTTTTATCATAATCTTGCATGTGGTTAATATGTCTTTTCATCTGGATGTTTTTAAGATTTTTCTTTTTATATCTGGTTTTCAGCAGTTTACCATGATGTGCTTAGGTATGATTTTACTTGTATTGATCCTGTTTACATAGTTTCCAAATTTGTGGCTTCCTTCTCAACAGCATGAAGAATCTATACTCTAAATCTTCTTCATAGAGTGTAATTTTTACCTAGATATTAGTCTGCTATTTAGTGCTAACCAAAATTTTGGTAAATAAATGAAAAATAATTAATCATAGTTAACACCTCATAAGAACACCTGAATTCAGTTGCATATCATTCATATATTCTCAATTTTAAAATAGCATTGCTAGGGAAAAAGCAGCCATGTAATATAAATAAGTTACATAATTTTACATTTAAAATTTGCATCCCTCCAATGCCTAAGTGGGGAAAAATATCCCAAATGAAAAATATGTTCTAGAATTTACTGCCAGGAAAAAGTTTTGTCTCTCTTGGATAATTTTTCTCTTTCCCATTTTCTGATAGGACAGTCCAAAATTAACCCTCACAACTAGCCCATGTGTGTTATTATTTCTGTCTTAGTGGAGAACTATCTTTCTATCAGACAGTTTTAAAAGAGAGGCCGGGTGCGGTGGCTCACGCCTGTAATCCTAGCACTCTGGGAGGCCGAGGCGGGTGGATCGCTCGAGGTCAGGAGTTCGAGACCAGCCTGAGCAAGAATGAGACCCCGTCTCTACTAAAAATAGAAAGAAATTATCTGGCCAACTAATATATATATATATATATACAAAAAATTAGCCGGGCATGGTGGCGCATGCCTGTAGTCCCAGCTACTCGGGAGGCTGAGGCAGTAGGATCGCTTAAGCCCAGGAGTTTGAGGTTGCTGTGAGCTAGGCTGACGCCACGGCACTCACTCTAGCCCAGGCAACAAAGCGAGACTCTGTCTCAAAAAAAAATAATAAAAATAAAAAAATAAAAGAGATGTCCACATCTCCAAAATAAAATCTTTCAAATAGCTGTAGTACAGCTCTCTGTGAAGAACCAGATGCTTATAGCACCTGCCTAAGCACGACACTAAAAACTCCCTCCTGCCTATCTGGTTTATTCCAATTTGTGAATCATCTGACTTTACACCACCAGATCACTCATTTTACATTTAGAAAATGTAAAAATCACCTTAGCTTATGGTGGTCGAGACAGCTGTTACATTCCGGTTATTAAACAGCCTATGTATTGTGTTTTACTTAGTAAGAATAAAATTCTACAAATTTTATTTGTAGAAAAATATTTCAGTGTTTCTAATGAAGTTTATCAATGTGAGATTGGTTTGAGACTTGAATACACTGCATTTTAAGTCTATAAAGAGGATTTGATTAATTGGAAATGGTCCCTGGACTTCATTTGTCTACAGGTTAGGTGTCCTCCAAGTGCTTACTCCACGCCAAGTGCTGTTCTGATAGATTTTAGGTATTGGTAAAGACATATTAGTTTGTTCAATCTTGATCATATCCCTTTGGGAAAAGCATTATTATTATTACTGTGGCCATATTACAGATAGGCTTCTTCATGGGAGCTCCAGTGGAGCTTCAATTTGCTTGTTTCTTCCCACTTGTAAGGCTCTTCAAGATTGGGTAGCCTCCCTCTGGCTGGGATATTTAAAGTCTGAGGTTCTATAATTCAGTTAAGCCACAGGCCATTCATTGCAGATAAAATCTTGTGATGATATAAGTCACTTGCAATCATAAAACAAACATATATTTACTGAATGCCCACTCTGTGCAATGACCTGAATTTCTTTTGCATATTGTAAATACACATAAATTTTAATGTGTATACATGTAGATATATAAATGTATAAATATACATATACTAAATTTTTACCGTCCTATATTTTAAATCCATTTGATTTGTATTTTTAAAACTCATGTTTAACTGAAATACTTGATATTGGTTCAGAATTTGAATCAATTGGTTTTCAGTCAATAAAAATGGATTTTTTTGGTCTCTCTGGAATATACTTTATTTGTCCTTTGTTTTTTGCTGTTCCTTCTACTGGGGTTACCATTTCCCTTTTTTCCAGGGAGCATAGCGAAGTCGATAGAATATATAATTTGGAGCCAAAGTACAAAAATTTGAGATCTCATTCTTCCACTTATCTATTTATTCAACAAATACTGAGCATCAATTAGGGACAAAGGCATAGTTAAAATTGCTGGTGTGACAGAAATTGAGATGACAAGCTTCCTGCTCTCATGGAGCTAACATTCTAATGGGAGAAGGCAGACATTAAACAAAACACTAATGAATAAGAAGGTAGTAATAAGTGGCTATGAAGAAAATAAAATAATATTGAGGTAGATAATGGCTAATAGAGAGGGGTGTTTTAGATTGCATATCAGAGAAGCCCTCTCTGAGGAGGGAATAGTTGAGATCTTAACACCAAGCAGAAAGTAGACATTTAATGACGGGAAAGAGAATTCCAGGAGGAGGAACCTTGCTAACTATCCTAATTGGCAAGTATCAGAAAAAAACAAGCAAACAAAACTAGTTTAATTGAAAGATGTAAGATATTAGCTGACCTGAGTGGAAGTTCAAAGAAAAGCATTGTTAAGGGTTGCATCAATCCGGCAGCCCTATAATCTTCTCAGCTTGGCCTTCTACTGTGTGTCAGCCTCAATCCTGAGCTGGTGGTAAGTCCCAGCTTTTCATAGAAATATACAGACAAAGAGATTGTTTCTTCATGGTGATCTATTTTAAGAACAAGAAATATTTTTGAAGACACCTCTAGCAAGCTTTCCCTGTGTGTCACTGGATTGACTATAGTCATCTGCCCATTTCTAATTCAATCCCTGTGACCAAGGAAAGTCCTTATATTGCCTGGCATGGGCCTTGGCTCCTGGTTCAATCACTAACAAAGGAATGGGAACACCACGAATGGCTTCAACTACTCAGAATTATTCCTGGAGCAGGAGTCAATCTCACAAACCATGTGGCATGACGGGAAGAGGGGAACACTTGAACAAAAAAAAAATAAATGGTATCAGGGAAAGACTGGAGGTGAATGGAAGCTAAATAGGCAGTCAACAGTGTCCAATTGTAAACGGGCTCATGCAAAACCTTGGATCCATTAGAGGTGAGAAAGGAGGCTCAGAGTGGATAGGGTGTCATTAGGGAGGGGAGAGTAATATGAAGTGGGGTCCCATAGAGTAGACAAAGGCCAACTCCTGTAGGTACTATAAATCTGCAGTCTCTAACCCCCAGGCCAGGGACCAGCCTGTTAGCAACCCTGCCACAGGAGGTGAGCAGCAGGTGAGCTAGTGAAGCTTCATCTGTATTTACAACCACTCCCCATTTCTCTCCTCCCCAACCCCACACCATCTGTGGAAAATCTGTCTTCCATGAAACTGGTCTCTGGTGCCAAAAATGTTGGGGAGCACTGTTATAGATCATGGTAAGAGTTTAGATTTTATTTAAAGCATGATGAAAACCCATGAGAGTGTTTTAATCAGAGTGCTTTAATCATCACAGCATGATCTGGCTGCAACATGAGATAATTTGGGCTTGCGTGGTGGCAGCAGAAGATAGGGATGCATCACTAAGTCATTTGGGCATATGTTCACTTCATCTTTCAAATTTCATTTACCATGTTTTAAAAGAGAAATAATTCAACTACTTTTCTCAAAGGTTTGTTATAAGTTGTAAATGAAAAAATGTGTAATGGTGCTTTTGAGGTCTGTGTTAAACAAATGGTAATAAACATACTATCTCTAGTTCAATCTCGCTCAATTGTCTTCTCAGTCTCATCTGTCCAGACCAGCTCCATACTGATTGCTCTTTCCTCTGAGCGCCTATGCTTTTTCATTCCTGTAAAAATCATTTCAGTTTAAATTTTATAACAATGTAGAGTAGTGGACACACATATAGTACATTATAATTTTTAAAGTTTTAAAATACACATCTATTATACCAAGTAAGTGGTATGCATGTATCTTTAACCAAATTTTTTTCTTTTATCTTTTTCCTTTTTTATTGATACATAACATTTGTGCATATTTATGGGGTATGTGTGGTATTTTGATATGTACAATGTGTAATGATCAAGGGTATTTAAGGGTATTTAAGATATCCATTACCTCAAACATTTATCATTTCTTTGTATTGGGAACATTTCAAGTCTTCTCTTCTAGTTATTTTGAAATACACACAAAAAAAGCTGTTAACTATAGTCACCCTATTGTGCCATCAAACACTAGAACCTTTTCCTTCTATGTAACTATATGTTTGTACCCATTATCCAACTTTTCTTCATCCCCCCTACCCACACACACACACACACACACACCACACCACACACCATTTCCAGCCTCTGATAGCCATCATTCTACTGTCTATTTCTATGAGATCAACTTTTTTAGCTCCCACATATGAGTGAGAACATGTGATATTTGTCTTTCTGTGCCTGCCTTATTTCACTTAACATAATGACCTCCAGTTCCATTCACGTTCAACCAGATTTTAAGTGCAAGGCACACATCCAAATTATAGCTCAGTGTCTGGCACAAAATAAGTACCGAAAAATTATGAGGTTTTTTTCTTTCTTTGGGATCCAGGCCCTGTTATACTATTCCCCCTCTCCCTTCCCTAATAAACTGTCCTAGGTTGACCACAATGAAGAAAATAAAAATAGGCACTTAATCAGTAGTCATTGAAAGAATTTGGCACATATTTCAATAATAGAAACTTTAAAATTAGTACTGCTAAAAGGGAAAAAAAGAAAATGATAAAGAAACTTCAAATAAATATATTATCATTTTTGTTGCATAATCATTAACTTAGAATGATTAAAAGATTTTAATGAATTCTAAACTACTACTTGGGCTTTTTCCTGGAAGTTCCTCTAGGAAAAGCTAGAAATAGAACTAGACATGGTCAATGGTAAGTCTTGAGTTTGAGGAAGACGGAATACTCCACAGAAAAGTGCCAATATTTTAGATACTTATTTAGAAATGCAATGCATTTTCAAAAACAAGTGGGCAGAGCAAAGCTCACATACCAAGGAATGAGTCATTCAAATGCATACACTGCACCTACTGTACATGTGCAAGGAGCTTTAGCATTTGACTTTCTCAAATACTCTGGCTGGGACATTAATAATCTAAAACATCCCAGATTAAACAGTTCAGACCCTGAATCAATTTAAGCCATGTAAAGCAATAAACTTTCAAGATAAAAGACAAATAAAATGGCAGAGTTCACTGAAAAGCCATGCGTATACCATGTTTATGTTCGATTTATTGAACAAAGGGTGAAGGCAAAAAGCCCCTTTTGTTACCCTCGTTTTGTAATATTAATACAGTTAGTAAAATCATATACTGCACGGTGTTAAGAAATAAACATTATCAATTTTCTTGACACTGCAGAATGCAGCCTAAACTCAATTTAGGACAAGTTTCAAGAGAAAAGCTAACTATCATAAAAGAAATAAAACAAGATCAAAATGTAATATAAATATGCTTTATTACTTTGCAAATGCAGGAAAGACTGAGGGTTCATAATCAAGTAATATTTAATGCTTAATTTTATTTTCTATGATACCTCTGCAAGCCATCCCTCATAAAAAATATTAAGAGGACACATTTCAAAACCACATAATTAAAATAAATATTGGTTGCCATATTTTGCTTACTTTGCTTTTGCGATTCATACATTTTCCCAAACACATAGTTAAAGCAATATACGTTCAGTGGGAGAAGCATCATCGTCCCTACATGCCCCACAAATCATCTACAAAACTGTTGCATGCAATACCATTTACTTAGAGCAAATGGTTGCTTTTCTATTAACACATTATTTATGAGAGCATCAGATGCAATCTGCATACTAATATAGTCTTGTATTTCACAGAATCACCCATATGATTGAAGTGGTTTTCTCTCTCCCCACAATCACCACTTCCCTCCACCCTCAATTAGTTCCATCTTCACTTAGATCTCTACCGTGCAAGTATCTGTCTACCCATGGCTAAAATAGTTGAAAAACAGTCAGGGAGAAATAATTCAAACCACAAAAACATTCTAAGCCCTGACAATTTCAGATTATCTTTCATTCAATCACTTTATTCCCACAATCAATGAATCAATAAATAAACAACAGAGCCATCACCATTCAAACAATGTTAAAGTAAGTCATTACACAGAACTATGCAAGTATAGATTGCCAAATTCATGAAGAGCAAATTAAAAATAATGATATTTACAAGCTAAAGAAAAAATTCACATGTAGAAGCAAGGCCCCAGAGTACGTTATCTCAGAACAGCAAGATACTATGTTGTTTTTGTTTGATAATATTCATATGCATATTGTGCACCAAATATCATGTTTTAGTGGGTATCTTCACCCAAACGCATATAACCTGCAATAGTGTTTAAAGTGTATTATATGTCTTAGACTCATCTATGAGAAGAACAGATATGCAGGGCGGAGTTTGGCATCATTACAACTCAGTGGCTTGGTGCCAGAATCTGTGACACTGCCTAGCAACCTCTCCACATCACAAATAACACAGCAGTGTACAGGATAGTTGGAGGAGAGCAAGTCACAATAAAAATTTACATAAAATAAATGACTTTATAAAGGGCAAACATATTCATCTGCTTAATGTACTATACTGAGGTCCACTAAGGATTTTCATAAACAACAAAAATGCAATATAACTTGAATTCTGATGACTAAAAAGCATTTCATTACATGATAGTTGTGTAGTCTTAATATACAGTCATCTTTGTGCGTGTTATTCGGTCAAAACTGTGATTCCCCAATGTGCTTATACAATGTCATAGTGAACTATACTCCAGTAAAATAAATACAGTTTTAGTAATCAATCGGACTTGGGATCCTTAAGTAATTTATTAACTAAGCTGAACTAACTGAAAGAAATCACTGATTTTTCATGATGTGTGCTTCTGTGAGACATGCTGTTATGGACTGAATTGAGGGCCACCAAAATTCATATGTTGAAACCCTAACCCCCAAAATGATGGTATTTAGAGATGGGGCTTTTGGGAAGTAATAAGGTTTAAATTTGGCCCTGATGATGGGATTAGTGCATTTAGAAGAAGAAACACCAGAGCTCGCTCTCGCGCGCGTGCTCTGTCTCTCTCTCTCTCTCTCTCTGCCAAGTGAAGACACAGCAAGAAGGCAGCCGTCTATAAACCAGGAAGAGAGCCCTCAACAGAACTCAACCATGCTGGCACCTGATCTCAGACTTCTAACCTGCAGATCTGTGAAAAAAATAAATTTCTGCTGTTTAAGCCACCCAGTCTATGATTTTTTGTTATGGCAGCCCAAGTAGACTAATACAAGACCTCTATGGGAGCATAACTTTTGCAGAATATATAAGAATATCCTCAAAAATTATACACTGTTTGCATTCCCTCATGTTCATTTCCTCATGCTCATTCATGAAAGTGAACGTGAATGTGAAAAATCACATTCATGATTTTTAAGACTCATATTCTCATTGTTTACACATTATCTTTATTCTTAGATTTGATACATGAAAAACTTTTTCCATGAGTCTATTATTTCTGGATTAAATAATAAAACATTTTAAATTATATAAATCAAATATAGAACACTGTTAATCTTTAGCATCAAAATTTACTTACCTAGCCAAAATCTTTTCAAGGTTTATAAGGCAAGAAGTAATCTTTAAAATAAAATTTAAAGACCAAGTAGAAATTTCAATGAGTTTATACATAAAAATGTGGACATTTTAAAGAAAACCACCAGACTAGATGGATTGACCAAAGGTTTGCCTGGGACCATCCTGGTTTTAGCACTGAAAGTCCCCTGTTACAGGAAGCCCCTCAGTCCAGAGAAAACCAGGATGGTTGGTCATCCTAACAGTACACTACTATGTCATTTTTACCATGGGGCACAAAATAGCTACAAACCTAATTTTCTCAAATAGAGATTTTTATTGTTACATATGTATCTGTATCAGATAGTAATTGACCTTTTCCTACATAAATTTTAGAATCTTAAAACTAAAAGTCACCCTACAAATTATTGCCCAATACTTATAAGTAAATATATAAGAATATAAAATATCCAAAGGTCCACATGTGCTTTGATTTAAAAATACCTGCTTGACAATTGATCTATAAACTGGTATATTTGAAATAGAATTAATATCTATCATGATTATAAATCCAATCCCAGACATAGGTGAACATAAAAAAAGTAAAATAACTTTTTTTCTGAATTTGAAAGTAACATACTGCAAATACTCATAAAATAAATTTAAAATTAAAAAAATTTAAATTACAATAAACTTTTTAGTTAGTTCATACCCTTCTAATATATCTATATATGTAAATATATATGTATATTAACAAAAATATATGCATATTGATCACTTGAGGCCAGGAGTTTGAGATGAGCCTGGACAACATAGGGAGACCCTGTTTCTACAAAAAAATAAGAAAAATTAGCTGGACATTGTGGCACATGCCTATAGTCCCAGCTACTCAGGAGGCTGAGGCAGGAAGATCACTTAAACTCAGGAGTTCAAGGTTGTAGTGAGTTATGATTATACTACTGCACTCCAGCCTGGGTGATAGAGCAAGAGTCTGTCTCTAAAAAAAAAAAAAAAATATATATATATATATATGCATATATGTGTGTGGAGGGGGTTGTAAGATATGTTTTTTCACTCGATAGTGTATGATAAAAAAAAACTTCTCATGCCACTAATGATTTTTACTCAACATTGTTTGGCAAGGCTGCATAGTATTACATAGTATGACTGACAAGGTGATTTATTTTATTATATCCCAATTTGAGCATATGTAATGTAATTTTCCAATTTTTTACCATTATAAATAACAAAGCAGTAAATATCCTTATAGTAATCATTTAGATACATCCCTGAATATTTTATGTTACCAAATAATTTTGCTACTTTGATTTTATCAAAAAGGTATGAATATTTTTAAAGGCTTTTATGTATATTATGCCTAATTATCCTAGAGGCTTGCATACTCAAAAATACTGGGCATTGTTACATTTTAAAAAGATCTTAGATGCTTCATAATTATGTAAAATTGTACTAGTGGATAAAAATATTTTTATTTAACAAAGCACGTATGATGTGCTATGTATAAAAGATCACCTCTAGATATCTTTACATCATTTGCATAGAGAAATGTTTGAGAAAGTATTCACCACATTTTGATGATGGTTATTTCTAGGTAGCAGAGATTTCAAGTATTTTTTTTTTTTTTAGTTTTCTATTTATACATTTCTTATTGTCTTTCTAAATTATTTATGAAGAACATATATCAGTTTTTAAAATATTTCATTGAAAACATCCCTGCCATATGAACTCAGAGAATAAAATATATTGACAAGTGAGGGGTGTGGTTGCTCACTCCTGTAATCCTAGCATTCTGGGAGGCTGAGGCAAGAGGATCGCTTGAGGTCAGGAGTTCAAGACCAGCTTGAACAAAGGTGAGACCCTGTCTCTACTAAAAATAGAAAAATTAGTTGGGGCACTGTGGTGTGTGCCTGTAGTTCCAGCTACTCAGGAGGCTAAGTTAGAAGGATCACTTGAGCCCAGGAGACTGAGTTTTCCATGAGCTATGATGATGCCACTGCACTCTAGCCTGGGTGACAGAGTGAGACTGTCTCAAAAAAAAAAAAAAAATGAACAAGAATCATCTCAATAGATGCAGAAAAAGCATGTGATAAAATCCAGTACCCTTTCATGATTAAAAAAAAAACCTTAACAAACTAGGCATAAAAGGAACATATCTCAAAATTATAAAAGCTATATATGACAAACCCACAGCCAACATCATACGGAATGGGGAAAAGTTGAAAGCATTTCCCCTAAGAACTGGAACAAGACAGGTTTCCGACTGTCACCACTTCTATTCAACATACTACTGAAAGTCCAAGCCAGAGCAATCAAGCAAGAGAAACAAATAAAAGGCATTCAAATTGAGAAAAAGGAGGTCGAATTATCCCTGTTTGCTAACAGCATGATCTAGTATCTAGAAAACCCTAAAGACTCCACCAACACTTACTCCTAGGATTGATAAATAAATTCAGCAAAGTCTCAGGTTACAAAATCAACGTACACAAATCAGTAACATTTTTATATACTAATAATAGTCAAGCTGAAAGTCAAATCAAGAACTTAATACCATTTACAATAGCTACAAATAAAATGAAATACCTAGGAATATACTTAACCAAGTAGATAAACTATCTCTACAAGGAGAACTACAAAACATTGATGAAAGAAATCATAGATAACACAAACAAATGGAAAAGCATCCCATGCTCACGGATTTGTAGAATCAACATGGTTAAAATGTCCATACTGCCTAAAGTATTAACAATTTACAGATTCAATGCATTCCCTATCAAAATACCAACATCATATTTCCCAGATCTAGAAAAAAATAACTCTAAGCTTCATTTGAAACCAAAAAAGAGCCTGGACAGTCGAAGTAATCTTAAGCAAAAAAAAAAAAAACAGATCTGGAGACATCACATTAACAAACTTCAGACTATATTACAAGGATATAGTAACCAAAACATCCTGGTTCTGGCACAAAAATAGAGACACGGACCAATGGCAAAAAAGAGAGAACCCAGAAATAAAACCATATAGCTACAACCAACAGATTTTCAGCAAAGCAGACAAAAAACATACAGGGGAAAGGAAGCCCTATTTAACAAAATGGTGCTGGGAAAACTGGATAGCCACATGCAGAAGAATGAAACAGGACCGCTATCTCTCACCAATATTCAAAAATTAATTCAACATGGATAAAAGATTTAAATGTAAGGCATGAAACCATAAAAATTCTAGAAGGAAATATAGGAAAACTGTTCTAGACATTGGCCTAGGCAACAAATTTATGACTAAGACCCCAAAGGCAAATACAGAAATAACAAAAATAAATAAATGAGAGTTAATTAAATTAAATAGCTTCAGCACAGCAAAGGAAATTATCAGGAGAGTAAATAGACAAGGTACATAATGGGAAAAAATATTCACGAACTATACATCTGATAATGGGCTAATATCCGGACTCTACAAAGAACTCAAACAAATTAGCAAGAAATAAAAACAAGTAACTCTATTAAAAAGTGGGCAAAAGAAATAAACAGAATTTTTTCAAAAGATAAACAAATGAGTCCTTAATTTGGTTCTCCGTTTGACTGTTATTGGCATATATGAATGCCTCTGATTTGTGTGTGTTGATTTTGTATCCTGAGATTTGCTGAATTCATTGATCAATTCCAGGAGTCGTTTGGTTGAATCCTTGGGATTTTCCA
>CM052439.1:115643362-115681435 GCA_028533085.1 Varecia variegata
GATGTGCACTGTCTGGGGAATGGACACTCTTGAGGCTAGGACTCGGGGGATTGGGAGGGACATGGGCAATATATCTAACCAGAACTTTTGTGCCCCCATAATAAGCTGAAATAAAAAAAAATTAAAAAAATAAAAATAATAAAAAATAAAAAATAAAAAAATAAAAGTATTTCTCAATAAAAGGCAAATTCAGATTTAAAAAAAAAAAAAAAAAAGAACATTAAAGAGGTAGGAAGAGAAATGGCCCATGAAAGATGTCCATGTCCTAATTTCCAGAACTTGTCAATATGTTAAGGTTATATAGCAGAGGAAATTTAAGATTGCAGATGGAATTAAGGTTGCTGATCAGCATAAATTTCTGTCAGTTTTTATTTTTGTTTCCTCCCACATGACAAGTGCCTGTGACACCATCACACATGTGGTTAAAGCATTAAAGCATTCATTCAGCTAATAAATGGATGTAGTTTTCTATGTAAAAAAAAAAAAGATAGACAAATGACAACAAACATATGAAAAAATACTCAACATAACTAACCATCCAGGAAATGCAAATTAAAAACACAATGAGATAAACCTTACCCCTGTCAGAATGGCCATTATTTAAAAGTCAAAAAATAATAGATGCTGGCATGGATGCAGAGAGAAAGGAATGCTTATACACTGTTGGTAGGACTGCAAATTTGTACAATATCTATGGAAATGGTATGGAGAGTCCTCAAAGAAATAAATGTAGACTTACCACTCAATCCAGCAATCTCACTACTAGGTAACTACCCAAAGGAAAAGAACTCATTTTATAAAAAAGATACCTGCATTTGAATATTTATCACAGCATAATTCACAATTGCAAAGATGTGGAATCAACCTAAGTGTTCATCAATTTATGAATGAATAAAGAAAATATTATACATATATATATATATACACACACACACACATACACACACACACACACACACACACACACCATGAAGTATTACTTAGCCATAAAAAGGAATGAAATAATGTATTTTGTAGCAACTTGGATGGAACTGGAGACTGTTATTCTAAATGAAGTATCTGAGGAATGAAAACAAATACCACATGTACTCACTAATAATTGAGAGCTAAATGATGGGCACAGACAGGTACAGAGAGATTTTAAGGACATTGGAAACCAACAAGGGTGGAGAGTGGGGATACAAACTTACCTATCGGGTACAATGAACACTATTCTGGTGATGGGCTCACTAAAAGCCCTGACTTAAGCATTATATGAGGTAGTCATGTAAAAAAACACTTGTACCCCCTTAATATTTTGAAACATAAAAACAATTATAATGATTATAATTATAGTAAAGATAGGTACTCTGAAATTCTTGAATACCATTCACCTAAAAGCATCAACTCATTTTATTGTTAGTTATGATCAAACTGGTAGTTTCTATGCCTTTCCCCTAAGTACAAAATTTATCTACATATAAAAATCTGGTCCAACTGTACTTAACAAGACAAAATAAAAATAGGTGAAATAATCAAAACAACCATTAAGGAAAGAAATGTTTATATAAGTGAAGTAAATGTATCTTGGCCCTTAATCCTTTAATAACTTAGCCAATTTCAACTGGCCAGCTAGCCATTTGGCATTTATACTTAGAATACAGGTAAAACATGATGCATTCTGAAATGATGCTACATATTGGTGCCATCGGTCAAGTAGTATATACATATCAAATTATTTTGTTTCCAACATCTCATTTACTCACTCTTCCCTCTCCATAACATGTGCAATATGAAGACAGTCTAGTGGTTAGATGATATCAACCTTATCAGTAGTTCTTTTTCAACTATTGAATCAATTAAGTTTCTTGACTATCAGCCACAGAACCTTATTCCATATAAATTAAGTAAAATATATGTTATTAGACTAAAGCAAAAGAGATGGTTTTTATAAGCATTTGGTGGAGTGGGCTGCTCCAAGATCAATAGGACAAGTCTGGAAGGCCAGACGTGGTTGGCCAGAACACAGGGAACCATGAGAAACAGGAAAACAGAGGGCGTTGAAACAGCCTGACCAGCATGATGTTGACATTGTTGCTGAGATCAATAGGCTTTGACCATTTCCTCCACTACTCCATGAAGATTTAGTCTCTAAAGAGACAGCATCCCATGGGCCAACCTTAGATCATGTGATTGCCCTTTAGCTGTTAATGTGGCAGGTTGGCAATTGGAAATAACTATGCACCATGAATACCCATAGTAGAAGAAGGGCAATCTCCAAATAAAATCAGGGCATAGTTAAAAATGAGAATAGCTGTTGGACAACCAACAATGATGAATGTTCACTGCAAATGACTGAATTTAGTGCCTATCGTGCCCTCTTCCTTTGACTCATACCCTAATTCTTAGATTAGCCTTTTTTCAAGCTGAAGATTGCAACATGTAAGTGAGTCCTAAAATGAATTTAATGGATCATAACCACCTATTTAAAGGAAAAATTGAATGGAACAGAAAATATGAGAGCATATTGCAGATAGGATGTTTGTGAAACTTCTGTTTCTTTCTTTTATATATGCCTATGGAATACATGCATGTTTGTGTGTATGTGTAAATGTAGTTGGGGTACAAAGTTTGAAAAAACTTTGTCCTCGTCCTTACCAGCAATCTGTAGAACCAACAACTATATGCACTCCCTAACCTAGACAACTACAGTCTGAGAAGTGCAAATCCAATCTCATGTAACTGGCAGAATGAGGCCTCCATGATGAATAACCGTTAAGTAGCTTATGGTACAAAGTGATTTCATCATTTATATCATCACATATGGTCATTAAGTTTATTTAATTAGGACAGATAATTTGTGCAGCCCTTTATTTGATCACAAGTATTTACCATCTTGTCTGAAATCTTCCAGTGTCATAGTGAGAAAATTCCCAACATGGCAATTTTTTATCATGACTATTTTTATATAAGTGTAATTTTATTAGCTTATGTGAGACAGTCAACTTTTATTTCTTCCATAAAATTTTTTCCAGTTGTTGTAATCCATACTGTTTATTCTTCTTTCTCTGAACTCCTTTGACACTTAACTCTGAATAGTTCATCACATGGCTGTAACACACCTCAAAACAAGATAGGGATAAAAGACATCTGAATAGCCCAGAGAAATCACAAATCCCATACACTAAAACTAGTGCCTTTTTATTCATTATAAAATTCTTTAGAATCTTGTCTGAAGCTTTTTTTTTTTTTTTTTTTTTTTAGCTTTATACAAAATTCTAAGCCAGATGTGGTGGCTCATGCCTATAATCCCAGCTCTTCAGGAGGCTGAAACAGGAGGGTTGCTTGAGCCGCCCACGAGTTTGAAGTTACAGTGAGCCACTGCTATAATTGAGCCACTGCACTCCAATCTGGGCAATAGAGTGATACCCTGTCTCTAAAATAAGTAAGTAAATAAATAAAAACGAAAACATTTTTAAAACAAAATTCTAATAAGCATACTAGCATATGGGAGACAATCAATAAATATTTACTAAATAAGTGAGTGGATGAAATAGTGAACTAATGAATAAATGAGATTTCTAAACCCAAAGAAGCTTAATTAGAAGCAAAATACAAGGGTGGAGCTAAGGACTGAATTGTGTCCCCCATGAATTCGTACATTAAAGCCCTAATTCCCAATGTGACTATTTGGAGTAAGGAACTAATGAAGGTTAAATGAGGTTCGTAGGGGTAGGTCCCTGATTCAATAGGATCAGTGTCCTTATAAGAGACTCCAGAGCTCACTTACTCTTCTCTGCCATGTGAAGACACAGGGAGAAGACAGCCATCAACAAGCCAGGAAGAGGGCCCTCACCAGAAACTGAACCCTGATAGGACTTTGATCTTGAACTTTCCAGCCTCCAGAACTGTGAGAAAATAAAATTCCATTATTTAAGCCTCCCAGCCTATGGCAAACCGAGCTGACTAGGAGCTAGGAAATTGGAGTGAGGCAAGTAGGAAGACAAGGAAAGATTGTAAAGTGGCTATCAATGATAAGTTCTCACGTACTACACACACACATGCACATAATTCATACATGCATGAACACAAAATTCAAAATAATTTGGGTTTATTTAAAATATGAGCAAATAGAATAAAACATTTTAACAGTATTACCCAGAGAATAAATGTTCATAATGAATATAAAATTTTTGCCTTTTATATCACAATCTGTTTAAATTAGCTAACAGTGGTAGTTTCCAGGGCTTTACTAGAAATATGGATTCTGACAGGTCTTTTTGTACACTGTCAATCTCTCCTTCAAATAGCACTGGAGTTGTAATACTGATTTATAGAGTAATGGATTTAACTAAACATATAGTGAAAAAAGATACTATATAAACAGACCAACAGATTCTTTCAACATGCAGAGGATATGCTTTTCTCTTAGCTATCCTCAAATATCAGGTGTGTATGGATGGAACTGCTAAAATACACAAATAATATAAGATACAGCTTTACATCTTATGTTATTTTAATCTTGACTTATTGAAGAGATTGAAATGTGTTCAGCATATTCTATTTATGAGAAAAAAGGTGATATTTTATAATTTTTTTTGTACCCAAATAGAAGTTAAATATTTTGTTACCTCTTGTCAAGTTAAAAACTTGGTATCCCAGAATACTCTTTCCCCAAAGGTTCTTTGTGGCTGAATTTTATTGCTATCATTTCATCAAATAAATTTCACCTCTGTGGCTTGATTGTAAGCAATTTGAGGGCACTAACTACCTCTTATACTTTATTACCTGAGGTGCTGCAGAAATTATTAGTTGAAAACAATGTTGGAAGAGTGTGAGCCCCATACAGTAGAAATGGATAAATGGATCAACCTTTCATGCAATGATTACATAAATTTTAAATATCATCCCTTATTTAATAAACAAAAATAAAAATATCAATAGCAAATATACTTCTGTGACAGGCATAGAGAATTAATGACATTAAGTATTTTATAAGAAAGAAGACAAATCTATTCTACTGAACCAAGGTCTCTGTAGCAAATACACACCTCTGTAAGACGAAGAATAACTCAGCACTAGATTCAGCTGTAAATGCTCATCCTGCCTATCAAGGACCCATCTGGCTTATCAACCATGTTTTAATGAAGAAGAGAATTCTATTCCATGAATGGTTTGCATAACACCTACAGCTCATTTTCATGAGGAATTTATGCAAAGTGTTTCACTTGTGTAACTAATATGTATCCATTTGGATTACAGTCTTTATAAAGACCACTCACCATAGGTTTCAAAGTAGAGAAATAACAAGGACTATATATGTGAACACCAATAAGACAGGAAATTTTCCACTGGGTTAGTGTATATCAGAACTTCACAACTTTGACCTTTAAAAAACATGGTTTTGCCAAACTCTGCTTCATTTTAAAGTGATTATTTGGTTTTATACTAATATTTATTCAGCTGAAATTGAAAACATATTTGCTAAGGAATATTTGTGGACTCTTTTAACTCCTCAAAGAGTGAAGATTTTAAGTCTTCAAACTGTATAGAAACTATATTCTAACCTGAAACATATGAAGTTATATATAGCCAGAAATAGGATTAAAATAATTCTCAGGTTTTGTTTGCTTTTCTTGTAACAGATGTGTGTGAGTATTTCTATGATAAATACATTTCAACTTATGCATTTTTAAACCATAGCAATCAGGTCAAAGAACACTGAGTTTATAAAAATCAAAGAAAATTTTCCCTTATACATCAAAATGTGTTTAAATTGCCTAACAGTAGTAGTTTCTAGGGTTTACCAGAAGTATGGATTCTGACAGCTCTTTTTGTATACTGCCAATCTCTCCTAGAAATAGTGTTGGAGTTGTAATAATAATTTATAGAGTAATGGTTTTAAATAAAGAGATATTGAAAAATGATACTATATAAACAGACCAACAGATTGTTTCAACATGCAGGGGATACGTTTTCCTCTTAGCTATCCTCAAAATATCAGGTGTGTACAAACAGAACTCCTAAAATTCACAAATAATATATAGTTTTATAAAATATATAAAATACCTTCTTATACTATTTCATTTACAAAAACAACAGATATATTTTCTACCAGATTCTCTCACTGAGCATAAAATCATGCAAAATTTTTTGCAGGGAAAATGAGAAAATGCTAATCTAGTGACAGCAACAGTCCCCAAGAGAATAAGCAGCCAAAATTATACAGTAGAGGGCAATGGAAAAGCACCAGAATTGGCATATATGCCAGCAAGGTGACAACCATTATTAAACCAATTCTATTCTGCTTTACCTCAGTAATCAAATCAGAAGGAAATATTAATTAACAGTTGAATCATTTTAAACTGAGCACATCAGAGCATTTGCTACCCAGTGCTTCTCAATCTTTGTCACAGCATGACACACATAGAAAATGATGCTATTTGTACAGCACAGGGAGATAAACACATAAGATAATTGACTCTACAACTCCGACCACCGTAGGCTGCCCCAGGGCTAAGGGGACAAACTCCTCAGTCTGTTCATTCTGTTTATAAATAATTCTTGAACACACATTAGAAACCTCTATCCTAACCAATTGAAAATGGAAATGTGTTCTATAACAATACCCCAAGTTGATACACATTAGCTTTCACATGCCAAACAAAATTAAGAAATATTCACTGAATGTCTACTATGTGCAAAACTTTATTTTCAATGATTGGATCAGCAGGCATATTTGAATACCAGGTTAAATCCTAATGTCATTCTGTAGGCAGCAAAGTGTGATGAAATATTTGAGCAAAGGATAATAATTTAAGAAAAAAAAAATCACAATTTTAGAAAATTCCAAGATACATTTGGAAGATGATGCTAGGAAGATGGTTCAGTCCCCAATTTCTTTTTTATTTGTTTAGGGAGTGAGTTGAACTACAAAGTTTATTGTGTGGGGACTACAATTATTCAGTAAAAAGTACGAGGAAGAGCAGGAAATCCGATTGAGTGTGGTACTTCAGGGAGTTTAATTTGGTAGAAAAAGTTCCAAAGTTCTGGAAAGGAGAGAAAGTGAAGCTGAGGAACCCATATTGTAGTGGTTGTGAGGAAGTAAGAGCTTCCAGGACAGGAATAAAAAAGAAATGAAGATACTATATAATAAGGAACAGAACTTTATGACTAGTTAGATATAGTTATAGACAGACATAGGAAAGAGAAGAAAAATTTAAGATATCCTATCTGGAACATAGAAAATATGTGACATCATTATTAGAGTGAGTTTAACAAAAAAATGACAAATTAGATTTTAGACATTTTAAATTTAGGAGAAAAGGCATCCAAGAGTTAAATAAATATATTGATGCAGAACCTGAAAGAGAGGTGACATTTGAAGCTATAAATATGTATTAGAGTTCCAAGAAAGATAAAAGTGATGTTTAGTAAGTAAAATTTTACAGTCCTAATGACAATATCATTAAAATGGAAAAGTATATATAGGTTCAACACATATCAAATAAAAACATTTATCCACAAATCTCTTCCAACTGTCCACAAATTATTTATTCAAACAATATCCAGCAAATATTGAAATGCCTAATGTGGCAGACTTGGATATATTATGGACGACAAGATTAACTTGGTCCTTAACCTCATGAAGCTTGTAGCACAGTGGGAGAGACTGACATTAAGCAAAACCACATGCAAATAAATATATAATTGCCAACTGGGAATAATGCATGAATTCAAATAAAAAATGCCATGAGAAATTCTTATTGTCAAGTCATAAATCTGCAATGTACCAAATTCATGTTCTTAAAATATTCAAGGAGCTTTTAATAAATTTTACATATTTAGTATTCAATGTTAGCCTTGAGAGTTAATTCCCATTCAAAATTTTAATTGCAAAACTAGTTTATAATTATTGAGAAATTTACAATTCATATGAACAACATAATCAATGCTGGGTCAGGTATCCCTTTTAAGAGCACTGTAACTATCTAACTTTCTCTGTCCTTGTTTTCCCATAATGCTTTATAGTTTTCTGTTCCTAAGTCTATCTCCCTTCCTTGACTGTAAACTCCTTAAGAGCACTAAGGGGGTCTTATACGTTAGCACATCTGCAATGTCTAGCACAATGCATATGGGAAGCATTGCAGAATGAATTAGTGATTGAATAAATAAATGACTATACACAGGAGAAAATTATTGGGAAGACATTCATATTTTTATTTTCATCCTTCATCATCAATATCAAAAATGATTAAACATCTGCACTGTGCTAATTATTGTATTACAAGGAAACACAAAATATAGCGCTTACTCTCAAAGAGCTTATAATTTAGAGATGCAGACATACAAATCACATAGAATTTCATGGTTCACAAACTACCTTCACATACAGCCTCTCTTTTTATTGTCAAAATAATCTTTTGAGGGAGGGAGGACAGATATTAACTCCATGATACTGATGAAAAGACTGAGACCCAGTTAAGTGCCTTGCCGAAGGCCATACATAGTTGCCAGGCAGAGTGCGTACTAGAACTCAAGTAAGCTAATATCTAATTCAGTTTGAGGTAGAGGAATAGAGGATAAGTTTCAGAAATCAGTAAAGCATAGCTTAAATGCCAGGTTAGACATTCAGACTTACAATTTAACATTAATTAAGCCTCAAATCTCTTCTTTTATATTAGATGTCAAAAAATAGTTATGTACAAAATAAAGATTGAATTAGTACTAGTAATAATACATTTAATCTGAGATTTAAGAATGCTATTTTAATTGCCTTCATAAAAAAATAAAAACTAAAGGATTTATATATTCTAAGAGCCAATATAAGTATTTGTATACACATTCTTTTGAATAATTAATCTGTATATTTTCCCTTTGTACTATGAATGCAAATAGTATAATTTTTTAAATAAGTGATAGTTAATGATTCCTAGTAATGTAGTTAAAAGTTCTATTTCAAATTCATGCATCAACCAAACATGAGGGATAAGGGATGAGTGCCTGGTAGTAGGTACCTTTTATTGCCTGCAGCTCATATCCTTCTTTTAAAACTGCTCCTCCTCCTCCAGCCATGTTCCCAGCCTACTCTCTCAGACAAGGCTAATTGCACCAGGGGTGAGTGGATGACTGATGCAAGCAGGGCAATCATATTTTCCTTGGAGAACTAGAACTGTGGGATGTGGAAACTGAGCCTGGTGAGCATAGTTGTAGTAATGGGAGGGCTAGAGGAAAGTCCACACACTTCCTTTGCTGAGGACCCAGGAGATGCCTTGACCTCCCATTTCTGCAGCTTGTTTTTTTCCCATCATGTACCCCAATGTCCTTTCAAAATATTTCTTTAAAAAATAAAAACCAATTCCTTCTTTTCTTCTGGGCTAAAAAAAATATATATATATATATATATATATATATATATAAAATTTTTAAAAAACCAATTCCATGCACAAAATGTATAAATCCTCATGAATATATAAAATCCTTATATTTCATTTTTAGCAAGACTAGGTAGAAATGAGTCATCACCTTTCAAATTTTTGTGTATTTATTAAGGACCAGGAGGAAAAAAGACCTCTCTAATCTTACAGAGTAGAAGTAATTAGATCAAAAACAAAAAATAGAATAGATATAGTAGGTAAGATCCAGAATTTTAAAAAATCAGATTTCTAAATTCATTAAATTCTTACTATGATAATCTGTAAAATCACATAATTAAAATGATTTTTTGATCAATAGGGACATATCTCACCAATATCAACCTCAATTAACAATAGGTACATGACACAATAGTGCCATGTTTGACTTCTGTATTAGATTACAAATCCCATGACATGCTAATTAAATGATGTCCCAAAGCAATCATTACTGCTGAATCAAGAAATTCAATCTAGATACTGAGAGGATAATTCTACTCTCTAAATTTGCTTTTCTGAAGCCTTATATGTGCCACTTTTGACAGGGTTACTTGTGTTCAAGAGTCATAACAGAGGATGTGGCAGAGGTGGAAACTTACTGAAAGATAGGCAAGTTTACTAAAATCATTCTTTGAGAGCTGTTTTAATTAAGACAACCATGTGTTTTATTTAATAAAGAGGCCTGTCAGCTTTCTAGTTTAGGGTGAGAATAAATAAAATTTACTAAGTAACACAGAGACGTCTGCATTATTAAGAGATTTCAATTTTGTCATTGATTTTAAGAATTATGTTTGATTTTAAATTTTTCAAAATAAATTTTATTGTATATATTTGACATTTACAGCCTGATGTTATAGGATACATACAAATAGGAAAATTACAATAGTGAAGCAGATTAACCTATCTATTATCTCCACAGTTATATTTTTGTGACAAGAGCAGCTAATTGGGAATTTTTGTCAAAAAAGATTTTAGCTAATTTTTAGTTTTTTAAATGCTATTTTTCATAGCACGCGAATGTTTTAAGGTTTCTGTATTTGAGGAATGAAATTAATTTTTCTCTTTAGATTTTTGTTCTGCTTGGCCAACACCATCAATGATAGCTTTCATCTAGCATGTCTATGAAGTCTTCTCTGACTACACAGACCCCACCATTGGCTGGTTAGTTCTGAAGATAGATTTATGATTGATAACATCCCTTTCTGAAAATAACCAGTTGAGGCATAAGCCAAAAAAGTTCTAATATCTGAGCACTTTCATTGCTTAACTTAGAAAGTCAAGAAATCAAAAAATTCAGTTAACCAAACACCCCACCTGCTAAATCACTAAAGTATTAGGGTAGCAGTACTAGAAATTTTAAATCTCCTTATAAATAACTTCCATAAAATTTAATATTAAATATAAAAAGAATTTACCATATATTTGATATAAATTTGTCCTGCAACAAAATGGGTAATAGGAAAGTCTTATTTGTTGAAAAATAGATTAGAATGTTTCAATAGGAGAGACTGTCAAGACGGTCCCCAGCTTGTGGGACCCTCCGGGCAGAAGAGTAGAGCGGTGGACTGAGGAGAGCTGAGAGTAACTACTGCTCGGATATGGACCATGAGGAGACACAGCAGAGGACTCTGGGGACCCCAGGAAGAGGAGCTGGGAAGCGAAGAGAAAGGAGGATAGAGAAAAAAGATCAGTGACAGGGACCAAATCCAGGGAGGCCCAGAGCCTGCTGAAAGGTTCAGAGGGGGCTCTCCTCCCCCACCCGGGTGCCTCCAGCCAGCAGCAGGACAGCGGGCTTTCCTTCCAGGGAGGAGTGCCACAAGGGACCAGAGAGCAGCCATTCTTGCATCTGGGTGCCTCTGTACCTCCCCCATTCCCTGCACCCTAGAAAGTGATTTTGGCTCAAGCCAGCTTGTAGCCATAGCACCCCCCATAGCAATCACAAAACTTTGCGCTGAGAGGCCTGTCTCTTGACGACAGGGACACATTTCCAGCTGAATCCACCTCAGAGAGCGGAGCCACTGCGCCAGTGCTGCGCGGGATCTCCCACTGGTGGCGCGGACAGGGGAACAGGAGCCGGTGACCCCGCGACATTAGAGTTGCTCAGGGAGCAACACTAATAGCAACACTATAGCGGCTGCCAGAGCACTCTGCGCTGAGATGCCTGCTTCTCGGTGGCGGGACACATTCCAGGAAGTCTGCGATCTTCCTGCCCACAGGCTTTTGTAAGCTCACCCACTGGCGGCTCAGACAGGTGGGCTGAACCTGGTGCCCCTCAGTGGTGAGAGCGGGGGACAGGGGTAGATGTATGGGAGAGGTGTTGGTTCCAGGCTTGGGTGGCAAAAGAGACGTCACAGCCATGTCCAACAGGAGGGTGTGGAGGGGCACAGAGGAGCGGGGGTCTCCGAGCATGCCCCATCCCCCACCCCCACTGGAGAATCACCATATGGGAGAAGGCTGTGGCATTCCTACTGAATTAGCTTAGCCCCTGGTTCCCGTGGTAACCAAATGCCTCTGGCTCGTGGACTGAACCAGAGCAGTGACGCTTCTCACCACTCACTCCGATACAGAGTGCAACTGGATCCAAGAGGATCGGCAGCTGCTGCTTCTCCCCTCCTGGGAGCATGTCCCTGGCAGAGACCTCTGTGGATAGAGAGACCTACTTCCCTCACCTTAGGATCTAGTGGTAGAACAGGGGTGCACAATTGGGATCCCCCTCCCCACCAGTGTCACACAGAGATGCATGCCAGCAGGTCAGACACATGAACTGTGTACCATAGCTCCAGAGCTGGTCATGGGTGAACAGGGAAAACTCTCCCTAGCAGCAGGGTAAGCAACCTCTGAGCCCTGCTAAGGATGAGCAAAGCCCCCCAGACTCTTGCATCCTACCCATGATCTGTCTTGCTTCCCCGCCCCCCAATCTCAGGGGAAGTAGGAACCAAGAAACTCCCTGGGAGCTACAGGGTCTCTCCTAAATTTGGGGGCATTTGTGTGCCGCATCTGGGGGACCAGAGCCTACCACAGCCACAAAAGATTACCTCCGCAACTGGCTCGTCCATGCAAACTACAATCAACAACAGGGGGAACAACCCCAGAGCTAAAAATATAGTGTCTTCCAACTCCAGAAATTAGGGAGCAGCAGATTGTACCCACAAATACAATCCACCAGCTCTGAGATTAAACTAGGGAACCAAGCTCAATACACTCTGTTGGGAAGAGGTGAAGACAACGGGTCAGAGGTGGTACCTGAGATGTTCATCAAAACTGCTAAAACAGTCCCTTACAATTTGAATTTAAGAAGTTAAAATAAAACATAATCATCACTGACTTCAAAAATATACACCATTGAAATCATTCATATTTATCCTCTTGGGCAGATGTACCATCTCAGATTCAATTTTTTAAAAATCTGTGAGAAGGAACTAAATATTATTTCCTGCCCTGGGACTACTTATCTATACATCAGGTTTTTCCATGACAGGTAAGGCAGTGATAGCATTTTGTCAATGCAGTGGCACGACTACTTATGAGGCACTTACAGTCTGATCCGTCAGGGAAAAAATGATCTGGGAGACTTAAAAATATAAACAGAAAACCCCATATTTTCTTCTCCCAGTTTATCTCCACAGGTATCAAGGTGCCTATGGTAACAAGAAGGTTAAAATCATGTCTTCTCTTTCTCTTCTCAGATTCTTTGAAGTAGCTCTGTCCGCTCTGAAGAAAGTTGTGCCTTTGTGGGGAAGCCGGGCACCCCTTCTCTGAGGGGAACCTTAATTTGAGACAAAGAAAGTATCTACATCTCCCCCTTTCCCTCTGTCCCTAGCTGTACTCCTCTGGGGCACACAGGTGCCAGTGTGTTCAAACATAGACAGTCAAAACTATTGAGGACGAGGAAGGAGAAAAATCTAGTCTCCTGTCCAGCCCACACCCTTCTCAGAAATCCCAAGTTAACCCTACCAAAACAAAGAGGAATCAGAAACCAAAAGAGTCATAATTCTAGATACCAAGACCAACCACTTTATTTTTAGATAAGAAAAATTTAAGTTCAAAGGTGTAAGGTGATGTGTCCAAGGTATCCCAATTCCCAGTTTAGGGTTATCTTCATTCATTGCTCTTCCATTGGCACCATTAATCATAAATTTCATTTCTGGGGCAGTGTTCTGGCAGACTGGAACTGCCACATTCGCTTCTACTTTGGGCTTTTGCTCCTGCCGTTCCTTTTCCTGCTCTTGGCTCTTCCTAAGGCTCCTTCTCAGTTCAGATATTTCTCCTCAGAAACACCTTGCCTGGCCACACTAAAATCACTCACTGCCTTCCTAGCACACATTTATTACAATCTGAAATTATCTTATTTATTTGTTTACTCATTGTTTCACTTGTATATTATTAATAGAATATAAGTTCCATGAGGCAGACACCGTAATTATTTTCTTTACCATACCGGGTGGTATAGAGTTTGGCACATAGTAGTTGCTCATTCAATACCACTTGTACCAAGCAACTACGTAAATTATGGCAGAAACAAAGACAAATGAGACAAGTTTCTACCTTCCAGGAGCCCATGATCTAAAGGGGGAGACAGTTACTTAAAAAAATAAGCCTAAAAAGGGCAAAAGTGAGTAAAATAATTAAAATTAAGAATATATCTTATGAAAAAAAGGACAAAGTAAATAATTATAAAGCCAAACATTTCTTAGAGGAGGTGAATTTTTTTCAGCTGAGATATGACTTGGCTGTACCAGAGGTTCTAGAAGGAAAAAACATTCCAGGAAAAGGTAACATCTTAACCAAAACCTTGAAGAAGGCAGGCATTACATTTGGCTAGAACATGGGAAATGAAGAAAACCAAGGACAAGTACAGAATAAGATAAGGACATTTCAAATCCCTTGACCATGTCTATCTTTCTAGTTCGTTATGCTATTTGCTATAATTTCACTTCCTTCAGCACCAGCCCACATATCAAGACATCAGTTTACCCTGCTCTTCAAAGAACCTCACTCTCATTTTTGTATTCCACCTGCCCTTCAAAGTCTAATTTTAATCAAACTATATATCTACTCTTTTTATACCTGGACTGGCAAAAATCAGTCCGCAAGAAGGTCTGTGCACCCAAGTACATACTCAATGCTTCTTGACGTCCCTTTTCGTGTCCTTTACGGTACTTACCTAGAACATTCTGACATCCAAGTTAGCTGCTGCTTGTGTAATCCAGATATCCTTCAGTGAATGTCTTCTTGTGATGTCCCTGCAGATGTCTTTGCTGCACTCTCAGCCTCCTCCGTCTTGCACAGCACCCATCACAGTACTGTGCTCAATGGATTGCAGGGCTCTGCCCCTGGACTAGGTGCTCTTTAAGAATTAGAATTTATGTCTAATAAGCTATGTCTCTCATTTTAACAGATGTCTCTCATTCATTTATTTTTTTATCCCTAGCAAAATCCATGATACATTCTAGATGCTGAATATATATTTTCTTATTTAATCAGTAAATGAATAAATAATTGTACAATACATAAGGAGATGATGCAATGGGAGGAATTGAAATTCCAAGTTGAAAAGTTTCTATTTTTCAGCAATGGCAATTGATTAAAAACTCAACATAACCAGATCTGTGTTTTAATACTAACTGTGGCAGTGCCTCTCTGGCAGTGTCTGATGTGGAAGATGAACTGCAGAAGTCAGAAACATGCAGCAAGTAAATCAGTTAGAAGGCTATTACAAATGTCTGAGTAAAGATGACATGGGCTGTTTTAGGGCAACAACAGAAGAAAATAGCAAAGAAGATCTTTTAAGTCAGAAATGATTGATTCAGTTTAAATATAAAGTATAGAAGACACAATTAGCTGTTGGGAAATTGGGTCTGAGTATCAAAAGACATTTAAAAATCACAGAATTTTTAGACTTAGAAATCAGCTAGTGCCCCTTTTCCACCTCTATTTTAGTTTTTAAAACTTGCATGAAGAGCAGATACTTCAATCCAATACAATTGGCTCCAATTTCAGCATCACTTGCTTTGAAGATGACAGTTAATATCCTGGGAAGGATAACATTTCCTGAGGAGAGGCTGTACAATGAAAGTTTATGAGGCACCAGGGCCTAGGCTCTGGAAGAATGTCTCTCTCAGAGGAGCCAGGCAAGGAAACAAAGGAAACTAACTTTGAAAATCTCCTGGTTGTACAATTCATATTTGCACACAGGAGCTCTAGGTTCAATTCCATAACTTATTTCAATAACTTTTTTTTTAGTACCTACTCAGTGCAAGGTACCATGCTAGGTACAGAGGTCACAAAGACCAATGGTAGAATTGCAAAGATTCACACCTCATTTAGTATTAGCCAGGAACCCAAATGAGCATCTTGCACATATTTATCCATAGTTTTCACAATCACCCTTTGAGGTTGAGACAGAGTGGTTATGGTTAAATAACCTGCCCAAAGTCACCTACCCAGCTAGTTAACAGTGGACAAGGACTCAAACCTAAGCAGTCTCTCTCTAGAATCTGCTCTTAATTACTATGCTATGTTGCCTCTGAAGACATAGTCCATGTCCTAAGAAAACTTAGAGTCCAAAATATGGAAGCATATACATTAAATAAAATTAAATCAATGAGATAATAAATGCTTGGAGTGCAAATGAAGGACAAGGGGGGAGGGATCCAATCCTTCTAAATTTTCTAGTTTTTGTATTGAGTTATTATGATTTTCCTTACAACATTGATATTCTTGTTCTGTGTGAGTAGTCAAGGAATTCGCTGAGGTTTCTTTGAATCCCCACCTCCCAGGGCTTTCCATGATAGTCAATCATAGTGCCAGTCAATGAATAGTCACTGCAGAGGAGCTCCAGAACCCAATTGTATACCTACAAAAGCAAGGGGAAAACTTCCTAAAAGTCACACAGAAATGAATCTGGAATACAGAAACAAAGAAAAATGGAATGCCAAAGACAAAAATTAGATGTCCCCAACTCTCCATTTGGCAACATTTAGTAGAACATACAGTTGCTCACTTTGCAGTCTCTTTAGAGGAGTATTAGGTATATGAGCACTTTATTTTATATTGGCTGAAATTTGCTGTCATGTTGCCTTTATCCTAAAAAGATAAGGGGTAGGAGATGAGGTAGAAATTTTCCATAAGAGAAAATCTGACCAAACAATCATCCATCTGGGTTTGCTGTTAGCTTGGGTTTACAAATAAGGATTTGCAGGGCCTTCATATTACTTTATCATCTCTTCTCCATTCACCCGGTCTAATAGACATGCCTGTGTATTACATTCTGAGAGAAAGAAACCAAACATGATTTAATGCTCTATGTTTGACAACAATATTCAATGAAGCAATTTGTATGATTTAGAGAGATATGATTTCCTCTCACAGAAATTACATCTGGTTAAAAACAATTTTATGATATAGTATAGTTGTTTAAAAACTGGCATAGATATATGCTTAAACAAATCATCCCTGCTTTCAGAAAGGAAAAGCATAGTTTAAAGATCATAAATATTAAAAGAACAAAATGATATTTTTTTTAAATCAGTGGGAAATTTGTTGAAGCTTGAATATGAATAGAAACCATCTTCATTTTCAGGAAGATTACAAAAATTAATCTATCTAATTTTAGATCTAAATATTTGAAATAATTACTATGCATATATTAATAACACATGCTAACACAATTCAATCTAGTTATAACATTATAAACCCAATATATACTCATAACATTTAAATTATGCATACAAATATTTTGAGTAAGAATCAGGTTCATCCAATTATTTGTTCTTCAAATGGCTAGAATTCTAAGTAGCAACCCCGGTACAGGCATCATTGTAAATAGTATGCATCCTGAATATATATGGTCCATGATTCTTGCCATTTTTCTTTGCATTCATTTTTGCAGTAATTAAAAATGCATGTCTTTATCATTCTTAATATTTAAAATTCTTAAATTGGCCAGATGCGGTGGCTCACGCCTGTAATCCTACCACTCTGGTAGTCTGAGGCGGTAGGATCACTTAAGGTCAGGAGTTCGAGACAGCCTGAACAAGAGTGAGACCCCATCTCTACTAAAAATAGAAAAAAAATAGCTGGACGTCGTGGCATGCGCCTGTAGTCCCAGCTACTCGGGAGGCTGAGGCAGGAGGATGGCTTGAGCCCAGGAGTTTGAGGTTGCTGTGAGCTAGGCTAACGCCATGGCACTCTAGCCCAGGCAAGAGTGAGACTCTGTCTCAAAAAATTAAAATAAAATAAAATAAAATACTTAAATTGAGCAAAATGAACCATCACTTGAATTTCATCATTATTTTTTAGAATTGAGTTTTTCAAATCCATAAAGAAATTATAATATAAGAAAAGTGAGACTAAACTTTCAATTAAAAATTAAATGAATTTGCCATTGGTGCAAACAAATATATAAATTGTTGCAGGGAAAATAATGGCTTTAAAAAAAAGAACTTGGAAATATCTACTAGTACTGGGTCTTACATTCAAGACACATATATATCATGTTCAGAAATCACATAGTGATTTCTAGGCATTCTAGGGGCCAAAATCTCAACTGCCTACATGTTCCAGGCGGAGGGTAAGGCCATGTGAAGACTGTGGCAACCAGAGAAAACAAGCTGTGACTATAAGGGGCAGCTTCTGCCAACTCACCACGTGATAAAGCAGACTCAATGTTGCTGGACCCCTCTTTAAGAAAAGAGGAAAATGTAGGATAGTTTATGAAATCACTTATTTATTTTGACAACCAATTTTTGTACATGAATAATGTTCAGGACAAATCTTGGCCACCAAAGTTTTTCTGATCACTAAATTTAATCTTTAAACAACAAATATTATCTTCCATGTAATCAATATGTGATTTTAAGTAAATGTGATTTCATATTAATCAGTCTAAAATACTGTATGCTACAAAACATTAAAATAACTTTCAAGATTCATCATGAAAAGAAACCTGTATGTCACTTCCTAAATTTGGCACCTCAAAAAATTTTTTTAGATTATTAGAGGGAAGGAAAATTCCAGGCTTGCCATAAATGTCTAATTCTCTGTGTCTAAACAACTATTTGCTTAAAAAAAATTACACTTGTTTTAGAAAGTATTTCCAGGTAGTAAATGTTAGTAGCTCCATTTACAGTAGTGAAATGAAGCTACAGATCTTCATCCAAAGGAACTGGTAAAGAGGAAAACACAAAAACCAATCATTTCACTTTCATATTATTCTTCATACTAAATAGAAATCATAGAGCAAAACATTTGTAAATGAGTTACTGAAAATGGCAGAATTGTGTCTATCAATTTGTATGCCACTCGAATGAGCTATACCGATTATTCCACACACCACCAAGGAAAAGGTTGTGCTCTTAGATTTTTTTTAAAAAAGGCAAGCTATTTTAGCCTCTGGAGTGACCTACACACAAAAAGGGTATTTATGGCACACACACAAAAAAAAAAAAGCATTTTACTCACTTTCAGACATAACCTTCTGCATTCATAATAATTTCGTACTTTTAATGCTATATTACTTTAATTAATTTTTGTATTCTAACATGCCATTCTATTGGGCACATGGCAAACCACCTCATTTCAGGTAAAAAGAAGAGGAAGCACCATTTTCTAGCACCACAATGAGGGATGAAATCTAAGGGCACTTCCTTAACTGTCTCCAAGGAATTTCTCCCCCAATACCTTAAACTTCACTCTCTTGGAAACCGGAGAATGGTAATCACTAAAGGCAGAAAAAAAAAATTACAATTTTTTAGCATATCCAGAATAGACTGTCTAGCACTTCAATTTGGCAGCTTTTGTTTTGCTCTTGAAATCTGGAGCTTCAGTAAAAATCTGAGATGGGAAGAATTCTATTTTAACAACCTGTCTCATGTTTAAGTTCTTATTAAGTCTGAGAGTAGATGTATATAAAGTAAGTAACAAAGTTCCAGTATGAAACGCTGGGATCAATCCAACATTTTGGGGTAACCCGGTAAGCGAAGGAAGTCAAAGGTGAGAGAAGCAGGAGAGGTTATTTCCACGAAAGGCAAGAGTGGAGATAGGATTAGGGGGAAAAGCGTTCAGGATGATTTGATTCCACAGAGATTAAGGTAAAGACTGACAAGGATATTTTACATAAGAATAAGGTCATTCTTCAGGGAAGTAGAAAACCAGGTCATCTTTGAGAGCAGAGGTGGTAGGGTGCACACCAGCCAGGGGTCTCCTGTGGATGCAACCATCTGTGTAGCGTTGAGCATCCTTAGCCATCTACTCCATCTGCACTTTTCTCCCTGGCCAAAGGCAGTATTCATTCACTTCACCTTAGGAAGTTGCCTAGCAAGGTGTCCGTTCTCCACCCTAACACCTCTTATTACTTCTACACCTACAGAGACAGACCCAGTAAACTTCAGGGAAAGTCTGACCCAGGAGATCACATATATTCCCAAAGAATTGCATAATTTGGCTAATATATTTTTACAGAAACCAGAGGAATATGTTTTCAAATGGATTTTAAATGTCTCAGACCAAGGAGAATAGAATATAATATTAGATTAAGTTTGACTTTCTTATACATTTAAGTATGTACTGACTATATAACCCACTTCTACATATTTAGTCAAGAGAAATGAAAACATATGCCCATGGAAACTTATAAATGAATGCTCACAGCAGCATTATTCAGAATATACAAAAGCTGGAAACAACCCAGATGTTCATCAACTAGCGAATGGATATACCAGCTGTGGTATATCCATGCAATAGAATAATACTCAACAATAAAAAGGAACAAACTACTGAAAAACACACTATGCTGAGTAAAAGAAGCCTGGTGAAAAAAACGGACATACTGTATGATTCCATTTAAGTGAAATTCTAGAACAGAAAAAACTAACCTATCATAAGAGAAATCAGAGCAGTAGTCGCCTGGGACAGAAAGTTGGGAAGATTAACAGCAAACGGGCACAAGGGACATCTCCTGATTGGAGTGAAAGTTACACAGTTGTATACATTTGTCAAAAGTTATTGATCCATAGACTTAAAGCATGTGAATTTTATTGGTTTTAAATTGTAACTCAGTAAAGTTAATTTCTTTTTTACAAATGGATTGCATCGAATTTATTAATATGGGTACACTTCTCAGAAATTTTGAATGTAATTTGTTGGCTCAAGTGGCTGAGAAGTGGTTGTAATAATGTCTTTGGCTGGTTAACTACAAAATTAAAAACTGATCATGGCCTACAGTTAATGAAGTCAAGATGCCAGAATTCCCTAGCATAACTTGGAAGAAATAGTCCAAAAGCTTAAGAAATGGAGTTATCACATTCATCCTACACACCCACGCCATCCCCCAAGAAAGCTCAGAAGATCTTCCCTCATTCCTCATTATGTCAAGAAATACATGAAAGAAGTGAACATCGGCATCCTTAAAAAGTTCTGTGGTGGTGGGTGCCCTCTGCAGGCTGGGGACGATAGTGGGAGACATCATTGTTGAGATGGGCTCTCTGATATTAACTGTGATGATGGAATTACAGAGAGACAGGGAGCACTTGGCAGCACCGAACCACCAGAGAAAAAGTGGGTGCAATCACTGTAATGAATAGCAGGAAAAAGTAGTAATCAGAACACCCTAATCAGCAGAGGTCTTTGCTATGGCTAATTGAAAACGGTGTCCTTAGAAATAAAACAGGCTACCTACAAAAAATATTATCTACATGATGTTTCAATGTATATAATATAAAATAACTCAAGAACTGATGGTCAAAAAGCTGAATAAAGAAAAGAAAACCAACATCTCACCCAGTTCCCAGGCCTAAGCTCAGACCTAGAGCTCCTGACCAAAGGGAGGCCAGGTCCCCTTCAGAATGGACCTTGCAACATAGCCACAAAAAAAAATATGCGATAAATCTTTTTTCAAACCTTCTTCCTAAAAAAAGAAGTGTGCACAAGGGAATAAGGAATACTCAGGCTTTGGGGAAATAGCTGATTCTGCTTCCCAGAATCAGAATCTGGGAATAAGGAATCTGATTCCATTTTTTTAATGTTAGCTGACAGCTTTTAAGCCTCACCCTTTTCTTCTCCTTTTCTTCTTTGCACCTGTGCAAGCTGACAAAAAAGCATAAGGTGCTCTCTTCTTTGGCACCAGTAGGAAGTTCAAGCCACATGCAGGAATCCTCACACTGACCCCATCTTTAACCACCATAAAAACCCTAAGTTAGTACAGCCATTATGGAAAACAGTATGGATGTTCCTCAAAAAATTAAAAATAGAACTACCATATGATCCAGCAATCCCACTACTGAATATATAGCCAGAGGAAATGAAGTCATCATGTTGAAGAGATATCTGCCCCTCCATGTTCACTGCAGCATTATTTACAATAGCCAAGACATGGAAGCAGTCTAAATTCAATGGATGAATGGGTAAAGAAAATGTGGTGTATATACACAAAGGAACAAAATCCAGCCTTTAAAAAGAAGTGAATCCTGCCCTTTGTGACAACATGGATGAACCTAGAAGACGTTATGCTGAGTGAAATAAGCCAGGCATGGAAAGACAAATACTGGTTAATCTCACTTATATGTAGAACCTAAAAAAGTCAAATTCATGGCAGCAGAGAGCAGAATGGTGGTTACCAGAGGTTGGGGTTGCGGGATGAGGAGATATTGGTCAAAGGATACATATTTCGGTTGGATAAGAGGAATAAATTCAAGAAATCTATTGTACAATGTGGTGACTGTAGTTAGTAAAAATGTACTGTATACTTGAAAATTGCTAAGAGAATGGATTTTAAGTATTCTCACCAGAAATAAATAAAAAGTATGTGTGGGGGAAAAAAAACTAGTCTCCGTTTCTTGTTCTCACAAGCCACTTTCAACCAGGTTGAGAGGCCTGCCATTTTTTCCCCAGAACAGTCTCAATATCCAAACCAACTTTTGATTGAGAGGTCTATTTTGTTTCTGTGGGATAACCTAAAACACCCCAAATGCCATCATAGCTCACCAAAGTAGGAACTTGTGGTGGTTGTAATAGATGGAGCTTTGCTCCATGTATACTTCTCCTCAGATTGACTCACTAGTTATTTCCACAGTTTCTGGATATATAATTGGAATAAACATACTCATCAACTGTCTTAAATCACCACATTCATGGAAACTGGAGTGAGATGTATTACGGTAGAAAGAGCCAAGTGGAAGCTCCTGGAACCTCCTCTCCCCATCCGGGTAGAAAACCAAAAACAATACCCTATATCTAATGAAGCTGAACACATTAGTGCCACCATCAAAGACTTGAAAAATGCAATGTGGTGATTTTTATTACATTCCCGTTTAACTTCCCTATTTGGCCTATGCAAGTGGTAGATGTTCTTGGAGAATAAAACTTATCCAGATAGTGACTACAGTTGCAGCTGTTTCTCCTGTTGGAGTAAATTATTCGAGCAAATCAACACAACCCCTGGCACCTGGTATCCAGCTATTGCTTTGTCAAATGCTTTTTTTCTCTATACCAATTTGAAAGCTTGATTAGACACAATTCATTCTCACCCAGAATGGACAAAACTGCACCTGCACTGTCTCACCTCAGTGAGGTATGTCAACTCCTCTGCTTTCTAACCTAATTTAGTCTGCAGAGTTCTTACTCGTCTTGGCATCCCATGGAAAATCTGGTCCATTACACTGATGACATCATACTGATTGAATCAGATAAGCAAAGAGTAGCACGTATCATTGTAAAACATATGGATGCCATAAGATGAGAAATAAAATCCAGTCTTGTCACTATGAAGTTTCTAGGGGTCCAGTGGTTTGGAGCATGTCTGGAAAATCTTGCAAAAATAAAAGACCAGTTGTTGCATCTTGTACTGATTACTGCTACAAAAGAATCACTGGGATCTTTAGTTCTCATTTGATTTTAGAAATAACAGGTAATATATTGGAGTGTGCTGCTCGATTTCTGTGGGGTTCAGAGAAAAAGAAGGCTCTGTAGCAGGTCTAGACTGCTTTACAAACTGCTCGTCACTTGGACCATATGACCCAGCAGATTTAATGGTGCTAGAGGTGGCAAATAAAGATGTCATATAGAGATTCTGGCAAACTTGAAAAAAAAGCATTCTAGTACAGACAACAAATTTTGTGGCAAAACCATATCCTCTTCTATATATGATTCCCCCTCTTTCAAAATAGATTGCATAACTGTTGTCTGGAGATGGATAATGTGGTTATTAGGAATCTGTAGCTCTCCTCTTTGGAGAGAGGATATGATGGTCTTACCCTCTCTTACTCCATTCTGTAATACTTGGGGTATGACTTTGCAAACAACAGTCCCCAGACTTTTTGCCAACAGACTTCCCATTGTTATCTCAATAGGAGGATCTAGGGGAAAATTGTTAAGTCTGAAGCTCTTACACTTACTGATATCATTCAGGACAGAAAAGTATTTTTGAATGCAATTTTAATTCAAAATTTGAGTTTATAAAAGGTACTCTTTTGGCATTGGCCCCAAAAGGATACATTGTAAGACAATTTATAAGATTTTATAGTGAGAAGAACTTAAATCAAAATTAAGCTCATTATTAAATATTTTAAATCTAGATATATTGTGCTGTTGTAATGAGCATGTATGTGCTTAAGAAATAAACCATTTTTGGAATCTGCATCCTTTAAATATAAATATTATTTGTCTCCCCAGTATAAAACTTCAAAAGATTTGTAATATTAATAATTCAGTTCAGCCCACTTTCCACTGAAGAACTACTAGATCTCATAGAGCAGAGTCCCCAGCCTTTTTGGCACCAGGGACTGTTTTCATGGAAGACAATTTTTCCATGGACCAGGGAGTAGGGGGACAGTTTGGGGCTGATTCAAGCGCATTACATTTAGTGTGCACTTTATTTCCATTATTATTACATTGCAATATATAATTAAATAACTTTACAACTATCCATAGGTTGGGGACCCCTGCCATTGACTACTAAAATATGTATCAGGAAGACACACAGAAACACATACACACAGTTTCATAACTGAATTTAAAACCATATTCTTGCATTTTAAAGTCACCCAAGATACTAATGTTTCTGTAAGCATCAAAATGAGCACATCACTGCAGCATTCCTCCGGAGACTGATTACATATCCTCACATGATTTATCACCCCAGCATGAAGGGAATTTGGGGGAATCTGCTGCATGGCTTGTAGGATCTTTGTCCTGGGGCTTGAATGAAGTTTGGTGTTTGCCTTGTGGCATGCAGGTGTCTGCACAACTTATTTGATTTAGTCCTAAGGGCACTCTTGTGAAAAACAAAGGTTAGGAAAAGATATGGTAAACAGTGGAAAAGAAAGGAAAGTTAATTATGCCAGGTGAAAGGCCACAGAATTCTGTTTTAGCACCTGCAAAAGTATGCCAATATTTATACAACAATCTCCTGGGATTTATGGGAGATGTCAATTTTTGAGACACTCTACCTTTCCTTTATTTTTTTACTTTCAGCCATCTGTGGGTAATATGTGTAGAGAGAGGATGATCTGAAAAAGTATGAAACACAACAAACTGTAAGACTTTGAGCCTTGTATAACAAAATATAAAAACAAAGATCAAAGCCACAAGGCACACTGGATGGTTGTTTGGTTTTTTAAAAGAACAGCCCAAAGCAAGGAAAAAAATTCCCCAACTTCTAAACAACCAGAGTATCAGCAAAACATAAACAAGAGCATGTTTATCTTATACCTACCACAGAATCTCCTTGTGGCCCTTTCCTGTTTAAGCCTTTAGCCAGCTGGACAGACAGTGAACTGGGCAGCCTGCTTTAATTTACTCAGAATGAGAGATGATTTTGAAGTTCTGGTGGTACTTTTTATGAAGTCAAATTCAAGAAAATTAACATGTGTAAATGTATAAATCTACAAAACCTAGATATACAATATGATGAAAATGAACTCCATGAAACATACACAAAAACACTTCCAAGCAATTTAGATCCTAATGCTGATAAAGTACTTTCAGTCTTTGAAGAGAGAAATTTCACTCTGTATAAAAACATTTTTATAATGTTGCCAGGCTTTTTCTTTCATGAGTTAAATGTGTCCCAAAGATGACAAATATTTTTTTGTGAGTAGGAAAGTAGTATCCTCACTTAGCCAGACATGAAAATATCTCGTTTTCCACTTTTTCCACATTATCCTCTAAAGGTAAATGTAAATATATTGTTAGATCGAATTTATGAATATAGCTTAATAAAGCCAGTTTTCCATCAATAGGCACTTTTAAAGGTTGCCTCAGTATCCACAGAAATGAGTCCAAAGTGAATAATGGAGTATCTTTATCACATTAACCATAATGCTCAATACAGTTTCAAATTGATTAATTCAAAGAAAATTGAAACAGAAAACATATAGTATGTGACTTAAGGACAGAAATGTGAACCAAATTTAATATATTTTAATATATTGTTTTTCGACTCTATAATAGTTGTTTTTTGTTGATAGCTATGAACAAAGGATACTTTCGAAGCCCAACTTCATCTTTAAATCCAAATGCACTTTAAGGAGTATTTTTTAGTTTCACTTCCTTTCCATTTTAACTGCTACCTAACCTGGGCTTATATATCCTCACACAAATCTGTTGATTTCACTATATCTGCTCCTAACATTTGTGGGGCCTGAACAAAGAGTACTAAGAAATCCATATAACATTTGTCTAAATATTTAAAAGTAATTAAAGCAAGCTAACCGGCTATTAAATAAAACATATACTGTCTCCCTACCTTAAAATATATATTTCATAATGATCAGAAAGGCCAAGTTTGAATTTTTGCGTTCCTCAAATTTCTGCACCAAAACTTGATAGCACAGGAAGAGCTTCTTCCTAATCCTCATCCTATGGCCTACCCTCTTTCTCCTACCATTGTCAGCTCCAACACACACAACACATAATGTGTCCTGCATGGACACTTCAGCCTGCATGTCCAAGTTTTGCCCATTCATGCTCATAGTAAATACCCATCCATTGGCTGCTCTTGGGTGCAGATATGTGTAACAGGCAACATGGTCCACCCTTGGGAGGAAAGACCCTGAAATTGTGCTTGGGGCCATCTGAGCAGAGGATTCTGAGGTCCTAGGTACCCAGGGGCTGGGGGGGTAGGCTCTAGATAGACACACCCCATCCCCCTTGGAAGAAGCACAGCTGGAGGACAACTCAAAGGGGACCTTCATAAGTACAGGTCCCAGGGCAGCGACCTTCTTTGCCCTGATCTGTTGGTGATATTGGATTTCCCCACCTGTTTTGCCACCTTTAATTCACTCTGCATGTAAATGTCATATCCAAAATTATATTCATTTTCAATTTGTAATTACATATTCATTTCTCCTGAATTTCCTAACAGTAATAAAAACATCACTAGTCAAATATTTGCTTACCCTAGAAAACTTTACAGTTACCTTAGACTCTTCTCTTCTCTCACCACTTATTTCCAATTCTCTTGATTCTTTAGCTGAAACACCTCCAGCATCAGTAAGCTCTTTCCCATTCGAACTGCCATTGTACTAGGTAAAGCCCTCATTATTTTTCCAGACTATAGCAATGGCCACTTAAATGGTTTTCCTGCACATGTCATGTCCTAGTTCATTCCCTGCTCTCTTAAAAGTAAATTCGTAATCAAGTCATCAAAAGTTATCTTTTAAAAGCTTTCATGCCCACCCACTGCCAAAAGAATAAAGCAAGCAAGAGTTTGCTAGAGAAAGCATAGACAGCCTTTCGCAATGTGGCCCCAGCCTCATCAGCGTCCACTCCTCCCCCGGCCCATCTGCTTTCTCTTTGGCCACACTGGGCTATTCCTCATTCTTAGAATATTTCATGCCTTTTTACTCTTTATTCTTTGCTCACGCTATTTCATCTTCCTGGGATCCTTTCTCCAGTTCTGATGCACATGAACTCTTTCTCATCCTCCAAACCTAGCTCAAATACCCCCATTTTTCCACAGTTCTGTTTGAGCCCCAGATAAATTGAATAATTAATCCTTCCCTCATCTGTGTCTTGATTGAATTTTATATACCTAAGTTTCTTACAGCATTTTTTAAATTAGCATAATTCATATTAAGCTTAGCTGAATGACAGAAGTGACTGTTGAATTTATATTAATTTTCTCTTAGTATGAATTTCTCCAGAAGCACACCCTAAGACAAGGATTTGTGTGCAAATAGTTCATTTGAGAAGTGCAAAAATCACTTCAGGGAAGTGAGACAAGGAAAGGAAGACAACCAGTAAAGTTTACATCACCAAACCAGATGATGTTGTGGGCAACTAGAGCTTAGGACATGATCAAATGCTCAGAAGCCCAAATCTAAAATCCTATTGTCTCTTTGCCATGGTACGCAATAAGCAGGAAATGACGGTTTATGGTTCTTCAATTTGCTCCTTAATCTCTAGCTACAGTAATACTGCCTAAAGAACAAGAATGCATCAATTACTGTGAAAGTTCTACTTTATTTAATCCTCACAGCACTAAGAGGTAGCTATTGTTATTGTTACCATCATTTTACAGAGGGAGAGACTGATGCTCAGAGAATTTAGGTTATGGAGTTAACAAGATCCAGAAAAGACATGTGAACCCAGGTATGCTAAGTAAAATTCAAATGCTTAATAAGATCTTAGAAGAACTAATGTGGCTATTTATATTTAATTCGAGAGGCAAATGTTATTAAACTGAACATATTTTGTCATTTTTTTGCCTAATCAAAAGAGAAAGTTTACATTTGATCCAAATTTTTAAAATCTAAATAAGATCTTTAGTTATTTGAAAATTACTAGCCATAAGAATAATTAGCAAAAACAATATATTATTTATTATTTTCAAAAATCAGAGATTAAAAAACATTACAGTGCCAAACTAGTAAGCAAAGATGCTAAATTTTATTATAAAATACTAGAAACATGTTCTAAATGCCTAAATATATGTTATTGTTAGAAATATTAATGGACCTTTAATTCGAAAGGTAGTAAGTAGATTTCTGCATAACAGTTTCAAAGAAAACATTAAACATAAATAAATTTTTGTCTTTATGGAGTTTATATGTGAAAACTGTCCGCAAATTTGAAGTAGAATTCTTTTACTTGTAATAAAAATCTTAGTCACTATACATTTGAGTGATACTTTTCATTCCTCTAAATTTTACAATTTACTTTCAACTTTTTTGGAAGTAGGTGGACTATAAAACATTAAAACCAGGGTTTTAATGTCTACAGTACAAACACAGTCAGTACCTCTATATTATACCCCAAAAAGTAATCATTAGGCCAGCTCATCTGTTCAATCCCCCAAAATATGGGAGGAATTCTTCAAAATTTCTCCAAAATATTTGGATACAGTATTTTGTCCCAGTAAGCAAATTGTCCTACAAATATTATCAAGAGCTTAATAAGTGTTGAGATAAGTGGGAAATTATCCCAATGATATAAAAGAATATTAACTATTTTGCTGAAAACCTCAGGAAAAAAATTAGTCTCAATTCAATTTTGATTTATAATAATGTAAAGAAGTGAATATTGTGGTTCTTGATGATTCCTAGATAAAAGTTTATCTTAAAAGATTTTTTAAAGAAAAATTTAAGATTTAATCAGCAATTACCTTAGCTCAACATTAACTCATAAGTGTGTGGGTATAATTTATACTAAGTAATTCTTTCTTCACCAATTTTACTAAAGATCTTACCTCTGATTAATCTTTAAAAAAAACAACCTGACTTGCAGACCAAACAAAGATCACCAACACAGAATGTTAAAGTAAAAGCTCTAGGTATTTAGAAATATCTAGAAGAGGCCAATTTATGTTACCTTCCAATAAAAGAAATGTAATTTTTCATGGTATATTCCAAGCATGAGATTTATTAATCATAGTTCTGACATGTTTAATGATTTATCTTGGCAAGAATCAGTAAAAGAAGAAGGAAAGAAGGAAGGATGGAAGGAAGGAAGGAAGGAAGTGAGGGAGGGAAGAGCTAAAAATGATAAAATACCACTAAATGGTATTTTACACACATTCTCATTTTTATAGTCATATAAGCTGTGACACTCTCTAAAACATCCATAAAATTCCTTCTACTTCATTTGTATTCTGCATTTGTAAATATTGTCTCAAGTAAAATAAGCAATTGGGTGCAACATTTGCAAACTTTTACAAATACTGTTTTAATTACCCTACACTCCTGCATCCTTCTGTTTGGATTCAAGACAGTGATGTCAAACATAATGAGAGTGTTTACTGCTGTGGAGTGGGATGGGACACTTATATGGCACATCTGTTTATTTCAGAAGACTGCTCTATATAACTCAGGCACATACACACTGGATTATAGGTACTTTCATTTTTATATCAGATTAACACAAAATGATTATCAACTTTAGTAAGTCTAACACTATATAAAATTTCAGCTTAAATGAAAAATAATACTTTGTAATTCCAAATGGCTTCTGAATTCACTATATTCACAACCACGCTAAAAAACTCAAAAGAAATGTTAGCAATATAATTCAATCTTTTAAGAGGGAGAATTCTTAAAGGATCATGAATTGATATTAATTAGTTTTAGTTCTAGCCTTAATTTTATTAATTTATTAATCTGTTCATTTGTTTGTTAATTTGCTCACTAATAAAACAAATGTGTAGCAAGTTTCTTCTATTGGCAGCCCTTGGGCTGGGCACTGATAACACAAGATACAACAGTGAATAAGTATCTGCACTTAAGGAATCTCCAGCTGGTGAATTTATCCTCCTTTCGTTTTAAAGGATGTAACCTATCTAATCTGAAAAGACTTAATATACAGTACAAACTCCTATAAATAAATCCTCTTTTAACTTTGCTGAGGCTCTTCCTATTAGAAATTAAAACTCATGTCAATTTACAGAACTTTTACTTTATTCCATCTCAGCTGCTCACACCCATATTAACACAACACAGAGCAGTTCTACTTTTGCGATCATAAATGTAGTTATCTTTTCCTGCCCCTAACATCCTATTATTTCACTTTTTCACTGCCTTACTTTCATTACAAGTGTCATTCCACATCATTAAAATCCTCCAGGCCTTTAATCTATTTTTTTCACACTATCAATCTGCTTTTTTCATTTTCTTCACTGAACAGCCTGTAGTCCATGATCCATCATTTCCCACATTACCTTTCACTCCACCTTAATGCTGAATAAATTCCAAGATTGGTGTTGCTGTTCCTATAGTCAGCCAGTCTCCTAAGCAACATAGGACAAAGTCACACAACCCTGTTGATTTGTTTCATTACAAAGACAGGGTTTTCAAAGTCATCTGGGTCATCAAGCCGGGATAAGAGACGGTAAATGTGCCTGGGTCAGACACCTCTCTCATTTCCCTGAGATTATTGCAGATACTTATGAATGCATCTGAGTCCTATAATGTAAGATCCTTACCACTTACCACCTTAACCACTTAAAAAAATACCCAAAGCTGAAGATACTTGAACCGTAGGAACCCTTTGCTTACCTCCCCTGGGCGGGATGCCCCTCTTGTGTGTTCCCACGGCTCCATACTTACTACTCTTCTGTAATTACTATTTCTTTTTCTATCCATCTTGCTAATGAGTTGCTTCAGGCTCAGATCGTATCTTTTATTTGTGAACACGGAAAACCTAGCACAGTGCTTCCCACATAATAGGCATTTAATTTTAGTTGAGTAAATTCATTTAAAAATATTTACCATAATATTTCTTCTCATCATTTGTTTCACGTACTTCTATAAGAAATTTTCTTATTATACTATGAAATAGCACCAAAACAGCTCTCTTTTTCTTTGTCCTCCTCAGAAAAAAAAATACAGGTTTTGTTTGTTTATGATCATAGATTGAAATCCAGATTTTAGTTTAATTAATTTAAATCTTTTGATATGCCAAATTTCAAACACTGCTGTATTTTAATAAAAAGATTATAATTATATAAACACACATATATTACACATAGACAGAAAAAAAGGGGTCTAGCTATTCACCTAATGGGTAATAGTGGTGATTTCTAGGGAGTAGGATTAGAAGAAGTTCATTTCCTACATTATAAATATTTATACTATTTGTATTTTCTGCAAGGAACATGTATTCTTTTTATTTTAAATTCTGTGAGTACTTTTATATTTTAAAAAGAAGCAGAACTTCTGTTGGTAAAGGACAAATGTATTTCAGGGTGGAATTTCACCACAACATTATGAGTCTAATGAGATTCTCTTCCTAAATAAGCAATTAAACTTTCTTAGAGAGGGTCCCAGATGAACCTACTGTATGTCAAATTCTGAGAGAATGTCATAGGTTCCAAATGAATTTATTAAATTTCTGAGGAAGTTGCTTCTTTTGACCTGTTGCTCACACACACTCGCACTCAAAAAATAACTTCAAATTAATATAATTCATTTTATTTTGGGTCATTTAAAAATTGTTCGTGAAAGGCCTCCTGAGAGAGTTTTCTTCCCAGCAATTTCCAAAGCACTTATTTTTAAAATCCAAACAGTGGTTTAGGATTCCAAATCAACAACAATGTGTGTTTAGACTGAAAAATTAAAATACATTTTAAACCAAATATTTCGAAGTCAATTTCTTTCATGTTTACTCATCAATTCTTCAGTTCCGGGCTCTCTGTTTTCCCTGAAACAGTTGACAGTTTTGTTTTTGGTATTAAATAACATAGGATTAGTCCGCCTGAGGGACCATCTGTTGTTCTATGCCCTGTCATGACAATTCTGAGGCCTTCAGAACTGCATTCTGTGGTTTCTCGTTAAGGCTCTCTACTGTGAGCCTAAGCCTCAGAAATGTTGTCCATTCCATATACGTCAGAATATATCTGTGACATGTGTCAAGCAAGACAGGATGTTTTTGCTTCATTATATGTGAGTATTACTTGATGCTCTATCAGATGGGGAGGTAAGTTTTTTTTTGTTTGGTTTGTTTTTTTTTTTAAATTTCATTAGGCTGTGCCTTACAGTGTAGATGCATTAACAGCTTAAGGGGTTTTCTTCACTTGATTTTATGAGTTAATGCAAATATTTCTAATCAAACTATAAGCAAAAACAAAGTATAAGTAAAAATAAAAACAGAGTTATTATTTTTAACAAGTTTTAGGCAATCAATATTTATGTCCTTTCAAAGTTCCAAGAGAAGGTGTCTATCTTCCACCCTAACTTCACAAATTCTTTAACGGTGTCTTAGAAAGTTCAAAATAATATGAATTAAGTACACATACAATAAGGGTATTACAAATAAGTGTAAACAAATTTGAGTTGATTCAGTAAGGAAAGATTAAGAAAACCTTTCCACAGTCATATGGTTTATACTAAACTGCAAAACGACTGAGTGACATGTATTTGCAGAAAGGAATGTGTCAAAAGCTATTCCTGGACCTACCCTAGAACTCCTTCTCCTTTAAGTAAAATCATATTAAATTAGCTTAAAGAGCAGTACATATTTTGTTTTTATGTTTATTTTGCTGTATATGTAATTATCTCATTGTTTCAAAATATAAACCAACTAGTATTTTATTTATCAGATTCTCAGGTATCTATGGTGTATGAAGCAAAACTCACAGGCCATGGACCATGGGGGCATGAAAAGATAAGTGTGGTCTAAAAAATCTACCACAGGATATAGCCAAAAGTTAGGGATTACCTTCTGAAACGCAAAAGAAGACCCAATATGAAACAGATGACTATAGTCATCTCGAGAAGTAACAAATTTTAAAGATTCCCTGTAAACATGTTTACAGACAAAACCACAGTGACCTGAGATTTCCAGTGAAAAGCTCAGACTGTCTCCAGTCATGATAACAAATATGCCTTTCAACTCCAATTTAAGTCAACTGACAAATGAAAAGAGAGAATTAAGCAGCTAACAATTTTACCATAATATGTCTGAGATAACTGCTGTCTGGTTAAAATAGAAGAGTTCCTAATCTAGAGAAAAACAAAGGCAAAAAGGAAGAGTTTATGTCTATCATGTTCTGTATATCCAAAAGATATAGACCTTGCTTTTAGCAGAAAAACTGTTCGAACACTAGATACTTGATACCAGGGTAAATCACTTCCAAGCTTTTCCCTAAGCTTTTCTCCCCATTGGGGAGAATGAAATATCTCCCCAAACTACAGCAAACTCTTTGCTTCTATTAAATAGAGTATACTGCGGGTTACTAATTTTGGTTTATAATTTCCTCCACATCTAGAAGGTGATGCTTCAGATATAGAATATAAGTATATCCCCATAACAAATAAATTAGCATTGCAACTTATAAAATGTTTTCTGATAGGTCCAGGTAATATGCATTGACTGATTTAACAACACTCATGTGAAAGCAAATAGCACAATTTCCTGAACTTGAAATCTTACATTATGAAAGGTAGCCCAAAAGGCCCCACCTCTACCCCAGGACCTGTGTGTATATATATCATCTCTTAATGTCACTGTGCAGCCAAAAGCCATCACAACAGAGGTCAGCCCAGGGAGCTTAAAGTCTGGTAGAGGAGTTAGATACGTACATTTAATTATATTATGAGAAAGAATGATTAGGATATCAAAGATATTCAAGCACCATGAAAAACACCAACAAGGAGACGATTATATTATATTTTACTAAAGGAGTAAGAGAAGCTTAATAAAGGAAGCAGTCAGTCAACTAGAAACATATTTTTCAGGCACTGTGGCATTGAACTGGGATTTGATTTTTACAGAGTAAGGAAAGGAAATATCAAGCTAAAATAAAATAATGTCATTAATAAAGTGTTGCATATACTTAAATAATTCAGTGATTCTAATTTGACTGATTTTATGACACATAACAGAAAAGAAGAGGCTATAAAGGTAAGTTGATTTAAATCCTAGTCCAGATCCGGTTTTCTTAGTATACCAAGCTAAGGAATATGAACTTTATTTTATAAGCACCTGGAAGAAGGAATGTGTCTGAACAGGGATACTACATGCTGGGTCTTGTCTGTGCTTTCAGGAGATCACTCTGGTAGTCAATAAGGACAGCTTTTGTACGGAAGAGGTAGTGGAGTCAGTGGGGAAGCTATTGTGATGGTTGAGGTGAAAGTCACTAAGGACCTGGAATAGCAGGATGCCAATAGGACTAAAAAGAAGTCAAGACATAGGTCATATTAAATTTAGACAGCAACTCGATTGCTCCATTGATGTGCCTTGTGTACTCAAGTCTTGATATTAAATTACAAATCAGATACAAAGAACTGGAAGATAGTATCAATCAAAAATAAAGTAATTTGATAATGTATATTTATAATCTATTGTGAACCTCAGAAATAAAAGAAAAATCTACTGTTACGGGTACAATTATGTACAGATCAGTAATCTTACCTGTTTTATAAAGATGTAAGTTTAATCTAATTGACTTGGTTCTCTTTTTCTACTGAGAAAGGTATTGAAAATTAAAATACTTAGTCATTCGGAACTGAGGACTAGGGAGAGCTAAATGTGATTAATATAAAGATGGTGCTGCTGATGACACTGTTTCACCATTCACCTGAGTAGCCTTCGTCAGACTGTCGAAGAGTTTTTCTTTGCCAAAGGGGGCAAAATGAGAACACATACATCAGGTACTCCTTGGAAGATCCATTGATTCACATACTGACTCACTCACTTAGCCAGTATTTATTAAGCACTCACTGTGTGTCAGATAGAATATAAGGCTTTGGTTAAATAGAGGTGAAAGAGACAAAGTTGCTGCCTTCAAGGACCTCCTAGTCCAGTTAGGGCAGTGGCAGAGAAAGCCAAAAGCAACTGGGTGATTTGTTACAATAAAATATGGGTGGGTGGGAGAGACATTGAGGCAGTGGACCTGGACATCAAAAAAGGGAAAGGATAGGGTGGTCAAAAAAGTTTGCCCAGAAAAAAGGGATACCTAAGTACTGATGAAGGGCAAGTGACAGTTACTCAGATTGAGATGGGGAGAGGAAAGAAGAACGTTCAGGGAAGAGAAGAGTAGTAGCATATGTAAAAGCAGAGAGGCCAGGTGGAAAATGACCCATCCTAGAAATTTCAAGTACTTCAGAAAGGCGGGAGTTGGTGGCAGATGTTAGGAAAGGAAAGAAAAATCAAGCCATTGAGGTAGGGAGGGGCAGTTAATGAGAGGCTCTTATATGTGGCACAGTATGGGATTAGAACTTTAGTAGACAAGGAATTGTTAAAGGGCTTTAAATAAGGGGTAATAAAATCTTAGCAGCTTTGTATTTAAAAAAAAGATCAAACTTTACACTCCCCAGATTTTCCTCAACTTCAATAATAAATGTATCTTACCAAAATTTACAAAGAAATCCTCACATTCCAAAAACCTTCAATTCTTATTAAAGAATAATAAAATATTCTCATATATAAATAGCAGAACTTTATACTGCATATGCTAATACTTCAAGTTGATTTCTCTAAGAGTTTAATACAAGTATGTAGTTAAAATATTTTAATGTTGTTTTAAGAAATTTGTCCAATTATTATGAAATATCTAAATTTATTGCTTAATTAAAATTTGCTAAAAATAATCATTAGGAAAACATTGTATTTTAAGGAATACAATTAAACCATCATCCATCTCTATAGTGCATTGGTAAATTTAAAAATTTGCTTTAACCCAGTAAAGAAAAGGCTACCATATAGCCACATACTCCTTTGCCCTTTCCTCTTGATTCTTAAAATTTATCAAGAATTGTTGTTTCTGGATGGTAATTGAGGAACAAAGATGTTTTTAATGAGACTATTGATATGGAAATTTTCTGTAATCAAAATTCCAGTATTGAAATATTTCTAAAGACCATGTAGCCTAACCTCCCATTTTTTGCAGCTGAAGGGTAAATCAAGGCTCAGAGTATTTAAATGGCCTACAAGTTTATGTATTTAGATTTTTCAAAAAGTAAGAATTAAATCCAAGTTTCCTCAAAGTACAGTGTTCTTTCCATTTTTGCTGATGGGTTAGCTGTTACTTTATGGTATTACACAACTTCTTGACCCAAACTTGGCATGCTTTAGCCATTGTCTGTTCCTCCTTCTATAGATCCCATCTTGAATGAAACTACTATCTCCTTCGCCAACACTTCTTTATCTCACAAAGCTAACTGGACACCATGTCCTGTTAATTCTACTTCCAAATAAGTTTCAAATCTGCCATCTCCTCATTACCCTACCCGATGGCGACCTAATTAGAGCAGTTATCACAACCTACTTTGATTGCTATTATACTCTCCCTTCCTCCAGTCTCTCCTCCTTCAATCTGATCCCCTACTTGCTCTAGGATGAACTTTTAAGACTACAATTCTGGTCATTGTTTGCCACTGGCTAACAATTGCCTTGAGAATAAGAGCCCAGGAGTACCAAATACTACCTAATCACATCTCCTACCATCACCCCACTTGCACCCTGAGTGTACTTTCCTATATATGACATGCAGTCTCATGCCTCTTTTGTTGTTAGCTATCCTTAGAATACCTTCTTCCTTCTTATCACATAACTAATTTATTCTCATTTTTTAAGATACCCTCAAGTGAAACATTCTCTGGAGAGCCTTTACTGGCATTCCTCCAAAACCTGGAGGTGTTAGGTGCCTCACTTCTAAGTTCCCAAAGTATCTTGGGCACAAATCAATCATGGCACGTACCCAACTGCAATAGAGCTGTAAATTTACATGTCTGTTTTTTCCACTGACCTTGAACTTCTTAATGGTAGGGACCCACTTTCATCTCTGCATCACCAAAACCCAGAACAACAAAACATATTTGGTGAATAAATGAAGGAATAATTTAAAAGGACTAAATGAAAGAATGAATAAAAGAATGAATGTCTATAAGGCAAGTAAAACAGAAACCCATACATACAAATATTAGTGTTACATGCACAGGCACAAGAGAAATGATATTGTTACATAGGCCCCATAGATAAAAGAAATATGTAAAGTTTTAAGTCTATGTTGTACCCACGGCAAAATAGAAATATTTTTATGGATGAGAATCATTTTCATAGGAATATGTTTTGTAGTGAATTTCACCTGCATTTTAACTGTTTTGGTCTTTAAACTAAAAGGTCTTTTGAGGGTGCTGAAGTCCTCAACATTAAATGTTCAGTTTTTAAACTCCTGGCCATGAGATCCCACTTCTACCCTTTTGATCAACTAATGGAATACCCGTCAGAGCCAGGCATCTCATGAATAGACTATGTGAGAGACTTCTGTGATTGTTGCTGTAGGCTATCATCAATGCAAGTGCTATAAAATTGTGATGCAGAAGGTATGAACCAATTCTGAACAATACTAAGAGAACGCAAATGCAGCAGATAAGAACATCAATCAGAAGAAAACAATGTGTCCTTCAGCCTTTCAACCTCTGGCTAAATGCCACAGCAAGTCTTCCTCTGATCTTTTCAGTGACCTTTTCAAATACTAATTATTTTTTTAATGTTCCACGAATACAAATACATGTTTGTCATTGCCCTTCCTATGATATTTTATAAGGCATTAGCAAAGCAAAATAAATTTGATATTGAAGATTTAATTGCACAGCTTTTGCATACACTTTAATAGGCAATGCAAAACCTTCTCAGCAGGTGTACTGTGAGATGAAGTGATTTTTCATGAATAATTCATCCTTACTTTTAAAAAAGAACTTCTGCTAAGATACAATTTGCAATAATGTTTTTCAAGCAAGATCAGTGAAAA
>CM052439.1:115681935-115708126 GCA_028533085.1 Varecia variegata
GCCACCATGCCCGGCTAATTTTTTCTATATGTATTTTTAGTTGGCCAGATCATTTCTTTCTATTTTTAGTAGAGACGGGGTCTCGCTCTTGCTCAGGCTGGTCTCGAACTCCTGAGCTCAAACAATCCGCCCGCCTCGGCCTCCCAAGTGCTAGGATTACAGGCGTGAGCCACCGCGCCCGGCCAAGACAGCATATCTTTCTAAAAGCTTTCACCACTTGTTAGACATTCATATAGAGATCTCTGTCAATGGGATTACAGTAGGTAAGGATATATGTTGATGTAGATGAAAATCTCCATGCAGAGAAATATATATGAGAGAATTGTGGCAAAATTTAGGTTTGTGATATTTCCAGCAAAACCCAAATTAGCTGTAGAATTTGAAAAGCAAATACGGTTTAGCCTTTAATGGGCATAAACAATGTACATGATCCCACCAAAAAATAAAAGTAATCATTTATCTTTATATTCAGTTTGTAATTGTCATATAATTTTAAGAAGAATTTCAAGAAGACAACAGACTCAAAACATAGACAATACCCTTAACAAAAAGTAAAGTCTTTATGTTAAGTGACTTTAAGTGTAAGTACTATTAGATTTAATGCAGTAAAGGTTAATGAAGATGCAGAAGTATTACTCGAAGGTAGCCAGGAAATAGCAAGTAAGATATACAAACGGAATGTTATCATTCTAATCCAATACCTTCTCTGACTACCTTTATTCTGTAGATACAAAAAGAAATACAGACGAAAAGGCTAGATAATACAATAAACTTACTACATATTTTGTACATTTTCCATTTGATCAAGCAATGGCCCAGAAGTACAATTAAGGTTTTAGCTAAATGTATCTTTGGCATTACACAGAGAGCTTGAAAGCTCTTCAATAACAGTTCTCAAAAAACACATAAGAAAATAATGTCAAAGTATATAACATAGAATAGGAATGTGTAAGTCATAATATCATAATACAGATAATAATAGAAATAATGCTAAAGTATCTACACATTCACACATTATAAATTATATAAAGAAGGACCTATTCCAAAATACCTAACTTGGAATGAATCCCTTTTTGTATTCCAGCATTTGCTGAGTCAATTATATTTTACTTAATGCCAAAAATCACTTACACTCCAACTTATATCTAAAGAATATTAAAAAAAAAAACAGTCTACAGCAGAAATTACAGGCATGTGGCAGGCAATATGCTAGCTTCACAGTCCCATGTTATGTCAGATATTTCTAAATGATCATAGAAACTTTTTCCTTAGGACCTGGGCAAATATTCTGAATCGTTGTCAACTCAGTGCTCCAGGCAGCTACTACTAATTGGACAAATGTAGATGATCCTCGTAATGAAGTCTATTTGCCCTGCCTGGCCTGGAGAAAATAGGCAGGAGGATAGCTTCCAATTATTTGGCAAGAAATAAGCAAAAACTAGCCAGTAATAAGCAGTAAGATTATGCATCATCAAAATTTCCACTAAGAATGATGCTTCATAATGGAAAAATTTATTAGGTTAGGTTTGAAAAGTCATGTTTCTTCAAGTGGTATGATAGGCAGTCAATGATTTAAATTCCTTTTCAAAGCACATTCAATCTAATATTTTATACTACATAGAATGCTTATGTTAATTCTTATAAAAATAATATTTCATAAAAATTAAGGTACTGTGAGCATCCTTTACAATGCATGTTTTTGAAGAAAGCACAAGTGTAACATAGAATAACTATGATGCATCAAAATATAACATATAAAAGTGTGTTTGAAAATGAAAATTCAACTTTTATCCATAATTGAAATTCTACTATGAGTAATGCACCCTTGGAGATTACAGTACCATGCATTACTTCAAATTATGAGCTCTAGAATCCTAGTGCTGGGGGTCAAATTCTGGCTCCACCACTTCCTAACTGCCTGACCTTGGGCAACTTCTCTAAGCCTGGTTTTCCCCATTATAACATGGAATAAAAATATTACCTATGTCATTGTAAAGTTGTATAGAGTAACGATATATTATAATGCCACGATACTATACCACCTACATCAAGTGAACACTCAACAAATTTTAGAAATTTTTTTTATTATTGTCATTATTGCTGTAATACAAAGATCAATATGACTCATTTACTATTCTCAAATCCTCCTTCAAGAGTCTGGGAGCATGGGGTGGGAGGGAAGGTGAAGAGTAGGCAGATGGGAGGAAGAAATAGAATATATACAATAGAATAATATCGCTATAAAAGATAACAGAGCGATAGTGATACACTAATATAAAAACTATTATTTCAATTTAACTGCTATTAGAATTGAAGTTCAAGTAAAAGGATTAAGAAAGTCTTCACTGAGAAGACGAAATGTGAGATAGGCCTGGGATAATGCCTATGATTTCAACAGACAGAAGAGTCAACATGAGCAAGCTGGAAAGAAGCAAAAGACCTGGTTGGAGAATAATGAGTCAGAGATTATAGGAGTGAGTAAGGAAAAATGTGAAAATATAATTTAAAAGGTAGGCTGAACTATATTTTAAAGGGCCAAGAATGCTGTGCTGAAAGCGCGAATGTGAGTAAAATTAAGTCAGAAAATCAGTATAAAATCTAGAGCTAGACATCTGTTTCATAGGAGAGTTCCTTTTTTAAAATTTTTAATTATTATGGGTACATAATAGTTGTATGTATTTATAGGGTACACATGATGTTTTTATACAGGAATACAATGTGAATTAATCAAATCAGGGTAAAAGGTGTATACAACACCTCATGTATTTGTTATTTTTTTTTGATAGGAACATTCCAATTATACTTTTTTGTTATTTTAAAGTATACTCTTATTGGTGATTATAGTCACTTTGTTGTGCTATCAAATATTGTTCATTTTGTCTAACTATCTAACTATATTTAGGCATCCATTAACCATTCCTACTTTATCCTGCACTCCACACTTACCTACCCAGCCTCTGGTAACCATCATTGTACTCTCTGTATCTATGAGATCAATTGTTTTTCATTCTTAGCCCCCATATACAAGAACATGTGAGATTTGTCTTTCTGTGCTTAGCTTATTTCACTTAACATAATGTTCTCCAGTTCCATCCACGTGGCTGCAAATGGCAGGATTTCAATCTTTACATAGTTGTATTATATTCCACTCTGTATATGTACCATAATATCTTTATCCATTCAGCTGTTGATTACAAATCTTGGCTATTGTGAATAGTGCTAAATAAACATGGGAGTGCAGATATCTTTTCAATATATTGAATTCACTTCTTTTGGATATACACCTAGAAGTGGGATTGCTGGGTCATATGGTAGTTCTATTTTTAGTTTTTGAGGAACCTCCATAGTGTTCTCCACAGTGGTTGCACTAATTTACATTCCCACCAACAGTGTATGAGGATACCCCTTTATTCACATCCTTAACAACATTCATTATTGCCTGTCTGTTCAATAAATGCCATTTTAACTGGGGTGAGATATCTCATTTTAGTTTCGATTTGTGTTACTCTGATGACTAATGATGTTGAGCATTTTTTCATATACCTGTTGATAATCTGCAAGTCTTTTTTATAGAAATTTCTATTCAGATCCATTGCCCATTTTAAGTGGATTATTTGATTTTACCCTATTGAGTTGTTGCAGCCCCTTACATATTCTAGTTATTAATCCCAGTCAGATGGGTAGTTTGCAAATATTTTCTCCCATTCTATGGGCTGTCTCTTCACTGTGTTCATTGTTTCCTTTGCTGTGAAGAAGGCTTTTAGCTTGATGTGATCCCATTTGTCCAATTTTGTTTTGGTTTACTATGCTTTGGGGGTATTACTCAAGAGGTCCTTCCCCTGACCAAAGTCCTGAAGCACTTCCTCAATGTTTTCTATTAGTAGTTTCATAGTTTCAGGACTTAGATTTAAGCATTTAATGCATTTTTATTTTATTTTGTACATGGTGAGAGATGAGGGTCTAGTTTTCATTCTCCGGTATATGAATATCCAGTTTTATCAGCATTATTTACTGAAGAGACTGCCCTTTCCGCACTGTATGTTCTTGGTTGAAGAACACTGTATGGCAGGATTTCAATCTTTACATAGTTGTATTATATTCCACTCTGTATATGTACTATAATATCTTTATCCATTCAGCTGTTGATTACAAATCTTGGCTATTGTGAATGGTGCTAAATAAACATGGGAGTGCAGATATCTTTTCAATATATTGAATTCACTTCTTTTGGATATACACCTAGAAGTGGGATTGCTGGGTCATATGGTAGTTCTATTTTTGTGGAAGATAAGTTCACTGTATATTGGTGGATTTACTTTTGGTTTCTCTAGTCTATTCCTGTGGTCTATATGTCTGTTTTTATGTCAGTACCATACTGTTTTAGTTACTACAGCTCTGTAGTATAATTTGAAGTCAGGTAATGTGATTCCTGCAGTTTTGTTCTTTTTGCTCATGATGGCTTTGGGTATTCTGGGCCTTTTGTGGTTCAACATAAATTATAGGATTATTTTTTCTATTTCTGTAAAGAATATCCTTGGTATTTTCATGGGGATTGAATTGATTCTGTGGATTGCTTTGAGTAGTATGGACACTTTAACAATATTGATTTTTCCAATCCATAAACATGGAATATCTTTCCATTTTTTGTTGTCTTCTTCAATTTCATTCATCAATGTTTTATAGTTTTTATTACAGAGCTTTTTTACTTCTTTGGTTAAGTTTATTCCTAGGTATTTTATTTTATTTGTAGCTATTGTAAATGGGATTACTTTCTTGATTTCTTGTTCAGATAGTTTACTATTGGCATATAGAAATGCTACTGATTTTTTTTATTTCAAAGTATTACAGGGGTACAAATATTTTTGGTTGCAGGATCACTTTTTCAATGTTTGAGTCAGGGTTATAAGTATGCTGATCACCCATATGTGTTCACTTTACCCATTACATTAATTTTTGCCCATCCCCTCATCCTCCTTCTTCCATGATTGATTTCCATTGAGTTATACTTCTCTCTATGCACATGTGTGCTCATTGGTCAGTTCCAATTTAATAGTGAGTACATGTGGTATTTGTTTTTCCATTCTTTAGATACTTCACTTGGGATGATGGACTCCAGTTTCACCCAAAATGTTGCAAATGGCATTAACCCATCTTTCTTTGTGGCTGAATAGTATTGCATGGTTAATACTACATTTTGTTAATCCACTCATGAATTGATGGTCATTTGATTTTATTCCACATCCTTGGAATTGTAAATTGCCTTTTCCTTAGTTCTCTTGTATGATTGCTCTAGCTAGAACTTCCAACAATATATTGAATAACAGTGTTGAACATGGTTATACTTGTCTTATTCTAGATCATAGAAGAAAGGCTTTCAGTTTTTCCCCATTCAGCATGAATCTAGCTGTGGGTCTCTCATATATAGCTTTTATTGTGTAGAGGTAAGTTCCTTCTATACCCAGTTTTTTGAGTGTTTTTATCATGAACAGATGTTGAATTTTATCGAATGCTTTTTCAGCATCAATTGAAATGATCATATGGTTTTATTTCTGTTTTCTGTTGATACAATGTATCACACTGATTGATTAATTTGCATATGTTGAACCATCCTTTCATCGCTGGGATGAATCCTACTTAATAATGATGAATACTCTTATTGATGTGTTGTTGAATTAGTTTGCTAGTATTTTGTTGAGGATTTTTGCATCTATGTTAATTAGAGATATTCATTTTGTCCTCTAAGACACCTCCCAAAACTCACAAGTAGAAAAAGAAATAGAAGCATCATATTCAAAAAAACTAGATCTCTTCAAACATAAAATACAACATAGGAAGCAGGAAAATAAACAGAGACTGCATTTATTAATAGCAAAATGATGGATGGTTAGACTTCAGAGCACTCAGAGAAGAATAACTGGAAGACAGTTCGCTATACAGATCCATAATGATTGTTATTGGGCTGAACTTTGTCCCCCCAAATTAATATGTTAAAGTCCTAAAGCCCCCCATCTAGTACCTCAGAATGTGACTATATTTGGTGAGATAGTTTTTAAAGAGGTAATTAAGTTAAACTGAGGCCCTAGGTGAACTCTAATCCAATGTGACTGGTGTGTTTTAAGAAGAGGAAATTAGGACACAAAAACATACAGAGTAAAGACACAGGAAGAAGATGGCCATCTGCAAGCCAAGAAAAAAGTCCCTCAGAAGAAATCAACCCTGCCAACACCTTAATCTCAGACTTCTAGCCTCTAGAATTTTGAGAAAACTAATTTATGTTGTTTAATCCATTCAGTTTATTGTATTTTGTTATGACAGCCCAATCAGACTATCAGTATCTCATGATTACGACATTTAATATTTGAGAAAACTCCCAAAAAATTAAAACAAGAGAATCCTATGGAAATACAAGCAATACAGGGTATAGCAGCAAGCTTCAAAGAAATCATCTTCAATAGCCTCAGAGAAATAACAAAATATTAACAAATTATATTATGAAACAAGATATAAATTGGTACTAAAATAACAAAAAAAGAAAAATCCAAAACAAATTCTTGTAAATTAAAAACGTGACACATATAATTAGAAACAAATTAATAACATGCTCAAAAAGTGAAATTTAGAAATTTTCCCAGAAGGTTAAATGAAAGAAAAAGAGATGGAGAATAGAAGAAAAAAGAAAATGAAAGGACCGTTGAGAAAGGCCAATATTACACTAAAAAGGAGACCACGTGCCATTGCTCTAACCAATGAGATATAAATAGAAATCATTGTTAGGTAGAGCTTCTTGGAAAATATTTTATAAGAAAGAAGACTCTGAAAGCACATGTTTTCTGCCCATTTTTATTCCCTTTCTTCCTGCATGAAATATATAATAGATGAGATACTGGAAGTAAAGCATTCATCTTGCAACCTAGAAGTGACCTGCATGATATAAAAAGCCACATGAGAAGAATTGGCAAGTCAGAATGGAGCTTTGGTCCCTAATGGCATAGTGGAGCCTATATATCAACACTAAACTGCCTATCTGTGGATTTCTTACTCTTTCTGAGCAATATTGAACCTCTTTTTTATAAGTCACAGTGTAGTCAAGTCTTCTATTATTATCTAATGCAATCCTATTTGATTGTCATGGTACATTAATTGAGTCAACAGGGAATAATATTTAAAACATAAGAATAAAAACTCTAAATATTAAATTAACCCAAAACAGTAATATAACCATAAATACTACATACTGGAAATATGGGAGTGTATTAGTCAGGGTTCTCCAGAGAAACAGAATCTATAGGAGATAGATAGATAGATGACAGATGGATAGATAGATAGATAGAGACATAGATATGAAGAAAGAGAGAGATCATGAGGAATTGGCTCACATGATTTTGGAGGCTGAGAAGTACCAGGACCAGCCATCTGCAAGCTAGAGGCCCAGGAGATCAAGGTTGCAGTGAGCTATGATCATGCTACTGCCCTCTAGCCCAGATGACAGAGTGAGACTCTGTCTCAAAAAAAATTTTTTTATTTTTTAAAAATAAAAAAATTTTTAACTCTGATGACAGTAAAGTGTTATGAAACATGGAGGAAAAAATTCTTCTTTCTTTGTCAGTTTTCATAATATAACAAATCTACTAAACTATAACATTTCAGACGATTACCAATTCTGAATAATCACTTGCCATGAAAATGGCAATTTGGAAATATATATCTGAGCTTGAGTTCATTTTGAAATATAATTAATATCCCAGGGATGGTCACATTTGTTTCACACAATTTGTCTTTAAAGGATTAAAGAACCAGGGTATATTGCAGCAATACGTGGACCAAATGCAAAATATTTAAGATAGCGTTTAACATAGCACAGTTGGTGAAAACCTTAACATCATCTACCACTACAAACAATAAAATATCTTCTATATTACCCAACTTAAACATATCAGCATTTTTCACAAAGTCATGCAATCAAACAGATTTCATAGTATAAAACCACAAGACCCTGTTCATTGGACTGTAAAATGAGTTTGCTAAATTAATATTTCAATGAATTACAATTAAAGAGAATATATGGATTTTCAAGTGCCACTGGTTTAGACCAAAATGTCTTGAAAGCAAAAAACAAAGTTATCAATAGCTGTCAGCAGTCTGTAAGTATTCAACTTAAAGTAAAATGTGTAAAATATGAATTTATTCCAAACATTCAAACAAGAAAATCAAATGAAAAACTGGCTCCGTTTCCTGAAATAGCCCATAGCTAATTTCCTTTCAAGAGAGCATTTACCTTAAATAAAGTCTCAGCCCTACAAAATATAACTGCTGAATTATACTCTAAGGTCTAACACATATATAGACATATAAAGTCTAGTGTGTATATGACAAGCCATACTGCCCTAAGGCCCAGCAGGTCCCAGAAATGTCCAGGTAGTATCAAGGTTAGTTCTAAGTTACATAGCTCAGCTGCAATGTGCTCGAGGCAGCTCGTCCTGTTTCTCAAGAGAGTATTTATTGCATGTATCTCTTCCCAGTTCCTCTTTCAGTAACATCATGTTGGTAGCTTGAATTAGGCCATAGTGGAAACTGCCAGATGGCTCTTATTTAAACAGTGAAAAAATGTAAGTAATAGTGCACTGGAAAATGATAATAAAATGGAGTAGATCCTACATTAGAAACATGTTTTGTGATTTATTGCTATGTTGCCCCTGGCTTGCTGCTGCTGCCCACTTCACAGTCTTATTTAATGGCATCTCCAACATTCTGGATCCTCAGGCAAAAGACTTTGTAATCACACCTATATTTATCTCATGTCCCTTATCTTAACTATCAAAAAACTTAGTTGCTGTTATTTTCACAATATATCCAGAATTCAGCTGCTGCCTACACTTCTCAGGGCTACTGCCCTGGACAAAGCCACCAACAGCTCTTTCCCTGCCCTCATCTGCTCCTAAATGCTGCTGCTCTAGCCCCCACTGTCTAGTCTCAGAACAGTGGCCCCAGGGACACATATTCATGTCACTGCTTTGCTCAAAACTCTGCACTGGTCCCCTCTCATTCATAGTCTAAGCCAAAGTCCTTAAGGCAGCCTATTGATCTTCCCCCTCTGAACACAATTTCCGCAACGTTTCCTCTCTCTCTACTCCAGCCACATTGGTCTCTTTGCTCTTCCTTGAGCACACCAGGAAAATTCCCACTTCAGTGCCTTTGCATGAATTGTCCTAGTGGTTAGAGTGCTCTGCCCTGATGTCTACACAGCTACCTCATTCACTTCCTTCAAGTCTTGGTTCAAATGTTATCTTCTTAATAAACCCTGTCCTGATCACACTCTCAAATCACAATGCCCTTTTTATCCATTATCCCTTCCCCCATCTCAGCATTCTCACTTTCCTTTATACTGCTCTACTTCCTTTTCTTTCCATAGATATTTATCAACTTCTAACATACTATATAAATTACTTATTTATGTAAATAGAGTAAGTAAAGTTTACACTTTATGAAGGCAGAGTCTTCTATTTTGTTTGCTGATGTATCCCAAACCTCTGGAATAGTGCTTAACACATCATAGGTGTTCAAGAAATCTTTGTTAATGAATAAATGAATGGCTATCCCAAACCCTAGAGAATGTCAAGTGGCTTCATTATTTTCTCCCTTGATCTTCATATATTTGGGAACATGATAATTGGATCTGAAAGCCATTCAAATGTGTTGTGAGTCTGAAAAAGTTCATAATTGTTTAATCGTATCTGTGATTCTAGTCTGTAAACTAAAATCTGTTAGAAATCTAATGCCAGAATTGTCACTGGAATTTTCTTTCTCACTGCATCACTTCCAAGAACAGTTTGAATCATTTCCTGAGACCCTAAAGGCTATAAATATACAATCTGCTTAACTGGTGAAAAGACTCTAGGTTTGTGAAAAAGTTTTAAACAGATTTTAGGAAATACAATTGGCTTCAAGTCCAAAATTAACCTCTGCTCTACAGGAGCAAAGAAACAAATGATTTTAGCATACAGTAAGATCTTATGCTACATTATTTTATGTCTGCACATAAAACTACTTTTCATTTTCTCTACTAGACCCTAACTGTCAAGGCATAAATAATAACTTAAAATCTCTAAGTGTAAAATTTTTTTAATACCAAAGAACCAGCAGAACTAGTGTACTTTGTATTGTTCAATAATGTAGGTGGGAGTGAGAGAACCTGTGTTATTTGTGTTCAAATGAATATTACAATTCAAAAATTTATGAAAGGGTTTTAAATTATTTGAAAATGAACATATGTATTTTGAAGCAAATTTCTAAAATGGTGTCCAGACATAACCTCATCATAGCTGTGTACAGATACAAAACAGTCTACATTTGTTTAAAAAATGTGTTGCAACGCTCCATATGCTTAAAATTCATTGCAATAGCAGTAAGCATGAATTACAGCTTTAGAAACAAGTTAAAGGAACAGAAAAGAATTTTTAACACTATCATGAGTGCCTTGACAGGAAGAAGTAAAAAAAGAACAAACATATGACATACTAACTTCTCCATGCCTCTGGAGGATATGGAAGTTATTTGTTCATTTATTTGTTATTTGGTTTTTGCCCTCATTTAGAAAGAAAACTGATGGTGCATGAACCACATATTCATCTGTCAATTTTTAGCAAAAAACATCTAAATTAAATGGAGCTTTGGCTCCTACTGTCATGGCTAAGATAACCATAGCCATCAGCATTGAATGGTAGCATAAGAAATAGAATCATTGTAGCAATTGAAGTCTACAAGCACTACCTGGTCCAGCTATATGTAACTCAACAGGCATTGCTCACATGGGCAAGATAAACAGCCCCACAGTGCAGGCGACCAGAAGATACAGTGGGACTGCTGGCTTCAATGTGAATCCTAGGTGGTTAGAAGTTCAAGCTGGAAGCAAGCCAGTTAAGGAGGAAATATCAGTAAGCTATAGCACATGTAAACAGCATGTTGCTATTATTTTTTGTTTGTTTTTATTTCAAAGTATTATGGGGGTACATATGTTTTTGGTTACATGGATCGCTTTTGTAATGCTCGAGTCAGGGTTAAAAGCATGCCCATCACCCAGATAGTGTTCATTGTACCCGTTAGGTAGGTGTTTGCCCATCCTCTCCTCCCCCCTCCTCTGTTTGATTTCTCTTGAGATTTACTTTCTTCTATGCATATGTGTACTCATCAGTTAGTTCCAATTTAATAGTGAGTACACATGGTGGGTTTTTTTCCCACTCTCTAGATACTTCACTTAGGATAATGGCCTCCAGTTCCATCCAAATTGTTGCAAAAGCATTAAGTCATCCTTCTTCATGGCTGAGTAGTATTTCATGGCATATTTATACCACATTTTGTTAATCCACTCATGAATTGATGGGCATTTGGGTTGATTCCACATCTTTGCAATTGTGAATTGTGCTGCAATAAAAATTCAAGTGCAGGTGTCTTTTGATAAAATGACTTCTTTTCCTTTGGGTAAAGACCCAATAGTGGGATTGTTGGATCAAATGGTAGGTCTACTTTTAGTTCTTTCAGGAATCTCCATACTGTTTTCCATAGAGGTTATACTAATTTTCAGTCCCACCAATAGTGTATAAGTGTTCCTTTCTCTCTGCATCCACTCCAGCATCTATTGTTTTTGGATTTTTTAATAAAAGCCATTCTGACTGGGGTAAGGAGATATCTCATTGTGGTTTTGATATGGATGTCCCTGATGTTGGTGACATTGAGCATTTTTTCATATATTTATTGGCCATTTTTCTATCTTCTTTTGAGAAGCTTCTGTTCATGTCTTTTGCCCACTTTTTAATGGGGTTTTCTTATTTTTTCTTGCTGATTTTCTTGAGTTCTTTGTAGATTCTTGTTATTAGTCCTTTATCGGATATATAGTCTGTGAATATTTTCTCTCATTGTGTTGGTTGTCTGTCTGCCCTGTTAATTATTTCCTTGGCTGTGCAGAAGCTTTTTAATTTAATCAAGTTCAATTTATTTATTTTTGTTGTTGCTGTGATTCCAGCCCTCGTGGATGACTTTGAAGGGTTCAAAACTTCAATGGAAGAAGTAACTGCAGATGTGGTAGACATATCAAGAGAACTAGAATTAGAAGTGGAGACTAAAGATGTGACTGAATTGCTGCAATCTCATAATGAAACTTTGACTATATGAAGATTTGCTTTTTATGGATGAGCAAAGAAAGTGGTTTCTGGAGATGGAATCTACTTCTGGTTAAGATGCTATGAATATTGTTGAAATAACAAAAGATTTCAAATGTGACATAAATTTAGTTGGCAAAACAGTAGCAGGATTTGAAAGGATTGACTCCAATTTTGAAAGAAGTTCTACTGTGGGTAAAATGCTATTAAATAATGCCACATGCTATAGAGAAATCAGAGTCAATGTGGCACACTTCATTGTTGTATTATTTTAAGAAGTTGCCACAGCTCCCCCAAACATTCAGCAACCACCACTCTGGTCAGCAGCCATCAACATTGAGGTAAGAACCTCCACCAGCAAAAATATTATGACTCACTAAAGGCTCAGGTGATTGTTAGCATTTTTTATCAATAAAGTATTTTAAAATGAAAGTACATACATAGCTTTTTTAGACATAATGCTATTGTTTACAGACTATAGTATAGCATAAATATAACTTTAATATGCACTGAAAAACAAAAAAATTTGTGACACTTGATTTTTTGCAATATTCACTTTATTGCAGTGGTCTAAAAGAAAACTCACAATATCTCCATGGATGCCTGTATAAATAAAGCCTAGCAGGATACCATGCAAGATGTTAACAGTGGTAGAAAACAAACTCAAATTTTTGCACTTGGTACACTATTTGAACCATTTAAATAAGCATATATTGCTTTCCTAATTAAACAAATGACAATTTTCATCAGGTAGATAGCTTTAATCTTTTGCCAACCACCTAATTAGTTAAGAAATGGTTTGTAATACTAGTAAACTGGAACTTAGAAAAACAGAAATTATAAAACAAAAAACCGAAAGGAAAGGAAATAAAAATATTTTCCTTGATACAAGCCTATATTCATAGACCCTATGCTTCACACACACACACACACACACACACACACACACACACACACCCCAAGTTGGCAAATTGCCAGTCTGAATGCACAGGTTGGCATATCATCCTAACACATAAGCCTTCATAAATAGGGAAACTGGTTCCCAACTTTAAAAACTAATTAGGAAGTAACTTTAGCAGAAGATAAAGAACTGAGACACGTAATCTAATGTCTATTCTCTTCCAAGTCTGTTTGTAGTGGTAGCACCAAACTCAGGCATTCACTGCTTCCTGATGTCTAGTCAAGAGCTTACCATGCTCTTGTAACTCTCTTGATAATGCTTGTGAGGGTCATTTTGAGTCTTTCAGTGCTTTGGAAATTATTAAAATGGCCCTCATTAAGAAACTAGTTGGAATCACCTGTTCCAAAACTCCAAATCTGTATGTGACCTTACCAACCAGGAACCAGTCCCTTATTTCTCTTTATGGGGTCAAATAGCTAACCCATAATGATAGAGTGCAGAGACATAAGAAAGAATGACCGAGTAGGACAGTTCACTAGGTTATAGCTGAGTTGTATCTTAGAGCAATCTGAAAAGTATATATATTAATATATGTCACTTTGTTTAGGTGGCAGATGGTTGAGAGTTTTATTTTTACTTTTAGCGTAACTATAAGGAAAAAAGTCAACCTACGTTTTCCTGATGAGGAGAGAATAGATCAAATACCAAGGCCAGAACTTCATCCCTAAGCAGCCAGTCTGAAATTAATAAGGAAGACCTGTGTTTCTCAAAATAAACCTCATATAGATACCCTGTGGACTCAGCTGTCAATTCAACATGAAAAACATTATCAGAACTGTTTTCATAAATCTATAACATTCTCATTTATTTGGCTCTTATTTATTTAACAAATATTTATTGAACAAGTACTCTTTGCCAAGAATATTCTGGACATTCTAGACAGACAAGGAGCCTTTCTCTCACTTCAGTGGAAGTGTTAGGCAACCACTATATATACAAACAGTTGTGACATGGATCCTATCACCTCCCTCCACACTCAAGTATATTTTTGTTCCTCTTGAGATTGAAGTACCCCAATATGCACTCCTCAGACATATTTTCTTCTCTGTTCATACTCACTTTCTTGGTGTACTCATCCATTTATATCTCAGTCCCACAGTACTTGCTATACTCCAGACTCATATATCCAACTACCTACTTAATATCTGCACTTGGATGCCTAGTAGAAGTCCTTGCACTTGACAAGCACAAAGCTGAGTGTCTGATCTCCCTCTCAAAGCTGAACCTCCATCCACTCATCCAAAACAACGTTGGCATCCTTGCCCTTTCTCTCTTTCTCTTCTCTCTCTCCCTCCCCACATTTAATTTATGAGGACATCCTGTTTTCTCTATCTTTAAGGGAAATCTAGAATTAAATGACTTCTCACCACCTCCACTGCTACCTCCGTATTTAGAGTTAAACTCTCTCTCTCTCTGGTCTCTTTGCTTCTACCATTCTTCCTCTCTATTCTTTGTCTCATAGCAGAAAGAAAGAGCAGTCAGATAATACACCTCTCTTTTGTTCTAACCCTTCAATACCTCCTCCCTCCATATTAGCCTCTTCAAATATGGCAGCTCTGCCTTCACCTTAGGTTGTTCGTACCTCTGCCTGAAATGTTCTTCCCCTACATAACAGCATGACTAGCTCCCTCGTCTCTTTCAAGTATTTACTCAAAAGGCACCTTCTTATTGAGGTCTATCTTGAGTAACCTTTTTAAAGTCACCAAGCAATTCCACCCTTTGCACTCTCAATCTCCCTTACCCTACCCATTTTTATCCTTTTTTCATAGCATTTATCACCTTTTAACTCACTATATATGATTATGTTGATTGTCTGCCTTGCATTACTGGAAAGTAAGCTCAATGCAGACAGATATTTTTGTGTCTTTTGTTCACCCAAGCACCAAGAACAGTGCCTGACACATAATGGGCACTTAATAACTGTGAATGCATTAATTAATAAATTATCCACTCACTCTCCTACAAGATAAGTTTTTTTATTGCATTATCCCCATCTATAAACTAAAATGACAAGGAGGTTTAATTGTTATTCTAAATATGATAGGAGATCACTGAAGCAGGTAAAGGCAAGACATGAGCTGAGCTAAGTTTTAAATAGATTACTCTCACTTCTTTACAGCACTGAAAATGAAAGAGCCTGAAATAGGAGCAGGAAGATGAAGCTCAGAAGCAATTCTTAAATAAGCAGCAGAATTATGTACATAGAACCAAAGAATTGTTTAAAGAATATATTGACAAAAGCTATAGCACAACAAATATAACTAGTTGTTTTTATTGGTATTTAATATTATGCCAATTGTTTAATCATCTTTAACAAAAATGATAATACTTGAACTTGGTCATTGTTCATTGCAAATGAACATGTGACCTCATATACATTCTTCTGTATATTTCTCCAGAAAGCAAATAAATTCCAGACAAATATAACTAAAAATGGAGCACATATTACCCTCTTAGTTACTGATGACAAAATGTTTTCTCATATTCATATTGGTGGCATATTGCATTCTCATATGTCATGCACTTTAGGGCTATTGTATAAGTCAGTACTAATACCAAAAAAAAATCTAACATGGAGAAGCTATTAGAAAATAATATTGTCCCACCTTTTCCAAAAGCTTACCTTAAAAAAATAGTCTTTAAATATAGAGATAAAAGAGTAAGAAAGGAATGAATTCATTTCTTATTTCCTTCTTTGTTTTAGCTTTTGCTCCTATTTCAGGCTTGAACAGGTATTTTAACATTTTTAATTACCCCAGCACAAAATGATCAATATCATTTTTCATAATTGCTAATTATAAAGTAGTGCTAATTATAAAGTATTACTAATTATAAAATGAATACTATGTACAGAAGGAATTTGAATTATTATTCTATGGTTTCAGTATCAAAAGATTTCCAGAGTGGAAGAGGGAGGGAAAGGGCTTCACATGCTATTGTGTATTTTTCTCATTCACTTACTTTATTGACCTATAGTCAAAACCACAGGCAAGAGGAAACAAAGGTGGAAACAGCCCTAGGGACACAGGCAGCCTGAAAATAAAATCCCTTCCTGATCTTTAGATACGCAAGTAACTTTCAAGCTGAAAACACAAGGAGAATAATAAAACATTCCCTGTGCAACTATATTATTCAGCTGTCAGATACACATATGCCTAATTTACCTGAGCAGAGCAGCCAAAGCACCTGAAAGGAATGGTTGATGGGAACCTGCTACAAAGAGGTTGAGAAGATTCAATGTGGATAAACAAAATTTAAGGTCAGATCAGAATATTGTTATGTGATTAAGATTAGCCTTTTATGAAAATAACAGTCATTATATAAATAATGCATACTAGAAAAATATTTTTGCCATGATTTACAGAAATGTGGGCGCTATGTTATTTTAAAAAATTAAGCTAGTTTTACAGTGAATAAAAAGCAACTAATCCATACTTTTGTATTTTTTTAATCCATGCATTTAGAGTTTCTTCATACAATAAACGGTTCCTATTTAAAACTTACAGAAGTTAAAAGGGAGTTAACCTGAAATCTTAGCTTTATGCTTATTTTTGTGGTTTTGTTTTTGCATGTTTGTTTTCAGATACATTATGCAACAATTTTTTCTGCCAAAGGTAAGATGCACTTTCAAAAGAGGAGCAACATTAGGAAGCACATTACCTCATCAAGTATTATACCTAAATATGGTCCACCATAGAGGCAAAATTAGGGCCTCAGTCTCTTGCCTGAACCTTATAAAACCATCCATTAGTCCCTCTAACTTTAGTCTCTTTAGTCTCCTTCCAAATTTATATTTCACATTATCTTTCTAAACCAGTCCACTCATACTAATCAAGAATTTATTAAGATTTTGTCCACATTAATGCTAAATTCACTGAGCTTCATTCTGAATGACTTTCAAATTTGATTGCCCTGAAAAACAGGGAAAAATGAGAATCATGTCATCATGGCCATGAGAACAGCAGAAGATGAACTCATATAAACCAAACAGAAGGCTTACATGATCTTGATAAGTGTATATTTGGAAAACATACAAATTGAAATCAGTCTTCTTTCTAGGTCAATAATTACTATTACTATTAATCAATTACTATTAATATATATCCTACAAAATATATGATGTCTACCCCAGAAGCAAAGCATCAACACCAAGCATTCCCAGAGCTAATCAATCCTTACTAGGTTTGCCTCCAATTAAAAGGAAACCGCTAAAGAAAGGTTGAGTTAGCCAAAATCTATGTGTTAATGTGAGGTTTTTCTAAAAGCATAAGTTTTATTTTAAAATACCTTAATGTTAATAATCTCTATTAATATCATCAAGATAGCTTAATAGAATTGCTACTGCACAAATTATAATTCTACCCATTGTTATAATTTATTCCTAAGTATTATGTTTTCTATTTGATTATTTGCTCTCCAAATGTATCACGATGTGTATCTACCAATATATACCCAAACTTCACCCGGCAATTACCTCTAACATTAATTTTCATTCAAGAAAGATGACTAAATCACAAATGCCATCATATCTATGCTTCTAAGTGAAATTAAATAATTCAACACATATCATTTCTTCTTTCTATATCACAAAGTTGTTTCAGAGAGAATATGAAAATGAAAAATAGTCAGTGTGGTACAACAGAAAATTTCAATTCAGTTATCTTAGAATTAATTTCTTTATAATGATATTGGAGTGGTATACATCTGTTAACCATCAAGCTAAGTAGAAATTACTTCATTCAAAGAGCAAAGCATTGTTTTAAAATGAGCTAGTTCTTACTAAATAATACGTGATTCCAATCATTACCCCCAGCCCCAAACTGCAGAGGTAGTGGGATTCATGTGTCTCCTCTACCTATCTTCCCCATTAACATTTAAAGCACTCACTTTCAGTATTTCTCAGCTGAGATATTGTAATAGCTCCTCAACTCCCTCTTTCCTGTCTAATATACACTTTACCACTAGGGTTTAATTAAAGTTCTAGAATGTCTCGTATTGAACATATCACTTCTATGTTCAAACCAACTTCTGTGTTCTTCAGTACCTTTAGAATAAGTCTACATTTCAGACCAACATGTGCAAATCTGTTGGAAACTCACTCACACTTGAATTTCAGCCATATTCTTACTAACTCTCTGAACTCCAATCAAGCCAGAAATCTCATTTCCCAAACACACCCTTGCCTATTTTTATCTCAGAATTTTTGTGCAAGTGGCTTCATTCATAAAATTTGCCTGTTCTTATCCGTAACGTCAAACTCAGCCCATTTAAGCCTCTGGAGAACTTTCATAGCCAAACTCAAACGTCCACCTTTCCTAAGAAGGATAACCCAATCTGGATTAGTCTTTCTTCTATGTTACGGAACCATTTTGTTTATTAGTATGTGTGTGTCTGTGTGTGTGTGTGTGTGTGTGTGTGTGTGTTCCTTATCCCATTCTGCTCAAAATCCATATTACATTCAAATTTTGGTTTGTAACAAAAGCAACTATGGTGTATTTCCTAAAATAGACTCTCAATAAATGTTTTGAATTAATTATGCAGACTGGCAATAGGTCATAGGCTCTAAAGAGAAATAGTGTTCCAACCAAAATTTTAGTACAAGAAAGCCTGGTGATTCTAATAAAAATGCAACCACCACTTCTCATTTTTAAAAATTTCATAGCCAAGAGCTAGAAAGTTATTTGAGTCTATTTCAAGTTCAATTTTAAAATGGGAACAAACACAAGTAACAATCAAAATGCAATCTATCTTTTTGTTTCCTACTAGTGCTTTACGTTTTAAAAATATTTTCTTAAAAGTTTCAAACACATGTAAAATGAGAAAAGAGAGAGAAATATAATGAACTCCTCATATAATCATTATCTACACAATAGTTTTTGAATTTCAAAATCAACAAATTTGAAATTCAAGATTTTGTTATGCTTGCTATTTCTTTTTTCTTCCCTTTTAAAATGTATTCATTGGGGGTAATATTGCCTGTCCCTGGATGACACTATAGCAGACCCCCTAAGTTTTCAGTTCCTTGTTAAGTAGCAGAAAGTTCTACAGTTACAATCAATCTCAATGAGTCTCAATTGAGAAAATAAAATGTCTACTCCAAGGTATTAATCAATGGTACCTAAAGTCTCCCCTTCCCTGGCTCTGTTCTGTTTCAGAGCCAGAAGTACAGAAGTGATGGGGTTCTTTTTCCTTTTTTCCCAGTCTGCTTTCTCTAGCCAGGCAACCACTTTTTTAGTCCTCCTCTGGCTGGCAAGTAGAAGAGCAAACCGACACCATGTTAGGCTGGCTTTGCAACCCCTGAAACTGGCAGACCTCTTTGTATCACGTGGTGCTTTCACTGGCTTATCTGAGGTGTCTTGCGGGACAGGACCCCTGTCTCCTAGGTAGCCTGCAACCAGACAGATGTACCTTTATTTTAGGGAGTCACTTGCCACACCTTCCTCAACCCCTAAGCAGTCACCCCCAGCTCCTCCCTGCTGAAGTGGTCCTTCTAGCACACCAGGGCCCTATTGGATAGGGCCCCGGATGGCTGCTTGCCTGCTCTGCCTGCAGTGTGACCCACATCATATCCACAGGAAGCATCCAGGCATACCTTGGCTGGGCAAACTCTCATAGTAGGTGCTGATCCCTATGTAGGAGCACTCTCCAGTCTTGACTCCAAAGCTGTTTGTCATCACAAATCTCATCGTCCAGTTTTCCAAACAGGAGTCCAACCCAGTACACCAAGTCACAGTTATAAAGATGACCAAGTGACAGCTTAAGCTCCCCATAGAGCCCTGTGGAAAGGCACTCTTTGTAGAAGTAAAGGAGTTAACACTCCTACCTTCCAGGGGCGGAGACTCAGAGCAAGAAACCAGCTATTTCTTTAAAAAATCTCTTTGCCAATTCTTTCTCCTCTGCACACTCACAGGTGATTTTGAATGTAGCAGTTCAAGAGTGATGAGACATTTTAATATTGCATATAGTTTCATCTCACTTTCTAATTTCACACCTATTGTATCTGGATATCTAATTGAAACTTTCATTTTAATTTCCTCCAGTTTAAATATCTTGTCTCAAAAACATAAGAATAACTGTGAATGGAGTCATCCTTTGTTTATATCATCCCTTGAAGACTTCAGTTCCTTTGGATCAAGGGAAAGTATTGGAGAATGTTGAATTTTTTTTACAACTTAAGTACTGATAGATTCTTGAACTAAAAATAAATAAATAAATAAATCAAAAAAAAAAGAAAGAAAGCCCTTAAAGGATAGAATTCCATGATAAACTGAAATGGATTTAAGTCATACTTAATAATTATTAATGTTCCTGGATAATCTGTCATGTCTATATAAGAACATTTAATGAATAACATTTACACTGGCTGAGCACCATCAGCATATTGGCTTTTATAGTGAACATACAGAAGACTAAGTCCCATTCTTGTGTCTATTTAATAAATATTGACTTCCTGTTTAGGCATCAGGCAAGATTTATTGACATGACAATTCCATATTTTCTGAGAACGATTTAAATATTTATTAGGCCCCAAAACTAGAAGGCAATATCAATACTGGTCTTGATCACATGCATTCATCATGAAATTCATTCAAATAGCAGATTGAGGTTTTCATAAAACTGTTAGCTCTGTTTCTCTTTTCATATAGACAGGACAGACAGAAGCCATTCAAACATTCTTTCTCAAACCAGGAGTGAACGATGGGCCCCTGAGTCTAGACACAGTTCTGAATTCAGTAACAGTGTCCCTGAAACTAGCCAGACCTCTTGAAAGGCAAGGTGAGAAGAGGGAGGCACAAAAGTGATGCAGTCACCGTGCCACCAAGGGACTACAGGGATCCTCGCTCTCTGGCCCACTGTCACACTGTCAAAGAAGAAAACATTAAATTAACTTGTACACATGAGGATCCTCTCTGAACTTGCATGCAATTGTGATCCAAGGGATAACAAAGGAAAATATTAAGATACTTTGTTTTTTAATCTCCCACTTACTATAGAGCAAAAGAAAAAAATCTAAAGAGGCCCTGAAATATGAACTCAAACAATAACCAATAACTGGATTGCCAAGAAAAGTATAAGGGTCCACTGAAAAGAACAGAGCCACTCTGGGCTTTTATTTGCTTATTTTATTGAAATGATAAATACAAAGTTTTTACATGGTGCCCAACAGATAATAATAAGTTTTAATAAGTGACTAACATTATTATCATTTGTATTATTATAAAAAATTTCTAGCAAAGGAATATTTGCAAAGCAAATACTCTTGATAAAGGTACTAAAAGCAATTACATTCGAAGAAGAAATGACTGTTCCTTATTGAAACATTATTTTTTTTGTTCTCTTGTAGAAAGAGAAGGGGAAGATTGGAACAAATAGGAATAATAGAATATAATATGTATATATTATCAGATAGGACTAAGCTAGAATAATCAGGCAGTTTTTACTATTTTAATAATTATTGGCTTTCCCTAAATCCAGATACCAGATATTAAATAGCACATATATTTGATTTTATATGCTTCAGATCTCTATATCATTCAACCCATAAAATAAAAATAAAAATTATTATGCATTCAGCAATTTTGTCATGGCCTTAACCTCAGAAATGTAAAGTCTTACCAATATCCTGAAAACAGTAGTTTGATACTCCTAAGTTACCCAAGTAACAGATACTTACCCTAACAAAACAATGATTCTCCTACAACACCACAGAGTGTTGTAGGAGAATTTATACATTTACAGAATAATGGCTCAGTAAATATTTGTTAAATTAATCAATGAGCCAGCTGAATAATGTAATTGCCATTTTGCCAATGATCAATAAATGCATTTTTAATGGAATAATCTGTTTAAACATAAAATCTGTAAAACCAGTCAAGAAAAGCATCCTAACATAGTCTTTAGAAGACACTGATTAACCTTGAAGAGTCAGATAGTGCTTAGATGTGATTCGTTTGGGATATAAGCAGAAGAATCAAAATTGCTTTACCAGACTCTATAAGAACACCCTGGCTCATTTCCCTCTCTCACCAAAGCAAGTCACTAAGATCACCTTTTTGTATTGTGGAAACTTTTACATAAATGCTTACAGGAAAAGTGACATGGTTTAATAATTAGTCTTGAAAACTGCTTTTCAAATAAGACACCACCCTACAAAAACATGACTAGGGAAAAAGATTATTTTCATTCAGTTCACTATCTGTGTGTTGCCCAAAGAAAACACAGACAGATTTTAGGTGTTTGGGGGGAAATGCCATTTTCTTACAAAGGTGTTTTTCAACAATAATGTAGATTTAAACTTCAAGGTTTTATTTCAAACTCTGTCATTTACCCACATGGAAAATTCACTTGATATATAGGTTGTCATTTTCTATAAATAAAATAAGGTTAGCATTTGCCTATATCAGTGTGACATATCAAAGTTTCACAATCCTCAGAATATGACAATGTAAGTATATATAATATAACTGCATGAATACATTGGTAAGTAATTAGGAGCAATCTAAAATCTTAATGGAGGTTTTAGGTTTTGATAAATCAAAAAAATGCAGTTTATTTTTGTCTTCAAAAGTATCTTTGATGGCTTTAGTCAGGCCAAATCCATTCCATATAAATAATCTAGTGTTCAAATCAAAGATGATAATTTTGGTCCGAAAAATAACAATTTTGAATTTGAAAAGCATATCCCTTATCCCGAACCACTGCTGCTATGTCTACATTCTACCTTTGCAAATATACAAAGATCATATAATAATCTGAAGGTCATTTAAAAATAACACATACAAAATTATTATCTGTTACCAAGAAGAGAGTTAAAAATTGAATCATAAGGATGAAATTCCTAATACTTGAATTTCACTTAGTAGAAAATTTATCAAAATATCCAGAAGAGGAAAGGGGGGGATATTTTGAAAGTAGTCTCCAGGTAATGCTGATAATCTACCCTGGCCAGAATAATCTCATAATACAGTATACTCACAATACAATATTGATAATAATCTTTTTATATTTCATTTGGGGACCAGGTAGTTTCATGTCAATGTCTTGCCATGATCTTCAAATCTTAATGTATCCATAGTTAAATTTATCTTTCTTTCCCATCTTTAATCTATTTCTCCTCATATAATCTCTACCAGAGTTAATGGCATGGCCACACAGTATTCTCCTGAACCATCGGTCCCCAACCTTTTGGTACCAGGAACGGGTTTCATGGAAGACAATTTTTCCATGGGGGGTTCGGGGGGGTAGCTCAGGCTGTTATGCCAGCACTGGGGAGCAGCTGTAAATACAGATGAAGCTTCACTCACTTGCCCATGTTCACCTCCTGCTGTGCTTCCCTCCGCTTCCTAAGTTTCATGGAAGGCAGTTTTTCCACGGAAGACAATTTTTCCACAAACGGGGTCAGGGAGGCAGCAGAGCCCTGTGACCTCGTCCCTAACAGGCCATGGACCACTACTTGCCCGCGGCCTTGGGGTTGGTGACTGTAGTCCTAAACTATAAACTTTATAGTCTTCCTCAAAAACACCTTTCCTCTCAACCCTGTCATGAATCAGCATGTCCTTTCAATTCTATCTCTAAAATTTCTCTCAAATCTGGCTAAGCTTCTTGTCTCCATATATACTAAAATTGCTTCATCTTTGAACTAAACTAATGCAACAGTCTCCTAACTGCTGCTTCTGGCCCCACCTGCTTCCAATTTGGTCCACTCTCTAAAGTGCTCCCAGAATTACCTTCATTAAAAAGTATTTATTATGTAATCATGTCTCTTCTCTTACTGAAAACAACTTTCAGATCACGATGATCTTTGAGAAATAGCTTGAAAATCTTTAACACATCATATATTACTCTTCAAAATTTGACCCCACTCTACAGCATCAGCTCCTACTTCCCCAAATCCCTGTACCTAATAAGCCTATTGAAATTCCTACCTATTCTGCAAACCCAACTGAATTTTAATTTCCTCTGTGAAATCTTCCCCAGTTCCTCCAGAATAGGACACTCTTTCCTTTACAGAATTTCTACCAAAACAAAGAAGTTCACCATGAAAAAGGAAGACGTGGGATTCTGAAAACACGAAATTTAAAATCCAAGAGCAGCAAAGGGAATTCCTAGAAAATGATGATGAAATAAATTTCCTGGAAGACAACTATTCAGTAAGCCAGGAGAACAAGTAACAACCTAGAAACCAGGAAGATGACGATTAGCAGGAAGCAAAGAAAAACCATGCTACCGATAAATTTCCAGGTGTTTCGATCTATTGAGAGGAAATTTTATAGTCTTTTCAGAGAATTTAGAAGAGAATTAGATAGACTTATAGAAAATTTCCTCCCAAAAAATAATGAAGTTACGGTTGCCTCCAAGATAAATTAAAACTTGGATAAGAAAGGAAATTTAATCAGCTTCTATGTGACCCAGCTCTGAACCATAGTTACTAAGGATAGTAATATCATCCCTGAATATGAAATAAACCATAATTTGTTAATAATAGCAATATAATCTGTAAATATTGGATAAACTAAAATTTGTGATATAATTAAATTGGGAGGAATTTTACATGCCAATTAAGGCCTCATTTTCCTTACAAGGATTGGATGATATCTAAGACTGAAAAATCAAAAAACAGACATACAAGTACATTCTTTAGATGTATGGAGGTGAAGACCAGAAGAAATCCTCCCTGAGGATTGAGGATTACCTCTGTTCCACAACTCCCAGGACATCATTCAGATTTTGTTCTCTATGAGTGGTGCCCCCAGAGTTGTGTAACAGGGGACTTAGGATCAGAAGACTAGAGTGGGGACAGTGAGGCAGGGGAGCTCTGTATTTCATTACAACCTTGTAGTATTATTTGATCTCTTAAACTACGTACAAAAGAAAAATCTCTCAATATAGGAGAGATTTTTAATGGTGGCGGCATCAGAATAATATATATTTGGGGTTTAGCTTAAATATCATTTTCTACTCCAATTAAGTAGGTAAATCCCCAGTATGCACTCTCATAACATCTTCAACTTATCCTTCATAAGAGACAATAATAATACAGTCTAATTATTATTATTTAAACTTAATCTTAAAATCATAGTCAAATAGGAGAACATCAAGTAACTTTCTCAAAAGCTAGGCAATAACATTTAGCATTCATTACTTTGAGAGGCAAGATCAACAAAAACAAATAGCTCAAGACTAATAATATAAACTTATTTTAAAATTCCAACAAATTGGATTTAAAAATTTTAGCAACATTTGCAATAAAAATCCTAATCTGTGATGTCATCAAGAACAGATATAGCTCTCATATCTGACATAATTAGGATACCAGTTGATTAATCAGAAAAGTTGATTAAAATAAGGCACAGGTATCATAAAAAAAAAAAAAGTTAAATCCTGTGGCAGATGATGTTGATCCTGACCTAATAGCCAGGTGTTACTTCTTGCTTAGCTTACCTACAGCAATTTTGTTTGGGTGTCAGTGTTTCCCCTGCAGGTAGGCTCCTCCCCCAGCCTCAGGAAATGAACCAGGATCACTCTACATCCGCTCAGTAAACTGTTGAATATTGCCATTACTTAGGGGTGGGCATGTGACCCATTACTGTACCCTGAGACAAAAGAGGGAAACTGCTGAGGGGTAGGGGTGTGAAAGGCCCTTTTCTTTGATGATTGGAGAGTAAGATGTAAAGAGAGGCTGTGCCCTCTTCCATCTGCCTAGAATAATGCCACATAAGAATATGTCTTGATAGCCACATTACTACCCAGAGAATCACAGAAAAGCCGACCAGGAGAACCAATCGTCCTTGACATGCTAATTAATCAAATCTGAAATGGTCTAACCATAAAATTCCTATATAAAATAATTAAATACCCTTACTGTTTAAGCAATTTTTATTTGGAAATTCTATTGCTTATATATGAAAGCATCCTAACTGATGCATACATGCCTTAAAGTTGATATTTCCTTTGAATATGTTACTTAAGTGATCATGAGATACAGGGCTTAGGCCTTTTCTGTGAGTACAAATCTTGAGATTGGAATTCTGCTTAGTCTTTCCTTAAAAGGGAGCCAGATAATAGGCTATACCATACA
>CM052439.1:115708626-115729491 GCA_028533085.1 Varecia variegata
TTTGGAAATTCTATTGCTTATATATGAAAGCATCCTAACTGATGCATACATGCCTTAAAGTTGATATTTCCTTTGAATATGTTACTTAAGTGATCATGAGATACAGGGCTTAGGCCTTTTCTGTGAGTACAAATCTTGAGATTGGAATTCTGCTTAGTCTTTCCTTAAAAGGGAGCCAGATAATAGGCTATACCATACATATAGCCTATGTATGTACTAGGCTATACCATCTAGGTTGTGTAAGTACACTCTATGATGTTCACACAATGATGAAATTGTCTAATGATGCAGTTCTCAAAACATATCCCGTTGTTAAGTGATGTATAACTGTATTAATTTACTTTTCAGAACTTTAAATGTTGTGATGTTTGTGGCATCTGATAGATTTTAGAATTTGTTATGATTTATTTTTCATTTAAAATAAATATTTGCTTTTGTAATTAAAAAATAAAAGGGAGCTATAGTGTAATGACTCTTACAAAGCAGTCTGAGGAATGACTTCTAGACATTTTCAATTTTCTTTCTAATGATTAATGACTTTCATACACACCTAACCCAATGACAATTTTTTTACTGACTTGCCTTACTCATCTTTCCAAAGCTTTAACATAACATTTTTCCTTTTTTAATCATGAAATATGTTTTACACACAAGATTATATGTGAGATATACTCAACTTGAAGATGAATAATAAAATCAATTCCTATATAGAAGCCATCAAGCCTAAAAAATAGAGCATTACTAGGAAGTTTGAAGCCTAGGACTAGAATTGCTGGCTATGAAGGTATGTATGTATATCATCAACTTTATTAGATACTGTCAAATTGTTTTCCAAAGTGCTTTCACCAGTTTATACCCCACCAGCAATGTAAACCTGGTTCTCTTGCTCCATGTTATCATCAGGATATCATGTTGTCAAACATTTTAGTTTGTGCCAATCTGACAGATATGAAATGGTATATTGTTAATGGTTTTCAACCTAATCTTTGCAGAAACACAGATTTTTACATTTATTTAGTTGTTTTACACAGGTTTAATTAAAATTATGTAATTATAATAGCAAGTACAACTGGCATTAAAGGGGTTTAGGAACAAACACTACAGACTCTCTTGGTAGACATACAACCCAACCATGGGAGGAGAGTTGAGCAGGCACACTAGAGAACAGCCTAATAGTTATGGACATTCATCATGACATGGAAATCAAATTCTCAGAAACAATGTAGAATCCTGGTCAATCAGATGAGACAATTCAATTGAGGTATGTGCAGAAAGCTTCTACTGTCATTTCCAAAAAGAATCCTGCTACAGTTGGGATCTAATTTCTAGGCTGGATAGAGCACTGCTCAGATGCAGCGTGCAATTCCTTCTACTCTGAGGATCATAATTGTCTTCTAATTCTCTGGAGAATTCTATTTTTTTTAATTTTTTAAAAATTATAAAATATTTCAAAAATAGACAAGAATAATCTTAATGTAAAGCCATGCTTGCCATAAATCTTTTTATAAGAACCACAACATTACTGATACACAACATTAAAACCCCTGGTGTATTCCTAACCAGTCACATATTTCACACTCACTCCCTGGTAAATACACCATGAATTTAGTGCTTACTGTTCTTTCATTAGTCAGGATCTTTAAAGAAACAGATGCCACAAAAAGAAGGGGTCATTGAGGAAAGTTTATTAAAGGAGCAATTTAAAATGGGGTAGACAGGGTTAAGGGAAATCGGTAAAAGACAGCAAATCACCCTGAGAATAACAAGGGTGTGTAGCCTTTACTACCCCTAAGCCTGAAAGACAAAGATACAGAGTTAGTTCCTGGGACCCTAAGAAATTGTAGCTGTCAGAGAAGACTGGCTGACCTAGAGCAATATGCCACACTCAACCCAAGGCTTGGCAGCAGAAAAAGCAGGGAATGGACTCCCAAGTCCATCTGCAGGCAGTATGCCCAGAGATCCAGATATTAGAGGATCCATAAAACATAAAACAAAACCATAAAACAAAAGATAAAATAAGATAAAAAAAAAAGGTGGAAACAGCTACTTTTTAAATGTTATGCATATGAGTAGCCAGAAACTAAGGTGAAAATAATCTGATGGAAAATTTTCAAAGAATTAAATTTGAGGGATTTTTGTTTTGTTTCGTGTGGGTGGTTTGTTTTTTTTGTTTGTTTGTTTGTTTGTTTTTTGACACTAGGTTACCCAGGCTGGAGTATATGGCCTGATCATAGCTCACTGTCACCTCAAACTCCTGGGCTCAAGCAATCTTACCATCTCAGCCTCCCGAGCAGCTAGGCCTACAGACATGCAACACCACACCTGGCTTATTTTTTTTATTTTCTGTAGAGATGAAGTCTCGCTGTGTTGCCCAGGCTGGTCTCGAATTCCTCACCTCAAGTGATCCTCCCGCCTCAGCCTCCCAAAATACTGCAATTACAGATGTGAGCCACTACACCTGGCCAAGAACTGGAATTTTATACTAGATTTACTATACAATCAGTCAAACTGTTTATGATACACAGAGAACAGAGTTAATGTACCAAAATAAGTCATCCCTCTTTATGCTTATTTTATTTAGTCATTTTAATATAATAAAATTAGAATTTTAAAGTCAAAAATTCAATTTTTGTTTTAACAAAATACAGTACACTTTAAGGGAATCTTCATAACATTAAACAAGAATTTTCCAAAATCTATTACAGTATTTTCTCATTCTGAAAGTGAATTTATAATGTTATATGTGAATATTTTTAAATTATATTATAGTTTATGTATAAATATATAGCTATGTATTCTAGCTATGAGTAACTTTTAAATAAGTAAATTTTAATTAAAAATAGTAAATTAATCATAAAATAAATAACTTCTAAAACAAAACCACACACAAACCTACAGCATTTCTTAGTATGTGTTACTCCCAAAGCAAAGTCTGAGTCAAAGACTTGGATGCAGCTCATTTATTTGAAGAACTAATCCCAAGCAGAAGAAGGGAGCAGAAAATGTGAGACAAGGAAAACAAAGGAAATAACCAAAAAAAGGAAAATAACTTTAGGAGTTCACATTCAACTACCCTATGTATATAAGACAATATACTACAGGTCATTTAATTTCACATTTACATCATTGGTAAATTGTCTACCAAGTTACCCAAAATACAGTGTTCAAAGTCAGAAATTCAATTATCTAATTTAACATATTAACTGAAATTTAAAAATATATCATTTTAATTAAGAAAAATAATTTTATGTAACTAAATATTTGTTTTATGGAAATTTTAATAAGATGATAGAAAGCTACTTGTTCAACATGAAAGACAGTATTAGTCAAAACTTAGTTATTAGCATACCTAATGGTGAGACTTTCAGAAGCATTCCTTTTAGAATGAGAATACATGTTAACACCTATGCATGGAGTTCCTAGCCAATGCAATAATATAAAAAAAAAAAAGAAATAGATTATAGGATTTAGAAAAACAGAGTTAAGCGTGTTTTTCTTCAGATGTTTTCATTTTCTACATATAAAATTCCAGAGGATTAGTGAATAAAGTATTACAGCTATGATGCAAGTTCATCCAGTTTAGTACAACAATCATTAGAATTATTATAATATAAAGCAGAAACAGTGCATTCAAAAATGTAATATTAGTTGACTCAACACATTTTGAGAGCCCACTGTGTATCAGGTCTTAAATCTAGGTATTACAGATACAGTGGTGAGCAAAAGAGACAAAAATGCCTGCCTTCTTGAAGCTTGCATTCTAGTTAAAAAAAAAAAACAGAAATGATAGTAATAATAGAAAAAAGAAAAGATCTAATTCACCATAGCAACCAAAACTATTAGGTACCTAGAATAGGCCAAACAAATGTAACACCTAAATAATGGAGACATAGGCAGTGTATGGGGATTGTAACAGTATCATAAATATGTTAATTGATCTATAAATTAAATACAATTTCAATCAAAATACAACAATTTGGAGGTGAGGGAGATTTTAAAATTCATATGGAAGGTTTGAAAGCGTCAAGAATAAACAAAACAATTTTTGAAGAACAAGGAAGGGATCCAGGCTCAAGAAATGAAGACTTATTTATAAAGTTATAGTCACAAAGACAATATTGCTTTGGTCAGGGATAGAAAAATAAACCAATGGTTAGAATAGAAAACATAGAAATAGACTCATGCATACTTACTATATGACTGAGGTTATATATATTAATAAAAATTAATGACAGAAAGATTCACTATTCAATAAGTGGATCTGGGTAAAATAGATTTACTATATGGAAAAAAGGCCGATAAGGGTCAAAGTTTTATGATCTTGGGATAGGAAAGGATTTCTTACACAAAATGCTAAATAAGCACAGACAACAAAGAAAAATGATTGATACATTTGACTTCGTTCAAATTACTAACTTGTGCACAACAGACATTATACAGAGGGAAAAAGACAAGTCCACCTGCAAGAGAAAACATTTACCATGCACAAAACATTCAAATCATTGGCATGTAGCATATTTAAAGTACTCCCACAAATCAACATAATAAACAATCCTATGGGAACATGAGCAAATAAGGCAATTCTCAGAAGAAGAAACATGAATGGCCAATAAACAAAAGAAAAGATATTCATATTCACTAGTAGTCAGAAGAATACAAAATAAAACGGCCCATCAAATTGGCAACAACAACAACAAAAATTTTAAGTATCTCTCAATCTCAAGTGCTGGTAAGGATGTGAAGTGACAGGAACTTCCATAATCCACTGGTAGAAGTGTAAACTGTTAAAACCACTTTGGAGAGAAAGTTGGTATTATTTAGTAAAGTTAAAAATACTCATCACCCACAACCCATGAATTCTAATTCTAGGTATATAAAGTAGGAGAACTGTTAGATAGCTTCACGAGGAATCATGTAGAAGAATAACCAGTTTAGCATTGTTCATTCAAATTCTTTATAGAAACTTAGTTTACTTGAGAAGCACTTGAAAAGTTTAAGCCTAAATATCCCAATTCAATAACTGGAAGAAACTCATTAGGGTAAAATTTTCAAATTTCTGAAATATGTATACCATCCCCTTTTTTATAAAACTTATAAAGTAAAATGTAAATTCTTCATACCACAAGTGTGGATTAGTGAAATTTTAAATTGCAGCTGCTACTTCTGTTTCAGGCAGTGCTTGAGTCCTCCAAGATTAATAAATTCTTACAAACGTTGTAAAGTTATTAAATTGTTAATGGAAAAAATTGAGTGAATTTTTCTAGCTCACTTTTTAGAAATAAATCTTAACTGCATAAAACTGCATTTATCTCTTTTATTTTGAGTTCACTGGAGATAAGGCCTATGTTTTTATTGTTTTAATTACTTTTAATAACATATGTATTTCAGATAAAAAATAAATATTATTGGGAACAATAAATCCTATGTCTTTATAATATTCACAGTTTGTATTCCCAGAAAGTGTTTTAAGCTTAGCAATAAAAAAATTAAACTTGATGCTCAGACTCGGGGGAATGGGAGGGACATGGGCAATATATCTAAACAGAACTTTTGTACCCCCATAGTAAGCTGAAATAAAAAATAATAATAATAAAATAAAAAAATAAAAAGAAAAAAAATTAAACTTTTTTTAAAATTTAGCATAACATGTGACTACAGAAACATATGCCACAAAAGCAGAAAAATAGGTCACATACTGATAAGGATTTACATGATGATAATGTATGGAAAAAGGTTAAGTCTTTAATATCCTTTTTCAGAGTGTTAAAAGATAAACATAGGCACAGTAAAATTTTAAAGAGTTTATTTGAGCAGTGAATCAGACAGTGCCAAAATGCAAGCAATTTGGGGCTCCACCGAAGAGGTGGGAGGTGGGGTGTCTTTTATAAGGTGTTTGTGGAAGCAAGACAAAGAAAATATTTAGTTGCTTAAAGTGGAACAGTAGCCTTAAAGTCCCTAGTTAGAGGTTAGTTGGTGGTTTATGACTAGTTAAGCTTAAATTCCATTTTCCTAATATATGAGTTGGGTTTCTACTCTGAGTTTCATTTCCATTTCATTGTGCAGAAACTCAGGGTGATAGGGCCGCCTCAGTCTAATAGCCCCCAATTAATTATTTTAATAAAAGCTAGATTGAGAAAAAAGTTGACTTCACATCAGATTAATGATGCTTTTCCTTCAAAGTTTATTTCTATAAAAATTATTTTTATCTCCCATGTAAATATGTACTTATTAAAAGTAAACAAGCAAAAGAGAATATTACAAATTCTAGGGCTCTCAGATGTTTTCATACATTTCCCAAGTTAAAACATTAAGTAGAGTATTTTTCTGCTCACAAAATTAAATTTAAATTTTTTAAATTTTAAATTAAAACTATAATTTAGCACTTTCAGCAACTTAATTCAACTGTCTAACTGTATGTGAAGAAACTATTCTAATATTTAAAAGCCAAAATTCAGAAAAGTTCTCTAAAATGTGTTTCCAAAAATGTAATATAAGCTGGCTACTTAATGCCAATATTCATAATATTCTCAGAATAAATATTATAGCAGGAACAAATAATAAAGAATTTTAACATAGTTGTGATAATTAAATCTTACTTTAAATACATTAAAAGATTTTCAAAGTAAAATTGCTCAGTTTAATCATAGCAGCCACCAAGTGGACAAAGCTTAGTATTACATCATAAACTCTGATTTACTCCAGCGCGTGATTACAGACAAGTCTAAAAGATGTACCACTGGTAAAAACTAAATAATTAAGTAGCATATCCCATGTAATCAACTACTCTTCCTTCATTGCCAAAATGTTCTGCAAAATAGTATAAAATAGTTAGCAATTTGTTTTCCATTAAAGTTTAGAGCCTACACAAATGAATAATACAGCATTATAAATAAATATACCTTAAATCAATTGAATGAATACAAAGTCAATTTAGAGATAAGCACAGGTAAATGCCAGGCCTCATCCCTATAATAGTTAGTAACCAATATTCATAAGCATTGAATTGTTATAAATAGAACGATAAAGTACAAGGTCACAAGTTTTGTGGAGACTTATCTCTAAATTCAAGAGAATGCATATATAATGTGAAAATGCTTGTGCAGCACTTACACATACAGTATGAAATAGAGTGAATGTTTGCACATCCCTATTGTATTTATGCAGCTGGGACTATTAAGGGTCTCGTTGCCCAGGGGAGCAAGGATCCGTCTGTACCATGGATAGAAGGCCAGAGAGTGACTCCCTATAGCCAAAAATGAATAACAATAATAACAATAGCCAATAACTAACAGAATGTTTCTAAACACTTTACATGTATTAATTTATTAAAAAGTAATTGCAGCAGGCTGGATAGTGGCCACCCAAAGATACCAGATCCTAATCCCTGGAACCTGTAAATGTTACCTTATGAGGAAAAAAGAGTCTTTGCAGATGTGATTAAGTTAAGCCTCCCGAGATGGTGAGATTATCCAGATGGCCTCTACATGTAATCACAAGTGCCTTTGCAAGAGAGGCCGAGGGAGATTTGACATACAGAGAAGAGAAGATACAGAAAAGAAGGCTGTGTGACGCCAGAGGCAGAGGTTGGCCACAAGCCAAGGAATGCCAGCAGCCACCAGCAGCTGGAAGCGGCAAGGAGCAGATTTGCTCCCAGAGCCTGTGGAGCTTTGGTTTCAGCCCAGTGAGACTGATTTCAGACTTCTGGCCTCCAGAACTGTGCGTGAAATAAAATAAATTTCTGTTTACCAAGTGTGTGGTAATTTGTTACAGCATTCACAGGAAACTAATATGGTTACTGGCTTTTTTCTTTTTACAGATGAGGAACCTAGAATGCACCTCATGGGAAATCTGTCCTACCTCTGGACCTTTTGATGACATGAGCCATTAAATTTTCTTCATTGTTTGCGTTTTCTGTTACTTGCAATACTATTGATCTGCCTGATTAAAAAAACACTATTTTACAGACTTCTCTGATTATTTTATATGTGTGTGTTGGTTGCCAAAGTAAAATACAGATTGGGTTACAAGTAATTTTTATCTTTCTTTTATTTTTCATGAAGAAAAATATGTATATACATGCCTACACACACTGAAATGAGGGGGGAAGAATTTTAATTTAAAAAGCCAATTTCTAATTGTTACAGATACTAGCTACATCTGGAATCACAAACTCAGCTGCTAATAGGCTAGGATTGCTTCACAAATAAGTTTAAGCAAGCAAAATATTTTTTAAAAAAAACAGAATAGTTTCACTGTCAGTGAGCACGGGAGAATGGTGATGGTGGAAACAGTGAGAAAAAGAAGGATATACATTCTATCTCAAGAGAGCCATAGCTACGGCCCATATAATTGTGGCCACACAACTAATCTCAAAATTTTAAGATACTGCATAGGCCAAATAAAACATGTCTATGGGTAGAATCTGGCTATTAGGCCTTGAATTTGTGACCTTGCTTGAAAAATTCTCTTCAGGAATATAGCATGTATTTGTGGATCTACTGGAGGTAGTGAGTTATGTGAAAAATCCAATGAGGGCAGGAAATGTGAACATTGAAATCAGAAATCTTGGGTTCAAGTCCCAATTATGTTATTAGGCAATACTCAAAATATGCTAAGTCCTAGAGCTGGCTCCTAACTTTAATAAAAATGTGAATACAGTATTCTGATGAGGTTCAATGAGAGCAAGAGTAAAGTGAACAAGTGTTTTTAAAGGACACTAACAAAATAGAGGTGAATGAAAGTCAGAGTCCTTGGAATAGAATATTGCAAACATCCTCATAGATGGTAAGTTCCTGAAAGTCAGAGCCGGGGACTTGTCACCTTTCACCAGCACACTTCCTTAAAATTACACACAGCTATGTGTCCAGTGGTTTTCTAAGATCAGTAAAAGAGATCAATTGTTCTTGATATGGCCATTTATGGATAGGCAATGAGAAATGGATTCAAAATAAAAGAAGTTTAGATTTCAAGTTTTCATGCATTTTGACAGATTTACCTAGAAAACGGAACAGACTGAAAAAGTCACTGTATTAGTGAAAGCATTTTGATAGCAGTTAGAAGGTAATTTAGAAACTCATTCATAAGCTGTTTTTCCAGCAGCCCCATGGTTCTAAAATAAGTATGCAAATTCTCAAACAATACGTGAAAAATATGCCTACCCATGGCCATTATGTGTGAGATAGATCAACTGCAGTTTGACCCTGGAACACACATACAGTTGACCCTTGAACAACACGGGGGTTAGGGGTATCAACCCCTGCACAGTCAAAATCTGCATATAACTTTTGATTCACCCAAAAACTACTAAAAACCTAATGTTGAACAGAAGCAGTCAATTAACACATTTTATGATGTCATATGTATGATAAACTGTACTATTACAATAAAGTAAGCTAGAGAAAAGAAAATGTTATTAAGAAATCATAAGAAAAAGAAACTATAGCTACTATTCGGTCTTCAACTTCATAGTCTTCATATTGAGTAGGTAATATTTATTGACATTTCAATAAGTATTAATAGATATGTACAATAGATATCAGTTGCTAGTGCATGCTATGGGTAGACACTCTGATAAATATCATACAAACATTTAATTTAATCCTCACAAGAATTTCATGAAGTAGATATTTTATCCATTTTGGAGACGAGAAAACTGAGTTCAAAGATTCTAAACGAATTGCCCAAAGTTGTCTCTCCACAGGCTTATTTTCAAGGATTTATCATGATGGTTCATGTGAAGATATTATAGAGATTCTATTAATAAAACTCTACAGAAAAGCAAATAAACACTATTTAAAAATTTTTATTCCATTTATTTTTGTCCATTATTTTTCTACAACTTATATAATACCTGTAATATACAAGTTTTATTAGTCCTGTAAGCAAAAATGTGGAGCCCCTGACAAGGGCGTATTCCCTTAGGATTTCTTTTTCTTACTGAAATCTCTACTTTAATTCTCAGTAGAAGAAAGATAAATAAATTATTAACATGATATTATTACATCAAATTAGATACCGAAACTTAGTGTGCTTTGGTCAGGTTTTAGTCTGAAAAAGTCAGTTCTTAGGGCACTCATGGCCAAAGAATGACCAGACACATCAAAGGAAGGCAAGCACGAAAATGAGGTTTATTGAGGAGAGAAAGATAGGATTATAGGGCAAGAGCAAGATATAGGTTTACAGAGCATAATACATATGCCACAGATGACAACTGGAACCCTTGCCACCACAGGAAAGAGAGTTTGGTTATGGTCTGTGACTTGTTTAAAGTACCAGATTGGGACCTCCCTAGAGGCTCAGATGTCACCGTGGAACCACTTTGATTGGACAGTTGGGAGTTGCATTACTACACATGCGGGTTGTTCTAGGTGAGTTTCCAGACTCTATGGTACCTATGCTGCTTGGCCCATGGGCAAGAGAGTCCTCTGCATTCTTTTGCAGCTGGCACCTGAGTTCTGATTGGCAGATTCATAGGGTGTTCCCTCCTAACCCAGGTATGGCAGTTGCTCCAGACAGGATTAGGGTGGAGCAGGGTCAAGAGTACCCGCTTTCATCCCTAGGAGACCCAGAATCCCTCACTATCTACCTAACACTTTGTTTTTCCAAATTATTTACTTTAAGGGATCTAGACATTTATTCTCTCTCTCACTTTAAAATCATCCAGCAAATCAAAATTTAGGTATGAAAAAATTAAATGCATTGCTTACTCCACCATTCTTTCACTTCTATTAAGTTAAGCCTTAGTCAAAAAGTTAAAATATTTTAATGAAACAAATTTCAACGTGTAGATTAGGAGATTGTATAAAAAATGTTATATTTCATTAATTTTACAAAGGTTTCCTATCACATTTTAACAACTTGAAATGTGGGGATGAGACTTTCAACTTATGATGTCTCATGGTTTATTGGCAATGCTTTTTATATATAAATCAATAGTGACACTTGGAATCAATAGCATCTTAAATTTGATCAAATATGGGAGCTTTAAGCAGCATTACATTTCCCTATTCTTTTTACGGTAAAAGCTTATTTCAGAAATAAAACCCTTCTATCATAATCTCAAGAGAATGGCTTAATAGAATTAAGCATCATTAGATAAGAGTTTATCATTTATCATTGTAATCAATTAATATTTATTTAGCTATCATTATGTTTATCAATTTCTGACATGTTATTTTTGATTCTTACATTCACAAAACTGTAATTCTAAGATTAACTTTTTTGATATCAGCCATTAGAAATTTATATTAAAATTCAAGCATGCAATTTAGAATGAAACATGAGTCTTAGATATATTTTAGAAAATCTCAAGCTTTAAAGCATGTTTAGGTTTTTTGAAAGATCAAAACTGGCTTTTGTTATCTAGTAGAAATTCTTGTGAAAAATAGAGCATGCCAAATCCTAATTGTGCAAAATAAATAAATACCTGATAATTTCTTCACAGTTCACTTTGTAGGCTCTGGTACATTTCAACACTTTTATTACTTCGGATTAGGCAACAGTAATTTCAGAAGTTGGAGTTTTCTAGCTGCTCTGGTCTGAATGCCCTCCAAAATTCATGTGTTAAAACTTAATCCCTATTGTGTTGGTACAAAGATTGGGGCCTTTCGGGAAGTGACTAAATCATGAGGGCTTCACTCTCATGAATGGATTAGTGTCCTATAAAAGAGCTGAAGGAAGCTACCTTAGGCCCCTCTTGCCCTTCCATCCCTTCCACTGTGTAAAGATGCAGCAAGAAGAGCCTCACCAGATACCAAATGCCAGTGCCTTGATAATTAGACTGTCCAGCCAACAGACTGTAAGAAATAAATTTCTGTTCTTTACAAATTACCTAGTCTGTGTTTTGTTGTTACAGCAGCACAAACAGGCTAAGACACTAGCCAAGTAAGAATTTTTTTGTAAAACAGAAAGATTCCATTAAGATCATAATATGTTATTCAGAGGTTAAGCTAGTAAGTACAAAACAATCTATTCTAAGCAATGCAATTAGAAAAAGAGTAAGTTTTAAGATTATCAAATAAGTCTTTGTTTTACTTTAGAGAAAACCAGGCTTTTAAGTTCCTCTCTGCATGTTTCCAAAAACAATAACAAAACATTGATAAACCTATGTTAAGTAAAAATTATATATTTGATACGACTTAAATTAAACAAAGTCACCTGAGTTAAAAAGTAAGTAACAGGAATCAAACATGTTTTAGAAAGAAAAGCTTAAGAGACCTTGCTAAACAATCTCTCCATTAACATTAGATATATACGATGTACATCTTTACAAGCATGTATACAAAACTCTGCTATAAAAGCCTCTTCATCTAAAAAAAAAAAATCTTTAGAAACCACTCATTCCTCAGAAAAGTGGAGTCCAGCTGGAGCTGGGCAAATTAGGTGGGATTTAACCCCACTTCAGGTACAATTATTATTACAATTCTGCACTGAAAAGTAGAATAGAAAGTTACTTTAAAAAACTAAGATATCATTGATGATAATGTGATACTATGGTTAGTAGAAAAAACTGCTCAGATTTTCACATCTCTTTTCTTCTCATCTATTGCTTAACATTCTTTCGTCAAGAAAGAGTCCTCATAAAGGGTCATGGGGCATATATACAGATGTCTCTTTAGAATATTAATAATAAACCATTTAATTTCATAGCTACACTCCTTTAAAGAGTTTCAGGGACATTGAAATAACTAGGCAGAGGCATTTTCTAACTTACAAAATGACACCACCTCTCTCAAAATTTCTACTTTTTTTTTTAATAAGGAAGTCTCAAGCAATTCATAAAATAGGAATCTACATTCCTAAGGATCTTTGTATATGATTTAGTTAGAAATTTAAGCTAATATTATAGTTAATCCATTCTGCACACATAGTTGATGCCAGATTCTCCACTGATTTGACATATATATTAATATTTCATTTCCATTAGAGTAGAAATAGTCAGCATCTTAAAGGTACAAAAATTGGAAGAAATTGAAACAATGTGAAGAATAAAAGGTCTCAACCCTCTCCTGAATTTACCATCTTAATGCAGTCCTAGTTAAAGTCAGAGATGATTTAAGGTGCAGAAACTGTAAATATTTTGGAACAAAGGATTTTCAAAAATGCAAGTACTCCTCTTAATGAAGAAAAATTATAATAACACTGTAAAATAAATGAGATTTCACCAGAAAAATTACTAATAACTGAAGTTGGGAGAAGATAAATGAAAAATCTTGGTCAGTATCAAGGCAAGAATTGGGCTAATTGTGGTAATAAATAAAACAAGCAAGAACAAAATGAAGCTATTAGCCTTAAAGAAAGGACACTGTGTAAAACAAGGTCATTATTCCAATCCGTCCAGTATTGATTAGAACTCCACTTCTAGAGGTTAGTTGGAGAATAATCTGACTCAAGGGATAAGGAAGATCAAATGGTTCCAGACCTAAGAAGATAAGATAAAAGAGTTATTTCTGTTTAGTGAGGAATGAATGTCAAAAGATTATATTCAATGAACACTTCAGATGAATGACCTGACCAGGACTCACATCACCCAGAAAATTCATCATGGATTCCATTTTCTTTTTCAATGAACACATTTACAAAAAATAGGTGGGAGGATGCAAAACTTTGATGATTAATTTGCATTTGTTGTAAAGGAAGAAGTAAAGGAATTTTCTATGTCATCAATTTGGAAGCTACAATCTATTTAGAAGCAAAAACATCTCAACATCTCACAAATTTGTATGACATAAATGGCATAGGTGATAATACTAAATTTTGAAAGATTTACTTATGAGACTGTTTCATTCAGGTACCAAATGATATCTTATCATTTATCTTACACTAAAACAGATTTATTTTTTTCTCCACATATTTCATAAATGGGATGCTTTGTCTAAAATAATTTTACTGAAAGAATTGCACCTGCTTAAGTCATAATTTACACTTCATTCATAGGCTGAATTTGGAAATAGAGAAGAGTTAGAAAGGGCTGCAAAACATATTAGATCAAGTCAAATAATTTTTATGCAGTTTTAAATTTTCTATGTTACTAGCCTATTGAATTATGAAATGTATATTTATATTTCTAAATTGCTTATTAAATGTATTAATAAATGTTGAAAAAGTTATGAAAGGTCAATTTTCGGAAATGCAGAGCTGCCTTATATCAACCTCAGAAAAGGTTAGAAGGGGATTTTAGCTGAGATAGGTATCATGACACATGTACAATATCTAAAGCAAAGCATCTCGGTTGTTATCTACATTATCAATGACATGAGAGTTCCAATAATCCTTATTTTCAGAAGGCTCTGTTGATCTCCTAGAGGCAATTTCCTTGGAAAAGGTACTGTTATGTGTGGTTAAAAGTAGGAGTCAAAGAGTTAAGTTGCAAATCCTGTCTTCACTTCTTTCTAGACAATTTAATCTTCTGTACCTCAAATGTACTGTCTATAAGGTAGGGTAATATAATAGAATCCTATCCATATTTTTTTGAGAATTAAAGGAGATAATGCACATAATTCACTCAGCAGAGTGTTCAGTATGTAGCACACAACAGTGTTAGCTAATAATAATTTAAAATATAATCATAAAGAGTATAATTAAGTCCATAATAAAGATAACTTTTTATGCTCTCCATTTTTTCTTCTTTTATTAAGAAAATACAGCAAACTACATTATTTATATAACTAATTACACAATTTCCTGATATGTTCACATCCTAACACCATCACTTTTCCCTCTGGTTGTACTACTCAGAAAAAGCTGCATAAGGAAAAAAGAATTTGATCTGGAAATTGAGAGGTAGGAAGAGAGGAAACCCACCAAGAAACAGGGACTCTGTGAGTTAAGGAATAAGGGTAGGAATGAGCAGACATGTTCATGGAACAGACATAAGAACCATATAACTAAAACAACTGGTATACTTTGGGATCTGGTGAAAAGAATGTTGAATAAGTATAAAATAATGTTAGGTAAGCTGAAAATAATGTTGGATCAGTACAGTAGTCTCACCTTATCTGCAGGGGATACATTCCAAGACCCTAGTGGATGCTGGAAACTGAGGATAACACTAAATGCTATATATACTATATTTTGTGCTATACATAAATACCTATGCTAAAGTTTAATTTAGAAATTAGGCACAGGAAGAGATTAACAACAACAATAATAAAATACAACAATCACAGCAATATACTATAATAAAAGTTATGTGAAGTTTCTTTCTCTCTCTCTCTCTCAAAATAACTTAATATTTCAGACCATGGTTGACTGCAGAAAGAAACCACGGATAAAGGGGGATTACTGAATGTGAGAGGAATTTATGGAGGTCTTAAATCAAGTCATAAAAAGTGATCAGTTCTTTCCATGGAACCCAAATGAAGTAACCATAAAGTCTTTTCTTCATCAGACATACTTGTGATGAAAATAGTGATGAAAGATTGGCCTAATGATGGCATACAAATTCCACTGGAAAAAGTAAAAAGTTGGAGTCAAAGAGGTCCTCTAGGCTCTGTGCTGTCCTATACAGTAGCCACTAGTTACATATAGCTATTAATACTAAGGACTAGAAATGTGGTTACTGTCACTTGGGATACGCTGTAAGTGCAAAATACAAACTAGATTTCAAACACTAGAACCAGAAAAAGGTAAAATGTCTCAATATTTTTATTCTAATTACATTTTGAAATGCTAATATTTTAGATAAATTGAGATGAATAAAATATATTAATAAAATTAATTTCAACTTTTTATTTTTTAAATGTCTACCAGAAAATTCAAAATTTTATACGTGGCTCATGTTATATTTCTATTAGACAGCTAGAAGTTTATTGTAAAGTTGCATCAATGAAATAATTGTAAATTAGTAACTGTACAAATGAAGTGAAATAGATGAGAATATTACAAAAGAAGAAATGTAATAGTTCTGTGCATAAGGAGAAGGAAAATAAACTGAAGGATTTATGATTCAGGTACTAGTTTTACACCTATGCAGCTCATACATGAGAAACTGATGTGAAGAGAATATTAGAATATTTAGTTTTAGAATGCTGAGTATGAGAGTGTGGTAGGATATGAAAAATGAGAGAAGTTAAGGTAAATACAAAATATAAAGTCATTGAATGTAGCAAGAAGGGTGTCATACGTACTGAGTATATAATTTGAGTAAAATAATGAGGACAAAAGCGATATTGTAAAGGATTAAGGAATAAATAGTAAAAACTCAAAGGCAATGGAGCATAGATTACTCTTTTGAGGGGCTGTCACTTAATGGAAAATGAGAAACACAAGGTAAGGGTAAAGGGTAAGCATTGTCAAGAAAAAGATTTGGGTTTGGGTTTTGGCTTCCAAGAGGGAATGGAATCCACATGCTTACCTTTTCATTCCCTCAGTCAGTCAGTCAGTCATACTTTCAAAAACACTATGATCAATAGTTCCCATGTGTCAGGCACCCAAGTCCTTCAAGCTCTGTGATGGAAGCAGGAACAAGCATAGAGAAAGAAATGGTCACTTTGGCATTGGTAATGGAAAAAGTGATTCAAACAAGTGGAATGAATAAAAATCCCCAAAACAGCCCAGCCTGTTAGGGGAAGTGCAAGCAGCTAGCGGGGCTGAAGTAAGGAATAAGAGAATAGTGAGAGCTCCAGATGGAGAAGCAGGCAGGGACCAGACCAGGGAGTGCCGCAGCCACAGTGGAAACTAGTTTAAACTTCATCCTCAGCATTAGGGTGAGCCATTAAAGTTTTAAACAAGGATTGACATGATCAGATCTGACCTTTTTAGATGGCTTTGCCAACAGATTGTAAGATAAGACTGGAGGAAATAGGAAGCAGAAATACCAGTCAGGAAACTCTTGCAATCATTCTCAAAAAAGATAATGAAAGTCTTAATTTTCCTTTGGAAGAGTTTCTTTCCCATTAGGGCTTCATCACCTTGCAGTGGCTGTAGCCAACTGTGGTCACGCCTTTATTGTCTATGAGTCAAAAGGATGCAAAAAAGGCTTAGAATGTATGAAGAAACTGGAGCATGGAGTGATCCCTAGCCATAACAAATCAGCCTTTATGGGCTAGATTCTTAAACTACTTTGGAGAATCTAATAAAGCAGAGGAATGCACAGACATAAGTCATTTTGAAAACAGTTTCAGGCATGCCTAGAAGCTTATCCATGCATTTCAATTCAATTTGATAACTATATATTAAGTTCTGTATGACTATATCTTAGAGCCTAGGGTGGGAAAGGGTTAATGAAAGATGAGTGGGAGCTTGGACAGATGCTTATAATGAATGCCAAGGAGTTTGCCTCCGTAAAGTAGGAGCCACTAACGTGTTTTAAGGAGAAGAATATCCTGATTTTCCTTTTACAAAGCAGCAAATTGACTGAAACTGGGAAACCTGGAGATAGAGAACAAATTAGAACATTTTTGCCATAAATCAGGAGAGCGATAACAGCTGCCTAACTTGTGTTGGTGGCAATAGAGATAAAGGAATATGTACGTTCTAGAAATATTTAAGAAGTAGAATTAGCAGGACTTTGTGACTGATGGAAAGTGATGTAAAAAGAAGTCCAAGAAATTACCAGATGTCTGGCTTGGAGAGACGAGTGGATGCATTCAGCAAAACAGGAAATGCAGGATTGGAGCAGGTTGGGAGTTAAGGAAAGAGGTTGAACTTAGATATGATTATGTTGGGTTCGTAATGCCTATGGAACACGAAAAAGGCAGACCAGTATTCGGGTCAAATGTGTAGGAGCATTCTGGATTGAAGGAAACTATTTTGAGTAGTTGGAAATGGTAACTGAGGCCACTGTAGTGACTAAGATCACCCAGAAGAGTGTGTAGACTTGCAAGAGAAAGGAGCATCTAAGGATGGGTAGAAGAGAGGGAAAAGGAGACAAAGAATAAGCAACCCAACAGGAGAAAAACCAACAGAATCTGGTACCAAGAAAATTAGGTATTTTGAAAAAGTAGAAGTAGTCAACAGTGTCAAATGCTGCTGAAAGGTGAAGTAAATAAAGATTGAAAAATGTCCATTGGACTGCAATTACAGATATATTAGACTGGTTCAGTTTGTCCCACAGTTCACTGATGTGCTGCTCATTTTTTTATTCTCTCTTTTCTTTGTTTGTTTATTTTTACAAAATTATCTATATCAATTTTTTAAATAACACCCCAAATCTAGAAAGCATTTAAACAGATGTCCATCAACCAGGAGAACAGATACATAGTAATATATTCATATAAGGGAATACCACATAGAAAAAGAAACCTTTTACTCCGCAGAACAAAATGTGTGAGTCTCCGCAGAGCAAAATGTGTGAGTCTCACAGATACAATAATATGTTCAAGAATCCAGTCATGAATCTGACCACACTGTATGATTCCATTTACATGAAGTTTAAGAACAGGTAAAATTAATCAACAGTAATTGAGGGAAAAGAGTGAGAATAGCTAGTAATTCTTGCAGTAGAAAACATTGCCTAGAAAGGGCACAAGGGAGCATTCCACATGCTGACAATTTACGTCTTGTATGTGTGGTTGCTACACTGTGTAAATGGCACTTAAGGTCAAGTCAAAACAACTGAGCAGCCTGGTTCCAAAGGCCCAGCCTTTGCCCAGCAACACCAACTTTATAAACAACATGTGTCTTAAGAACCTCAGTTTTCCAGTCAACATTCCTAGGAGCTCCCAATGATCCCCAAAGTAGAACTAGTGGATCATTTCCTCCCCTCCCCCAGTGCATTATTTCCAAGTCTGATGACGTAAATGTGTAATCCTTTGGATAGGAGCTTGCAAACAAGGAATCTTTGTACCAACTATATAAAGAAATGTTCTTGAGCAAAACACTGATTAACCAACCTTGCAATGAGACTTTTGAATGACTTAAAAATATAAGTTGGTTTGAACCCTTCACAAGCAATTACCACAAACCGGTATGTTAAATGTATATTATACCTAATTAATCTTTAAACTGTGGCTTTGATGGGCAAAACTTTTTTGACTAGTGGAAGTTATTGTGAACGTGTGAAAACAATGTTTTTATATGAAAGCATTTCCTAGTTTTCATACATTTCCTTCCATTATATGTCCCTTCCTGACTGCCCTACCTGGTATCCTTCCAGGTATGCTTAGTAGGAGGCATCTCTTCGCACTAGTCCAGACAAGCTTAGAAAGCCCTGGATAAAAACTTCTGATAGAAAAGGAATTATATGTTGTGATTTTCCCTAGTTGCCACAGCTGTAGGGACATCAAAGAAGACTCATACATAGACATGTGTTAGTGTAGCCAGTGGGAAGTACTAGAGTCATCCTGAGTTTAAGCCGTGGCTGTAGTATTCAGTCGGTTGCAATGTTGGGCAAGTTACTAAAACTCTCTGAGCCTCAGTTTCCTTATCTGTAAAATGAAATTGATAATCATAGGCTTATAGGGTCATTGTGATGGGGTATTGTGATAGGGTGATCTAGAATGGTGTCAGGCATATTGTAGGAGCTCAATAAATGATGGTATTATTATTTCATGATGATGGCAATGCTGCCACTGCTGACATTAAACTTAGTGGAATTCTGACCTCCCCCTTCATAAATATAGGCAAAAACATCAATATACAGTTATGTACAATTAAATGAATTATCTTGGTCCTTACTTTCTTGAATAATGAGGCTTATCAATTCCTCATAAAGCACTTTGGATTCTGGAGCTAAAGCTCTAAAGAAGTCTAATGACTAAATAAAATTTAAATGCCATTAGTACTTCACATAATTATCACAAAGTGCCAGAGAGAGATTTTGAATATCAATAAATTTTCAATTGTTATGTCTTCAAGTTCACTAATGTTTTCTTTGGAAATGTTAATCTGTTGTTAATCCCATGTGTGACGAATTATTTTATGTGTCAGCTTTGCTAGGCTATGATGCCCAGCTGCTCGGTGAGACAGCAGCTTGCATGTTTCTGTGAAGGTATTTTTCAGATGTGATTAACAATTAAATCAGTAGACATTTAATAAAGCAGTTTATACTCCATAATGTGGGTTAGCCTCATCCAATAAGCTGAAGGCATTAAGAGAAGACGTAGCTTCTACAAGGAAAAGGGAATTCTGTCTCCAGGCTGCCTTTGGACTCAGGACTACAACAATTCCAGCCTGCTGGCCCACCCTGCAAACTTCAGACTTGCCAGTCCCCATAATTGCATGAACTACTTTCTTAAAATAAATCTCTCTCTCTCTCTACATATATATATATATATATATACATACACACACATACACACACATACACACACCCGCACACACCCCACTCACACACATAAATGTACACACATATATACATAAATGTATATCATACCTATGTGTCCCATATAGACACACATATACTACATATAGGCATATATTATGTATACATATATACAGACACATGCACATATCCCATTGGTTCTGTTTTTCTGGAGAACCCAGAATAGTACACCATCCATCATATTTTTCATCTCAGATGTTTCTTTCATCCCTAGAAGTTACATTTGGGTCTTTTCTACACCTTCCATCTACTTAAATTTTTTAACATATGAAATACAGTTATAATGGTTTTAATGTCCTTATCTGCTATCTATATCAGTTCTGGTTTCAACTGATTAATTTTCCTTCTCATTATAGGTCTTCTTATCCTGCTTCTTTGCATGCCTTGTAATCTTTTTTAAAAAATTGATACATAATATTATATATTTATGGGATATATGTGATCTTTTGTTATATGCACAAAATGTGTAATGATCAAGTCGGGGCATTTAGGGTATCCATCACCTCAAATAGTTACCATTTCTATGTTTTGGGAACATTTCAAGTTCTCTCTTCTACCTATTTTGAAATATATACGACATTGCTGTTAACTATAGCTACCCT
>CM052439.1:115729991-115842387 GCA_028533085.1 Varecia variegata
AGAAGCTTTTCAAAAGAAGACAGACTAATGGCCAATAAATATAGTTAAAAGATATCCAATGTCACTAATCATCAGGGAAATGCATATCAAAACCACAATGAGATATCACCTAATCCCAGTGGAAATTACTTTTATTGAAAAATACAAAAATAATAGATTCTGGTGTGAATGCAGAGAGAGAGAGGAACACTTAAACACTGTTGGTGGGACTGTAAATTAGCACAACCGTTGTGGAAAACAGTATGGAGATTCCTCAAAGAACTAAGAGTAGACCTATCATTCTATCCAGCAATACCACTACTAGGCATTTACCCAAAGGAAAAAAAATTAATTTTATCAAAAGACACTTGCACTTGAATTTTTATCACAGCACAATTCACAATCGCAAAGATGTGGAATCAACCCAAGTGCCCATCAGTTCATGAGTGGATTAATAAAATGTGGTATATGTATACCATGGAGTACTACTCAGCCATAAAAAAATAAATTAATAACTTTTGCCACAATCTGGATGGAACTGGGACCATTCTCCTAAGTAAAGTATAGCAAGAATGGAAAAACAAACACCACATGTACTCACTATTAAATTGGAACTAACCAATCAGCACCTGTGTGCACAGATGGAAGTAAAACTCAGTGGAAATCACGCAGCTGGGACAGGGGAGGAGGGGATGGTTGAAATCAAACCTAATGGGTACAATGTACACTATCTAGGTGATGGGCACACTTATAACTTGGACTCAAGCAATGCAAAAGCAATCCATGTAACCAAAACATTTGTACTCCTGTAACATTCTGAAATAAACAAAAAAAAAGTATACACACACACACATATAGAGTTGTTAAATTATATAAAAACTTTAAAGCACTCTATGGCACACATTTTTGAGAATTATTCTTTTCCGTCACCTACTTCTTTTTAAATTTTATATTAGATCCTGTTTTCATTAAAAACTTACTGTGTTCCTTTTGCACTATGTGTATTTTTCTTAATCCTCTTCAGTTATTAATATTTGTCAATAAAGCCAGAATAAAATTGTAAAAAAAAAAAACTGTCTGAATCTTTTCCTGGATTACGTTCATGTATTACTTGTATAATTTAAAATAAATCAAAACAATTCAAAAGTAATGAAAAATTTAAAAAGTAATCACTAACAGTCTACTACTATACAATAGAGGTGAATATAAATCACACAGTGGGCTTTGTCATTATAAAACCAATGCATAATATTAAAAGATGGATAGGTTGGCCATGTAAGTAAATAAATATATATGTATATCTCATATAGATTTTTTAAACATTAAAACCTTAATGATTTAATGAGCTAGAAATATGAAACTATTCATAAAACTTCCTCAAAAACAAATTTGAAAATTAACCAATATCTATTGGTTGGTTGCCTTAGGGTGTTGGGTTCCTCGTGGCATTTTTTCCTTTTTTCTCATTTTATTTTATTTCAAAATATTAAGGGGGTACAAATGTTTTTGTTACATGGATATCTTAGTGTATTAATAATAAGTGTAATTAAAAATAAGTATATCACTTTTTTATAATTTTAGAGCTTTCTATAAACCATTTACTATAGCTCGCTAGCTTTTTTCTTTTTCTTCTCTTTCTTCATTTTTTTTTCAGAAAGAAGCATGCTAAAAATCTTTCTTGGTGAAGTACAATACTTAAGTCAGGGCTTTCGGTGTGCCCGTCACCAGAATAGTGTCCATTGTATCCAATAGATAAGTTTTATCTCATACTTATCCTAGTCTCCTCCCTTCTTGGTTTCCAATGACCTTTACATCTCTCTGTGCCCATGTGTACCCATCCTTTGGCTCCCATTTATTAGTGAGAACATATGGTGTTTGGTTTTCCATTCCTGAGATACTGCACTTAGAATAATGGTCTCCAGTTCTACCCAAGTTGCTGCAAACAACATTATTTCATTCCCCTTTATTGCTGAGTAATACTTCATGGTGTGGGGGTGTGTGTGTGTGTACTACATTTTCTTTATCCACTCATGAATTGATGGGCATTTAGGTTGGTTCCACATCTTGGCAATTGTGAACTGTGCTGTGGTAAATATTGGAAAACAGGTGTTGTTTTTATAAAATTATTGCTTTTTGTTTGGGTAAATACTCAGCAGTGGGATTGCTGGATCAAATGGTAGGTCTACATTTATTTCTTTGAGGAATCTCCATACTGTTTTCCATAGAGGTTGTACCAATTTGCAGTCCCACCAACAGTGTATGACCATTCCTTTTTTTCCTAAAATTTCTATAATGAACATTTACCTCTTTAAAGTTGGGGGTGGGCGGTGGACTCAAAAGAAATCTCTCTTATCCCTAACCTCCTTCCTCCCAAAAAAGTATATGTGTATATAGGCCAAATATACATATTTGGTAAAACTGAGTCTTAGTAAATAAATATGTAAAGAGAAGTGTAGAAACTCAGAGCCCAGTAAGGAAATCTAATGATTTATTCTTTTCCCAAAGGGACAAATATATACAAAAATCTTTAATAATCTGTTGGTTTGTAGTTTATTTTATACTTTAAAAAAGGGAGTAACCTGAATCTTTAATACAGCAGTCTTTCAAGAAGTACCAGCACAAAGAAATTTAAAAGTTCTTTAGTTAACCAATAAGTATATTACTTTTTTATGATTTTAGAAATTTCAATAAACCATTTACTACAGCTTACTGGCTTTTTTCTCTTTTTTCTTTTTCTTCTCTTTCTATTTTTTTTTTCAAAAGGAAGCATGCTAAAAATCTTTCTTGGTGAAAAGAAAATTTTTTTCCTCTGGCCTTCAATAATTCTGACATGTAATATAATTGTTTTTTAAACTTTATAATGTATTTTGTTTCAAAAAGAAAAGTACACTAAGTTTGTGAAGCTACCCTTGTGTCTAAAATTAACATGTGAATTAAACTAGCTGAATATATAATTATGGTCCATATCCATGATAGAAAATCTTCTCCAAGAAGCAAATTAACCTATAATGAAATCAAACTCCAAGAAACTTGCATCATTTGGGCCAGCTCTCTGCTCTAGCCAAGGAAAGCTGGACAGAAGACACAGGACCACTCCTTTGAATAGGAAGGGTGAAGCTTACTTTCAAAAGCAGCCTTCGACAATTCAAGGACAGGAAACCTTCTAGTCCATTCAATCTTTCTATTCTTGCAACTGGTAAAACCCTATCAACTGAAAAAGGAAGTGTAAATTATAGATTTCCTGAAACAAAGAAGAAAATCAATGGAAGTAATGTAATAATATGATACAGTTTTAATGGTTTAAACCAATCTTGAGTTATCCTTATAAATTACATGAAAAAGAACACCCTTTTTTTACCTAATCAAAAAGTAGCAAGTTTTTTTAACCAAAAATGAAATTAAATACTATGTAACAGATAAACTGACACATTCATTTTTTTAAACGGTGGGAAAATTTACTATTTTTTCCATATTTGAAAGATTGCTTTTATCGTTCTGGCGTGGACTCAACTTCACTAAAACTGAAGAGTATAAACAGGGCAGTATTAAGCAAAATCTTGGTGAACTGGTGAATATCTCATCCAATCCTACTCAAAGCCTGTTAAAGGGGAGTTGGGATTTTAGTCAGCTAAAAATTTGTCACACAGAAAATAGTAGGCAGCGTCCCCTGGGATCTGCGGTCCCTGGACACTTATGCGAGTGAGCAACATGCCCCCAATCACAGCGGGAAGGCTCGCAGACCTGACACGTTCAGTGACAAAGCAAGGGCTCTAATTAGCGAAGGGTTCCGGTCTGACAGTAAAGGGCTTAACCTTTCCTGGGAAATAATGAGCCAGACAATGTTTGAAGCCTCCGTGTAAGTTTTAGGGAAGAATGGGGGATGCTGAGATTTGCCTTGCATGTGCTAAACTGACAGACACAGGTGACCGGACAATGAACTGTACACTTGGCAAAGAACGAGAAAATACTTGGTATATGCTAGCATCCTCCAGAGCAGCATTCCTCCTGTGTCCCTGAATTAAGATGAAACAGTTTGATAGGTCACATTATTTGGTTGAGTTGTTTTAAGGAAAATAGAAGACTTTGTAGACGAGATATATTTTCTGAAAACTTTTCATAGATACCAACCTTTATGATAAGGCAACATCTGGGAACTTCACTGAGGATCAGAGACAAACCTCACTTTAAAGGCTAAATGTTTATTAGCAAACACAAACATTCAGTGATTAGAATTACCTAGTATGACATCCAAGACAAGGGCCCCAAAAACTAAGTAAATAAGAACATATCCTTCTTGTCTTCCAATGTAAAAATTTACTAGTGCTCCCAAAAGTTGTTTGCACACATGATTTTTTATTTTTAACTGCACAAACTCTAAAGAGTAAGAAAAGAAATGTACCCTGACTTTTTATTAAACACAATTGAATCTTGGACAAAATAATCATTTTTGATCATTCCCCAAAACAATATGCATTCTTCAATAAATAAAGTAGGTAACTATTAAATTAATCACTCATTTTTTTCTACTTCACCCACTCAACTTATTTGTTATACTTAAAATAGCTAAGTCTTCTAGGATATTTATAGATAAACTGATATATTTATAAAAATATAATATGTACTACATTAAAAAAATTAATGTTTTACACTTTCTAGAAATGCTGAGTTGTCTTCCAATATTTTTTAGAAGGTATAAAAACTCTTGGCTCAGTAATAAAATTTGCTAAAATATGCATTTTAAAATTATAAACCCCAAGTAAATAAAGTAAATAAACCACCAATAATAGTCTTTAAGCATAAGAATTGGAGTTAGAAATTTTAAATGAAGAGCAGTGCAAAACAAATATCTAGTATAGGTAATTACTGTATTACCTTTATAAAAGCTGAAAAACACTGAATTCTGAGATACGTCTGTCCCCAAAGGTTTCAGCTTTAAGGAAGTGAGGGATTGAGAATGTGTACATTTGTTTTCCCAATCAGGACACTGAGAATCAGATTTTTTATTTTCTCTAATAGAAATATTTCAAAACAGCAAACATACATAAACTCTGGAGAAAGAGAAAGAAATATGAGATTTGCAACTGAAACTGTATCTGTTTCATTTTCCTTCCCCTGTTGCAACGGGCACCAATTTTCTCTTGGGGCAGAATAGTAAAGGCTCTGCTGCACCCTGACTCCAGGAAAAAACAAAGGCACTTTACCCACCCCATCTCTTGTCAGGTGAAGGGTGAGTTGTGCCCTGGTGAATGTTCAAAAGTGCCCTGAGCCTTCCAGCAGAAATGAATGTTCAAAGATCATGTGGAACACAGGTTCAAGTTAACCAGTACGTTGGGCAAAAACTTGGTGATTTAAAAAGACAAGATAATGGATGCAAGCTACATTATTTGGAGGAAAGTCACTAAATTTGAAAATCAATTGCTTATCCGGAATAAATATAAACATTGAAGAGCATTACAAAGTTTTAATTTCTTATGATTATAAAACTGGTTGTTACAATTTTATATTTTGTTTGCCGACATAGTCATCCAAAGTAAATTTTATACCAGGAAAATATAAAGTGCACCTGTTTGTGACCGAAGGAGGCAATAGTACTTATTGCCTTCCAACAGATTATATTATTTTCTTATGTATTATACCATATGTTATATTAAAGTCATTAATTATATATTAAAATAACCATGTTATATTAATATAATGTTATTATATTGTTATTTATCTTCCCTGTTAGACTGTAAGCTCCATTCTGGCAGAGATTTCATTTGTTGTTCACCAAACATGTAGTGAATGAATTCCACAAATAATTGTGAAATGAATGACTAGAACTGAAATGTAAAAATTAAAAGAAAGAAAGTAATTCCATTGAAAATATTTTACAATAAAACCAAATCAGATATTATTTTTTTTTTAAATAATCTCCAGGAAGAGTTAACCTGTTCTCATTTTTTTAAAGGGCACATGTAACCAGGTCCTGCAGCATTATCCTCAGCGGGAGAAAGCCATCTCCATGGTGGGAAAGTCTCGGCACATGGTCTTTTCTCCCTGCAGACCTAGCTCACCATTCTCTGGGTAGTTATCCCATACCTGGCTCTGTTATTTTCCATCTGAACTGATTCTACCATAAAATTTATACTGTTACTTATTCAAGGGAATAAACATGGATTAAATATTTAGCCTCAAGGTCCTAGAAATGGATTTGAATAAGGCTTGGAGCCAAAAAATTAGACATGGATTGAGACTATAAGGATTCCTGTGTTGTTTCCGCTTACCCAAGAATTGAATTTTGAGGTAACACTGAAAAGCACAACTGCAGTTTTAGGGTTAATCACAATTTGATCACTAAATATTATTTAAAATATAAGCTTATTGAAAACTAAGTATAGTTCAAAATGTTTGGTAAGCTGTCATAACAAATGAGTGTGTTACACTGTAGAAGCAATTTAGGATGGTGATAAATTTTGTGAAAGGTCAAACTGAACCTTTTCTATCTAATTACAACCCTTGTTCATCTGAAAATATACTGGCTACGACTCCCACCATCCCTCCCATTCTTGCTATACAAGAAGGTATTGTCTTGAAAACATCATTGACTTTCTTACCAAATCCTTTTCTCAATTGTTCTTTGGCTGGCATTTCATAATGTCTACTCTCTTAGTTAGATGGCTCTCTACAATCCTAGATATTTTCCTGTTTTTATAAACAGTTCTTCTGAGACATTTCACACCACTCCTCAAATGAAGTCATCCTATGAAGCTGATTTTCCCTCATGTTCTTTTTCTGTTTCCATGGCCAATTCACACATTCTTATAATTTCACCTACTAAAAAGTATGCTTTCTTTGTTGTGTTTTTTTTTTTTTTTTTATTTCAGAGACGGTGTAAAAAAGTATGCTTTCTTGTAACAGGTATCATGTTGATGCTCAGTGAGTGTTTGTTGAATGAATAATTCCCATGCTGGGCTATCATCAAGCCTATCATGCTTGTTACATGGCATTGTGAGATGCTGATTAAAATATGCCAGTTGGCAAAGTTAACAAATATAAAATTTTTCAATTAACAGAGTATTAAAACTGACAGAAACAGCTAAACCAAACAAGAAACAATATAGTATATTCCCAGATGAAGGAACAGGCTTCTCATCACCCCAAGTCCTCATGAAAACAAATCCACCAGAAGAGAGAGGCCCAGCCTTTCTATCTTCATCACTCACACAGAGCCTTGCCTGATTCTTGCACTTCAGGCTAGTGGCTGGTGTAAAACAACCCCGGCACATTCCTGAATATTCACTGTGAGACTAGAAGAAACAAGACATAATATTCCCCAGGAGCCTGCTTAAAGACCTGATCTAGATCCATTTCTGGGGGCCTCCAGTACCATTTATCCCTAGAACATCTTTGAGTTCTGCCAGTGCCTCAAAATTAACAGGTTCAAATATATCTTCCTATTCGAAACAAGGTGTTTTCCTAACATCTCCTTTTTCTCATCACAAAGGATTTTATTTTATTATTTATTTATTTATTAGCACTTATTTTTTTTATTTATTTATTTTTAATTTCAGAGTATTACAGGGGTACAAATGCTTTGGTTACATAAATTGCCTTTGCACCGCCTGAGTCAGAGCTACAAGCATGCCCATCCCTCAGATAGCACACACCATATCCATTAGGTGTGAATTTACCCATCCCCTTCTTCCCCTCCTACCTGCCTGACACTCTATGAATGTTATTTCCCATATGTGCACATTAGTGTTGATTGATTAGTACCAATTTAATGGTGAGTACATGTGGTGTTGTTTTCCCATTCTTGTGATACTTCACTTAGAAGAATGGGCTACAGCTCCATCTAGGATAATCCAATAGGTAGTTCACCAATTTTTATGGCTGAGTAGTACTCCATGGTATACATATACCACATTTTATTAATCCACTCATGTATTGATGAGCTCTTGGGTTGTTTCCACATCTTTGCAATTGTGAATTGTGCTGGTATAAACATTTGGGTGCAGATGTCTTTTTTATAGAATGTCTTTTTTTCCGTTGGGTAGATACTCAGTAGTGGGATTGCTGGATCAAATGGTAGTTCTACTTTTAGTTCTCTGAGGAATCTTCATATTACTTTCCATAGAGGTTGAACTAGTTTGCAGTCCCACCAGCAGTGTACGAGTGTTCCTATCTCTCCACATCCACACCATCGTTTGCTCTTCTGGGGCTTTTTGACAAAAGCCATTCTCACTGAAGTCAAGTGATATCTCATTGTGGTTTTGATTTGCATTTCCCTGATGATTAGGGATGTTGGGCATTTTTTCATATGTTTTTTGGCCACAAGTCTATCTTCTTTTGAAAAGTTTCTGTTCATGTCCTTTGCCCACTTTTTATTGGGGTTGATTTTTTCTTGCTGATTTTCCTGAGTTCTATATAGATTCTAGTTATCAGCTCTTCATCACAAAGGGAGCATAGATATTGACCAGCAAACCACCACTATAACAGGGTATGGTAAATCCCCAAATGTTGAACATTATTGTTTCATTATCACATCATATGACAGTTTCCACTTTTCAAGCCAACTCTTTAAACATAATGTTAAATGAATTTCTTCACTTTGGTTGTATTGGTTTTCTATTGCTGCATAATAACAAACTTAGAGGCTTAAAACAACAGCTATTAATATTTATTATCTTACAGTTGTGTAGATCACAAGCCTAGCATAGCTGAACTGGGTCCTCTGCTCAGGGTGTCCCAAAGCTAAAATCAAAGTGTTGTCTGGGCTTCATTCTCATCTGAAGCTCAGGGCCCACTTCCAACCTCACTGAGTTTTGTTGGAATTCAGTTTCTTGTGGTTGTAGGACTGAGGTCCTGGTTTTCTTGCTGGCTGTCAACTGGGGACTACTCTCAGCCACTAGAGGCCACTCTCACGTCCATGCTCCATGTCTCTTCCATCTCAAAACCACAAATGGAGAACCTCTCTTGAATTGAATCCCTCGCACGTTTCAAATCTATCTGAGCTTTGTCTCTAATCACTAGACATAGATTGAAAGGGGCTCATGTAATTAAGTCAGATAATCTCAGATAATCTCCCTATTTTAACTGTTTGGGATCTTAATTCATCTGCAAAATCCCTCACAGCAGTAACTAGATTAGTGCTTTACAGAATAACTGGGTGAAAGTGTGCATGTACACCAGTTGCCAGAAATCTTGGGCATATCCTCAAATCTGCCTACCACATTAGTATATTTTGATTTTGCTTTTAAGAAGGATAGGATGAGAGTGGGCTGAAGGGGATGGAGAAGGCTTTCATTTTCATAATAAATACATCTGTTTTGTGGAACTACTACAAAAAAAGAAGTCTGTGGCACAAGGCGAATAGTCTAAATTTTTAAACAGTCTGAAAAATACAAATAGAAAACTAGAACCAAAGAGGACAAACTGGGTTTTCTGGTTCTTGTTTTAGTTGGCTTTTGGGGTTGTTTTGTTTTGTTTTTCCAGCAAGTCAAGTGACAAATCTAGAAGCTTAAGTCAAATGGTTCCAAGGGAGAAAGAAACTTTATCTTTCAGAAAAGAGAATTCAATTATAGCTAAATTTAGAGCATATATCAAGCGCTTTCTATGCTTTCTTAGAAAATAAAGAAGAAAAGCCAAAGAAATCTTCCCTAAAAATACAAATCAAATATTAGTTTATGGAAGTTCTAATTATCTTGGATTTTTGCAGGTTAAAAGCATGTCTTATTAAATGTCTTAGCTATACAATATATTTTTAAAAAGAAAGAGTGAGAGAGAGAGAATGAGCAGTGTGACCCACTTCTAGTCTCTTAAGAAAGGTGGCTGTTCTTAACATTTCTGTCTGTGTTAAGGGATATAAAAGTGAAGCATTGCCCTCTAGAGGAAAAAGGACTTTCTAGAGCAGGCAAATATCTTACACTAATGTAATGTTGCTGTATACATATAATGTCCTAATTTTAGGTAAATATTCTTCTTTAGGGCATAGAAAAGAAATAGAAAATAGTTTTAATATAAGAAATGCCAAAAATTTTTTAAAATAAATTTAGAATTTTTTCAGGAGTGTGGTAAATTCTTTAATTTGGGGGGACATTAATTTACAAGCTTTCAAATAATGTTTTTACACTGCAATTGTGGAATAAACGTTTGTCTTACAGAATAGGAAGTTTTTAGTCTTTCTAGAAATGTATAGATTTAAATCTACCAGACTTTTTCCCCAGCTCTTACAATAGGACTACATAAAATAGATATGATCTTAAATTATAAAGAAAAGTAGGATACAAAAGTGACCCATATAACTTTCCTATCATAGTCAATATTAAAAGAGTTTAAAAGCAAGTAAGAAATGGAAGAGAATTTAAAAGTTCAGTAGGTAGATTTGGCAATCCATGTCAAGAATTTCTCCATTACCAGAAGAGTTCAGCATGCTCACCTTGTCTCTAAAGGAGTCAAAATTAGAAACTATATCAAGGCATTTAAATGTCTAGGTCTCTGTTTCTAATATCATTAATTGAGTATTTTTAAATTATTCTCCCTAGAACCACAACCAGGAAGAGTTTTGGGCACTGCCTTATCCATGCTTATACTAGAGCAGCCTTTATTTTGTCTTCCTATGGGGTTCCATACAAACTTTCCACAGAAGAAATGGTTCCTAGCTTTAAAAAAGAAGAAAGGGAGGGAGGAAGGAAAGGAGGGAAGAAGAAAACAAAAAGAAGCTTGAACACAATTGGAGTAGTCTCTTTAAATTCCCTTCTTATATTGTACAATTCTATTTCCTTTGTTTTGCTCTCTCCAAGGGTGGAGCAGCAAGAGTCTGGATGTCTCAGGTTAGTTCTTAAAATAAGAGATCATGCCAAGTACAAACCCAAGCCAGATACGAAGGGACAAAATCCAGGTAGGCCATTGTATGCTGTTAGTGTGGATTCTACACTGTAGAAGACTTCTGCAAAAAATACACAGTAGAAGAGCACTTTACAATGGGGGTCAAAGCACACTGTATAATGGGGAATAATTCTTCATGTGACATGGCATTTTTCTTCCTTAGCATATACCTGCCAGCCATCTCACACTGACTTTCATAGATATGCCCCTCTTCCTTCCTGTCTCACCCCAAGTGCTATGGCATATTTATGGAATTACAAATAACGTCACAAGATAGCAGGGTGAAAAACTGTAATGAACTATTATGGGAAATTGCCAACACAAGTTTCTGGTTTGCCTCTGTTGTTTTTCTACAAGCAAAGGATTAAACTACTCTTTAGGACAGGATCTGGAAAACACAGTCTTTTCTGCATCTTGAGAATCAACGATACTGTATTATAAAATGTTCAGTCATTTGTTTTAAATGCATTCTTTGACCAGTGCATGAAGAATTTCAGAACACAAATTATTTGTACTCATTTAGTCATGGGATCCAAACTAGCCAGGCTTACCACACAATCCTGGCTAGTTTTCATCCCCACTCTATGAGGCAGTTACCACATGTGGCAGCGCCACCACAGAAGAAATAAAACTCTTCTTGGATAAGTCTCAGAAAAATCTCCTCTACTTTCTCTTGACACTCACAGAGGCTGTTTACTACCCTGAACTTTAAATCAACAAGCAAGTCTGAAACCCCTCTATTTTCTTACTCCTCCAGATGAGCCAAATACCATCACTCCTCTACCTCTTCAACCTCCAGCCTCTCCCATCCTCTCCTCCAAACCCACCTGGTAGGCCCTAAATCTCTTATTCCCCCCAACTCAGTCCACATGTCTTTGTCCACTGCAAAATAATTTGTCTTCATATACTAGGGTTTAAAAACAACTCTTTCACTTAAGAAAATGTCTGATATAACTAAGCAGAAATACATTTAGTTTTTTTTAAGGCAAGCATGAAAATGAGGTTTATTGAGGAGAAAAGGATAGGATTATAGAGCAAGAACAAGATATAAGTTTTCAGAGTGTGATACATATGTCACAGATGATGACCGGACCCATTGTTACAGCAGAAAGCAAAAGGAAGGACGCAAAAGGGCCTGGTTATGGTCTGCACCTTGTTTTATAGTGCCCAGATTGCGACCTCTCTAGTGATTCAAATGTCACCGTGGAACCACTTTGGACAATTGGGAGTTGCATTACTAAGCATGCGGGTTGTTCTAGGCCAAGTTTCAGACTCTATGGTATGTGTGCACCTTTCTCCCTGGGCTAGAGAATGCTCTACATTCTTTTGCAGCTGGTGGGCTAAATAATGATTGGCAGATTTGTCGGGTTTTCCCTCCTTCCCCAAGTATGGCAGTCACTTGGGAGAGGATCAGAATGGGGCAGGACCAAGGTGGGGACCTGGGGCCCACTCTTCTCCTTCTACCCAGGTTGGGCAATTGTACCAAGGCAACAGCACCCACTTTCGTCCCTAGAAGACCCGGAATCCCTTGCTAACTTGCAACATTCTGATAGTGGTACCTCATCCCTACCTCATTAACATCATCTGCTTGGGGGGGGGGGGGAATGGTTCATTTACTGCTTAATAAATGTTTATCCCCTATTTTCCTCTTCTTATCAGCATTATCTCATTATTGGGGATTAATGGGAGCCCTCTCTTTGGACCAGCAGTCTCAGATTTGTCTTCACTTAAAAGATCACAACAGAGGCAAAATCTCCCACTAACACCAAGAAATGTGGACCGCACTCAGATTTTGTCTGCAAAGGTTAAGAGAACTAATCATAAAATAATTAACTCCTAATATTAACAGCAACTCATTTGGGAGTCTCTTCAAGTGAAAAATGCTCTCTGATTATCAGCCTAGAATAAACGACCTAGCTATACTTTTTTTTTTTTTTTTTGAGAGAGAGGGAGAAACTGGGAAGAGTTGAAGCAAACAATTTACAATTGATTTAATCCATAAATTCTTTAGAGTTTTACTAATTGGAAGAAGAATGCAAAAGATCTGGTAGTGTGGGTCTCTTCTGGCGCCTCGCGCTGCCAGTAGTCTCCAGTGTCACGCTCTACCTCCTCGACTGTTTCCGTGTCGCCCGGAAGCAGAAACCCAGAGTCCCCGCGGGCCACGGCCAATCGCCCCTCCATCGGCCCAGACTTCCGCATCGCACTCGCCCGGGAGGGCGCGCAGAGCTCCCTCTGGAAGTGGCGTCGCCGGGAGGAGAGGCCGAGTACCCGTGTGAGGTTCACTTTCTTTTGTGAGAAGTGTATATTCTCAAGGAATCCAGGGTGTTTGGTTTGTCCTTTTTCCGCCACCCACTCCTACCTGCACCGAACTGAGGGCTCTCTCCGCCACGCTGCAACCTGGCACACATTCCTGTCCCACACTCCAGAAATACATTTAGAATAGACACAGGATTAGGGAATATTTTATTCCAGAAACTTCTATAAAATATATGCCAGAGCAGAAATGTTTAAAAATAGTTGACAATTAGTGTCACACCAGCTCTCAATCCAAATCCTATCCATCATTTTCTTTTGCACAAGCTTGTAAAACATAATAATATTATGTTAGCCATCTTCAATAAACCATTTTCATAATGTAATCATGCTTTTCAAAGATCCCTGAATATTAATATTATACATCCTTTCTTCTGTGTTTGGCTGCATGACCAGAGGAAAAAATCCATAGAATGGGTATTGAGGTTCCAAGAATACCCAAAGCTTCATGGAGGGAAATGACGCTGCTATGGTCAGAATATTTGTGTTCCCCCCAGAATTCATAGGTTGAAACCCAATCCCCAACGTGGTGGCATTAACAGATGGGACCTTTGAGAGATGAATAAATCAGAAGGACTCTGCCCTCACGAATGAGATTAGTGCCTTTCTTATAAAAGAAGCTTGAGGGAGCTTTATCTGCCCCTTCAAGCCATGTGAGGACACAGCAAGAAAGCACCATCTATTAGGCAAAGAAGAAGCCCTGGCCAGACACCGGATCTGTCAGCACCTTGATCTTGAACTTCCGGCCTCCATAACCATGAGCAATAAATACATCTCTGTTGTTTATAAATTACCCACTCTAAGATAGTTTGTTATAGCAGCCCAATGGACTAAGATAGAGGCCAAGTACTTTCCTTTGTTGAGAACCAAAGACCCCCAAATTATTTATTATTCCTATACCATTATAATAATAATTCATATCTATTGTGTATTTACCATGTGCCACACACTGAAAAAGCACTTGTTTTTATATTAACCCTAAGAGTGTGGTTGTTATTGGCATATTACAGATGAGGAAGAGAAAAATAGGTTAAATAACCTGCTTAAATTCACCAGCAAATGAGTGGAATGGCCAGGATTTAAACCCAGGCAGTCTGGTTCCAGGCCCCAACTATTACTGACCACACTGAAATGCCTCCAAAAAAGTCTAGGGAGGAGGTGGTATGCCTATACCTTAAGGATACTGCAGAAATTTCCCCCACCTAGCAAAGTAGTCCTAAAAATTGTATACCACCAAGTGAGTTTTCTTTTAAATGACAATAAATACTTTATTTAAAGAAATGAGAAGAGAAACAGGTGAAATGCTATGGTTAGAAACTCTTTGATTAACAACATAAGAGAAAGAACATTTGAAGGTCATAGATTGTCTACAGAACTGTTAATGTAAGTTCAAAATAGACAAAGAATTCTTATACTTGGAACTTGATAAAAAAGACTGTCTTTTCTAAATGAATCTAGATCATCTACATTTTGGGAAAATATTTTATGCTTCTAAAATAAGTTTTTTCATTCCTGAAAATTTCTTAAAAATTCAAACAACTAACTGAAAAAATAAAATAGCACAAAAAGGAAAAGAAACTTAACTTGGGGTAAAAGCTCAGAAAATAGCATCACCAATTAACAAAACAAAAATCTCATCTTTGGAAAAACAATGAATCCATAGTAGAAGAAATAGTATACAAATCTGAAGCTGCAATATGAAATGATTTATTCTGTTTATTGTTTCATAGTGATATCATAAATAAATCAGAGATTAACTTAAAATGGCTAATTCAACAGCTAAAATCCACATAAATTAAACTATTTTAAAAAATGTAACTCACCCTTTATGAGAATTTGACTTTAAAAATTACATTATTCTCAAATCTATCAATTAACAGCAAGGAGACTTGCTGTCTGTAAAAAGGCCTACTCAAGTGCCCTAAAGCCCTAAAGCTTAAGATTCATTACTTTTATGGTAAATCCACCTCTGCTCTGGACAAACGTTGTCAAATAATTTTGAAATATATATATAGGAAATAAATGTTTTGATATATAATAGAAACTGCACATAGCTTCTTGCTATGATTTTGATTTTTAATTGAGATACTACTCCCTTCAACACTCTTTCTCCAAGTAAATTTCTTCTTGCCTTAAGAACTCAACTCCTGATTAAAGTTTTCATACTAAATCATTTCCATTTCCATTTCATGGATAGTTTTTAAAATATAGCATATTCTGATCATCGACATCATATTAGGCCAAAGTGTCCAACTCTCATCCTGAAAGGAAAAGCAGAAGTGAAGCTTTTTTCTCTTCACCCTTTCCTGAAAGTATTATGGATGTTTAAAACAAAAGTCTACCAAACTGCAGCTCTTTACAGTTACTGCAGAAAAGGCACATAACATATACTGTGTTACCTTCTAGTGATGATTACCAATGAGAAGATAAGGAAATGTGTCTAATTTTAATATTTTTCTCTAAGCATCAAGGTCCTAAAAGGTCTTTTAGTTACATGATAAGCCTAAAAGAAAGTTCATCATCTATGGTTCCTATCCAGAGAGAAAGTATTACATGCAAATTTGTTTAGAATTCTTGAAAATGTTGTCATCATCAGTTTAATTTTAGATTTACATTATTTGTGTTTATATTGTTTAATTTTACATATATTTTATTTGCATTCAGCAAATATAGCTTTCCATTCTTCCTCCAAATAACTCCTCCCCTCCCATTTTAAATTTATGTGAAAATATACATAAATTTATTGAAGGCAGAAAATATGAAATTTAATTATCATTTAAAACATAATATGAAATCCTAATTTTTCAGTTTTAATGGCAGACTAAAGGAACCTGTCCATACCCAGATGTCTGTCAAAATCATACTTCTCATTCCTTTCAATCTGTGCCTAACAAAAAGGTATAAAAACATGGAAAAGAAGAACAACTCTGAGAATTATGTATTTTTATAATTGGTTAAAATTATGATTTAGCTATTTATCTTCAAATTTGCAATAATACCTAGGATAATGTCTAAAGGAAAAAGATATGAAGTTACTGATAGCTAATTAAAGCTTCTCTCAATATTGTTAAAAAATGTTCTAACCAACAAGGACAATTAAACACAAATTTTGGCTTAGGAATTAAAGGAATACATGAGCAAATAGTTCTTGGAAATGAAGGCGTGAATCCAATTACATTTAAAACCAAAATATTTTATATAATTATATAAGAAATAAAATAAGGATTATTCAGTTAAATTTCAAGAAAAATATGATAAAATATAAGAATGCTGTGTTTCTGTGCATAGTATTCCAATAATGTTCCTCATTACTTTTGCATTTCTACATATTTATTGCACACTTAATACTTAACTTTTTAGTTGTACTCAGCAAAGTAAATGACTGTGGTATTCATTTATTTACTGTGTGGTTAATGTAATGAATAAAATGTGCTCTATGTGCACAAAACCAGATTCAAATATTTAATCAGCAGTTTCCAAAACTATTTAAAGTTATTTTTCTCAAAAACTGTGTAAGTTGGGTAGAACTGTTTTATAAAAATGGAAATTTTGTGTTCATTAGTTTTCATTACTAATGTAATTTTAAATTGCAAGACTAAAGCAGCTGGCAACTGGAGCCAAATTTCACAAGTCACATCAGTACACAAATATTGACATTAAGGCTCTATCTCATTTGACTTGTGAAATTCTACTATTCCTGACTTCCAACATACCGTGATTGGCTTATAAAAGCTTTCCTGACACTTTTGCCCTTATCATGTAAAAAATAAAATGAGTTGCACTTTGCTGCCAGATCAACAGCATAATTTAGATTTCTTGGTAAAGTAGGCATTTTTCCCAGAAAAGTCCTAAATACAAAATAGACCATTCATATCATCCATAATAGTATCTACTTTTTTATTTATCATAAATCAACATACACAGGCCAGCTCTACAAATATGATCCTTTCTAGGCCAGACTTATCCTCATAAAATTTTGGGATTCTACAGTTTTGCTCTAACATTAAGCTCTCAATTTCTTACAATATGTGAATTTCCATCTTTACATTACATTTTTAGTGTACATTACATTTATATTTTTAGTAGAGTAAATATTCTTCTTTTGCAACCTTGCAAAGTACTAGGAATGAACGGGACTCAGAAAGCACACATTATAAAATGGAAAATTAGCATAATGTGAACACTATCTGTTACAAAATGCAGCCCAAGAACAAAGCATTTGCCAGAAAAGCACTCTAATTTTACCACTTCCTTCTTACTCATTTCTCCTGTCTCCACAGAATGTACACAGCCAACAAAGCAAAGACAATCAACATCTCTATTCCACTAATATCTGTTTACTCTCAACAGCATATGAAGTATAGAGACTTGCATTCTATCTTGTAACTGATAATTAGGATCTGAGGAATGTGGCCAAAGCCTCAAATTTGTCCCTATATGTTCCTTTATAGTATCACATGCCAGAAGAACTCTGCTTTGCCCTCAAGTAGTTCCCTCAAGTAGAACTGTTATCTTAAAACTACCCTGGCCTATAATTTTAGGGGAGAAAATCAATAATTGAATGCTATTTAGGATAAAATAAGTTAATAAAATGATTAGAACCCAAAGAGTTTCAGTGATGGCTAGTGATATTTAATGCTTGAAATACCATGACTGCATCTAGTACTTCATGGTTGACACATTTTTGTTCATCATTTGCCCCGCATGGCCAGCCGATGACACTGGGAGATCAACATTTACCATAGTTTACAAATAAGGAAAATGAGGATCAGAGAATATAAGCAATTTTCTTAAGATCACATGGCTAGTAACAGAAAAGAGGTAGAAGGCAGGCCTATTAATGATGCTTTCGGAACTATTTCTACCACTGGTAAATCCATTGCCTTGGATTTAATTTCACAAGATATTTATTACCAAAGAATTTTTCAATAAAGCACCTATTATATGGTTACTCAATTCTCAAGACAATAGTCAATCCTTTATTGTTTCCTTATCAAAAGAAAACACCATCTGATCAATCCCCCTAAAATTTTTGAGATTTCACTTGTAGTACTTCTAATATATTTTCTATTTTGTTTTATTTTACATGTGAAGGAAAGCTATAAAGGAATGTTTTGGTCTTTTCTAGCTGTTGCCAATCTCCTATTTCACTACTAACAGGCTGATGCTACATATGAGGGTTGAATAAGCAGTGTGTTGTTACAGAAAGGAACTGAGGCTGCTATTTTGGATCCGAACTAGGAAACTCTGCATGCAGTAACACTAAATCAGTAACAATGAGAAATTTATTTAGAATGTTCCTCCATAGTTTGAAACCTATGAGAAATTTATTTAGAAATTTTCTCTATAGTTTGAAACCTAGATAATAATGTCTATTTTTCCAACCTCTAAAAATATACCCAATCAAATAAAAGTTGGCAGTTACCAGCCAACCTCCACAAATCAAGGTATTTCATCTTTTGAATAAGTCTGAATAGGAAAAAATTTATGTTTTTAAAATAGAGTCTATCCCATCATAAGGCTATTAGTCTATTTGTAAAGGAAATGGAGAAAAATATACGGAGTAAAATAATCTGAGAGATTAAGAAAAGAAAAAGAAGAAGAATCTACTCTCTGCCTCATTCCATCATCTCACTCAATCCTCAACATTTTATAATCTGATTTCTGTTCACAAGACTACAGAATATTTTCTGCATAAAATAAATTACATTATTCAATAGCTGCTTGTCAGTTCTTATCCCACTTGAACTCTCAGCAGCATACAATCTGCATCCTTTTTCTATTTCTTAACACCATCCCCTTGGCTTCCAGGACAATTCTCTTTCCTACTGTATTCCCTGATGTTTCTTTTCTTTCTGTTCACCAGCTTAAATGTCCATATCACTCAGAAAGGATCAAGTGTTTATAATAAACTTAACTGAGTCCCAGAACCAAGCTCAAGAATATTTATAGGAATACAAAAAATATACAGCACCCAAAAAACTAAAATGACAATGTCTAGCACCTACTCAAAACTTAGCAGGCATTCAAATAAGCAGAAAAGTAAAAGCCATAAGTAGGGAAATAAAATCACTCATCAAAACTAACCCCAAAAATGATACAAATGATAGATTTAGAAGACAAGAACTTTAAAATAGTTATCATTACTATATTCCATATATAAGGAAGCTAGAGGAAAAATTGAGCATGTTATGCATAGATATAAAATACATACCAATAACCCAAATCAAACTTCTATATGTGAAAGCTATAAATATCTGAAACTAGTATTATTAGTTTTTTATTAAATACTGTAGAAGAAAAGATTAGTGAACCTGAAGTTGTAACAATAGAAACTGTCCAAAATGAAACACAAAGATAAAAAAGACTAAAAATAATTAATGATTTATCAGTGAGCTGTGGTTCAATTTCAATTAACCTAATATATGTGTAATTAAAGTCCCTACAAAAGATGAGAAAGAACAGAGGATGGGAAAAATATTTGAAAAAGTAAAGGCTAAAATTTTCCCAAATTTGATGAAAACTGTAAACTCACAGATCCAAGAAGCTCAACAAATCCAAAGCAAAAGAAACATGAAGAAACTACACCCAGGCATATCATAATCAAAGTGCTTGAAACAATCATAAAAAGAAAATCTCTAAAGCATCCAGAAATATGCAGTTTTAAAATAATAAAATATCTTTCCTCAAAGTCATGTTTCCTTTAAAACCAATGTAGATTCCTATTTCTATAGCCCTTCCAGTCAGGACCAATATTTTATTTCTAAGCTAAAAGTTCATTTGTATATGTCATTCAGAGGGAGGGCTGGGAGTATCGTGAGCCAAGAGAAGCTTCTATGTCATAAAATTTAAGGAGGTACTTGCTTTATCCTCACAGGGAGTGTATCCTTAAATTTTACCCTAGGAGCCTCTTTTCCCTCACCCTCATCTTTCCTTGTTCTGCAGCATCATCAGAGTATCCCTCTTGATGAGTACTACTGGCAAATATTAGAGCCTAACAAGGAATTAACTATTCCTGGAGATTTGCTCATATTCTAGAATTTGTTTTCCAGGAAACATTCAAAGTTCATCTCATTTATTAACAAACAAACATAAATTCATCACATTTAAAGTGTCAGGCACTATTGAATTCCCTAAGGATAAAACAAAATATAAGATATTCATCTCAAAATATTCATGTCTAGCAAGAAAAGTTATCAAATGAACACTTACTAAAAAGGTAAGTTTTGGGCCAGGTGCAGTGGTTCACACCTGTAATCCTAGCACTTTGGAAGGCCGAGGCAGGAGGATCACTTGAGGCCAGGAGTTCAAGAACAACCTGAGCAACAGTGAGACCCCTGTCTCTACAAACAGTAGAAAAATTAGCTGGGCATGGTGGTACATACTTGTAGTCTCAGCTACTTGAAAAGCTTAGGCAGGAGGATCACTCTAGCCCAGGAGTTTGAGGTTGCAGTGAGCTATGATGATGCCACTGCACTCTAGCCTGGGAGACAGAGCAAGACCCTGTCTCAAACAAAACAAAACAAAAATGGTAAGTTTTGAAGGGTGGTATGAACTAGATGCTGTGTGGGCACCAAAAAGAAAGGACCTAACACTGATTATTGGAAAGAGAGTTACAGGGAAAGGCTTTCCAGGGAGAATGTTCTGTCTATGGTAGGGGCTGCAAACTCATAACTACAGATCAAATATTAAAAAAATGACAGTGATGCACAATGATAAATGGTAGTTGACACTACTTGTAAGTGTGCAGGGAGGAGATGGAGTGGTGAGAACTATGGAAAACTAGAGTATGAACCAAAAGTCACCACCACTCAACTCAGCTAATTGTTGCCCATGTAGGAAAGCAGTTACACTTTAGTCAGATGTTCCAATTTTCCAGAGATTGGAAATCTGAATTTTTGTGTGAAACTCTCAACTATTAAGTACTTGCCATTAATCCACACTTCTAAAAAAACACCATGCAAGCCAAACAAAATATATGTGTAGGTCAGATTCAGCACACCAATTGGCTATTTAATATATCCACCCTATCTTTCTCTCTGACCCCTGGAGAAATTTAAGAATTCAGGATCTAAGCATCCAGATTAATATAATTCTCAAAACCACTGAGATGTTTGATTATACTTCTTCTTAACCCTTGACTTTCACAGGTTGAAGAGCCTTGATGCACATACAAAAGATACCCTTCATTTCCCCTTATATGGTTTTCCCCTAACTATAATGTTGTTTTTAAGGAACATTAAATAGGAAGAACTTCCAATCTTAAAAATCTCTTGATAAGGCAAATTTTTAGCCAAGTGTTTCAGAAAAACAGAATAAAATCTAAATGTTACCAGAATATTTTCTACTTTCAGTCATGATACAGGCCAGAGGGGTTGGGGGGCAAAAGAGTTCCAAATCTTTGATGATATATTTATTTTCCCCAGTAGACTATAAGCTTCTTAATAGCAGGAGCCACATCTATTTTATTCATCATGGCATATCCAGCACCTAGCACATGGTTAGGAACACAAGTATTTTAGTGAATACTAAAAATAAATAAATATATTGTGTGCTAGTAATTATATTATATACTTTGCTAAATATTCCCCTTAATATGGTCATAGAATGGGATTTCTGATTAAATAACACTGTTAGTAGATAAATTCTCTTTCAGTTAGAGATAGCCTTAAAAAAAACTTTAAATTCAAGCTGACTTGAATTTAATTCTTAGATCTGCAATTACTGCTACTTAACCTCTCTGAATTTCAGTTTCCTCATCTATGAAAGTGCCTAATTCATTAAAGATGGCGAGAGGACTCACAGAAAATACAAATGAAGTATGTGGCACAGCATGTGGTCAAAAATGGTAGTTATTATCATTTTAAATAAACAATAATTTTTTAAATAACTAAACCATAAAATCCATATCAAACGGTTCTTTTTTCCTCATTCAGGTCATACTTGCAGATCTTTAAGAGTTCTTAGTTTAGGCCAGGCGCGGTGGCTCACGCCTGTAATCCTAGCACTCTGGGAGGTCGAGGCGGGCGGATTGTTTGAGCTCAGGAGTTCGAGACCAACCTGAGCAAGAGCGAGACCCTGTCTCTACTAAAAAAAATAGAAAGAAATTATATGGACAGCAAAAAATATATATAGAAAATTTAGCTGGGCATGGTGGCACATGCCTGTAGTCCTAGCTACTCAGGAGGCTGAGGCAGGAGGATTGCTTGAACCCAGGACTTTGAGGTTGCTGTGAGCTAGGGTGACGCCACGGCACTCACTCTAGCCTGGGCAACAGAGTGATAGGAAAGTGTAATAAAAAGAACTAATAAACAAGATTCTTTGGAATAATTACACAGATTTTTCAGTATTGATCAGATCTCTGTTTATCTTCTAAAAAGAAGAAATTATACAATCAGACTAATTTTGAAAAGTCAAGAAAAATAGAGAAACAATAAAAACTACACAAGATTAGAAATGTTCAACAGAGAAAACTGAATCATATAATAGAGGTATGAACTCTTTACCAGCTCTGAAAAATGCTCAAGCTGAATTGTAAAATAAATGTTCAAATATGTATTTTAATATCCTCCCCAGAATATTTCAGTATTTCCCTGAACCAATTTTATGTACATATAATTTACATTTCTGTGTCAAACACCTGCAAGTTATAAATATATTAGCACAAAAACCTATTTTGAGGATTTTATTAAATCAGAATTATGTACTAGTGTGCTTCCATTTAGTTGAAGAAGTTAATACAAGAGTTGTTGGCTAGTTATGGTACAAAACTGAGCCAGGAAAAACATTCATTTATTTATATACCATAGCACCTGAAAATGTCTCATTTACACTGTGCCCAGAACCACAAAATTTATCAAATAAATTTCCAGAGTCTCCTATCCAAGTAAAGGCTACATTTCCAAAGACACTATAAAATTCAGGTTAATTTTAAAAATAAAAAAATTAGCACTACATAATTGTATCTAAAAACAAAAAAAGAAGAAATTATATTCTATAAATGATGAAAATGATTTATGGAAGAATTTGTAAAATAAAGTATCTTATGCAGAAATTGGGGAAATAATGATCCTACAAACATTTTATGTAAAAAATCAATATTGCATATGATAAAGCTGCAAAGCCAGATGACCCAGGCATAAAACAAGTTTATATTATTTTAACAAACATGTAAGAAGAGCTGAAATTTTCTATTTTTAAATTACTATTTATCTATAATACCTAGAATCAGTCTATTCATTTAGTATGGAAAACATATGTCAGCTAAATGCCCAAATCAAGTTAACTAGCATCCATGAAGATGGAGCCTAGGAAAAATTTTATATTCCTATACTTCAGTGGTTCACAACTGGGGGTGATTTTTGTCCCCCAGGAGATATTTGGCAATATTTGGAGACATTTTGGGTTATCACAACTGGGAGAAAGGATCTAGCATCTAGTGGGTAGAGGTCAGGAATGTTGCTAAACATCCTACAACACACAAGACAGCCTCCCAAAATGTCAATAACACAGAGAATCATCCAGTCCAGAATGTCAATGGCACCAAAATTGAGACACTCTGTTATACAGATTAAAGCTTTTGTTTAAGACTCCCCCCCGTGCCCCGCTCCCTAGATCAATCAACTATGATCAGGATAGCAAGATCAAGTGGAACAAAGGAATGATGTCCACAAAGAATCTCTCAGAAGAGGACAGTATCTAATATGTCAAGACAACACAGAGCACCCTCTTTTTGGTTATTACATAGTTACTTCTCATACCTCTGTCCCACCTCTCTAGGACCTCTACTTGGCTGAAAGTTAATATTCCTAATCCTCCATATGTCTCTCTTTTTTGCTCTCTGTTATGGAAATATCCATACATATACAAAATAGAATATTAATAGTATAATGTAGGTATCACCCAGCTTTAATAAGTATCAACAATCAACATTGTGTCATTTTTGATTCATCTAGGCTTCTATCACTTTTTTGTTTATTGGTTTTGCTAGGGTATCTAAAAGCAAATCCCAGACAACATATTACTTTACCACTTAATATTTGAGTTTCTCCCTATATATATTCACTGATGAAGAAATATGTTCAGGATGAACTGGATATGATCAACCTGGGAAGTGGGCAATGATAAAAAGAGATTAATTAGATGAAGTGACGAGAGGATAGAAGGGACCAAAACAGACATCCCAGATCCAGACAGGAAGAAGAGCAAGCCTTTCACGGCTACAAGAATTGAGCCAAGAGCTGCATGCCAAAAGATGGTAAAGGCAAAGCCATTTGTGGTAGCTGCAGTCAGATACAGATCTAGTATCCAAGACCATATAGAGACTAAAGCAGAGTGAGATGATATCACATAGATGATATCAATACACCAAGTGTCTGCATCAGGAATGTTAATAAGTCCCAATACTCTTGCCAACTCTAATAATTCGATAGGTACATGTAGTGCTATCATAAGGATTCTGGCACTCCAGAAAGGGGGAAAATCCAAGATGGGTGGGGAATAGGGAAATGGTAGCACCTATGCCACAGAGTTGTCATTTCTTCTCTGGGAGCTAAGGTAATAAAACCTAGAAAAGAAACATTACCTGAGAATCCAGGAGGCCAGAAGAAGGAAGTCAAAGGTAGCATGTATCATAACGCAGAGCCACATTAAAGGCTGGCCTGCTCCTTGGTATTCTACCTATTCCCTGCTGAATGTGGGTGGCCCTAGATGCACAAGTTTGTTCAAAAAAATACCAAGAGCCTAGGAGCTACTTGCCTTGCAAGTGTGCTATTACTGTGTCAAAATAAAAGTAGGAAGCTAAGATTCCACCTGTGTACTCATGGGCAGGATTTAAAACCATTAGTTTAAATCAAAGACACTCAATTCATATAGACCAAAGGAAAGAACATGTACCCTTGTTCTTCTGATATCCAAATTTCCAAACAGCATGTTGAATGTTCTTCTAAAAATGCAAATCTGATGGCACGCCTTGCTTAAAAAAACCCTTCAGTGATTCCTACTTTACCCCAGAGTAAAGTCCAAAATCCTAACACAACCTGACCTGGCCCTCACCCACTTTACCTTCTCTAAGGCACAGCATTCTGCCTCACTCTCCATCCACACTGGCTTCTCTTCCTTTGTCAGGTAAAAATATTGTGCATTTGTTATGCTCCAGGCACTGTGTTAAGCACTTTCCCTACACATTTCATTTAATCCCCTCAAAACCTTATACGACAGGTGCAGTTATTTTCTCAAAAAGAGAAGCTTTTTCTGTATTTTCTCCATGAATCTGTAGATCACTTTGGGTAGTATAGACATTTTAACAATGTTGATTCTTCCAATCCATGAGCATGGTATGGTTTTTCACCTATTTACGTGCTCTGCAATTTCCTTCCTCAGTGTTTCATAGTTCTCCCTGTAGAGGTCTTTTACCTCCTTAGTTAAGTATATTCCTAGGTACTTTATTTTCTTTGTTGCTATGGTGAAGAGTATTGAGTCTTTGATTTGGTTCTCAGTTTGACTGCCATTGGCATATATAAATGTCTCTGATTTGTGTGTATTGATTTTGTATCCTGAGACTTTACTGAATTCATTTATCAATTCCAGGAGTCTCTTGGTTGAATCCTTGGGGTTTTCTAGATATCATATCATATCATGAGCAAAGAGTGAGAGTTTGATCTCTTCTGTCCCCATTTGGACAACCTTGATTCTGCTCTCTTGCCTGATTGCTCTCACAACGATAAAAAGAATATACTTTTAAAAATAAAATGGTTTTCTTCACAAATTTAGTTTTAAAAATATTTTAAACATGTATAAATATCTATCTTGACATTTAAGAAAATAATGTTGAGATCATTGAGATCTATTTTCAGTAATCTAGAGAAACAGTCAAAACAATGAAAAAGCTGACCCTTAAATGAGCCAAGACCCTCAATGAAATGCCTTCAAATTCTGAAAAACATTTTATCGAAGTAAAATGGAAAACAACAATAAAATTAGCATAATTTTCATTTCACCTCACTTTCTTTTATCCACCTACCTTGAGTTACACAAGTAGGAAAATGTCCAGAGCAGGAACAATATGGGAAAAACCCAAGATAGGGTTTCAGTTTATTCACAAATTAAATAATAAATTCTTCCAGTGACTGTACACTAAGTACTAGAATAACCTACCACTAATATTTATAGAAATAGTGACAGTTCTAAAAATAGCCACCCAAAAGATTATTTTTGGCTAAACTACACTGTGTGAGCTTTATTCCATACAGGCTTAACATATGTTAGATGTTTCAGAAAAACAAATCAGTTCAGCATGAACCAATATTCAGGCAGCAACCTCAGATCAATTAATGCCAACCTCTGACTTCCATGACGAGAACTCCCTAGGTTAATAAATGAGTTTGGATTATCAGAGTAGTAGTGACTGTGGTAACCCCCGTTACGAGTTTAAAAGCTAACTCCAGATGTCCTCTGACTAGAGATGGCTGCTTAACAAAGCTGAGAATCCCAAGACAACCAAACAATTTTATCCTTGGGAGACCTGTTTGAAAAGGATACCTACGTTAATAAAAGTAGAGCCATTTGAACAGGTCTTGAAAACAGTGGTTTTCCAAAACTAGCATGAAAGAACCAGTATAAGAACATCCTTGTTCAGGTTGGACTCTTAGCAAGCATTTTTAGGTATTTATAAATTTACCTATGGAAAAGAATTTGCAGTATTTAGAGGTCTGGCAAGATTACTGCCTTTCATTAAGCTTAACTAGAACCCATTTTCACAAATTGGAACTTAGAGAAAGTGTATTTTTGGACTATCACATATACTTATATACAAAATGAAAGTTTTCCCATAGGTTATTCTTTTTATAATAAAGTTTCAGCTGATAAGCACAAGTGACTAAATAACTACATTTTCATATGTTTGCTAGCTTTATGTCAACAGACATTTTTAAGTACTTCAACTAATTAAACCACCATTCCACTTTGAACATCTCATTTTTAATATTGTCTGTTTATTTCACCATTTCCTACTGAAAGTTTAATACCACATTTTATATAAAGTCTACATTCATGAGAACTCCTTGGAGCAAATAATGTTTTCATGTTAAAGAGAAGCACATTAAGCCATGTAAAGGAAAGTGTAGTAAGAATGTTTCAATAAGTCTGGAATTCAGGCAGCAGCTTAGACTAAAAAAAAGCTATTCTAACAGAGGATAGTTAATAATCTGAAGAATATTTTTAAAGCCAAGACTCATTATCCAAAGAAAAAAACCATAAAACTATGTCAAATTTAATGTGCGGAAACATTTAAAAACCTAGCATTTGAAAGAGTAAACTTGGAATAATATGTTGTGGGTTCTAGTTTGTAACCTACACAATTATACATACTATTTTAGGTAACCCAAAAGCCTTTATTTAATAAAATTTTTTTTTTTTTATTTTTTTTTTTTTTTGAGACAGAGTCTCCCTTTGTTGCCCGGGCTAGAGTGAGTGCCGTGGCATCAGCCTAGCTCACAGCAACCTCAAACTCCTGGGCTCAAGCGATCCTGCTGCCTCAGCCTCCCAAGTAGCTGGGACTACAGGCATGCACCACCATGCCCGGCTAATTTTTTCTATATATATTTTTAGTTGGCCAGATAATTTCTTTCTATTTTTAGTAGAGACGGGGTCTTGCTCTTGCTCAGGCTGGTCTCGAACTCCTGAGCTCAAACAATCCGCCCGCCTCGGCCTCCCAAGTGCTAGGATTACAGGCGTGAGCCACCGCGCCTGGCCAATAAAAATTTTTAACAGAGTAATAGGATTATTTTTATTCTTGTAAACAAAGGTATAACAACAACAACAAAAAGAAAAACAAGCACAGGGCTAACACAGTTAAATTTATTAATTTAAGTAAGTCAGTGAAGTAGAATATGAAAGATATGAAACAGGTTATATATTCTCTAAACCAAGGTACACAAATAGGAAACATTTCAAAAAAGGAAAACTGTGAAGATGCTTACTTGATTGTTACACTATGCAGTTCTAACACTAACACTGCTGCCAGCATAAGCTCCTCTGGGGCCTAAAATCAGGCAATATTAGTCCACTACTGCCACTACTGGGAACAAGAGACTGGCTCAGCTGGTGTTCACGTCCCTGACAAAACTTCACTACAGTCTCAACTAACAACAGTTCCCTAAACCATGAAGGAAATCATACATACAACTGACCCTGCGTACTGCCTAAGAAATTATACAAAGATCACACTACTGCAGGCACCCAAAATCAAAGCCAAAATGTTCTACTCAAGCAACAACATATATATGTCCCCATGAAAAATTCTCCACTTTGAAAGCAATTTCAAAAAATTGGAACAAATGACTGTTACATTAGATGTGTTAATATGAACAGAAGGACATGAGAAAGATGAAAAAGCAAGGAAATATGATACCACCAAAGGACCACACAATTGTCCAGCAATAATAGATCCAATCACAGTTCCTCGTAATACCAGATAAAGAATTCCGAATATTTATTCTAAAGAAGCTCAATGAGGTGCAAGAAAATCTGAAAACTGACACAAAGAAATCAGAAAATCAATTCAGGATATGAAAGAGAAATTTATAAAGGAGGTTGATTCCTTAAAAAAAACAAAACAGAAATTCTGGAGCTGAAAAATTCATTGAAGGAAATACAAAACACATTTAAAAGCTTTATGAATAGACTAGATCAAGCAGAAGAATCTCAGAACTTGAAAACAGGTCTTTTGAAATAATCCAGGTAGACAAAAATAAGAAAACAAGAACAACAAAGAAAGAGCAAAGCCTTTGAGACATCTGGGACTACATAAAGTGACTGAACGTATGAGTTATTAGTATTCCCAAGGGGGATGAGAGATCAAAACATTTAGAAAACCAGAGTAGGATGCAGTGACTCACACCTGTAATCCCAGCACTTTGGGACACCAAGGTGGGAGGATTACTTGAGGCTAGGAGTTTGCCTGGAAGGGGCCCCACCCCACCTGGGAAACATAGCAAGAATCTGTCTCTACAAAAATAAGAAAAAACTTAGCCAAGTATGATGGCAAGTGCCTGTAGTCCCAGCTACTCATGAGATTTAACCAGGAGAACGGCATGAGCCAAAGAGTTAGAGTGCACAGTGAGCTATGATCATGTCACTGAACTCCAGCATAGGTGACAGAATGAGACCCTGTCTTAAAAATAAATATATAAATAAAGTTTAGAAAACTTATTTAAGGAAATAATTGATGAAAACTTCCCAAAACTAGCAAGAGAGTTAGACATTCAGATGCAGGAGGCCCAATGATCTCCAGGCAAATACATTGCAAAAAGACTTCACCATGGCATATTATAATAATATGTAATTCTTATAATATTATGATCCAAATGAATAAAGTTGAACTGAAAGAAAGCATTTTAAAAGTAACAAAAGTGTTTAGTCACCTATAAAGGAAACCCCATCAGGCAAAGGGCAGACTTCTCAGCAGTAACCACAAGCCAGAAGAAAATGTGATGGCAGTGTCAAAGTGCCAAACAAAAAAACTACCAGTGAAAAATTTTTTATCCTGCCACAAAAAGCTTCATAAACAAAGGAGAAATAAAGTCTTTCCCAGACAAGCAAATACTGAGAGAATACATCACCACTAGGCTAGCCCTGAAGGAAATGCTCAAAGAAGTATTAAACATAGAAATGAAAGGTCACTATTCACCATTACAAAAACACATAAAAATACAAAACTCATGGGTCTTATAAAACAATCACACAAAGGAGGAAAAGAAAGGAATTAAATGGCAATATAGTTCTGGGAAAACTGGATAGCCACATGCAAAAGAATGAAACAGAATTCATATCTCTCACCACCAACAAAAATTAATTCAAGATGGATAAACGACTTAAATGTAAGGCATGAAACTCTTCTAGATATCAGCCTAGGCAAACAATTTAAGACTAAAACCTCTTGACATTGACAGGGGGAGGAAAAAAAAAATAAAAATAAAAATAAAAAAATTAAAAGAATAAAAAAAAAAGACTAAAACCCCAATGACAATTACAGCAACAACAAAATAAATAAATGATACTTGATTAAATTAAAAGCTTCTGCACAGCTAAGGAAATAATCAACAGGGCAAACAGACAACCTACAGAATGGGAGAAAATATTCGCAAGCTATACATCTGACAAAGGGCTAATGACCAGAATCTACAAAGAACTCAAGCAAATCAGCAAGAAAAAAATAAACAACCCATTAAAAAGTAGGCAAAAGACATGAACAGAAACTTTTTGAAAGAAGATAGGCAAATGGGCAATAAACATATGAAAAAATGCTCAATGTCACTAATCATCAGGAAAATGCAAATTAAAACCACAATAGCATATAACCTTACCCCTGTTAAGATGGCTTTTACTAAAAAATCCAAAAGCAGTAGATGTTGGTGTGGATGCAGAGAGAAAGGAATGCTTACGCACTGTTGGTGGGACTGCAAATTAGTACAACCTCTATGGAATACAGTACAGAGATTTCTCAAAGAACTAAATGTCGACCTACCATTCAATTCAGCAATCCCACCACTGGGTTTTTTTTTTTGTTTGTTGTTTTTGAGACACAGTCTCACTTTGTTGCCCAGGCTAGAGTGAGTGCCCTGGCATCAGCCTAGCTCACAGGAACCTCAAACTCCTAGGCTTAAGCGATCCTACTGCTTCAGCCTCCTGAGTATCTGGGACTACAGGCTTGCGCCACCATGCCCGGCTAATTTTTTTTCTATATATATTTTTAGTTGGCCAGATAATTTCTATTTTTAGTAGAGACGGGGTCTCGCTCTTGCTCAGGCTGGTCTCGAACTCCTGACCTTGAGCGATCCACCCACCTAGGCCTCCCAGAGTGCTAGGATTACAGGCATGAGCCACTGCGCCTGGCACCACTGGGTATTTACCCAAAGGAAAACAAATCATTTTACCAAAAATACAACTGCACTCGAATGTTTATAACAGCACAATTCACAATTGCAAAGATGTGGAATCAAACCAAATGCCCATCAATTCATGAGTTGATTAACTAAATGTGTTATATGTATACCATGAAATACCACTCAGCTATGAAGAGGGATGACTTAATGCCTTTTGTAACAATATGGATGGAACTGGAGACCATTCTCCTACGTGAAGTATCTAAAGGATGGAAAAACAAACACCACATGTACTCGCTATTAAATTGGAACTAACTGATGAGCACACATGTGAATAGAAGGAATTAAAACTGAATGGAAATCAAGCAGGGGGTGGGGGAAGACTGAATGGCTGAAAACCTACCTAATAGGTCTAATGAACACTATCTGGGTGATTGGCACACTTATAGCCTGGACTCAAGCATTACATAAGCGATCCCTGTAAACAAAAACATTTGTACCCCAGTAATATTTTGAGATTAAAAAAAAATAAAGGAAAACAATATATACTTGTATGGAATTCAACTTGTACCACCTAAATGTATTAACATGGTTTTGGTTTTTTGTTTTTCATTTTGTGGGGTTTTGAGACTGAGTCTCGCTCTGTTGCCTAGGCTAGAGGAGTGTCATGATTTCACACTAGCTCACAGCAACCTCACACTCCTGGGCTCAAGTGATCCTCCTGCCTCAGCCTCCTGAGTAGCTGGGACTACAGGTGCACACCACCATGCCTAGCTAATTTTGTCTATTTTTAGTAGAGATAGGGTCTCAATGTTGCTCAGGCTGGTCTCAAACTCCTGAGCTCAAGCGATTCTCCTGCCTTAGCCTCCCAGAGTGCTAGGATTACAGGTCGGAGCTACCATGCCTGGCCATATTCAAATGTTTTTAAAATAGGGGGAAAAAAATCACTAAGGGCTTGGGAGGTACAGTTTGAAAAAGAATATCTAACATTATGATTTTGTATTTGCAAAATGAAACAAAATTTTCATAAAAAAAAAATCTAAACCAGACATACTTTTTAATCAATATTTTAAATAATATTAATGCATTTTCATTTTTAATTGGATTATTTATTTTCTTGCTATTTAGTTGTTTAGGTTCCTTATATATTTTGGATATTAACCCCTTTATCACATGTATGGTTTAAAAACTGACAAGTCATAATTGTATATATCAGAACTTTTATACCCTTCAACCAACAACTCCCCATTCTCTCCCTGACCCCACTACACCCAGCCTCTGGTAACCATTATTCTACTCTCTACTACTATCAGTTCAACTTTTTCTTTTTAGAGTCCATTTACAAGGGAGATCATGCACTATTTGTCTTTCTGTGCCTATCTTATTTCACTTAGCATAATGTCCTCTAGGTTTATCCACAATGTTGTAAATGACAGTATTCCCTTCTTTTTTAAGGCTGAATAGTATTCTACTGTGTATCTATACCACATTTTCTTCATCTATTCATCTGTTCATGGACACATAGGTTCATTCTATATCTTGGCTATTCTGAATAATGCTGCACTGAACAAGGGAATGCATATATTCCTTTGACATATTGATTTCATTTCCTTTGGTTATATACCCAGAAATGGGAATGCTCTGGATCATATGGTAATTCTATAGTTTTTTGATGAACCTCTACACAATTTTCCATATGTATGTACTAATTTACATTCCCTCCAACAATGTATAAAAGTTCCCTTTTCTCCATATTCTCAACAACACTTGCTATTTCTATCTTTTTGATAAAAGTCATTCTAACAGGTGTGAGGTAATAATTCATTATGGTTTTAATTCTCATTTTCCTAATGATTAGTGATGCTGAGCATTTTTTATGTACCTATGGGCCATTTGTATGTCTTCTTTGAGAAATATCTATTCAGGTCCTTTGTCCATTTTTAATTGGATTATTTCTTTTCTTGCTAATTTGTTGTTTGGGTTCCTTAAATATTTTGGATATTAATCCCTATAGCAGATATATGGTTTGTAAATATTTTCTCCCATTCTGTGGGTTGTCTCTCCACTTTGTTAATCATTTATTTTGGTGTGCAGAAGCTTTTTAGTTTGATGCCATCGCATTTGTCTATTTTCGGTTTTGTTGTCAGTGATTTCAGGGGTCATATCCAAAAAGTCACTGTTCAGACCAATGTCATGCCTTTTCCCCTATATATTCTTCTAGTAATTTCAGATTCAGGTCTTATATTTGTCTTTAAACCATTTTGAGTTGATTTTGTACATAAGGATCAAATTTTATTCTTCTGCATGTGGATAACCAGTTTTCCCAACACCATTTATTAAAGATACTGTCCTTTCCCCATTGTGTTCTTGGTACCTTTGTCAAAAGTCAATTGACTGCAAATGTGTGGATTTCTTTCTGGGCTTTCTATCTTGTTCCACTAGTCGATGTGTCTGTTTTTAAGCCGGTACCATGCTGATTTTATTAAAATCGTTTTATATTTTGAAATCAGGGAGTATAATGCCTCCATCTTTGTTCTTTTTGATCAAAATTGTTTTGACTATTCAGTTAATCAAATGGTCTTGGTCCCTAGGAATACAGAGGAGAGTTATTCTCATCCAGAGAGGAAATGAAGATGACAGGTCCTAAGATAGGGACTTAAATTAACAAAATGTTTTAAAACACCAATTCAAGTCAAACCTCTTCATAATATAAAGAACTTAAGATCCATTAGACTTATAAGTTCCTTAAGGAAAGGAATTGACTTTCGTCTGCCAAAATGCATTGTAAACATTCAAAATAGAAACATATGAATGAGAGAAAAGTTTACCCAAAGTCAAAAAACTATGTCAGAATGTGTCTGAATGTGTCTGAACTGTGTCAGAATGAAGCCAATGACATTATCTCCTTAGTTAGAGGTCTTATCCCACCTATCACACTTTTATGGAAGGTTCCTATTATCACTAGGCTGAAGGCCCAGAAAACACTGATGAAGGCTGAATTCCTGAGGAAGCAGACTCTGTACTGGAGAATAGTGTCTAGCAGTATTAAAACAGAGGGCTCTTATGATCAACTCTCGGAGGAGAGCAGGCAAAGAAGCAGGATTAGGCAAAGGAAGAGGTTCAACTGTAATATAGTACCAAAACAGGCCTCAGTTGACTCTTCTGGAAGTTCTGAAGATGGAATGATTCTTCAGAGTTATGCTGAGTTGGGGCAAAAGACTGAGCCTTTAGAGATCCATGTCAAGCACACACTGGATCTGGGCAAACAGAGAAAAGAAGTATGACCTTAGGTGATCTGGTTACATTTAGCCTAGGCAATCCAAGTAGAGGCTACGTGTTGTAAGAAACAATTATATTACTTTTTAACTTATATTACTTTTACTGGGGAGTGTTTTGATGATCACTCTGGTGCAGACATGAAATAACATCACAGTTGTATATGACAATAATTTATTATACTCACAGGTCCTACAAGAGTGAGGCATCACATTCCATATGGGACCACATAGGAGGAGCACCAAGGGAGCGATCTCAAACAAGCAGATGGGGATTCCAGAGAGAAAAGTGAGGAGCCATAGGCACGTGCCTTTATTGAGGGTCAGGGTGGAACACACAAGCAAAAAGCATGAGGGAATTTCGTTAGTGTGTTTGAATGTCATTAAGTCATAGGGGAGGGCAAGAAGGGGAAATTGTACAGGAACTGCTTTACACACTGGTATACCTGGTCACCTGTTCAAAGTCCATTTTGGAAGATGAAGAATCGGGAAAATATGAAGTTTTAAAAATTTATAATAGAGGCTGACAGCTGAGCACTTTGTTGGCAGCACTCTCAGTAACTGAGGAAAGTAAGTCTTTCGTTCCTGAAGAGGGTTATCTGGGTGGTACATCACAGTGTCCACCAAAGTCCAACTCTTGTGCGTCTTGGATCCACTTCTTTGTTTAAATTCTGGAAGCAACTCCTTCAGGATTCCAGTGAACATCTCTTCTTGGGGGAATCTTAGAAGAAAAAGGTAAATGGGACAAACTATAACCCCATCACTGTAGCGAGGCTTGAGCTATAACTGACACTCATTGTTACCCTCACCTAACTTCCATTCTAGATTCTTCTCACCTTTAGCTGCATGCCTGCAAATCTCCATGACTTGTATGATAGTATAACCCAGATCTTCATCCCAAGGTCTCCATGCCCTCTCGTGCCGTGTCTCTTTCAAATAAGCAGTCTGAAGAGTACGTGGCAGCCATACATTATTATTCAACTGACCTCTAGCTGTGTCCGTTGGTAGAAATATCCTCCCTTGAAATCAATACTTCTAAATGCTCAGAGCCCAGAGATACTGAGATGGAAATTCCTGAAGTCAATCACTGAGAATGACAGTAGCTGGAGCCAATACTATTTCCAACCCTTGATTCCTGGACCCATATATTCTACCTGTTGGGGACCATATAAGTTATTTTTTTTTTTTTTTTTGGAGGATGGCAACCCAAACTCATAAGGTATTAGCTCTATGCTGATACTTCGGTAGTGCCTTCACCAGGCTGTTCCTTCAACAGACTTTTCCATCATTCTATCATGCAGCTTTTGAGTAATGTGGCATGTGATATGAGCAGGGATCCCATGATCATGTGCATAGTCCTGTATCTCTTTTGATGTAAAATGCAGTTCCATGCTGTTAGAGCAAACATTCTGTAAGCCTTAGGATACTGGTGCAAGTTAGGCCCTGCAGACAGGAAAAGAAATCCATACTCCTACTATATATCTATTATTGTCAATATGAATCTCTCTCTTCTATGGTGGAAGGCATCCAATGTAGTCAATTTTTTTTATTTCAGCTTATTATGGGGGTACAAAAGTTCTGGTTAAATATATTGCCCATGCCCCTCCCATCCCCCTGAGTCTGAGCTTCAAGCATGTCCATTCCCCAGACAGTGCACATCGCACTCATCCTGTAGTTATACACCCATCCCCTCCCCCACCCCCACCAATGTAGTCAATTTGACACCAAGTAACTGGTTAGTTTCCACAGGAGAAGGCATAAGATTAGGAACTCAGCAGTGGTGTCTGCTGAAAGTAGATTGGGTATTCAGGAGTAGCAGTAGCTTTCTAGACTCAGTAAGTTGGAGCTTATGCTGTCAGGTCCATGCATAGCCTCCTCCATCCCTGCTACCATCACGAATTCATTTTTGTAGCAGTCGTGCCTTCACTGGAGTGGCAGGTTGCAATGATACAGGCTGGCTGTTGTCAACTAGACAAGGTATTAGTGTATTTGGTAGTTTAGTGCCTTTTTCTGTGTTAGATGTTTTTTGGTGAGTATTAACATGCAATCCAAATATCTTCACATTTCTTTCCACTCACATATACCCATTCTTGTCCCCCTCTACCTCAGAGTTCCTTGTCCCCAATCTACCAATTTTTCTCAATCCATATCCCTTTGCAACCTGCCAAGTTATTCCCTCCTGCCCCCCAAGTCCATATATATTCTAACCTCGGGCTATTTCTTTTACAACTAAAAGTGGATGATGAACTGCACATCCCAAAGGTCTGTTTATTGGGAGGAGATACCCTGATCACTTCTCTTTCAAGGTCACACAAGTAGGGCTGTAGTTCAATCACAATATCAAACTGACCCATCCATGAATCAAACATGGGATTTTTTTCCCTTCACCAACTGATCATGAGGGATCACTTTCATCTTATGACAGACTATTGCTGGACTTGCCCACGTTATAATGTGGTTAATCTGACAGAAATCAGTTCATCAAGGACAACTGTGACCACACTGTTGCTGCATACCTCAGTGTCAAGCATTCCACCTCTCCAAGTGCAATAGCATGCCAGGAGCTATTTTCCAAAAGGTATTTAAATCTCTGCTTTGTATTCTGACATGCTCCAGAACTCTACAAGTTTGCATTGTGATTCTCTCATTAGAACTTGCCATAAACTCCACACATCTATATATTTCATACTGTGCCTTTACCCTCCACTAATACCCCAATACACAAATATATGGCTTTACAGCCCATGTGCAATAAAACTTATCACAATTTTTCTGAGTTTTTACTAGTACAATATCTTAAATTTAAACACAATTTGAATATACAATTTTTCTTCTCTTTGAATCTAAGCTTTTTATTCAATCTCCTTGTTCAAATATTTCTGTAATTAATCTAATTTAAGGGCAAGTAGGGGAGGTTAAAAAGTAGCCAGAATCATTAAAAATAACAGGCTACAAAAGATTAGAGGAAGGATCACTTACTTCCCTTTGGGATGGTGGTAGGTTAAACAATGACCCCCAAAAAATATCCGCATCCTAATCCCTGAAAGCTATGAATTTATCCTGTATGGGGAAAAAAGATTTTACAGACATTATTAAGGTTCCGGGTGGACCCTAAATGCAATTACATGTATCTTCATAAGATAGAGAAAAGAGAGATATCCATACCCAGAAGTGAAGAAGGCAATAATGTGAGCATGGAGACAGAGACTGGAGTAATGCACCACAAGCCAAAGGAATGCCAGCAGTCACCAAATGCTGGCAGAATCTGGAAGAGGGAAGGAACAGATTCTCCTTTAGATCCCCTGGAGGGATCATGGTCCTGCCAACACCTTGATTTTGGCCTAGTGAAAATGAGTTCATATTTCTAGCCTCCAGAACTATAAGAAAATAAGTTTCTATTGTTTTAAGCCACCAAGTTTGTGGTAATTTGTTATAGCAACCCTAGTAAACTAATATAGAGACGAATAGAGATAACAAAGAAAGGTTTTAAGGGGTATATAGAATTTGAAGAATCATAGGTAAGATTTAAACATTGTAATTGGAAAGAAGAAAAAAGACAAAAGGAGGGTAGGTGAGCATTACAGGTGAAGGGAAAAGGTGGTGAGAAAGGAACTCAAGAGAATTGTACAGGAAAAAAACACAAAGTAGTTCAATTAGACAGGAGTATAAGCTACTTGAAAGTAATCATTGTTGAAGATCCTGAATGCCAGCCTAAGTAGTTTAACCTTTGATCTGTGGACAGTTAAGATCCTCTGTAGCTTGTGAGGACAGGGTGTGTGTGTGTGAGTGACTGGAGTGGGTCTCTGGGAGGAAGAAATAACGAGATACCCTTTACACACATCTCTCACACTACTAATTTTTTATTCATCACCCTCCACCACAGGTTTAAGGACTGGGATTTAGTTTCCCCAAGACCTAGCCAAAAGTCTGGCATGTATGTTTGATAAATGGTGAATGAGTAAATGAATGATATTGTACATTTTTTTGTTTTAGTCATCACTAAGCAAAATATGATTGAGTAGAACAGAATACCAAACTGTACTTGAATCACTTATGATTATTATTATTTTATTTTAAAAAATGACATTGAAGTGTAAGAGATTTGGACTCAATGTGATTAACCCTAGGGCATACTTCCAAACTTCAACAGCAATCCTAGCCAAATCCACTTAGTGATGGCTGTCTGGAGCAGTGTTAAGAAGTAATGTAAGAATTGTACTATAATAGATTAGCAATGGATTGCTAAGTGTTGGATTAGGAGTAGACACCCAAATGACTTGTGTTTGCCATTCTGTTCTTGCTTCTGAAGTTGGTAATTTGGTTTCTTTAAAAACTTTTCATTATGTCTTCTTATGTCAAGTACAGAAAGAAAAATTCCATTTAAATGGAACCGTCCATTGGTTGAGCACGGTTAATCAAAGATTTGCTGCATTCAAGTAAAAGAAGCCAAAGGTTGGACTGTAGAGATAGGTTGTTCTTCCTTTTCCATTCTACTGTGTCAGAGCACCAACTACCTTAGCTGGAAAGAGCAGATCATAGTCAGCGGCCTGCCTCTAAAATCCAGTGCCTGTTTTATGAAAGGGCTAGCTCTGTGTTTGGACCAAGCAACATTCTCAGGACCAGCCCTGGAGAGGAGGAAAACCAGCACATCAGTCTGTGGAACTCCAAGGCGGGGGGGAACAGAGCTCTGTAAATGTTGAATTCCAACGTTTTCGTTAAAAGTTTTGAAACTGGGCCCAGAGAGAGATGAAACATCAGTGGTTGGGAATGAGGTCAAGGTTGAAGTGGACCACAATATTCTATGATGATAGGTAGCACCTACACTTAACATGAGGAGAGTACTAACATATTTGCCACTTAAAGATTTAAAATACAGTTCACGAAATAAGATAGAAATGCAAACCGTATCATACAAGCTTCGTTGTTACCCTGTCGCCGCTGTTGCAGGGAAAGTATGGTAGATTACGCATCCTCTAAGTCGAGGTGCAAGTTGCTCGCAGTCCCGCTGCGATTACCATTTCTGTTGTCGCACAGCGGAGTTACAGACCCAGTGTGGACAGCTCTCCTAAATCCCTTAAATCGCTCCTGGGCCCTCGAAGTCCTATCCGCATTCGTCAGCCCGGAACCATCGAAACGCCCACCCCCTCCGTAAGTGCGAGCTGAGAAGTAACGATGACAGCTGCGCTTGTGCTCCTTAAACTCCACCCCCAACGGGCACCGGCGCGCTCCGAAGCCTCGAGAACCGACGTAAAGCCGAGTACTGAGCAAGCGCGAGAATAACCACGCCCTCCCTGGCCAGGCAATTAGGTCTAGGCGGATGGCTTGTTGTACTTACCTTTAATAGCTTTGATTGTCAGGAGTGTCGCTGATGTTCATTTCCCGCCTGTCTTACTAGAAGTCACTTTGCCAAAAGTAGAAGTTGCTGTATAGGGGTAAAATTTGCCCATCCATTAAGTTATCTCTTTGCTCTTTGAGGCGGAACTCGTCGCTCAGCCAGCGTGTCCTGACAGATACGGGCAAAAACAATGGCATTTTGTAAAGAATATTTACAGTCCGCCAACTCAATCACGTTAAAAAAATTTAAAAATAAAACGCTGCTCTGCTCCATAGTGTGTGCGTCATAAGACATAGAAGATGTTTTATTTTTCCATGCCAGTGAGAATAGCGATTTATATATTAACAAGGACCTGTAGTAAGACGCAGCGCATGCGCAAACCGTCGGACGCGAAACCTCCCTGGAGACGCCTAAATACCGACATGCCTTGCGCTTTCCGGCGGTGGTGGAAGTTGTTTCAGGGCTCTGTCTGGGGACGCCATGGGGAAGGTAAACGTGGCCAAGTTGCGTTACATGAGCCGAGATGACTTCAGGGTTCTGACCGCGGTAAGAAGCCCGCCGTTCCCTTTCTGCCTTGTCCTTTCCCATTGTGCGTCCTCTTCCTGTGCCACGAAGTTTGCTGAGAGCTGAGCGGTAGTGCTCTGGGCCCTGGAATGTGGCAGAGGCTAGGAATCGAGAACGGGCACCGGAGAGTGGGATTTTTAAAAAGCTTTTGTTTGGGAGCTTACTTTCCCCCAGACATAGCAAAGCCCTTCCCCGCCCCCCAATCATTTTCCTTTCTGCTCTCATTCTTCTTGCGCTTAAGAGACTCGCTCGCATCTCTGTGGCCTGGGAAACTTCTCAAGACACTGGGTTTCCGAACCTCTGTGAGGAGCTAAAGGCCCCGCCTGGGGAGAATTGATAACATAGAGTTTCCTACTAACAGACTCAGCCGCGTAACAGCCCTTCGGATTCGTTTAGTCAGATTTTAGTAGCAATCTTAGGAGGTTCATCGAGGTACAAGACAGACAAGGGAGAGAGACCCAGATCATCAAATAAACAAATGAGTAACCAGGATAATATTAAGTGCTATGAAGATGATAAAGGATAATGGTATAGAAAGTATGTACATCTGGGAGGAGGGGCACGAATGCTATCTTTGAATTGTGTAGTCAGGGAAGACCGCCTGGGTGCAAGAATTTTGTCTGTTTACTCTTGTAACCAAAGGTCTTGTTTAAGAAAAGATTCTTGGCCCTTTGTAGGCAATGACTAAGTATTCGCTGAATTGAAAGAATGAATGGAGGCATCTTAGGAGCTGTATGAGAAGGCGTCAGCCTAGTGAAGCCCTTGGGAAGAGTTGGAGTCACAGGAAACAGGAATAATAAGTGCAAAGGCCCTGAAGCAGAAAAGTCTTTGAAGAAAGGGAAGGACACTGTGACTGGATTTTTTTTTTTTTTTTTTTTTTTTTGAGACAGAGTCTCACTCTGTTTGTTGCCCAGGCTAGAGTGTCATGGCATCAGCCTAGCTCACAGCAACCTCAATCTCCTGGGCTTAAGCGATCCTACTGCCTCAGCCTCCCGAGTAGCTGGGACTACAGGCATGCGCCACCATGCCCAGCTAGTTTTTTTCTATATATATTTTTAGTTGGCCAGATAATTGCTTTTTATTTTTAGTAGAGACGGGTCTCGCTCAGGCTGATCTTGAACTCCTGACCTCGAGCGATCCGCCCGCCTCGGCCTGCCAGAGTGCTAGGATTACAGGCGTGAGCCACCGCGCCCGGCCGTGACTGGATCTTAGTGAGTCAGAGACTAATGTTTGGAGATTTAGCTGGAAACGGTGAGAGCCAGATCATGTACTGTAGAGCCTTGCAGGCTTGGTAGAGAGTATGGGGAAGCCACTGAATATTTTTGATCAGGGGAATGACAAAATCTGATTTTATGGCCTTTGTCTATGACACAGAAACGTAGATCTAGGTATTTGCAGAATAGAGCAATACATTTATTTAGGTGCCAATATCTTTTGGTAAGGAGTGAATCCCATGATCAGTATTATACTATCTATATTGTGTAATTATGTAATAGGTTGTGTGATGTGCGTCACACTGATTCTTGTATTATTTTAAAGCTTCATGTTTTGGATTTTTGAAATTAGTCTTAAATAGGCAACACTTAAGGATTATACTGTCAAATGCAAAATCAGTATGAAATTTGGAAGACACTTCTTTAACCTCTTTTTTTCGTCCTGTAGATTATTCAGTTCAACTGGATTTTCTCTAAAATAACTACTGTCACCTCGATAGATACTTTCCTTCTGTGCTTCCTCAGCACATTCATTGATTCCTTAATGTCTCCGACAGAAATAGGGGTCAAGAAGAAGAATGTTGGAGATTGGAGGAGGCAGGGACAAAGCATGGAAGATGAGTTCGGTTTAGAGTGTGAAGTTTGGGGCTGGGCACATGGCTCAAGCCTGTAATTCCAGTGCTTTGGGAGGCTGAGGCAGAAGGATCACTTGACGTCAGGAGTTTGAGACCAGCCTGGTCAACACAGCAAGTTCCTGTCTCTAAAAAAAAAAAAGTGTGGGGTTTTGGTAGGACATAAAAATGATGCCAGATTTGTCTTTCAGAATTTTAGCTGTGCAATATTTAAGTTCTTTTTGAAGCTCGCCAGGGAATGATGTAATTATGACATTCCAGTCTCAGTGGAATCTCACCAGTGTTAGTACCTTTCCTTGTCTCTCTCTTCCGTTTAACTTCTTTGGATCCCTCTATATCAGTGATCATTGTTTGACTAACTGCCCTTACCTTTCAATAGGAACTTCCCCCCAAAATTCTGTCCCCAGCACTTTTTCTTCCATTATTTCTTGCTTGGTGATTGTATCCACTTTATGGCTTCATCTCACATCTACAAATAATTGACAATTTTCCCCTCTAATTATGACTTCATTCCTAGGTATAGACCTCTTTCCAATTTTCCTTTAAACATCTTCATTTGACTCTGTGTGCTCAAACCAAATTCATCAACTTTTTCTATCCCCTTCCTCCTTTCCCAAAATCTACCAAAAATAATAATATAATTTTAAAACATGCTCTTCCTCATTACTTCCAATTTTGACTCTTCATTCCCTTTATCCTCCCACATCCAACTGCTAAGCCCTCTCATACTGCTTCCTAAAGATCTTTAATTTCTTCCTTCCATTACCACTACCACTTGCCCTGTTCTGATTACTGTTTCCTCTGAGCTGGACTGCTGTCTTAGTTCTCCAGTACATTCCCTGCAGTTTTTCCCTGTCTTTAAGGCAATTTGCATATTCCTGCTGGATTAGTGTCTTTAAAATAACTCTGTTCCTGTGTCTCCCTTGCCTAAACATCTGCTTTGCTTAGTATAAAATATAAAACACCTTCATCTCTGTTGCAGGTCTTTCTATATCTAGAAATATTTTCCAGTTGTCTTTGCATGAACTCTACATGCCATCCTACGTGAGCTACCATTGTACTAGCTGTTTCCCGTGCTCAGTACTTTCTTGCATATGTGCCACTTCCAAATCTTTTTTTTTTTTCCCCTAACATCCCTTTCTCTGCTTTCTCTGTATGCCCACAGCTCAAAGTCAATCTCAGGTGTTGCTGCTTCTTGGAACTGATCCCTCAGCTGGAAGTATTCTTGTTCTGCCCTTAGCTACCTTTTTTTTTTTAAACGTATCACTTCTTGCCTTCTAATAAAATTAGATGTGTACTTATTTTGTTTCCACAATTAGGTAATAAATTCTCCAGGAGTAAAGAGTATTTTTATGTATTTTTTTTAATCCTCCACAATGCCTACATATGGTACTTGTTAAAAACCTGCTTAATATCTAGAATACCTGTAGATTTAAAGACAAATGTTTAAATGTCAACAAATATTTTAGTATTTACCATGTCATTAACTATGTCAGGTCCTCAAAATTCTTAACCCTTGAAGTGGAGAAATATGAATATCAGTGATTAAATATCAAATTGTAATCAAAAATATGTTCGGAGAAGGAAGTAATTATGTCTTGGAATTACTTAGAGAATTGCATGGTCAGGAAAGTTTCAAGAAGTTAATTTCTTAGCAAGGTTTTGTTAGGCTTTGTGTCGATTATGATTACATAATGTGATGTCTTTAATTTCAGGTTGAAATGGGCATGAAGAACCATGAGATAGTTCCCTGCAGTTTGATTGCGTCTATAGCCAGCCTTAAACATGGTGGCTGTAATAAAGTTTTAAGAGAATTAGTGAAACATAAACTCTTAGCTTGGGAGCGTACCAAGAGTAAGTATTTTGAGGCACCATTTATGATTTTTCAGGTAACTGGTTTCTCCCAGAGCAGATGCTCTAAAAAGGCAAGAAGTGGAATTTGCCAGACTAGTAAAGCACTAGATGAAGAACTGACAGACATACTTCTGATATATCCTATTCGTCAAAACAATCACACAGCACACCAAGATCAGAAGAGGTGAGAAAAGGAAATGGCAAGGTTGTATTGCAGAAGAGCAAATAGGGTAGAGATATCATTGCTACCATGTTTGGAAAATACAGTCTGCCACAAGTCTCTAGAGCATTACTTCTCAAACCATCTGTGGTGAGGGGGATGAATTTTTTTCAGCCTATCACAGATCCTTTTATAAAATATAATAAAAAATAATTACTAGAAAAATAAAATAGATAACATATACAAAAACAGGCATATATTCTTGGTCAGACTAATGTAAAAATTACTGAAATTAAAGCTTCCTTTTAGTTTCTGTATTTAACTTGTCACAGATACTTGTTGACTAGCATCAGTCAGTGGGTCACACTTTGAGTAACACTGCACTAGAGAAGAAATGCAAATTATAGGAAGAAATGGGAAACTTGTAAGCCTGGGTAGCTTAGCTTTTTCCAGCAAAGACTTCCCATCTTCAAATTCTTCTTATGACTTGAACTGATATGACTTGGAGATACAACTAAAATACAATCTTTCTCATTTGATTTTGTCTAGCTGTCCAGGGTTATCGGTTGACAAATGCAGGCTATGATTACCTAGCTTTGAAAACACTTTCTTCTAGAGAAGTAGTTGAGTCTGTTGGAAACCAGATTGGTGTTGGCAAAGAATCAGGTAAGTGCTAATAGTACTGTGGAAAACATTTTCTTTACTTTAGTTTATATTTTCCCTGAGAAAGTATTCCTCTTTTAATTTTTCCCTGTTTTCCAACTAAGCAGTAAGTTGGAAAGTTGGTTGGAGGCAATACAAATTATGAGTGTACCCTTAATTTCTTAGGTTATTGTTTTCTCCAAAAATCTGTCACTGAAAATTACGCCAAAAATTAATTTTCTTCTAATAATTGAACTCTTTGACATATTTTATTTGCTCTTACTTTAGATCTGATAAATTTTACATTTTTAGCAGTTAAAAATATGTGCATGAGGAAATACTAGAGAACAGTGAATATCTAAAAACCACAAACACATTTTAACATCAGCAGTATGATAAACAAGGCAAAGAAAAGTTATGTGTAGAACACAGAAAAAAAAGCATTCTAAAATAGTGTTGAACAAATACCTGTGTATTTATTTTCTGTGTCAAAGACAGGTAGGAGTAAAGACTAAGGAATGATTTTCTTTATACTGTGCTGTTATATACTGCTTTTTATGCTATATAGTTTATCCTATAGATACATTATTTATCTAAGCTTAGGAAACAAAATTAAACTTGGAAGCAAAAGAATTATTAGGAAACCTACCCCATAGAAGGTTGCTGTGGTATTTTATATAGTTTGCATGTCTTCTGTATTTATATCCAGATTGTAGTATATGTTTAAGAAATAAAACAAGAGTACTAAATACAACACAATGTGTGTTTGTGGAAAATATATAAATAGAAGTAATGGCAGTGAACACCCTTGTGTCTCTATGTACATGTGCATATAAATTTGTAAATACATTTTTAGAGATTTAATTGTTGGGACATACATTAGTTTGCTAGAGTTGCTGTAGGGAAATAACACAGTCTGGGTGGCAAAACAACAGAAATTTATTTTCTCACGGTTTTGGAGGCTAAAAGTCCAGTGTGCAGGTTTGGTTTCTCCTAAGGCCTAACCTTGGCTTGCAGACACCTGCCTCACATGGCCTTTTTTCTTTGTCCCTAATGTCTCTTTCTTTTCGGCTAAGTACACCAATCCTAGTGGATTAGGGCCCTACACTTAGGACCTCACTTATCCTTAATTACTTCTTTAAAGGCCCTATCCCCAAGTAGTTACACTGGGGATTAGAAATTCAACAGTGTAGTTTTGGAGGAGCACAATTCAGTGCATAGTAGGGCAAAGGAATGTACATTTAAAATTTTGACATTACCAGGTTGCTCCAAAAAGTTTGCACTGATTTATAATCCTATCAACAATGTGTGACAGAGCCTGTTTTTTAATAAAAACAATTAAAATTTCTTTATCAGTAATTAGAACATGGTCTAAATGTCAGTATTACACATAGCAGCTTGTTTTAATAATTGACAGAGTACTTACTGGAAGATCTCCATTCTGTTAGATCTCTCTTATTTGACAGAATGGAGATGTCTACTCTAGACAGATCTAGAATATTATTCAATGAAAAATACTCTTGTTAGAATTGGGTATTACTAACCTGGAGTATTATTCATTGAAGCACTTGAAGAATTGAACTTCCTGTTGTCGAAAAGGAAAATACTAAATCACGTCTCTCATGGGACATTACGGAACAATTAGATTTAGATGTTTTTCCACTAAATGGAATGATTCTTTTGACATATGGTAAATACAGGCATTGGAAGCTATAACCTTTGACACATTGCATCTCTGCTTTCTTTTGTCATAGTTATTAATACATATTGGCTTGTCATTTTGGATTGTAATTAAGGTAAAATGGTGAATGCATGGGATATAGAGTCTTGCCGAATGATAAGTATCCCTAGTTATACAGATTAAGCATCCCTAATCTGAAAATCTGATCTCTGAAATACTCCAAAATTTGAAATTTTTTGATCATGACATGATGGATGCCACAAGTTGAAAATTCCATGCCTGACCACATGTGCACAAACTTCAATTCATGCACAAAATTATTAAAAATATTGTCTAAAATTACCTTCAGGCTATGTGTGTAAAGTGTGTGTGAAACATAAATTTTGTGTTTAGACTTGGGTCCCATTCCCAAGGTAGCTCATTATTTATATGCAAATATTCCAAAATCCAAAATTTGAAACACTTCTGGTCCCAAGCATTTCAGATAAGGGATACTGGACCTATATTAGGAAAGATAATGTATTTGATACGAATAAAATGAGACAAAGTTATAATTGTTCTAACTTATTAGAGAATAAAAATATAATGTTGATCCTCTTGGCTCCAGATATCTACATTGTTGCAAATGAAGAAGGACAGCAATTTGCATTAAAGCTTCACAGACTAGGAAGAACCTCCTTTCGAAATCTGAAAAACAAGCGAGATTACCATAAACACAGGCATAATGTGTCCTGGCTTTATTTATCTCGTCTCTCTGCCATGAAGGAATTTGCCTATATGAAGGTATTTTTTTAAAGATAATTTTGCATTTTTTAGCCAAACTGTACATGTAGCTCAAAGGCCTTGATGACAAGCATCAGTCTGTTGCCTCCCACAGCTCCCTAACCTCAGACTCAATCCCTATGGTCACTTTTAACTCTGTTGTTTGCTATATTAGTAATTTCCTTCTATGTGAAGGTATTTTTAATTGTTATTAATATATAAAGGCAACACATATTCTATAATATTAACAAGGTGAAATAGCTGCAAATAATGATGTAGTTACCTCACAAATTTGTGTGGATATGTGTACATCTATTCAATGTATTATTATACATATGTCTATCTCAAATTGAAAATACCACGTAATTACCATCTGTAGAAAACTCTGTCTCAGATAAATTGACTAATATTTTTCTTTCACATAATGGAGTAAGTATCAATTTAAAAATTTGTATTTATATTTAAAATGGTCAAAATCTGTGGTTTTTAACCTTTCACCTGCAAAATTAAGTTCTGTGTAGATTTGCTAAATATCTTTGATAATAACCAAATTAAATATATTCAATAATAACAAAATTAAACAGAAAATGACATTTTTATTCTGTCAAGTAGGATTTGTCATAATTTATCTCATTTTTTTTAAAAATCTGAATTGAAAATTGTGCTAGTGTGTGAACAGTTGTTTCTTAGGAGTTCAATTTGTTGTTCTGTGAGTAGGTTATTTTAATTTATATGCTTCAATTTTTAGTAATTGTGGGAGAATTCTTAAGGCCATATAAATGATACTGATACCATACATGTTATATATTTCTTATACTGATTATATCTGGGATATTCAGTTTTTATCTTATACTAATTGTTTGTATCCTGTGATATTCAATCAGTAAGTAAGCAGCTTGATAGGGATTGTTACACATTTTCCCAAAACCGTATTAGGTATTTTCTCAGGGTGTTTAAAATTAAATACTAAGGTAGTGTGGGGTGAAGGAGAGGATACCAAAGAAATAACCAGTACGATCTGTGTAAAGTATGTGTTGAGTTTAAAGAAGCTTCAGTAGAGTAGAATAATTTATGAAAGAGATTTCATAAAGTGAGTGAGTTGAGTGGAGCCATGAAGCTTGGACATGATTGTTGACTATAAGGAGAAAACAGTGCATTTCGCAGAGGAGCCAGTATGGGCAAAGATGTGAATGGATGTAAGCCCTGTGTGTACTGTTGACACTGAGGTGACTGTCCTGACCGTACTCCTGGGTGCTTATTAGAGTATTGAGAGAACTAGGATTGGACAAGTGGATTTAAGAGAGTTTTAAAAACCAAGAAAAGTTGTTCAGACTGAAATATTGACAGCTATTGTAGATTTTTTTAAAACGGACTGTTGGCATAAGCATCTTAGTCTGGTATTTGTACATGGAATAGGTTAGGTATGATGGCAAGAGGAGGAACACTGGTAGAGTAATCAGGCATAAATGACAGAGGCCTGCTGAGAAGTGCTAGCATTGCAAATGGCAGAGGACATAAATCTTAGGTATTCTGAAAGAATACTAGGACTTTGTAAACAATAAGATAGAAGAAACTAAGCATAGGGAAAAAGATAGGTGTATGGATTATCTGAAAGAACATTTGACTCAGACTACTACAGTGTATATGTTTGTCACATAAAAGATTTAGGTAGCATATTGTGGTCTGGAAAAAAAGGTCAGAGCTCTATAAACTAAAATGTCTGTTCTGTTAGAATGCCTCCTTCCCCAAAATGCCAGAAGACAGACTGTTTCGTAAATCACAGTTTGTTTCCATTTGAATATTTTGAGCACATGTCAGCAAATGATGGAGACTTATAAAATAGGAGAGGAAATATCCAAAGAGACTGTAAGTTTCTTGAGGGCAGAGTCTTGTTAGTAATCATTTTTGTAACCCCTAGCACAGTGCATAATAATATTTTGTAAATGTTCATTTTTGGTGGAAAAATGAATTTAAGCAAACTTTAGTTTAAAATTTGTTTTTTTGGATAGCTTGTTCTGTTCATTGAATAAATAAGCCATGCCTAAGTAACCAGGTGTTAACTGTAATTTTATAAAGGCCTGTGTGTTTTTCTTGTGTGGGAAGGTACATTTACTTTTATTGTTCTTTAAAAAATAATGATCTCTTCATTACCTTATACCTGTTTTGTTATATTTTAGGTATTGTATGAGAGGAAATTTCCAGTTCCAAAGCCAATTGATTACAATCGCCATGCAGTGGTCATGGAAATCATAAATGGTTATCCTCTGTAAGTACTTTTTATTCTTGAAGCCTTGGATCCCAATAAATGAATTTAAGGTTCGGGTATTTTCAATAAAAATTTCTTAATGAAATATTGCTTCTGGGAGATTAGAAATTGATTTAAAGGAATGAACTCAAAGACAAATTGAAAACTGAGTTTCATTCTGATAGTGTGGACTTTGTAGTCTCTTTGATTCATTCATTCATTCAATATTTCTTAAGAGTCTATTATGTGCCAGGCACTTTTAGGCTCAGCAGTGAACAAAATAAGGTCTCTGCCCTCATTGAACTTACACATTCTGATGGAAGGAGACATGCAATAAATAACTAAACAAGGAAGTATGTATCAGGTAGTAGTGAATGCCATGGATAAAAATAAAGCAGGGTAAGGAGGCTAGGAAGTGCTGAATGGGGGTAGGAGACTGCTATTTGGCAGAGGATATTGAAGAACATGCTCGTTAATAAGGTGAAACATTATCACATTTTGATTGGGGTGGGAGCATTTTGAGCAGAGAAGAGATGTGATCTAATGTTTTAACAGTATCATTCTGGCTGCTATGTTAAGAATAGACTCCAGGGAGACAAAGACAGAATTAGTAAGACAAATTAGGAGACCTTGTAATCTAGGCAACAGATGACAGGAGCTCTGATCACAGTTGATAGTCATGAAGGTGATGAAAAGTCGTCAGATTCTGAATGTGTTTTGCAGGTTGAACCAGCATGATTTGTCTGGGATTGGATATGGATGTGAAGGAAGGGGGGACTAGTCAAATGATACCACCAAGGTTTTTGGCCTGAGTAAGAAATTAATTGGAGGGATAAAGTTGCCATTTACAGAAACAGGAAACCTGTAGGAGGAACAGTTTGGAGTTGGAGGATGAGACAGAATCAGAGATTCAGTTTGGGACATGGTTAAGTTTGAGATGCCTGAGAGTTTGAGAAGTCTAGATTGAAATGATTATGTATTCGGTATGTAAAGCCATGTCCCTAGATGAGATCCCCAAGAGTAAGTGTAAATAAGGGAAAATAGGACGTCATAGGAGCTTTTGAGGAACTCTAAAATTTAGAGGTCACAGAAAAGATGAAGAACTAACAGAAAAGACTAAGAAGGTATGGTCTATGAGGAAGGAGAAAGACCTGAAGAGCATGTTTTCCCAGGAGTTAAGTGAAGAAAATGTTTCAAGGAGGGCAAAGAGGTCAACTGACAGATGAGATATGATGAGAACCAAGAATTGACCTTTGGATTTAGCAGCATGGAAGACATCGGTAGTCTCAACAAGAGCTATTTCATAGGAATGAGGTGGATGGAAGCCTGCTTGAAGTAGGTTATTGGAGAGTGGGAGGAAAGAAATTGGAAGAAACACATGTAAAAGAGTTTGGCTTTAAAGAAGATCAAAGGATATAGTAGTAGAATGAAGATACAGAATTGGAGCAGGACATGGCTCTTTATTTTTTTTTTTTTTTAATAAATGGGAGATGTCATGTCTGTATGTGATGGGAATGAGGAGAAAACTGTTGGGAAGACAAGGCTTGGAAATAATATGTGTGCACACACATACATACTTTCATTAAAATTATAAACGACTACAAATAACCTGTTTTCATACTTAAAATACTTGCAGTTGTCAGGTACACCATGTTGAAGATCCTGCATCAGTATATGATGAAGCTATGGAACTAATTGTCAGACTTGCAAATCATGGGCTGATTCATGGAGATTTCAATGAATTCAATCTCATTTTGGATAAAGATGATCATATCACCATGATTGATTTTCCACAAATGGTTTCAACTTCTCATCCTAATGCTGAATGGTATGTGCTGAAATTGATTCTGGACGTGGGTGTGTTTGTGCATGATGGAATCATTTTTTATTCATAATTTTTCAGTTTTTTAATACTATCATTTAGGTCAGTAACTAGTTTGAAGTGACTGGTGTTAATGTTATAAAGATGTGTTTTTTTATTAAAGGATATCCAACTACTAGAATTTTCCCCATAAAAGAATCTCTCTTATTCCTCAGTTTTATAAAGGGGAAAACTGTACTTTGATCCAATTTTAAAACCTATTCATTAAATTTATGCTGTGTATTGGAAATCTGAAGAAATTGCCTGCTTATCTATTTTGTTTATATAAACCACAATGAAGAATTTGAATTACTCTATTGTAATTTGACAGACTTTGAAAAGTCAAACCTTCTCAGCCATGGAACTCTTTGTTCGTACTTACTTTTAGGTAGAAGCCCGACATAAAAGCCTGTTCTGAAGAAGTAGGAACATAAAGAGAGGAACCGTAGAAACACCACGTTCTTTTGCCTTTCCCCTTTTCTCTCTGTGGTTACCTCCAAGAGCACTTCACCAGGTGTAACTCAGTAATTTTGATGGCCTGAGTAAAAGATGTAGTTTTGGACTGAAACTGAGTTGTAAGACCAGTGATAATTATCTCTTGTCATTTTTTAGCTTTTGTTTTATTACTAGAAAAGAGTTCACATATAACTTCATCTTTGACAGGGCAAAATCACTTTATATTCTGTGAAAATCATATTCTTTATTTGTGTGTATTCCATGATACAATTGAGTGTAATCAAATTAAGGGTAAGGATCTTTTTCTTTCAAAGTTTTGTGAGAAACTTCTTTTTCCTAAAGTAACAACTTGTATCACTTATATAATAGAGCATATTCATTCTTCCAAAGTTGGAGCTTGAAGCACTTTATGTTAAGTGAAACTTGTCTTCCTCTTGGTTCCCATTAGAAAATGTCTACATTTATGCTAGAGAAAGAAATGTCATTTAAAAAAATTTTTTTAAAGTACTTCCTACAAAACAATACTAAAAATTAATTCCTGGCTCTTGGGTGGTCAATACTCTTTGGGTGATGACTAATCGCCCTTTTTATTAATCTGGAGTAACATAGTCACACAATAAAGGAACATCTGGGAACCACCAGAGTTAGAGAAGAGATTGATGACAAGAGTTTGACATTACAAGTTTAGGCTGCATTGTTCCATGGGGAGACAACGTGTTTTAATTTGAATTTTTATGAAGTAGTACTGGAGAAAAGGAGTTGTGCTAACACTAGTGATTGAGATATAAATAAGCCCTGTCTCTGGTTTTAAAGAAGTTTATCGTATACTAGGGGAGATGTGTATGTACATAAAATAATTTTAAAATTTATTAAGATTTTCTCCAGGGTACCCTGAGAGCAAGGAAGAGTGGCATTGTCTTCCTATTTACAAACTTCATCTTTTGTCAAGGAAATAGTCAATTCCATATCATCCTTAATTCTCCTTTATCTGGAAATCTGGAGAATTTAATCTGTTCTTGTACTTCGTGGTGACCAAAAAAGGCAACCTGATATTCAGAAATCCTTCTACTTTTGGTCTATATTAACATGTTTTCAGATCATTATTTATAAGCCACAGCATTATTTATCCCTTTAGGTGTTACTGCTTATTAGCTAATGGCTAGTAAAGTTACATAAACATAATAGTAGTCTTCAAACTTCTCCTTATGAGTTATTAATATCTTTTTGTCATTAACCTCATATTTATCTTCAGCTTTCCCAGTTGGCCAGTGGTTCTAGTGAATGTTGCTGATGGGAAGCATAGCCAGTCTCGGAACTAACGAGGATAAGTGGAAACCTCTCCCCAATCTGTAGGTTCATAATCTCCTTTCCTGGGGTTCACTCATTTTCCCCTAGTGTATTTTACTTATACCAAGTAAGAGTATAAGAAAACTTTGACTTTTCTCATCATAGGAACTGTATGGCATTGATGGCTTGTATTCCTTAAGGTTTCCTCAGATTTTAGTTTTTTAAACACACTGGCAGCTGATTTGTATCTTTCTTCTTTTGTGTAACATCTTTTTCTCCTTCATGTAAGGAGCAAGAGTACCATAACAAATAATAAGTATATTGTTAATTGGCTAATAAGGAAAAAGATGAGCAACAAAGGCTATATCAAAAATGATTCTTGCTTTTGCAGGTATTTCGACAGAGATGTTAAGTGCATTAGAGACTTCTTCATGAAACGCTTCAGCTACGAAAGTGAGCTGTATCCAACCTTTAGTGATATCAGGTTTGTAGTTAGCATTACTTTAAATGATAGGACCCTTTAAATATCTGATTTATTTAGTACTAAAAATTAACTTTCATCTAAAAAAAATTTCCAAATGGTGACCTTTGACACATAATCACTGTTGAGTATCACTGCTCTGTAGGACATAAATGAAACTTAAAAACTTGAAAATTCCTGCTTTTGGCCCATTGAGGCACTACAATTGAATTTGGGGAAGGAACATATCTAGTTTTTCAAAATTCAAGAAGTTTTATTCTATTTTGAATGCTTTGTGAATAACCCAGTCATAAGGAATCAAACCAAATATTTACTCAAATGTGTTTATTTCCCTTATTCAGAACAGGAGCTATCTTTAATTGATTATTGGGACATAATTATTATGTACATTGTCAACGCTAAATTTTCTCTTATTTATTTTATACACTTAAAATATTTTCTGATTTGGGATGAGTCACATAATTTAAGAGAAATCTTTAGCCCCTTTGAAAGTGAGTTTACTAAGTTAAGAGGTTTTGATAACCTTTTTATTGATATGAGTTGCTTTTCAGTCACATTTTATTCTTAAAATGACAGTGCATATCTTTCATATTTGTATACCTAAGTAATTTAAGTATTATATTTTATACAAAGAAAAGTCTTTAAAATATATAAGCTATCAAACCCACTTGAATCATAATTTATTAGAATAATAGGTATTTACCCATCTCAGATAAATATTTTTTCTCTCTTTAAATGTTTGACACTTTTTTCCTAGGAGGGAGGACTCTCTTGATGTGGAGGTTTCTGCCAGTGGCTACACAAAGGAAATGCAGGCAGATGATGAACTGCTTCATCCAGTGGGTCCAGATGAGAAAAACCTTGAAACAGAAGAGGGATCAGAATTCTCATTTTCTGATGAAGAAGTGTCAGAAAAAGCAAAGGTTTGTAGGTCAGAAAGTGAAAGTGAATGGAACTCTGTAGGTCAATCAGGTGGCTGCTATTGCAGATCATCTGAAGACCTTGAACAAATAAAGGAAGACAGTTTGTCAGAGGATAGTGCTGATGCACACCATTTTGAAATGACTGAATTCAATCAAGCTTTAGAAGAAATGAAAGGGCAAGTTGTTGAAAAAAATTCTGTAATTGAATTTTCTGAGGAGAAAAACAGAACTGAAGATTACACAAGGCAAGATGGTCAGACAGGTCAAGGAGAAATCCCTGCTGGCTCTGAAGAATATGAAGATGAATGCCCTCATCTTATTGCCTTGTCATCATTAAATAAAGAATTCAGGCCTTTCAGGTATAGATTTCTGTTGATTACTTTTTGACTTTAGTCTTGAGACCAATACTTTCTTCAATTCTGGTAAATTAATGTTTTTTTCCAAATGTTGTAGCAGAGTTGTATTCTGCCATTGTTATGTGTAAAATGAAAGCCAAATAACTTTTTTGTTGTTAAAACTCAAAATACCTTCCTTTTCAAGGTATTTCAAGGCATTTCAAGGTAATTGATGTGATTCTAGGCAGCCTATTGACTAAATTTCAAGTAATTGTGCCTTAAAATATAAACTGATAACTTTCAAAGAATTAATGTAGGTTTCTTGATAAATTGATCAGGTTTTAGATAGGTGAGTTAATCTTCATGTACTTTAACAATTACACATCTAATGTATGTTTGAGTTATATAAAGGCATATATATATGTAGACATGCAGTAAATGTTTTATACGTAAAACAGAGAGTAAATTTTCTTTGGTGCTTTTAACCTTCTGTCCATTGTTTGTGTATGGTTAAAATCATAATGTTTTAAGGATTTTTTTCTTGCAAATATTAATGAATCAGTCTCAGTTTAAATTAATAAAAGTTCTAAAACTTAATTTTTAGATTTGGGATGGTTTATCTGGAATCAAATTATAATTTAATGATATGTTGATTTTACTTATTTCAAAACAGTAATGTGACAGGTAAAATAAGATCAGCAATACATTTAGTAAGCATTTTCCAATACATGTTCTGGCCAACTTCTTAGGCTGCCTTTATAGTTTTGTTTATGAAGCAAAACCTGAGGATTTTGTTCCTTTTCCATACAGCTCTGTATCTTAAGTCTCAAATCTACTGCCATTTGAATAGTAAACTTGGAAAATTAAAGCAAAAGCTTAAAAGGCTAAAAGTCAAGAGTGGCAGTGGTTCAGGATTTTGAGTAAGTGATTGTATTAGTCTGGGGTTCTCCAGAGAAACAGAACCAATAGGAGATTTGTTATAAGGAATTGGCTCATATGATTATAAAGGTTGAGATGTCCTAAGACCTGTAGTCAGCAAACTGGAGAGCCAGTGGTATAGTTCCATTCCAAATCTGAAGGCCTGAGATCCAGGAGAGCCAGTAGTGTAAGTTCCAATGCAAATCTAATGGCAAGAAAAGACCGATTTCCTAGCTCACGGACAGGCAAAGAGTGCATTCTCTCTTACTCTACCTTTTTGTTCTGATCTGGCCTTCAATGTATTGGATGAGGCCCACCCACATTGAAAAGAGCAATTTGCTGTACTCATTTTACCAACTGAGAAACATCCTCACAGACACACCCAGAATAATGTTTAACCAAATACCTGGCACCCTGTAGCCAGAGTCAAGTCAACACATAAAATTAACCATCACCATAATTAGAAGAAAATCTACATAGCGTTAAATGGTCTTTTAAGCTGAGAATGGGAGTAATAATTTCTTTCTGGACACATGCTGGGCAAAACTTTTATTCAAAGTAGAAGCAAAATAGCAGATGTTACTGAAAAGTATTAACTCTTGGGAGTTAATGTCTGAGTTCTTATACATTGTACAAGTTGAAACTTTGAGCAATGTAAGAAACAAGTTATGTAGTTTCCATAGTTGTTGTTTTTTTCTAGCTTAGAGCAGACTCAGACTACTATCTCTGTTTCCATTGTATCTACTGTCATTTTGGGAAGGTAGCAAGAAAGTACCTCAGAAATTTAGATTGTGAGAGGCTGATTTGTATAGTTCAGTGAAAGAAAAGAAGATCAGTGAAAAAGGACATAAGAATTGTGGAAAAGTCATAAATTTTAATGACCAAACATTCTACCATTTTGAAATTTTGATAGTGACTATGACTATCAGAATGCTGATAAACAGAAAATTGTTAAAACATTGGACTGAATTGTAGGTAGTTTTACCTTCACAGAAATCTTAAATATAATGATCTTTCAGGGGTATGTTATGTGTAAGTTTTACTGCCATGTAAGGAATAACATTAACTCAGTGTTAATTACATTATAAAATTAGCTAGGTAAATTGTGGTTTGTTTTTTTTTTTTATTTTAGAGATGAAAAAAATCTGGGAGATGTTAATCAATATAGAACAAGAACTCCGAGTATTACTTCTACAGGCAGTGTTGTAAGCTGTTCAACAATTCCTCCGGTATGTATTCATTCAACATTTACCAAATGTTTATTAGGTTAGTACTGTGGACAGATTAATGAGTTCAGGCACTGTGAGGATCATGATGTGTACAAGCCAGCCTCAGACACTTGGACCTCGTATGTTAATGCTATGAAATTAGGTACAAATTTAGTGATATAATATAGAAGAGAGGGTTCACTTTTAGCTGGAATTATCAAACCTTGCAGGAAAAATACAGTGTATAAATTTGTTTGAACTTGAAGGATTATAGAAATTTAGATACAAAGAGGGATTTTGTAGATTTTCATGTGGTTTAATCCCTTCATTTTAACAATGAGGAAGTTGAGTCCCAGTTACATTATGTGACTTTGCTCAAAGTTACCTAACTGGTGACAACAGTGTGACTGAAGTGTGAAGGTGCACCAGCTTCACTAGCTAGTTTATTCTTAAATTTTGAAAGAGAAAAAATAGATAATTAAAAAACTTGGGGTATCAAGTTTTTGCTGGACCTTTTGGACATTTAGCAACAACACTCCAAGAAATTTCAAATGGGACATTTTCTGGGCAGAACAATGAGCACAAATAGTCCAGCTCCTACTAAGGAGCTTGTTTGCTTGCCAAGCTTCTTTCAGAACTACCCAAAACAAAGAATCAGTCTAGAGATAATAATGTTCCCTAGAGCAAAGCTCTTCTCACTGGCCTATGGTGGAGGTATTGTCACTCCTATCCTCTGATACCAGTATTATGAAGGTATGTCGCTCTGACCATTTAGGAATAACGTGGATCTCCAAATAGGCCATTTGTGAACTCTGTTCTTGTTAGTATGTAACAGAATTCAATTATAATTAAACATTAAGGTATATTGCTTTTTAATAAATATATATGTATATGGCCACTACCTACTAGAACTTTTTGCTTTAACAGCAAAACCAAAAAAAGAACACAGATTTTATTGATTTTTGTGTACTCCCAAAAATAATACACAAATATTTTATTTCATGTTTCACTATTTTTAGTATACTAAAGTATAATTTTTCTGCCATTTTTTAACATAAAAATCTTGTAGGATTTGTAAAGTATTCTTAATTTGGAGGGAGATATATGTGCATTAACCCATCATCTGCTTATTTTGCTTGAAATTATTATTTTTACAGTCTCATCAAAGTAAAGAACTAAGGGAAAATGCAAGCAAGTTATCCAACAAAGAAACCAATCTTTTTTTTCCTTAGGAATGTGCTGCAAGACTGGGCACTCCAGTTTAAATGTGATTGATGCATGCTCTACTGTTTTCTTGAGACTTCTCGTCTCCTATCAACTGGATGCCTTTTTTCATAGTCCCATGTCTTTCTCTTACTTAGTTTTTTATTTGGTGATATAGATGTCAATTGTTTTTTGAATGAATTTTGTGGGACCTTTCATTACTAAAAATATCTTTATTCTGCCTCACACTTCCTTGGGAGTTTAAATATTAGGATTATGGTTTGGAAAAATTTTCCTCCAGAATCCCAAAGGCATCATTTTCTTGTCTTCAAGCTTACAGTGTTGTAGTTAAGAAGAAGATGTTCTGATTCCAGATTCTGGGCTCCTACTGGAGTTGGGAGGCAGCTTCCTGGGGTAGGGAAGGGTCTTGAAACTTTTAGCCAGTTCTACTGTTTTCAGTCCTAAGCCTTCTGGAATATCAGGTCTTTCTATTCTCAGGCTTTCCTGGTTTTGGAAGCAGCTGCATTTCATGGGGTATCAGATTCTATAGAAACTTGAGTTCTGTACTATTTCCCCCTCTCTTCTTAGACCTTTACTTCCACTAAGAATCATTAAACTAGAAGAAGGACAACTTGTTAAAGCCTGTTAATTAATTATAGTCTGCTTAATGGTATAAAATAATCCAAAGTCTACATTTAACTCCTCTGAGCCACAACTTCATAATTATACAACAATTTCTTCTTTGTGCCTAGCACATTAAGAAGACCCTTGCTTCTGCCCTTGCTGTGTTTATCTTCTTTTTTAGGAGACAAGTTAGATGGTGCAAGGTTATATACAATTAAATAACAGGCTGTAGTGCTTCAGGAAAAGGAAAGTTCATTGTGAATTGAATATTTCAGATTTCTTATTCATCTTGTAAGTTATGTGACATGTGCATCCTGTGTCTTAACTAATAAGTAGTGCTTCAGGGAAAGGAAAGTTCATTGTGAATTGAATATTTCAGATTTCTTATTCATCTTGTAAGTTATGTGACATGTGCATCCTGTATCTTAACTAATAAGTAATTTGAATTTTTGGTCATTCACTGTATAAAAAACATTCTGTAATTCAAAAAAACTATATGAAGACTTTAGACTTTTCCATGTGTAACTGCTGCCATCAGGTCATTTTCATGCCTGAAATTGTGAAGGCATTCTTGGATATAGTGACCAATAGTGAATGCTTTCAAAAAGAATTTTCTATTACAGAATCATGCCTACTTTTAACGTAGGAAGCAGAAGAACAAGCAGTTTTCATCTTGTTTTTTTCCATTAGTTTTCATGGTAGACACTAGGTGGCACTATGGTGATTTGTTATTTAAAGAATTGTAACTATACTTTGTGCTATATAATCTGTATTTCTGTTTGAAATTTAATTTCTCCTATTTTATAATAACTTCCAATTAGTACTGTCAGTTTTTAGAATTTTTTAAATTCACGCTTTTAACATACACATTTGAAAGATCTTAGTAATGTAAATGTGTTTTATGGAATGTGTACTCCTTACGAAAATGGTTCATTGTTGGTGATACTAATTTATGAAATCTTTCTAGGAAGTGGTGAAACAGAAGGTGAAACGTCAGTTGACGAAACAGCAAAAATCAGCTGTCAGACGTCGATTACAGAAAGGAGAAGCAAATATATTTACCAAGCAACGAAGGGAAAACATGCAAAATATTAAATCAAGTTTGGAAGCAGCTAGCTTTTGGGGAGAATAATATATATTTTTTAATATTTTATTTTTTTAAGTTCTTATAACCCCCTTTGAAGCCACTTTTAGCCTTTTGGATTGAGGCCAATATATAAATAGATAAATAAATCCTATTTCATCTTTAAATTTGACTCATTCAGTATGTGTCTTGCAAAGAATAATTGTCTGCTAAGGCTTTTTCAAAGTAATTTAGATAACTATGATAAATCTTTTTCAGAATAACTTTATTAGAGACATTTGCATATTTTTAAAAATCTGAATATCACCATTTTTGTTGTTTCCTGTTCTCTGCCAAGAACAGGTAGAACAGGTACTCAGTTTCAAATCCCAGCTTTCCCACCTACCAGTAGAAACAGCCTTAAGTCATATTTCTCTCCCTTTTGCCTCCTCTGCCTCAGTTTTCTTACTGTTAATATTGGATTTGTAATTACTTTGTATGGTTTTGAGGATTACACGAGACAATGCACATTCTAAGCATTCAATAAAGCATAGTTATTAGAATAATTATCTTTCTGAAATTCTGCTGACAACTTGGTTGCATTTTATTTGGCCACTTGGGGAATTCACTGCCTTCTATTTTTTGAGTCTTTTTAAGTATGGATAAGCCATTATTGCACAATTTAATTAATTAATAGATTGGCAAAAAATAGATTTTTGGTAATGGGGTCATAGGAACAGAAACTCGAGATAGTCCCACCGTGCTTTTTACAGTAGCCAGCTTTTACACAGGCCTGAGCATGAGTTAGAAGAGTAGTGGTCCAGGGAGGTAGAAGGAATGAATAGTGAAATGTTCTTACGTAGGTGGGTCTGGAAGATGTTCTCACCTCAAAGTTAACAAAAGTGCAGAAAAGAAAATATGTAAGCCATGGTCCCTTCCTCAAGGACTTTATAATTCAGTGAGATGTGAAGATGAGTGTTTAAGTATATGCTGATGGTATGAAATCTCCTTGCTGCCTAAGTCATAAGGAGAGCACCAGCAGTAAAATGGCCACTAGATGGCAATGTCACCCCATAGTCACCAAACAGGATTACTCACATCCCTGATTATGACCTACCAAAGAAAGTACAGCATGTTCTTTTCCAAGATTGATAGAAACAGCAGATTCCCTTTCACCTTTGCAAAATTAATTCTACTATTTGCAAGATCCATCATTATCTATTTCATTTAAATACATAGATGCAAGATAATGCCACATCCAGTTCCCTTGAAAATTAGACTAATTTTAAAAGTATTTACTTAGCTCTGCTTTGAATTTTAGATACATCTTTAAATTGTGGGTTTATTTTTTATAATATGCCCACTTTAAAGCATTTTGTAGCATAAAATAGCATTGAAAACAGCTGAATAGAACCATAGAATGTTTATTTTGGAATATATTTTCTTATATTCAGAGTGTTGAAAGCAAATTGGGAATAAAACTATATTACCTCATCCTGCAAAACTTTACTCAGTTGACTTAGTCAACTTTTGGTACCTATAAAACAAAAAGCTCATTACTATTTGAGAAACTTAGAAGGCAAATAAACATGGTTCTTACACTTAATAGCCTAAGATTTCATATGGGTCAAAGAATAAATTATTCAAATTAGAAGTGGAGACCTCACCTCATTTGGGCAGAGATTAGTACTAGTTACTGAAGATTTAGTAATAAATGACCTGGCATGAATTTAACTTTTTCTGGATATGTTTTGCTTGTTTGAAAACTAGGGTCTAATTATATAATAGTTATTTTTAAAGATTTGGATAGTTATCAATTAGAACTTAGAGAGTTTGCTCTATCAGAAAATCTGAAACCCTCACATTTTAAAATACCCATAGTGAACAATGAAGAAAAACAAAATTTAAGTCTATTACTAATATAATAAAGCTATATATTGTGATTGTGAAAACACTTTTTGAGTCTGGGAGTTCCAAATTTAAATCCTGATTTTACCACTTCCCAAATTGCAGGTACCTTTTGTATCGTTTTTAACCTCAACTTTTTGATTTGTAAAATGAGGACATATTAGTACCTATCAGGTGTGTTGTGAAGATTACCACTTGTAAAGAGCTTAGCATAGTGCCTATATAGACTATACGTTTAGTAAGTATTGCTAAAGTGAGTTCTTAAGGTTCCACAGGCTGACCATCTTTCCTATTTTCGAGGTCACTGATAATACAACTCTGATCCTTTGTTTTGTATTTATCAAGACTCAGATGTTTTGTCACTTGTGTAGTCTACTGTTCCCATTAAATAAGCTTTTCCTACAAAATGTGTCATTTATACTTATGCTAATCTTGTATCCATAGCCATTGGTCTGTTCTTTGGTATGCAGCTGGCTACCTTTGAGCTTTCTCCAGAACTGTAAAAATGCTTAAAAGGTACTAATCAGAGAGTTAGTGCAGCTCAAGCTAATCCTTCTTTTAGCCAAATGCTTAGTAAGTTTTCTGACAAAATACATAGTTGCCAAATTAAAAATCTCTGCCTGTTGCTGCCCTCCAGGTTTATTAGCCATTTCCAAAGGGTAGAAGGAATGTGTTCTATTAGGTTCTCAGGCAGAGCATTTCCTAAGTATAGGTTTATTTCATTGTCACAGATTCAGTATTTTGGGTGAGCCAAGGCTTGCCATCACCGGTGTTCTTTATCCCTCCTCAGAACATCTCCCTGGAGAGCATCAAGCCATACCTTAGTTTGTCCTTGGTTTGCTTTATGAAGTACTGGAGCTATCTTATGCAACTGTATGAGGGGGCTGGAGATTACAGTTCAGACTGGCCATGGGTTATGTAGTTGTGTGATAACCAGGAGTATGGGGATAACTCTAAGGCCTATAATAATTTTAGAGAAAACTCTTCATTTGCAAAGACTAATATTTGTTGTTACATTTCAAAGACTAAGTTTTTCTTTTACCTTAATAAATTGTAAATGATAACATTAAAATTAACATTTTTATATAACATTTAGAAGCAGATTATTATACATTTAGTTCCATAAATAGAAGTATGCCTCATAATATAAAATATATTATTTGGGACATTTATCACAACATTATGTATTTCCGTTTTTTAAAAAAAGGTAACCACTTGAAATAAATGAGTCATAAAAACCCTACTTACTATATTCCTGCTGTTGGTTGAAGAGGTTTGGCCTAGATTGGGATGAAAAATACGTGTTCACACATCAATTTTCCAAGTGTTCGATGATGTAGAAAGTATTATCAGGGAAGAGAGTACACAGATTTTTAAGATAAAATTTTTGATGGCTGAAAGCCTCCAGAGTATTTGGAGAAACAAGAATAAACACATGGAACAACTACATGACAATGCAAAGTAGACTACCTAAGAGCTTGGTACCACTTATTAGTGCTGAGGAAATTCCAAGCACAGTCTGAGTGAAAGTCCAGCATGATTTGGTGAGTTGTTTTGGGAAATGAGGATTTGGTTGAATAGGTAGACTGAAAAAGAGCTTGCAAGAGGAAATCATGCAGAAAATCCAGAAGACAGAAATGAATGAAGTATGCTTGCTATGCTGTAGTCAGGAAAAAGGTATTATGCGGCAAAAAGCCAAAGTAAAGATGATTTTGAATTTTTTTAAAAAGATGTATTCAGAAAAAGAGCAGCTGTAGGTTTTGAGCAGTGCAATGATTTGATTTTGAAGAGGAAGTGTTGGGGCTAAAGGAAATTTGTCAGTGTTAGAATGGATTCGAGGGAACCTGGAATAGAATCTAAAAGGTTGTGCAGTTATTAAAATAGTAGGCTAAGTATTAAGGTCAAGACAATCTGGAATAAAATCCTATTATACTAAAGTTATAGTTACTGTTGATTCTTTATTACCTTGTTTTTATTTTCGAGATGAGAAAAAAATCTTTAGATTTAAAATTACTTGCCCAAAGTCACATAGAATGAGTAAGATTGGGAGGGAGAAGGAAGAAAAGGTGAATGATAGGAAAACCAGCATACTCAGGTGGCTTAGGGCTTGTCTTCAGCCTGGGGATCTCTTCTGCAAAGTCACTAGGTCCACAAAATCTGACTTGTCCTCCTGGTGCTGTGGAGGTATCAGAGACAGCCCTTACAGCCAGGTTTTGAGTTCTGTCCTCCACAAAGTTTCCTCACTTTTTAGAAAACAAAGATTTTTTTCCATAAGTCTTTTTATCTCATCACACACCCAAGAAAATCTATCTCAATAGCCACTCTCAGTGGAGCATTCCTGCTTTTTTTTTGGAGGGGGGGTGGAGGCCAGGGGGGAGGCCAGTGCTGGGGGAGTATTTTCTCCTGGAGCTCAGTGCTACTGAGGTACCTTCAAGGAGTCAGAAGAATATATTATACTCTAACTTGGTCTTTCTCCAGTTTTCAATGGAAAAATAGGCCCCCTTTCTACAGTTTCCTATTCCTCCTTTCAACAAATTTTGGAAAGAAAGAATGTTTCTTCTTTGTCAGCAGAATGCATGCTAAGTGCAGTGCTGTGGTGGTGACTGCATAGGAAGTGAAGTGGAAATTATAGTTTACAGTGTGAAATGGATGGGCACAAGGCTTTTATCTTAATGTAAGCATATCCGTAAGTGTAGCCTGAAATGAATTAATATTATACTGATGAAGCAATCTTTACAGGAAGCTTCATCTAAAATAAATGGAGCTGTGAAATTACTAGGTTGCTTGAATCTAACATGTTCATCAGCTAATCTCAGGTTTAAGTCCTTTGTTTAATGTTCTCCCTAGATTTGTTTTAACTCAGTATTTTTTTCATAGTCTAAATTTTCATTTTAATTTACTCATTTTTGCAAAGATTTAAACATTCTACATGACTCGTACCCCCAGAAACATGACTATCTCAAGAAGATAAAAGGCAGCTTCAGTTAACCCATGTAAGGGGTGTATGTGTCATCCCCTAGGATCTCTGTTATACTCGCCTCTCTTCATTTGAGGAGTTGCTCAGAAACTCAGCTGGAGTTCAGATGCCTTTTTAGGATCAATCTGATCATGTTATAGTCATATCTTGTATAAAGGTTTTTCCTGAACACCCAACAAGGTAAATATGTATTCTGGTATGGGGGATGGTGTCTGAGAAAAAGGAAGAAGATGAATCAATAATTAGATAAACTTTTATGAAAGAGAAAATGTTGTTGTAAAGGCTACTGACAAAAACCCACCCCAAAAACAAAATTTTTAAACTATCCTTTTTAAAATACATATTATACTGGAAGTCAGCCAATCCCAGTTAAAGTAATGCGTTTTCATGGAACACATTTCTAGTGATCCAAAGACTTGGCATCATTATCTCTAATCTTGTAAATTTGAACATCCAAGTTCTCCCACCTTTTAATAAGGCTGAGTTTATCCTGAAAGTGTTAACTTGTACACTAGCAAAGCTTGTCCCAATTTTGGCCTCTACATTAATTTTCTTAAAAAATAAATTTTACTTCTCTCTGATACCAAATACTAAGACAGGACTGCATAACTGGTTATGTAAGAATGTCAAGATAACATGGACTCATTCAGGGCCCACAGATACATATAACAACCCAAAACCTCAGGTAAATGAGAGGTTTACTTTTCATTGTGCTTTCTGGTTGTAAGGGTTGACTCTGCAGTGGCAAGGATAAAGGGCAGTGTACTAGGAGTTTTTTCATAATTTCCTGTAAAAATGAAGAAATATACATTGCCTTCATCTGTAGATGGGATATTAATCAATTTTCTAATTATTTTTCATGTAGGTCAACAGTTTACTTCTTATTGATGATCTAAATGTAGTGAAGTACCAATGGACAAATGTCTAGGATAGGTTATTTTAATGTTACTTGTGTTTTAGAACTTTTGTCTAGAAGCCATCTGAAGTTACCTTTCCAGCTGACCCTCTCATAAATAACTTGATTCAAACATCTCGTTTGTTCTCTTCCCCGTTGAGAGTAAATCCATAAACACTGAGCAGACATTCATTCCTTTAACTTGTTCCTTCCCAGTTGAAAGTAAACAAAGTTGATGCTAACCAGCCATTCACTGCTCCTACTGGTCTCTTCCTAGTTGAGGGTAAACAAAGTTGACTCTAAACAGTCATTAGTTGTTAACTCTTGGAAGTCAGCTTCTTCCTGGCCCTTCCCCTTCTTCATCCTCCCAGAAACCCTCAGAAACACTGTCGAACACAGCTTTAAGCTTCTTTTGCCAATTCTGCATTTAGGCCCTTCCAGTTCCCTCTACCCATCTTCCACTAGAATCCAGGAGCTGCTGTCAGTTATTTCCCATTTTTTTTATTAACTATTTGCTCTCCATATTAATGGTAACTGCATGACTTCAATTACTTTTTTTTTCTTTTTTTTTTTAATATTTTAAAATTTTTCTTTTTTTTTATTAAAAACTTTTCTTTCATTTTTTTTCTTTATTTTTCCTTCCCTGCTTTTTGGGAATTCAATTACTTTTTATTTTACCTGTTTTATCTTAAATTGTAAATGTTTAAGAAGGCATTAGCAAGTGAATGAAGAAATTATTTCAGGGAAGATAATCTTACTAAATCTCAGTCAGGGTCCTCTCCCTCCTTCAGTCACCTGATTCCCTAGGGATGAACAGTATAAGTTGGCTCAGGTTCAGTTACCACAGGCCTATTCTTTGGAGCCTGCATGGCTTGAACTGAAATTTTTCAGGACCTGGAGTCTCACCAGCCTCACCTGTGAACTCACCAACAGTCCCACTCTCCTCCTCACACCAGCCTCCTGCTCCAGAGTACAGCACATTATGGCATGAAGAGAGGGTTTCTTCCTGTATTTAAAGATAAAGATGATTCTCAAATGCATCTATTATCTTTTCTAACATTCTGGATGTTCTTTTAATTGGTGGCCTCCACTTCCTATCATTTTCATGACTGTAATGAGCTAACAACAAAAACATTGTTGGAATGACAGGAGTGACTTTTCCTTACCAGAAAAATTACTGTTACATAGACTTTTTTGTTGCATTGTCCATGAAATTGTGCAAAATATTCCACCTTGACTTCTCATCTCAAAGAGCTCTGTACTCCCTGGAAGCTTGGTAAGTGTGCTGCTGCCTTCCTCTTCTGCCATTGGGTGGTAAGTTTTGATCACTGAATATGTCACCTGGATGCCATACCTCATCCTTCCTGTTAGTACTCTAACAGGATTTGTAAAAACATCATTTTGGTTTTCACTATAATCATCTACCCTTGTTTCAGTACTCTTGCTTTTGTCATATGCCTACAGATGGTTGAAGTTTACAGTAAAATCTAACGTGAATTTTAGAATTTGTAATAAAATAGACACATTGCTTAGGGGCTCCTCAGCCTCTTCCATCTCCATTAGGTGGTTTTTAATCAAAGAAAGAATAGGAAGAAACCACATAGTTATTTTTCTAGACTGTCTTCCAACAGCACTTTAATGTAAAAAGTCATCATGTGTATTCAAGGAAAAAAAGCATAAGCAAAGGTTTAAGAAAACTGCTGAAGGATTGATTTTAATAGGAATAAAGAAACTATACTATCTAACTGGAATGCTGTATAATCCACCTTTCTTAGAATTCATTTTGATGTCTTAAAATATAACTCAAAGATCGTAATATTCATGTGAATTTATCTTTGAAAAGCTGTCTTGGGGTTCTCTATGAAGATGTTCATGGAGTTTACCTTCTTTAGAAAAATCTTATGGAAGTTGAAGATGAGTTTTCTTAACAAATTCTTACCTTTCATTGTAGTTAGCTTTAGCGGTGAGCATCTTTGAATCCGTCATGTTCATTTGTGTCTCTCATATTGATGAATGGATATCCATCCGGTTCACTGTGGGAATAGAAGTGATTTGTTCAAAGACACGTTCAGCTTTTAGGAAATAAATATGTGAACTTACAGCAGGCTAAAATATTTGTGATGATGTTTGTGCTCCTTTGTAATATAGCCATAGAATTATAGATGTTAGAACTGAAAGAAAACATCCGGCTTAATCCCTTAATTTTATAGATAAAGACTCTGACCAGAGAAGATGAGTCTCTTCTTCAAAGTTACATGGATAATGAACATCAAACCCTAGGCCTTAGTGATCCCAAATTCAGTGTTCCTGCTACCACGATATAACCAAAATATTTTAAATACTGCTGGAATTAAATTTAAGCCCATGGAAATGACCATTTATTGACTGAAATCCAAGCATTTCTTATTTTTATCTTTTTATATCATCAGTTTTACTTCTTTGAGAAGCCCATATTATTTTTACTGGTTTTCTAATGGAAATCTTAAATACCTTGGTTTCCAATTCAATATCACACTGAAAGTACTTGCATTCACTTATACTTTGTGTTCAATCAATTAATAACCGTTTTTTTCCACAAGCCATCTAGTTTCTGTTTTAAATTCTAAGCTCCTGGAGAGCAAGGATGTTGACAATTTCCTATTTGGTACAGGCCTTGTTAAGTGCGCTTTGGGACCCTATTTAAAGAAGTGTCTTTATACGAAGTGCTACTTCTTTCAAGTTCTTATTTTATAAGAATGTCTCTGTGCTCTGGGGCAGGCCCATGTCTATTTTCTGTGTGGCATATACTTCCTGCCAGCATTTGCTAAGTGATAGTCATTATAACGAGAATTATTATTACAGCTCCATTCCTTCTGTTTCCTTTTATTAAGCCCACCCTTCTACCAACTAGCTGAAGAAGCTGATCACATGGAAGGCATTTGGGTTTTACATAGTTTTTAAAGGACTTGTTTCAGTGCATCATAAAATACAACCTAATTATGGAATCTGAAAATTGGAAGAAACATTGGAAAGCAATCTCTTGTGCCTACCCTGGAAAAATATTTTAAATAAAAGTTAAAAAATCCTCAATAACCCTTCAACAACTAACTTAGGTTACAGCCACTAAAATTAGTTATTTTATATCTGGTTTATAAATTCTTATTGTTACAAAGGAATCCCATGACTTATATTTATGTCTCTTGTGGAAAGATTATTTAACAAATTGTTATGGGTAGTGCAGAATATACATAGGTAGAAAAAGAATCTCTGTTTTCTTAAGATCTTTTAATAACTACCTATTTTTCTGAAAAATATTTTTGCTTGTTCTGAAATTTTTAATAGAAAGAGTTATCATGAAATGAAAAGAAGTGAATGACTAGGGAATTAATTAAAATCAATCTTGGGACTTATTTGCCTTAAAGGGTAAATAGGGAAACAAATGTTCCTAGGCAAGCAGTAAGACAGCCCACCAGGTTTTACTTGCCACTGCCCAACAAAAGTGACTGTAATTTGGGTGGAGGAAAAAAAAACAAACCTTGGCTTCCAGACGAACTGCTCCTGAATTCAAATGCAAAGCATAATCTGGTGACTGGCTACATCCACAATCTGTATAGCACTCCTTTAGCAAAGGAGAATTACACTGAAATTTTAGATTTGTACTGATGATACTAATAATATGTGGCTGGCAGTCCTGAGCTGGAAGCTCCCTTGTTATTTAGGAAATTTCCTTGGGAAATAACCTTCTCGATTCCATATTTTGAGGACAACTCAATTGAACATGGAGGACCCAAAGAAATAGCCAAGTCAGAAAGCTGCACAGCATTCAGGCAAAATCTGGTTGGAGAGGAAAGCTGTTTCCATGATCAGCGAGCTTCCCCAGCTAGCCTGTAGGTGGGTGTGTTTAACAGAAGGAAGCAATGGGAACCCGCCTGTCAGCCAGCCTTTCGAGCTAATTAGCTCAGCATACAACAAAGATAAGTGAGCCTGGGAAGAGGGCCCCCTGAGGGGTCTTTAGATTCTGGGAAATGTCTGATTGGCAGATGTTAAAAGGGATTCTTTGGTAATCCAGTGCATCAATGAGCTGCACAAATTCAGTCCAGGACTGCAAGAATTCAGGCATGAGGACACTCTGTGCAGGAGGCTCACACAGGCAGACCCAAGATGGACAGAACCTTGGAATCTCTGAGACACATCATTGCCCAAGTCTTGCCAAACAGAGACCCGGCTCTAGTCTTCAAAGACTGTAAGTACTAAAGGGGAAAGAAGTTTTTTGACTTTTTAGAAAATAGTCCTAAACATCTAGTCACATCCTATTTAAGTACGATTTCTCCTAAATGTCTGTAGTCGTGTGCTGTGGTCTAAGTGATATTTAACTTGTTCCTGACTTCAGTCAGAAGAATGATTTCATTCCACCCACAGGCATTAGGCGCTGGGTTATTTTGTCAGTAATACATCTTGCTAACTGTTTAGAAATCTCTCCTAAAATCTAAGACCTGCCTAAGACTTAATGAACTTTTTCAGATGCTTTTTAAATAAAGCAAGGCTGACTGGTACTTAGATTAAAACTAAAAATAACTTGGAAATGACAATAAAATGTATGTAATTTGTTAACCTGTTTAATACTCCACAACATATCTCTATTATGTTAAATCAGGTATGTGTGAAAACTTTTGCTGCAAACAAAAGTTAACAATAAATCACCACTGTGCTCTTAAATTTTGATAACAAATTATAACGCTTTAGTTAAAAGGCCAATAAAATAAGATGCCTCCCAACCTCAGCGGCACTCCCCGGGTTCCCACCCTGCACCTACATGGTATGGCAAAGTTATTTCAAAATCTCTTTTTTTAATGATTATAAAAATAATTCAATCAAGCTTTCCAGTTCTTGCAATGCTATTAAACCATTTGTCATATAACTTTGTTTCTGGAACCAATTTGATTTCCTGCTGCTGCAAAGCAGACTATCTTCATGTTGTATCTTATCTACAGTAGGTTTCATATTACAAAGGGCTTCTGAAATAGAACTTTGCTATAGCACTACCCAAAAGGTAAAATGCATATAAATTTTTTTTTAACTTCAATAGGTTACAGCTTTCCTCTTTGTGAATCTAGTTATGTTTGTCTCCATCAAAACATCAATGGTTTGAATTTTACTTTCTGATTGCTGAATAGTGTTCTTTTCCAGATGTCCCTTTAGTTTATATTTCTCATATGTATGGTGAAGAAAGAAAAATGTTAGGCTATTTTATTCTGTAAATTTTTCCTCTTAGAAATTAAATTGTAACCAATCTGTCCTCTAAGGCATAAAGTGAAAGCCTTTTCTTTCTTCCTTTTTTAAATATTGTCTTCAAGCATTTGTCAATAGCTATGTCAGATCCAATAAAAATCAGTCCCTCCCCTAGTCTAGCCTGGAGTCTATTCAGATTTGGTATGTTTTTTTAAGTGAAAAGAGAAGGAAAGAATGTCTCTCTCTTATAATGGTACTGAATTCACTAGTGAGGGATAAAAGGGCTCTTGGGCTGCCCAAAGCTTTGGATAAATTGTATAGGACCAGGGGTCTTAGGCTGGCAGTTTGGATAGTGGAAGCAGTAAAAAGAAATAGAGGGGAAATTTTTCACCCAGCTCATTGAAAATTCAAGAAGTTTAAATCTGAAATTGTATGGCCCACTTTTTAAGCTGAACTTTTGGCAATTGTTTATAGTTTAGAAGACAGAATAGAACAGGAAAAGAGTTACAATGAAGCATACATTAAGTTCTGTCCTCCAGAACTTTGCAGGAATTCTTTTATATGGAAAAACAAAAAAGTGTCCTATTTTATATATTTCATTCATTACTATAGGACCTAAATTTGCCCAGATAGCATTACTGGCTTACCCTAGAAAGGACTGTCACTCTGCATGACCTAATAATAATAGCTATGAATATTAAACTGCTGATTCTCTTCCTTGTGGCTTTTCTAATCTGAAAAATGACTAAATGAAAGTAAGCCAAATGGCAAATTTCTGTACCAGGAGTTTTCATAACATCAAAACATCTTGCCATCCTCATGGAATAAGTGGGAATGGGCTTGTTTATTTTCTGGGGCAGGACATCAAAAGTCTGTCTGGGCCCTGGCAAACTGTGGGTGCTGCACGTGCCAGAGTTTGGTGTATGGACCCATTTTCTTTGGCACACCCATGAGTTGCTGCCACCACACTCCTATTGGCAGCCTCTAAAAAGCTGCCACCAGCCTTGAATGGCAGATTCTGAGCAGTCCCCTTTCCTAGTCACTCCTGGCTCCTCCCTCTCCCCTCCAATCTCTTTCTACCAGAAGTAAAGGGCTGAGCGCTTGAGCAGATCATTGCCAATTCCTTAAGAAAAATTGCTACCTTGCTTTTCTACAAGGTGAAAAACGGGTCCAAGAATTTTTAAAACCCAGCCCAGTTGAACATAGGAATATACACCAAAGAAAGCCACTTTTTCAAAATTTCTTTTCTGTGAATGCAAAGGCAGGTTTTTCTCTCTTCACTCTTTGGTCACACATAATGCAGGGAGTGTAAATGATCATTTGATTCATTTGTTACCCTCAGTTGGCTTTTGATTTGCTTAAAAACAAGCAATAGTAACTGAATTTTCTCTTCAAGTTGGTCAGGAAAAGCACCCAGAAAGTTTTCTGGTCTGAGACATATGCACACGGGAATAGTTACCTTCATTTAAAGAAATAAAATTCAAATGTTTTTCTCAGCCAAGAAGGTCCTGCAAATGGCACTTTGCAATACATTAAATCTGTCATTTTATTTTTCACAAGGTGTTCATCTTATAATATTAATAGTTGTGATTTGTTTTTTATTTTCTCTCTTGGAAGAAAATGAATTCCATAACTCTTTTTGTTTTCCTTTATTTTACATTTTTTATGAAAAATAATGGAAACAGGTTTTAAATAAGGTGAACTCAATTTGAAATTTTTCATCCAAGCTGACACTGGACTGTTCTGCATGTTTGTAACAAGTTGCACTGGAAGTCTCCACACTACTGGACAGAATCTCTTTGCAGACAAAATATGGCATGTCTCCACATTGCTTTCCATCCTTGGTTTTGTGCAATATCCAATTTCTTTTGATGGGTCATGCAGCACAACCAAAGATGAGCTACCCTAAAACCAGCCCCATCCACACTTGTGAAGGAGTATGTGACCTTTCTATTTGTTTGCCACTGTTTGATAAGTCCTCATGTGCTTTCTTAAAAGAAATCACACCGTGATTCAAGATGGCTACACTTTCAGATCCTAATCTAAGTGTTAACTCTTCAAATTATGAGAGCACAATATGTTTATCTGCCATCTTTGGGCTCTTCCTTCATCCATGTAATAGTAACGCTAAGATGTCAAGTCTTCACTATGTGATAAGCACTATGCTAGAATCATTTATTCTTCACAGTAAGCTCATAATGTAGGTACTATTGTTATTTATAGATAAGAGAACTGAGGCTCCTGGAGGTTAAAGTGACTTGCCCAAGATCACATAGCTCGTAAGTAACAGAGCCAGGATTCAAATTGTCTTCCAACTCCTCACCTTTAGACACTACAAGACATTGCCTCTTGGAGGTGCTAATTGCCATGTCATTAGTGTTGTAATGGCAGTAGAGTTTGAATATCCCTTATCTGAAAATGTTGTGACCAGAAGTTTTTCAGATTTCATATTTTTTTTGGATTTTAGAATGTTTGCATTATATATACTTGAGCATTTGAAATCTGAAAATATGAAATATGAAATGCTCCAGTGAGCATTTCCTTGAAGTATAATGTCAGCACTCAAAAAATCCCAGATTTTGGAGCATTTCAGATTTCAGATTTTCAGATTTAAGATGCTCAACTTGTATCTGTTAAGGAAAACAGAGAGGGGAAAGAAATTAACTTTTCTGGGAGTCTGGAGGGACCCCATTAAGTAGTCACATCTGAACTATATTCCTATATGACAGGAAAGTGGAGAAAGGAAGGGCATTTTTTAGGAGAGGGACCAGCTTGTCCAAAGACAGATTGGGCAATACAGGAACAATGCACCGGGGCAGGCAGAGACCAGCCCAGAAGGCATGTTGAGTCATGCTGACATGCAGGTAGTAGGGAGCCATTGGAGTTAACGGTGATCCTAGATTAGTCCTAGAAGTTTATGGCCTTCTGTTGCATTGGGGAAAAGTTTATATTGACATCTGTTAGAAGTACACTTCATGATACCTAAGTCAGGTTGCAGCTTTTTCTCAGCAAGAAACCATTTGCCAACTCAGGCAAGATGCAAGATTTGTGAATGTCAAACAGGTTTATGGGGAGAAAACACTTTCACTGATTGAAGGCCAAAATCAAGGAAATGTTTTCAAAAAGATTATTTAAAAGCTATCTTAGTTGTCATTGAAGCCATGAGAATGAGTTGGTTTCCAGCATTGACTTATAAAGTGATATGTTAGATTTCACTGATATTTTTCCCAAATTTTATAATGAAAAAGTAAGATGGAATCTTTACTAAAGATTGCACAACTGGAAGCAAATTTCTCACATATTTGAGGTGCATTAACTCTTCCATTTGGGAAAACATTTTTCTACATGAAAGGTTTTATTTATATCAGATAGGTGAATACTTTACTTCAAAGAGTACATTTTTACCCTTTGGAAAAATTGAAACAGACTATAGGCCTATTAAAAACATCTTAGTAATCGTGAATCTAGCTACATGCAGCATGAGAGAGCAAAAATCCTCAAGAGTCAAGTATTTTCTCCATCCCATGCTTTTTAGTGTAGTTATTTGAAATCTATAAATTTGATGATAAATTTATAGTTTTCACATTTCACAGAAAGGAATGGAATAGGATGTAAGGGACAATGGCTCTTGTGCAATAAAATCCCTACATATATTGCATTGCATTCCACTACATAAAGTGTGCCTGGAAGAATACAGCTTCAACAAACAAACAAAACCTTGCACTGCTTGCTAGCTCCTTTTAGAATAATGACTGCACCTTAATTACAATAATTTGAACTCTGATAATTCTAGCATCGAAACGGTGGATATCTGTTCTACTAAAGCCTATTCAAATGCTAATTTTACTTTATTTATTACAGGATACAACTATTTTTATTTGAATTTATACTAAGAGAAAAATGTAGATTTCAGCTCAGCTATGGGTGGCATATGAGCTGGTTCTTTTTCTTTTTTCAGGAAATATACATTTGGTAAAGTTTAAATACTAAAAGTCTCAGCACCAGAGGACAATTTTTAAATGAAAAAAAAAAGGTAGCTTCTTGATCACTCAATGGCCTTATCTGTCCTAATACATTTATTTCTTATAGATAAATAAGATTTAACAGATCAATTATAAAATATGATAGACACCCATCCTGGGAGATCAAATCTGATGCCTCTTCATGGACTGCTGTCTCATCTCAGCAGAGATTTTTTTTTTTTAACAGTTAGGATTTGTTAGTCTGAACTCAATTTTAACAACTTCTGAAACTCATGTGTTAAGTTACAGCCCATAATAGGATACAGCTGCATAAGGGTGAGTTTCTAAGTTGTGATCTTTCTGTTTAAATGATACGGTTTTACTGATTATGTGCTACAGATTGATTTAAGAAATGTAAGAAAACTTTAGAAGCCTTTCATAAAAGAATCTTCTTTATTTAATACATTTCATATTGAAGTTTTAAACCAAAAGGCTCTTATTTCTCTTCCTCCATGTTCAAATGCTCATATAAGTTTAGTCCGTCAAGGTAGTTAAAACAATCCTATTTTAAAAGAAAAAGAAAAAAAAAGAATCCTATTGAAAGTTTAATATTGAAAAAATAGACAATTATTATACGCTATCTCTCTATATTTTCACTCTGGTGTCCATGAAATGTTTGCATTACAGGGTTTTTTTTCCTACTGTGATGATAATCAGTTGATCCCTATTTTGATCTCATCCTGATAAACAGCTGTGGGAACCCATCATTTAGTCACCACTCCTTTGGCACTGACAGCCTATACTGTTTAGTTTACATTTCTCTCATGTGGCTCTGTACTGAATGTTATCACTTCACTGTGGTGTTTTTGTCCACAGCTAAGTTGTAAGTCTCAGGAGGGCAGAGCTGTACCTTATACTTTTTTGTAACCCCAAGGTGCCTCCCACAGGGGCAGGCACTTAGCAGGTGCACAATGAGACATGAGTTGATTGCTGATTCATTGACTTTTCTCTCTTAAAAAAGGGAGAAAGGTTTTTTCCATTGCTGGGTTGTCTCCTTTATGATGAAATAAATTGTCCCAGACCCTTTTAAGCCATTCATCCTCCGACTCTATTGTCACAGGCTATTTGTATGCAGGGTTAAATTGACAGCCAGAATAGACAAGAGGGAGCATGGAGGAAGAAGAGGCTCTAAAGATAAACAGACACCCCACCAGAGCAGCTCAGAATCCTGTACACCATGTTGGCAGAGTGGCTTAAATTGCCCACCCTTGCATTCATCCTCCAGATCTACCCCCTACTGTGGGTCACCAAAGTCATGTACCATGCTTTTTAGAGCCAAACTCTGTGTCTGGTATGTAGACCCTGGTTAAATAGCTGTGGCAGGATCTTGGAGAACATTCTTAGAATGACTATTTACAGGGAAGGAAGATACGTTATATGCCTAAAGCCACATTTGCAGAGATTTGACCATTTTAACTAAGCAGAACTGACCATTAAAGCAACCAGTGTGACTGACCCTTGGTTGGTTGTTTAAAATCAATGGTCTTACAAATTCTCTTCTAAATACAGTGCAATGTCATTGCCCAGTGGAACATGACAGAGATATGTACCTTCTGATTGGTTAAATAGGTTATATCAAGTTTTTATTTTATACAACTTTTGAGATTGGATGACATCATCTGACCCGTGGTGCACATATAAATCACATACGTGAACTCGGGCTGCTGCTGCTGTTTAAGTGTAGTATACTTAATGGCTTTCTATTTTAATTTGTCTTTGTGATTCCCTCTTGCTCCTTCATACTATTTTTCTTCTCCCTCCTTAAAAAAAAAAAAAAAAAATTACCCTGCACTTGCAAATATACAGAAAAAAGTGTTATTTAAATTTTCCCCCAAAAGGATTTACAGTTCAACAGTTTGAATTCTGAAGGTGAAAATTAAATCTAAAAGAAATATATCCCTTTTGCATGTTTTGTATTATCTCCTGGGAGGTTACTTTGCAAAACAACCTAAAGGATCATAATTCCCTCAGGAAAATGTTTTGGGTAGGGGGTGGGAGTGAAAGAAGAAAAGAAAAAGCAAACAAAAGAAGAAACACAATCAGCTTCCCAGCTGCTGAAGAAGCTAAGCATTGACTTGAGAGCATTACCAAAGAAAGTCCTTCTGCTGGGAACAAAGTGAGACTCCAGGCTGTCTCAGTCCCGCTGTGTGCTGTGGCTACCTTTGAAAGAGTGTCTACACAAAAGGAAAAGGGCCTGGAGATCCCTACATGTTGTACCCGACACACAAGCTATGTCCATAGATTCCTTAGCCTGGTCAAAACTTAGCAAAGGCTGAGTGTGGTTATAAACAGCTAGCCAGCCGGCTCTGTTTGTCAGTGTCCTGGGGTTCAGCCAAGCCCAATACAAGACCCAAAGGCACCCCATTTTTCAACCTATTTTGCATGAATGGCAAATCAGCATCACACTGTGAGCTTGCTCCTCAAATTATTTCGGGGTCCTTTTCCTATTTTTCCCAACAAAACTAGGAAATCACATTGATAAGAACACATTGTACATGATTGAATTGCTAAAATAGAAAATACTAATTAACTTTATTTTAAAGCACCACCTGTCGAGGATAATTTAATTAGAGCTTATATTAAAATATTACATAACATAAATCCATCTGTTTAGAGGCAGAGAATCAATTTGAAAAATATGTTAATATCTTGAAAGCCTCTTAATGATTTATCCTTAAATGGCAGCCTTTCCAATTTTGTCTTTAATTGTTTTTGGCAAGGGTAATTTTACCCAGCTAGACTTTTTCCTCATGTAAGGCTTAAAGAAATTGGTTCCTTTTTTCTAATAGATTTATAACAGACCTTTAAGATCCCTTTTGGCAGACAAATGACTGTCTTCTATACAGGACTTCTGTCATACTAGGTGATCGAACTGGGCAATAAACTATGTTGTTTCTACTTTCCTGAAGCATACACAGTCATTAAATAGTAATGTAAAATAAAAGTTAACTCCTCGTTGTGGTTTTTGCTAAGAGCAGATCTATTGCCTTTAGCATTCATTAGAAAGTGAAAAATTGGGACAAAAATCCGTGTTTCCAGATTTTGAGACATGTCGTATTTCATCCATTTTCTGGCTATTAGGAAGCTTGACTTTACCAGTGGATGTTATCAAATGAGCATTCCCTTTTCCATCTCTGAACTCTTCACATATCTTGGAAATAAATTAAATAGCACAATGTGTTCAATTAGAGAATTTTCAGACTTGCAGACTATTTTTAGAATATTTAATGAGATGGTTTCCAATCCAGGAACAGTTAGTTTCAAAGATGCAATATGCAAACATATAATCATGCCTTTTCTTCCTTTACCTTCTCAAACCACAAATAATAGCTAACACTCTAGTGCTCGCTATGTGTAAAATCCTCTTCTGAGCATTTTCTATTTTAAGCTTTACAGCAACTCTGTGGTGTAGCTATTGCATTTCACAGATGCACTGAGGCAAGGAGTAGTTAGATACATCACAGTGATAGAGGCCAGTTTCAAACACAGGTACTCTGGCTCCAGAGAACAGATTTTAACTAGTAAGCAAACTGCCTGCCTGCTGAAAAAAGATGGAGAGACAAGATGCAGTGCACATTTTAAGGTGTAATGAACCAGTAGTGCCTGTATCTGAAGACTCTTCTACTAATCCGTGGGGCATTTAAATTCTCTACATCTCAGACTTCCCATATGAAAACAGATCATGTGTCCCTATTGACATCACCATCATATCCAACCTGTGAAAATGAAAATACAATAATATATATACATGACAAGCTCTGAGTTTTTAGGATAAAAGCCCTCTGGGTGTCCAGTTATTCATGTCCTTCTGTGAAGAGACTTCATGCTCTTTCCAAGCTAAGGATTTTTCTGCTCAGACTCCTCTCAGAGAAATTCTGCCTTGGACTCACCCAGATGCATAAGAGCAACAGCACATTCTCTGGACCCTTCCTCGTGGCTCCTCTTCGTGGATGGAGCTATCACAGACAGCACGACACCTTTAACAAGGGGCTCTACGTTCCTGCCTTTCTCTTCCACTTGGGTAAAGCTGGGGCACAAGATGATGGGGTTCACCTCCAATTATTAAAAGAAGCTAAGTCCCCTGACCCTGTCTCTTGTCAAATACCCCCTTCCCAATGGCACCCTTTCCTATTGCTCCCTTACACAATTCCTCAGCAGAGGCTAATTATTTCTCTCACCCTTTTTGTCAAATACCATCCTCATTCCATTGAGAGCACGATTTCTCTCCCTTCCCCCATGCCTGTCTGAACCTCATTCCTCTGAGGAGGACCCCCGCTTAGGTCTTTCACCCACGCAGATTTTCCCTGATCCTTTCAGCCACATTCATCTACTCTCCCTCTTGCATTTATTTAATTACAGTGCCATAAATTTTTTAAGCTTTACATATTACGTTCACATCACCTCCATTCTACAATTTACCACTCTAATATTTTGTTCACTAATGATACAATGAATATATTATTTCTCCAGTTAGATTGTAAATCTCTGCGGGCAGAGACCTGTCTTGGACTTCTTTATTACTTCATACCATCAAGGTCAGGGGCAGCACGTAGACCATGCCAGTGCCACATTGCTGGGTAATTATGGTGTTCTGTTCCACTGATCCCAGAGCCATTTTCCAATCCTTTTCAACAGAGTGCTTCAGGCAGTCAACATAAATCAATTAGAGTTGGCATCCAGACAAACAGGCTTACCATCCCCCTTCAGGATTCTCCTAGGCTCTAGTCATCGTGAAGGCACAAACCCAGCAGGGAGCAAGCAGCTAGCAGCCATGCGCCCACTGTGGCTAGGCTGCATCTCTCTGCACCCACTCTCCCATCTCCAGCTGGGGCATGGCTGCCATCATCACACTCCTACTGTGTGGGTACCACAGTGCTTCACACGTGAAACCTATTCCAGAAGGAAGTCCTGACTTCTCCGTGAATTGTAGTGACGTCACTTACCTTCCACAGGTTCATTCAATTGCACTAAAACCGGCTGGACTCCATTGAGTTTTCTCAGATTCCAGATGAAATCAATGGCTGCTTCTAGGTGGTTAGCCCTGTGCTGGATACCAAGGAGCCTACACAGAAGAATGAACCAGGGTCCCTGCTCTCTAGAATCCTATAGTCTGCTATGAGTTAAACAACAGAAAAGTGCACTGTGTAAGATGAATTGTTACCGCAAGGCACATCATTCCTCTGGCCAGAGGAAGTCCAGCCAAGTCTGACTTGATAAATTTAGCCAGGAGCACCACATCCATTTTATTAGCGGGGTTTATAGGAGATTAAGCGCTGAGACACAGGGCCACTAATGGAATGAGAGTTCAGAAAAGGAGATGCGTGTGGTGGGAACCAGTGAGTAAAGCATGATGGGGGAGGTGGTGTTTCCCCAGAAGTGTGGGAGTAAATTGGATGGAAGGAAGGGAGGGGAGGGGCAGAAACGACACTCAAAAATCAGAGGGAGAACTTGAACCACGGCACAGATAACAAATAAGTCCCAGGTGTTCAGGGAGGTGTAATGAGACTGCCCTGGCTAAACCTGATGGAGAATTTCTGCTGGAGAGGGTCAAAGGTTAGATAGCCAAAGTGTTCCACAGTGTAAGATGTCTTCATCAGTTAACTGCGAAAGGTTCAATTTTGAACTTTATAACAAAAAAAGGAAGCTTGAGGAAGGAGAAAATGAAAACCTCACTTATAAGAGACTTGCTTGGGGATGTAATTACTACTCTGAAAACTCTGTCACGGTCAAACTTCAAAACACAGTGAAGAAGAAAGTAGCCACACTAATGTCTATAAATTACATAGCAAATTTTCTTATTGTGGATACACAAAATATTCAGAACTGCTGAAGGCGTCTATTACTTCTGTCCGAGAAAGCAATTTGGGGCAGTGAAATGGATTAAGAAGTTTGATCTGTAAAGTCAATTCAGAGATAAATTGCTTTCTTTACTCTCTGAGATGACAGCAGTCACAAAAAGGAACTGGATTTTATGCTATTGTTCCTAGGATCTCCCCAACAATTCTCTCTCCTTCTACTTCCTCCCACACTCCTGCCTCAGCCATTTGATACTCTGTTTCTTTATAGTAATTGTATCAGTTAAACATCAGTTACCATGACAAAAGCAAAACCAAAAGATGACTTGTGAACCCTGAGCCAGAGGTGCTGCTCAGCTTGTCCCGACTCCATGGTCAGCCAGGCTGTTCCCTACCTGCTTTCCCCAGGGCTCCGGCTGAGGATTCACTGCCTCCCTCATGTCTGGTGTTCAGAGTCAGTGAATGACTGATTTCTCTTGTCCTGGTTGTGGATAAGGCCCTTTTCCTCTAGTTTCCATTGAGAAGAGCAGAAACTTTTCAAAAAGAACTTTACTTTGGGAGAAATAACGCAAAAGCCAAAAGCAATGTGTTCTAGACCATAGCTTCCTGACCCTGAGGTAGAGTTGGGCAAAGACACCTGACCTTGCCTTTGGCTCATGCCCCTCTGCCTGGGCAGCTCCAAGCTCCTCAGCAACCTTTGTTATTTCTTCTTATTCCTCTTGAGGTCCCTCCTTTGTCTATCTTTCCTTCAAAGGAGGGACTGGCATAGGAGGCTCGGTCACAGCCCCTTCTGAGCCACACAGTTGGTGGGTGTCACACCACTGCTTTAAACCAGAGCTGAGTATGGGCTGAAGATTGATTATGAAGGTGTCTGTTCACATGGACACAGACTGCTCATTCGGTATGACAGTTCTAAGCTGGAAACATGTCATCTCACTTTTATGAAAAAGTATATATATTGGCCTTTGCTTTACTTTGTTAAGAACAAATATCAGAAAAATGGCCCATGGGAAAGAGTAGATGTATAATTGTTGGGGAGGGTCCCCTCTGCCTGCCCTGCCAGCAGCTCACAAATGCAGCACATCTTCTATACCTTCCATGACATTCAAACACTCAACTAATATTTATTATGTTCCTACTGTATTCTAGGCATTGTGGGAAACATGACATAATTCTTCCTCCAAAGAGCACTGTCCCTAGTAGAGATAGGCAGGCATGAATACAATTTAAGTTCTAACATATTAGGAAGTATTTTGGGATACATGAAAAACATAGACTATACATTCAGACAAAACTAGGTTAAAAGTCCTAGGTCTAAGACTTGGTAGCTGTGTGATTCCTTGAGTTTCTTCTATTTTGAATCTATAAGTTATGGATGATAATATCCATTTCAAGGGGGTGCTATAAGGATTAAATGAGAAAATGCATATAATAGGACATAATAGGTACATGATAAGGGAGATGGGAGCAGCCACTTCTTCCTGTGCCTGAGAACCCTGTTAAAATGCAGATTCTGGTTCAGTAGGCCTTGGGTGGGGCCTGAGACCCTGAATTTCTAACAAGTCCCCAGGTGATATCCATGATGTTTCTCAAGGGACTGCACTTCCATTGGCAAGGTCTTAGAAATTATTTTGGTTTTGTTTTTATTTTCAAGAAAATGATGCTGGAGGTGAATCTTAAAAAATGAATAGATGCCACCCAAGAAGACAGTAGAGGAAAGAAGAGTATTCCAGGAGAATTAATGGGAGTACAGGGCTTGCGAGGAGCATAAGAGCATGAGGGAATAAGGAGCCTGTAAGCGAACTTGGGGAGAGGAGTTTAGAATAAGAGAGGGTAGCTGGTGCAGTGGCTTGTGCCTGTAGTCCCAACTACTCAGGAGGCTGAGGCAGGAGGATCGCTTGAGTTCAGAAGTCTAGGCTGTAGTGCGCTATGCCAATGAGTATCTGCAGTAAGTTCAGCATCAATATGGTAACGTCCCAGGAGTGGGGGACCACCAGATTGCCTAAGTTGGGGTGAACTGGCCCAGATTGGAAACGGAGCAGGTCAAAACTCTCATGCTGATCAGTACTGGGATTGCACCTGTGAATAGCCACTGCACTCCAGTCTGGGCAACAGAAAAAGAATGAGAGAGACATGTAAGAGACATAGGGTCTTCCATGCCTTGCCAAAGAGTTATCTATTCCATAGGAAATGAGGGACCCACAGAAGGATTTAAGATGTGAGTGATTTGATCAGCTATGAGATTCAGAAATATTACCCTGGAAACAGTAGGAGGATGGGTGGGGTGGCAGGGTGATTGGAGTCGGGAGGGTGGTGTACTTGGTGAGACAGAATGAGTATAAGCCAATGAACCAATGGCAGTATGGTCTGAGAGAAAGCAATGCCTGTAGGAGACGTCAGGATACAGAACTGACAAAAGGTGGGCATTTATTAGACATGGAAAGAAAAAATGAAGTTTAAACTTCCTGCTAGGTTTCTGATTTTGGTGACTGGGTAGAAGATAACATCACTTTCCTAGTAAGTAAGAAGGAAGAAAAGTAATTGAGGAGAAAGAGAAGAGTTTGTGGAAAAGAAAATGAGTTGAGTTTGGAAATACGTTGAGTTTGTGCAACAACCAAATGGACGTGTCTAATAACAAAGTTGGAGGCACAGAACAGTTTGGGAGCCATGGAGATGGGTTCTGTCACTCAGGGAGAATAGCTGAGAGAGAAGCAAGAGAAGACAAGACATCATGCAAACCAACATGAGGTTGAGCAGAGGAAGAGAAACCCATGAAAGAGACTGAGGAGAAATGATTAGAAAGAGAGAGAGAGAGGAAGAAATGCTGTCAGAACAGCCCAGGGAGATGAGAGTTTTTAGAAGAAATTGATCAGCTGTGTCAAATCCAGCTAAGAGGTCAAGTAAATAAGGACTGAACGCTAGGAATTGGTGATATTTGTCGGAGTAGTATCAGTGGAATAATGTAGAGAGAAGCCAGATTATGGTCGGTTAAAAATGAATGGAAGATAAGGAAGCAGAGATAGTCAATGTAGAATGTTCTTTTTACCAACTTGGCTAAAATGAGAAAATTTTAATAACTAGTAGCCAGAAACAGTCCCAAGGTTGAGTGTTTCATTTAATTAATTAATTAATTAATTCATTCATTCATTTGTTGTTCTGAGCACATTTGTGGCTGCTGGGAAGGAGAGAGTAAAGAGGCAACATTTAAAAATAGGTCAAGGGAGTGACTAAGAACAATGCCCAGGAGAAGCAGCACAAATGCATTTGAGACTGTAGGAAATAAGGTGGAGCTGGGCACTTGTGCAGGTGGGTTCCTAGATGTAGGGATGGATATCACACACTTGGCAGCTCAAATTTATTATGTAACATGGAAGGCAGGATCACTGGCTGGGAACTAAATGTGGAATTGCACGATAGAGATAAACTGTATAAGGAGGCCTATTCTCAAACTTGGGGGGTTTTCTTCAGCAGTTCCTAACCCTCTGCTCGTATTTTCTTTGAGATTGTCTGCAAACCTGTTGATGCTACCTCTAAAACATAAAAGAGCATGTGTTTCACAAATAGAGCATCCTCTGATATACCAATCTTTGGAATTCCAAACAGCAAGCTGGCCTTCTTCCCTCTGCACTTCATTCATCTGGTTTTCCAGTCGACATGAGGAGATAGAGACAGAAAGATGGATGGTGTGTGTGCATGTGTATATGTTGCACTCTTTACGGGTGATGACATCTGTAGGCCCATCAAAGAAATCTCCCAAGATTTCAGAATGAAACATTTGAAAATTGCTACTTCTATTCATACAGAAATATTACTTAGTGCATTTTATCTTCAAACTTTTGAATCCAAATAGCTTTATGTGCCAAAATTCTTGTGTTCATTTTACCTAGATAATCTTGAGTCTTCAACGTCCACTCCAGTTCTCAGCTGAAAGTCATTCAACAATTAACTAACTTAATATAGGAGGCTAATGGTCTTTGGTGACTAAGAGGGCAACAGGTCACTGGGTTTAAGTTCAGGCTTCAATCTTGAGGACATCTCTGCTGAATTCTGAAGGTCAACTGCAAGTAGAGACACAAATCAGCCAGCTCATAAATCCTCGAGGTGAAAGGAAGAGGAGGATGGGGGGGCCAGAAAAACAGTTTACAAAATGGAAGTTATAATTCTATTTTGAATTACATCAACTGGTAGAAAATATTATTTCAAATATTTTTGGATGAGTTAAAAATCTCTGTAATAACCAATTCTCAACTGGACTACTTCAATACGTATTTTATTAATTCAAGTATCCCCTCTGCTAGTCTTACATTTTCCCAACTTCTTTCCCAAAATATTTCTTAAATACTAAACACTGCAGTTTTTTCAATACACACAGGCATCCAATTCCTTAACAGTCTCTATAATTTGCCTGAAATGCACACCATGAAGCTGATCAGTGACCTAGAGAGGAGGTGCAGGAGCCCAGTGCTCTAGTAAACAGGTTAGAAAGTGGTTGTGCAATAGTTTTGTCTCCAGGTCAAACTCTGTAACACTCCTGACTCTCTGAAAAATACCAGTGTCCAGTATTTTGAAGCACATCCAAGAATGTATATAGGATAATGGCAAAGGGCATAGTTACCATGTTACACAAAGAATGTTTGAAAGAACAAAAACCATTTAATCTAGAACTTCAGGAAACATGAGAGTTGGCTGTATTAGTATACTTTCTGATGCAAGTGAGAGATGCCAGTTCAAAATGGCTTAAGGAAAAAGCAGATGTGTTGGTTTAGATAATTCAAAGTCCAGTCAAGGATCCTGGATTAGGACATAGCTGGCACCAGGAGCTCATCCTATGCCATCAGAACTTTGTCTTTCTTTCTCCATCTCTTGGTTCAACCCTTCTCTGTGTTGACTTTCTTCTCAGCCAGCTTTCCTTCTTGCTCGGGCAGTGCCATGCTTACCTCTTGCCCTTGCAGAAACTCTACTGAAAAAGGGAAACTTCCAACATTTTCAGCAAAAGTCCTGGACTCAATGCCTCTAAAGGGCTTGGCTTTCGCCAAATCCCCACCTGCGGCCCCGGAGACTAGATGAGTCTCCAAGAAAAAAAAAACCTTTGTGCTATTCTCACAAGAAAGGGAGTGAATGCCAGGCAGGCAAAGCAACAGGTATCCTGCACTGCCTTCCAGTGTGAGGTGGGAACCCATACGGATGAGGAGATAAGCTTCTGTGAGGCTCTAGAAAGGAGAAGTAGACCCTCTCTGCATGAAAGAGAGGGTCTGAAAGCAGATTTCAGCTCACTCCCAAAAAGGACCTTCGCACAGAACCATTAGCAGTGGTAGGCTGCCTCAGGATGTGGCAAGTGCCAGGTCCTTCCGCGTGATCAGGTACAGGCCAGATGGGCAGCTGTCAGGCGTGCTGGCAAGGAATTCCTGCATTAGGCAGAGCTTTCCCTACATGACCTATAAGGTCACTTTTGACTCTACAATTCTATTATCCTCGTTAATTTCCACAATTTAATTTGCAGTACAGGATAAACAAACCAACCTAATTTGATCTGGAACTTCTGCAGGCTATCATAGGTCATTTAATCTAAAACACATGGCTCTAGCCATTACTATGTTTTCTGAAGTCATCTAACAGACCTTGTCCCTAACAAGGTCTCCATGTTATTAGTTTCACTCATGGCTTTTTCCAGCCTCCTGCTTATTCCACAATTGCCTTTCATTTTCCTTTAGACGGGGGTGGCAGGAGCATGAAAGAGTTTTCTTCTTTCTGACTTTCTCCTCTTAAATCTTATAGTGAGTCCCTATTAGAACTACACTGCTTACATCTTTACCTCCCAATTTGGCTTTTACATTGCAGGTTTGAGAGTCTGTGAGAAATAGGAGAGGGGGGCCATACATAATCACAGCTCTGGACTATTAAGGCAAACATTCAAAAGTAGGAAGAATGAGGTCTTTAAATTTTATATTAAAAATTAATTTATAAAGTAAATTTTATATACCGCAACATTGTTAGAATTAGGGTACCAAAACCACTTGAGCCTTACTCATTATGAAATATACACATTTGCATTAAAATTGTATATTTTAACATACTTATGTATTTAAATACAGATTATTCTTTCATGGCTGAAAGCACCCCACACCATACACATAGTCTCCTTAAACTGGAACTGCTGTGTTATAGAACTTAGCTCACAAATAAAATTTTGTTTTTGCCAGGATATGTCCATCCTCAATAACTGATGATATTTTTTGTCTTTTTCAGTGAATGTTGTGTCAATGTTACAGGAATTTTGGGAGAGCAAGCAGCAGCAGAAGGCTGCATTCCCAAGTGAAGGTGTGGTGGTCTATGAGTCGCTGCCGGCACCTGGGCCTCCCTTTGTGAGTTACGTGACCCTCCCAGGGGGAAGCTGTTTTGGAAACTTTCAGGTAAGAAGCCGCCATCAATTTGTCAGTGAAAATTCACTGGATTAAAATAAAGTAAACCCTTTTGTAAAATGGTTACATTATAAATTTCCTTGGATAGAGTGAACAAATTTGTGCCATATTCTATTATACATACTGGATAATTAGTCATATGTCTCATTTTTTTTAATGGGAATGATTTATATTAGGATATTCCCTGACATTTCTTTACAGAAAATGAATTTTATAGCACATTGTTTTATTTGCCAGATAGCTGCTTTCCTTTCCCTCAAAATATCCTGGAACAAGATGTAAAGAACAAGGGAATGGTGGCAAAGCTTTTTTCTCAAGATCCTTCCATCAGGTCCCTTCCATCAGTAGAAAGTCTCTGCTGTCATGACTTTTATAATCAAATACTAATCAAGCTACTACACACCAAAGCATGAATCAATAGCAAAGGATTGAGAATCACAGGACTGGCTTCAAGCACCTGTGTTAAGCTGAAATTCTGCCTCTGACTACCTGTATACCCTTGGGAAACTTATTTAACTTTTCAATCTCCGCAACTTTGAGATGGGGAACAATATCCATGATGTTGGTTGGAAGCCATATAAAGTATACATGCAATGCGTTTAACATGGTATCTGGTACATGGTAGGTATTCCAAGTATTGTTCTTGTAATTATTATAAAGACTCTTCTAGTTGGTTGAATCTTTATGTTTATGATAGGCTGTAAAAGATGGTGCATTTCTAATTGTACCTACTCATACAAAAACATTTGCCTATGCATCTGGGTCTCCAGTATGTATAACAAATACTCATTGAGCAACTGGGAAATACAAAGCACTGGGCCAAGTACTGAGGATATAGTTCATACCCTGAGGAAATCAATGCACAAAAAAAGTTACAATAATTACATAGGGTTATATTTGAGGGTCAATGAAAGCACAGGGACAGGAACTTCTAAATTTGCCAATCCCCTTTTTAAGAACCCCTTTGATACAGTAAATTATCTCTCAATTTCCAACAGTTGGCAAAGACGTTTTATTTATTGCTTATGGACACTGTGAAACTCTTAAGCAATCAAGTTTCTCTCTCAGCTTTGACAACTACGAAGCCCAGAGGCAAATTTTCAGTGTATCTCTTTATAGCTTAAGGCCACAGAACTTAATGACCTATCATTTTTAAGACTCACCTCATACCTGGTATTATTTATGTCTACCTTTACTCTCCCTTTGAACTTACTGCCTCACTCATGTATTTTATCCTGTTACCCAATGTATCTGTTATACATTGTCTCAAATCCTCTGTGGAGTGAGAGAAGGGTATAATTTAACAGACAGACCCACAAACCTGTGCTGCCTAAGGGAAGTCAAAGATGGGTTCACAGGGAATTTAAATGTGAACTGAGACACGCAGTAGAGGGTGTCTTGGCCTGCTGGAAAAGGAAGATGATATTCTCTGCACGGGGAACCACGGCGTTTTCAGAATTAGGGGAACATGAGGGTCAGTGTATGTGGCAAGGAGCAATGGGAGAAGACATTTAGGCAGTCACATCAAAACATAAGAGATCTTCATACCTTGCATGAAGATCTGCTTCTATATAAAAGCAGAAACCCTGAAGGATTCTGAGCAGAAGAGTGATATATTCAAATATGCTTCAGATAGATTTCTCCGGCAGCAGCAGGAAGATGCTTTATATCTAAACGATGCTAAAGACTGAGAGGCTGGTAGGAAGTGAGCAATGTGTGCCCGTGGAGATGAGCTGCACACACAGCACATTTAGGAGGAAAAGTTGATAGGCTGGGAGTTTAGATGGTAGCTCAGTTCTGGCTTTGGCCACTGGACGGGAATACAGGAGGAGGGAATACACGAGGAGGAGGAGCAAGCAGGTCTGTGGAAGGGAAGAACAGAGTCAGTGTGAAGCACCTTGAAGCCCCCAGGCAGAGAATGCAATTGGCCAAAAAAAAAAAAAAAAAAAAATGTAGGACCTGAAGGTCAAGAGAGAGTCATGGGTTGAATTTCTACATTTCTGAACCGAAGCCATGGACACAGGTAGCACTGCCAAGTGAGAATGTGTGGAGTGAGATCTTAGGAAGAGTTTTTTGTTTTTGTTTTTGTTTTTTGGGTGGGCTCAGGAAGAATAAAAGGAAAAGATTTCTCTAAAGAGCCTGAGGATTGGCCAGAAACAGCCAAAGAACCAGAAGAAAGAATTTATGGAAACCAAGGGATACAACATCTTGAGGATGAGGATGCGGTGAGCAGGGTCAGCCATAGAACAGAGGTCCAGGGGGATGTACCCACTGACTGTGATGAATGTGAGATCCTTAATAAGCTCACAGTAGTAATGGCCATGGAGAAAATAGGGTACAAGTCAGATTATAGGTTAGAGGGTAAGTAAGCAGTGTCCTTCAATAAAGATTTAAAGGGCTACTTCCTACTCTTGTGGTCAGCACTGTTTATCAAAATAGGACCACCTTGCCTACTGTGCAGTGGGGAGTTGGAGAGAAAGCATGTTCTGGTCAAGTTGTCATCAGTGGCTTCCAGACATCTAAGCCATAATTAAAGCTAATAAGGACAACTAAGGCTGAGCCACAATATTCAAACAGTTCTCAAATCGCCTGCAAAGACAGGCCAGAATCAACAAGACGAATTGCTCTTAGAATGTAAAATAGCAAAAAAAAACAAAAAAAAGTCAAGATTAAATCAAGATGGGGTAGACTTAGCACATTCCTCGAACTATTTTCTAATCTAAAATACCTTAAAATGTCAAAGATGTGTTAAAACCAGTAAATTCACAATAGTGCTAGGCAACAAGAAAGGTTGCCATTGGAAGAGATGAACTTTGAGGCAATTATGGGAGATGAAAGTGGAATCAAATTATTAGATGTGAAAATACCACAATCTAAACATTCATAGGAAAAATGTATTAATACTATGAAAGTAAAGAACTAGAAAAACTCCAGGACCAGATGAACAAATGCCAAGAGCAGGAGGCAGTCCTTGGGAAATTCAAGGCTAATTGAAGCTTTCAAAACCTTTGACCCATCTGGCCAGTGAGGTGTTGCCTTCCCCAGCCCTGAGCAGCAGTCAGCAGTAGATTTGGACCTATGATGGACGAAGTGAATTGACTGGAGAGCATGTTTGAATGTGGGTCTAGAAGCCTCAGAACGGAGCTTGGTGTAACCCCAGACACCAATGACAAGGACGAGAGACAAGGAAGGGGGAAGAAAGACAGCAACTGAGGAAGAGGTTCCCCAACCCACGTGTGCCTGCAGGTCCATGTATAGAGCATTCTAAGGTGAGGTCTGACAGTCAGCAAAACCTGCGCACTCATGCAGAGCACCAGTCAGCCCTCCCATTCAGGGGAGCCCCCTGAGGGAAACAGACCTACTCAAGCAAGCAGGAAGGTTTTGCCAGACACCTAAATTGGTATACTTCTTTGCCCAGGAATGTCAATAAAATCAGCAAACATTTGAGGAAAACCAAATGTATAAGAGAAAAGAGCAAGGCAAGCAAACAAAAGAACAAAATAATTCAAGCAGCACAGAATATGACAGTATTACAGTGGATGTCCTCAGAAAACTCTGAGAGAATATTTATCCCTAAAACAAGTATGAAAAGGGAGCAAACAGGGAACAAGACAGTTAAATATGATTGCCAAATGAGAACAATAAAATAAACAATAGAAGAGGAGCAAATAGATGAGTAGACATAGCCAAATTAGTAAAGGATAACAAAAAAGGAAATCTTCTAGAATTTAGAGCAAAAAGACAAAGAGATGGAAGAAGACAATATAAGAGAATTGGGGACAAATCCATCAGGTGAACACTAATCTAGTAAGAGTTCTACAGAGAGACAAAGGAAATAGAGAAGAGGAAAAAATAACAAAAGCAATTTTCTTTGAGTTAAGGAAAAGCACAAGTTTTCAGATGGAAATGGCCCACAACTTCCTGGGCAGGGTCATGACAAAAGCATCACACAGCTCTGTGGCTGTGCAGGATTAGGAACAACATTCTGCTTAAAAAGTAGATCAAAGGACTTTTTTTTGATACCAAGTTTGTACATTAATCTGTTTTTAAAATTAGGGGAACTTCAGGGAAGCTAATGAAATGGGATAAAAACTGGCAAATTTGGTTAACAAAACCAAAACAGCTCCTTTGAAAAGATAAAGAAGACAAATCTCTGGCATTTCTGATTAAGAAAGAAACTAAGACATATGCCACACTAAGCATGAGAGAGGGGATGCACTCAGGAGTGTAATATGAGAATACTACATCAATCATTATATTAAAAACTTAGATGAAAGTTAGATGATACAGACTACTTTCCGGGAACTCTGTATGATCTTTGCAATTCTTCCATAAGTATAAAAGTATTTTAAAATAAAAAGTAAAAGGAAGAGGGGACTTCAATGCCTCCCTATTACCTTCTTAATAAAGTCTGAATTTCTTACTCTGGCAATAAAGACTCTACAACTGGGCCCAACTTTCCCTCCCAGCTTCATCTACTCAATTCCCTCTTCTGACACTTGATGGCTGGACCTGTCCCTCATGCACACCTTGACCTCTCCCAGCCACTGCCATACTTTCACACTGTAATCTACTTAGGAAGTGCTATTGCCACCTTCCCTTCCTAACTAAACTCTGCCATCTTCCAGGACTCCACACAAACATCACATTTGCCATGAATTTTCTCTGAATCTCCCTACTAGAAATCTCTACCTCCTCTGACTTCCCAAAGCCATTCTCTCTGTTTCTCTACTAGTGCTCAATGTTTTCCATCTTATGCTAAAGTCACTTAGGTGCATGTTCCGTCTCTGCAATAAAATATAAGTTCTTCAGGGACAGGGTCTGTATTCTTATATCCCCGTGACTCCAAGCACTGTTTTGCATACAGTTAAGTGGCTAATAAATTTTGTTGAGTGAATAGCCAAATGAATGAATAGCAAATCCCAAGAATAAATGAAGTTAATGTTTGTCCATTCTTGTACGTAATATATAGTCAGCCAAGATATTTTACCTAACTTTACAAGGTGGTGGGTTGGGAAGAAAGAGTCAGTAACATTAAAATCAGCTGGTATTATTTTGTCCATATGTGTGGTTAAAGTTTTGAAAGTGGATGGATTTGAAAGTAATGATTGAAAAGACCTTCTGATTCTCTCTGGATTTAACTTATGGGTGGTAACTTTCCTCTATCCAACCATAAATAACCAAGATTTGGCTGTACTCACACCAGGTATGCATTATGTTTGTTCATACGTAATAAGTACAGTCGTTTTACTCTATCTAGAGTATAATGGCTTTGATAGATCAGTGAATGGATCCAGAGGATACGGGTCTAAGAAGTTCTAGTGTTCTTGTTTTTGTTTTTGTTTTGCTACCTTGAGAATTATGAATTTTCCTATCATCTCATAAATTTTCACCCAAAATGACAGCACTTCCCTTAGGTAGTAGATTCAACATCCTCCTTGTGGTCTTAAAAAAAATAGAAAACAAAATGAAAAACTGAACTCTTCAGCAAGGAGGCCTCTGGGTGATTTCTCTGATCATTTCAGGGTCCCCTTTTCCTTATGTTTAAATCATCATATTTTTAAGGTTCTCAGGAGGATTGTTAACATCTTTGCTTAAAAAGATCCAGAATTTCCTGAATCAAATGTGTTTTGAAAATGTGTTTGGGTGGTTGACTGCCAAATCTTGCCCCTTAACCCATTTGGCCCTCCAAAATACAATTTGAGAAAGGAAAACTGGGGGAGGGGAGGAGAAAATTTCTCCTAATGCATTGTCCTTGCACCTTTCTTTGTCAGTTCAGAAACCATCTTAAATGCTATTTTCACCATATAACATTTCATCGTGTTTTTGCTAGCAGTTGGCCTCTAAGAGCCTACATGCTCATTCCGGCAGTGCCTTTCGCATAATCAAATGTCACCCCTGTGCATTGCAAATCATTTCACGATGCATTATTAATGCCAAGACCATGTGCTGAAACATGGAGAAATCATTATGCCAGCAGTAGCCTTCTTACTGAGCCATGGACGTCACCTCCAATGGTGCCAAGTAATTGAAGATACTTGAAGTGGAGTATGGGACTGGATTGTGGGACTAATCCCCCTGGTTTCAGGCAGTTTCATGAAAGCTGTAAGAGATTATGTTCATTCATTCTTTAGGAAAGTGGTATTCAGACTGAACTTGAGTTTTCTGATTAATCAAAGGAAAGAAGTCCAGTCAAAGGCTCTGATGGACACAAACCACTGGTTTTTATGCAAAGAAACCTCCCACTGAAGTGAATGGGAGGATTGTGTCTGTGAAGACTAATTAAAGAATTTTCGGTGAGTCTTTACACCACAACCCACAAAAAACAAAGAGCAAAAGAGAAAGAGTAAGAAAGAGAGAGAGAGAGAGAGCAGCCATAACTATGCATTTAGACCATGTCTTCATTAACTACTAGAGTATAGAAAAAGAGAAATGAAAATATGATTTTATTTCTGAATTTCTAAACAATAAGTAAAATACTCTATTGATACAAAATTATTTTCTTCAGAAAGTTATATTAAAACACATTTGTACTTATTGGATCTTTTCTAAAAGAAATCATCTTCTCATATCACAGGCATCAAGTAGAAATTCATGCATTTTGGACATATTTTCTTTATGCCACTTTTGTCTAGGCAGATAATCCTTCCATAGCCACATATCATGACCATGAAAACTTGCAGTAATTTTCATTTTTTACAATAAGAGCAATGCAAGGGCCATCAGATCAATGTCTGGCTCCCCTCTTGATGACCTCAGAAGGCAAGCCACTCATTGTTTCAGCAGCTGTTTTTGTTTCCAAATCCAAGAGGGAAACGTGAGTATTTTATCTTATTTTATATTTTGATTTAAAAGGTTTGGGATTCAAGTTTTGTTTTCAAGCCAGTGACGCGGTCTTCCGTAGACAGTCTGCTGGAGGAAGTTGGATTAGTGAATTTCATTCTTATTTTGAGTAAAAAGCAGCAGTTTCCTTGAGTGCAGTCCTACAGCGTGCGATTATTTATGTGCATGAATTATGATTGAATACAAACATGCCTCCTGGTGAAAACATTCATGTGATAACTCAATCTATCTGAAGTGTGAGACACATTCATTGGAGTACCATACTTTTGCACAGAACTGTTTTGTTGTCATTGTTAAAATGGCTTCACACAAAATAAATACAGGTGTTAAACACTGGGGTCTGATACTCAGGCTAGTTGCATAATGCCAAGTACCACATGAAGTTGAGACATTAAATATTTCCATAAGCAAAGTGTTGACTGACTTTTTTTTTCATGTGTAATCAATGTTTGGTATTGTTTAACAGGGCTGCATAGTAGGCAGGCATGAGGTAGAACATTCAAAGCAGATAAGCTCCTCGCAAAGCTCGGTCTCTAAAAGGCAATGAATTCATTTAATGGCCTTTGATTTTTATGCCACTCTAGTTTTCAAACCAAAGCCATTGCCTATGAGCATACCTAGAAAAACTATTTTTCCAAGGAACATACTGCCTAAAAGAAGAGTAGGAATGTTTAATTTTGTCTTGTTTTAGTTACTTCAGGCAGTAAACACACTTCACCTGTATGATCAGACATAAAAACACATGTCTTATACTTTCAAGCATTGAATGAATCTTTTTAAAGTCCAGGGAATTAAAGGTACATTGAAATCACAGAAATTAAATTTATAAAATTAAGTTTTTCCCAGGAGAGAATGACTAAGAGAAAATTTGATTAATTCATACACTTGACTAAATGGAATTGTAATGCTCTTTTTGCTGAGTATTAAATAGGGCCAGGCCTTAGCATTCCATACTCCAAATAGAGATTTAGTTCCTGCCATAAAATCGAGACTATTGCCCAGCACTAATGCTATTTTGATGCCAAGTATTTCTCTTTGAAATTATGCTTGACCTCTTCTCTGCCCCTGGAGTTGTATACCTTGACTCAGACGCACTACACGCTATGAAATTTAGCTTAACTTCTAAAGGAGGTATTTCCTGGTGGAAATCTCCATAGGAAAGCATCCTGTTTTGTGCCTAATGAGACCCAAAGATAGGAAGGTTAGTTAGAACCCCTTCCCATTTGAAAGTCATATGTCAGCTATCAGACCTTGATGACTTCCCTATAAAATTGAGAACACATATTGTTTTGAGACTCTGTACTTATTCCCCAGCCTCCTTCCCTAAATTGAATCTGTTTCTTCTCTTATTAAGCAAAGTGAATAGAGATGCTTGACCTCCAAAGAGAACAGTAGAGTGTAGTGAAAGGAATGCTTAGGAAAGGCCCCATGGTAAATAAAGACTTTGTACTGTCTCCACGGGAGTCTCCCAGCTCCTAGTTCATAAACTTTAGAAAGATGCTCACTGTCTCTCTGACTTGCTGAGTGAGGAAGAAACTCTGATTCCCTTTTTCTCTAACCCCCCTCCCATCCCTCTCATGCAATCAGAGCCAAGTCCTTTTACATCAAAGCAACTGTAAAAAAATAAACCAAAATCTTGAGCCCTGATCAATTCATCTTGTCTTCACCTTAATTTGAAAAAAGTAAAAAAAGAAAAGGAAAAAGAAAAAGAAAAAAATCCTCCAGGAGCAAAGAACAACATGGGTTTGTAATAGTTACCAGGGACCTTGGTCTAGGTATGTGTGTAAAATAGCATTTGTAGCAGAGGTAAACGAGGAGGCGGCCAGGTGGTTTATATTATAAAAATAACATTCTGACCCACCATGTGCATGAAACATTTCTTTCAGTTGACAGGAACTGGTGAGTTTTCTCTGAAAATTGGACTCCCAGACCAGTCCCCTCCCCCACACCTAACTAAGACCTCCATTCCCAGCACACACAGAGCTCTAAATTGTTCCCAATGTATTTGCAGCCAGCCTGACCTATAGAGAGACACGATATTAACTTAGGTGACTGAGTTGCAACGGTTGCCCTTTTTCACGTCACCATCTGGAAGGGAAAAAAAAATGCTAATATATCCACAGTTAGATAAAGTGGAACACATGCAAATGTTCATGCATCAGCCAGGGCAGTCAAGGTCTTAAAGAACTGAAAGGGAGACCATTAGCAGCAGGGCCTGGTCTGTGGCATTCTTTATGCTGAAGGCTCGCTGTCAGGATGAAACCAAGGTGTTGGTGACACTGACCAGAGCTGGCAGGCGATACGTACAAACGCTGCAAGTCACTTGCTGAGACTGGGACCCCAAGTCGCTAAAGCAAAGCGTTCCCAACCACCTGAATGACAGACTTAACAGCCTAAAGGATTTGGGCAAGAATTCTCACCTCTCACAGAATCAGTTTATTTGGTTTTGCCACCTGCAGAGTCCCAGCTTGAGAGAACCCCTTGGGTACAATGTGCTATTGAGTGAATGCCACCTAAATAACACTGACCTGCCCTTGACCCCAGGGAGAATGGCATCTTCAGCTTTGAGTCTGTTCACATGTAGGCAGAACAGCCCTTTGCTATTACACACTATTCTTATTCAAAAATTTTGCTCCTTCTAGGCCACGTTTCAACTCCTTGGGTACCATTGGTAGACACTGAATAAAAATGTGCCTAACTTGATTTTATACACTTTAGATCTGCAGACCTTGTTTTCCTTGATGTCTTTAAAACACATGTATGAATAATTCTAGAAAGTCTGTTGTTTAAGATGGAGAGAACTTACTTGTATTGATGTCTTTCCACATGCTTTCCTAAAGAAACCACTTTAGTTGGAATATATGTGCAATAAAACCTTGGGATTTTGGAGTAGAAACAACTACTCAACACATGGACCCTGCCTATTTTCTAATACAAAGCATGGAAAAAATTATTAATCAAACAAGGCCTACCAAGAAAGTTACTGTTTGGAGTCTAAATTGTGTCAGCTTGGCTAGAAGGTGTTTCTATAAACAGTAACACACCTATAAATAGTTTTAAAGTATTTCATGAACAGTTAACAACAAAACTAATTTCTTGTTAGGTATTTCTATGTACATGTACACGACTACCAAAATTTTATTTCAATTAATTTAAGAACTTCTATTTATCCTAAACAATTGGCTAGCCACTATTTTATTTCAGGACAGCCTATTGGCCCATAATTAATCTTGGTTAAATGTCGACATTGCACAGCGTGACACCTTATAAAATTATCGTGGAAGAAGTAAAAACTGCTGAGCAGGAAAGTAAAATTGAGACCTCACTTAGTTAATCAGCAGTGCTTGTGTACTTCCTAAGGGCTTAATTTTCAAAGAACTATCATAAAGGATTTTTTTAAAACCTGAATACTGCTTTCCTTGACTCGTGGGTAGAAGCAATTTCTTTATTGAGAAATTAGCATTTTTGATGTTGGCAGAAATGGATTTACCATGAAGCCAATGAAGTTTCTGCATAGGCCCCTTGCAAGTCACAATGCCAGCTTTTTGTTATTTATAATTCCATATTGCTTTTCTTAAACAAGGTCCCCCAAATTGTGTAAGCTTCAGGCCCCACCAAACCTAGTTCTGCCCCTGTTAGTCAGAAATGAGACACAGCAAAGACAGAGGTTCAAGCAGCATTCCTCTAAGAATTGTCCTAGGTCCGTCTGCTTCAGAATCACCTGGAAAGCTGATTAAAATGCAGATCCCCTGCTCTGATCCACCTGAAGAAATTCTAATTCAGTAGGTCAGGTGGGGACCCAGGAATACACATGTTTAACAAGTTCCTGGGAGATGGTGCTATGAAAACTAATGTTATTTAACTATTGGTCCAGACTCCTGGCCTAGGCATGACTGTAATCTTCATAGCATACCCTGTAGGCTCCTGGTGCCCCCTTGGTCATCTAAACTCCAAAATAAAATACAAGTCCAGATGAGCTGGTCTTGGAGGGGATTTCTTATTCAGTAAAGCTGGGGAAGTTTAATTTAAATTACTTTTACTCTTGAAGAGTTACCAATTCTTAAAATTTGTTGAGCAATCTAATGTGGTAGAATTCCCAAATCCCTTGGGATCATACTTAATCAAGAGGGCACTTCTGGCCAGAAAGAGATATTTCCTACAGGAGACAACATTTCATCTCCGGTCTCTTCACAGCTAGCCTTTCTATTTCCCTTTTCCTTTCCACTACAGCCTAGGACAGCATCAAAAGGAGAACAATAAGAGGGAGAAGCGTATTAAGATAACTAACAGAACATTCCCCTCTTCAATGAGCACAGTTTAATTCCAAGCGTACTGCATCCTCGTTGGCCTTTTCTTCTAAATGAAGTCAAGTTTGTCATGCAGGGATGGGAGGAGACACTCTTGGAGTCCAAATAACCTATGGAATATCAAAGAAACAATATTGATTTAGAGAATGCTACGTGACCTTAGCCAAATTACATATCCTTTCTATTCCAAAATGGGTGACCATTTCTATAAAGAGCAAAATAGCAAAGTGGTTAAAAATCTGGACGCTTAAGTCAGACAGACCTGGAGGTAAATCTTATTTTGCTTACTGTTTAGGTTGCATGATCTTGGGATACATAACCTCTTTAAGCCTGTTTCCCCACCTGCAAAATAAGGATAACAAACCCAACCTCATAGGGTTGTGGTAATAACACAATGTAATAATAAACATAAAATGCTTAGCACAGTTCAAGCAGATAGTGTCAGCAGTGAGGATTACTGTCATGGCGCTCTCCCTCAAAGGTGTGCTGAGAGACTTCCTAATTACCTGCAGTGAGCAGAGCCTTCACATTACCTACAGCTGCATCACAAATTGCCTCAAGGCTTACAAACATCTATTGTCTTACACCATGTCTGAGGATCAGGATTCTGGAAGCAGCTTAGTCGGGTGGTTCTGGCTCAGAGTATCCCAGAAGGAGGTTGGTTTTGTCAAGCTGTCAGCTGGAGCTGCAGTCATCCGAAGGCTTGACTGGGTCTGAAGGATCAGCTTCCGATCCCGCTCAGATGGCTGTTGGGAGAAGGCTTTAGGTCCCCGCCATGTGTGCCTTTCCACAGGACTCACGACATGGCAGCTGACTTTTCCCCGAGCAAGTGATCCGAGAGAGAAGGCAAGTGGGACCACGATGGAAGCCACAGTGTCTTTTAAACCTCATATGGGAAGTGATACAACATCATTTCTGTCATATTCTAGTGGTTACCTCACCAAGCCTGGTGCAGTGTCAGGGGGCCCACAGGAGGGTGTGAATGCCGGGAGGCAGGGACCACTGGGGCTTCTCACGGGCTGGCCACCACTGCCTTTAAGTAGCTTTGCTGAGCAATGCCCAGGCACTCTTTTTTCTTTTTCTTTTTGCTTTAATTTTAGATTAGAGCCAGGAGGCTTTGAAATGATTATAGTGGTTTATAATCTACCAGCAAATGAAAGGCATCTGAACATCAGGGTAAATGTCTGAGCGGGCTCTGCTGGCCACTTGGAGAGCATGTGGCTCCACATGCCTGAGAAATGCACAGCTGACTTTGGTAAAATCTGGACTATTAAATATTCCAGCTCTGCACTTTCACAAAGTGCAAAGGACAAAAGTTGTCTCTCTCTATTAACAAGTAAGAATGGTGAGCGGAAAAGGCACAGTTTACAAATCTATATTTATGATTGGGGTCTGGCTAAAAAACAGCAAGAATAAACCGTACAACCCGGGAAGTCTAACTCTAGCAGGAAGTTGCTTTGAAATAACATCATACTTCACTAGCTCCACAACTGATGTCTTTGACGACTGGTTTGGACACATCAATAAAATGTCCTGTCACTTACCATATTTTATTTTCTTACAATGTCTCCCACTGTTTGATGGTAACTTTAACAGTGCCTGTGCTTACAGCAACATCCACATTCTGATTTAGATCCACCAAGTACATGGCTGTTTGGCTAAATTTCTTACCCAAGTACAGGCTCTTAGGGGTTGAGAGGTCCCATTAAAAGAAACATATGCAGCCCTTACTGGCTTGGACTTGTAGTTCCAGAATTTAGAAGAAAGTGGCTGGTTAACATTATAGGCATTTTGCAGTATTTGTCTTTCAGAAACACAAAGAACGATAGCAAGAAAAGCCCTTTGATGGCTCAGAATTTATTTTATTTTATGTACTTATTAATTGGTACACTTTCTCTCCCAGTTTAAGCAAAGATTCTGTACATTGAAACAATAAAATAAGTAAAGACATGTGTCTGCTTTAAAATCTCGATATTGGTTAAGTCTCTGTGGTCCTTTTTCATGCTTTCTGGGTAAAGGCTCTTTCTGCTCGCTCAGCTGGGCTGCACTTTGATGTCCCAAGCAGGGCCATTTGGTTGTAAATGTATGTGGCGCTTTTGATCTAGTACTTAGCCGGTCTTATTTAAAATAGATAGTTTCTTTTATCTAAGTAGTGTTTACTAGGTCTCTCTTTCTATGAAAGATGGTTTGAATTCCTATTATTTAGATAGAAGTTGTTTTTGAAGAGTGCCGGATCTGAATCTAATTCTCTAAATTCTAAAACCCCAACAGCTCTATTTTAAATTTCATGAAGCCAAATTCCTATTAAAATGAGCTGCTCCTACAGATGTCAGGTAATACTTGCAAAAACTTTGTTTGCTTTTTAATGGGGAACTGATTTTCCAAAGAATAATAAACATATCCTACACTCAGGCAAAAACGACCATCTCAGAGTCTCTGAATGTAATGGCCAATTATGCTTCTGAAAGTAAGGTATTAATATATTTTTATTTTACTGAATTATACATACCATACAGGGTATATTGAACTGGGACTTTAAAAAAAATAAGTATATATCTTTCATTCTTTCCTTTAAGAGGATTTCTTGAACATTATGTCCAGTGCTTTAGTGGCTTATTTTTGAGTTTCCTAGGCTACATTGCTATTTCTTGGACAGTGGTCCTCCCAGCCGAGACTTGGGGGTTAGGGAAAGCTTCCTGGAAGAGGTGGCACTCAAGCATCAGTGAAGGACTGCAGACTCAACATCCCATACATTTTCAGCCAAACCTGTAACACAAAGCCAGTCTATCTGTGCAAACCCTCTTTGGTTTAATACAGTGACCTAAAACTTGGAAGAGCTCTAAACCTTGAATGGCCTTGCTGACTAAAGCTACCCCAAAACCTTCTTGCTCATCATTCAACACCAGGGAGAAAAACCCCAAATACGTTCCACGTACATGGTAAAACTTTAGCTCCATTCTTCATTTAAAGGGCATGTAGGAAATCACTCTTTGTTGTAAGTGAAAATAGCTCCCCCTGCCCTTTATTGTTCTGTTTTGTTAGACTCCTGGCAGATGTTTTTTGAATTCTCCTCCGTGCTATGTTCTTGCCATTTCAGAAGTCTTGTGATTACCGCATCCACGCACTAACCATGTACGAGCATCTCCGAACGCTGACCCCGGCCTAGGCACTGTGGAGGATTCTCCTGCAGTGTACAAGGGGCCCCTCCTAGGCCTGGAGGTTGGAAGAGGGGATGGGGAAGGAGTGAGCCCTAGTCAAGTACATGATCAGTACATAATCACTACTGTTCTAGAAGGTTTAGGGGGAAATCACAGGGGACCTGGGACCTGCCCTCAAGAGACTCAAACTGGGTTTGTGGAGACGGGGAGGAGAGGCTGGCCTCTGGCGGACAGGAGAGCGTGAGCTTGGAGTGTTCCTGGGGCAGTGCAGAGATGACCAACATAGACAGGGCAGGTGGGTGAAGGTGGGCATGTGCTGAAAGCAAATTAGGGGATTTGGCTTTTTTTTTTTTTTTTTTTTTTTTGTGGTGCAGAGCCCTAGTGGCTGTGAACTGCAAAGTGAGGCATAATCTCTGGTACTCTCTCACCAAGCACTGCTGATCCTGAGAACCATGTATTTTAGGTAGTAGGAGCCTTGGAGCTCAGAGAGCCTAGCCTTCCTATTTATCCAATGAGAAAACTGGCCCCAAAGTCCAGGCGGCCTAGGTCTCATGACCACTGAGTAGCAAAGCCAGTGGTGCCTGGCCACCCCACTGACCAGACCTGGGCCTGGGCTTCTCTTTCTGGGATTTATTTCCCCCTAGAAGTCCAGGACCTTAGACAGTTGTCTCTGAGTCCACGGGCACCTGCAGGAAAGAGACCTTCACATCCTGGGTCCTCCAAAAGGTGTAGGCTCCAGAGAACTCCAGTCCAATACTCACAGGGCTCCCTCTCTCTATCTGGACCCCCAGGATCCACGCCAAGCTGGAACCTGAAAAACAGGAGTTTGTAGCTGTTACAAAAAGAGACAGGATAGAAAAGAATCAGGATAATTTGAGCAGTCTCATGTCTCATGGAAAGCCAGGCTAGGAGGATGGAGAGCAATAGAGACATAAACCAATGGAATAGAACGGAAAATCCAGACATAAAACCATCCACATACAGCCAACTTATCTTTGACAAAGCAAACAATATACACTAGCGAAAAGAATCCCTATTCAATAAATGGTGCTGGGACAACTGGATAGCCACATGTAGAAGAATGAAACAGGATCTCTCTCACTCACCACTCACAAAAATTAATTCAAGATGGATGAAAGACTTAAATGTAAGGCATGAAACCATGAGAACTCTAGAAAAAACGTTGGAAAAACTCTTCTAGATATCTTCCTAGGCAAGGAATTTATGGAGAAGACCCCAGTGGCACTCACAGCAACAACGAAAATAAATAAATAAATAAATGTGACTTGATTAAATTAAAAGGCTTCTGCACAGCCAAGGAAATAATCAACAGAACAGACAGACAACCTACAGAATGGGAGAAAATACTTGCATGCTATACATCCGATAAAGGGCTAATAACCAGAATCTACAAAGAACTCAAGCAAATCAGCAAGAAAAAAATCAAATAACCCCATTAAAAAATGGGCAAAACACATAAACAGAAGCTTTTCAAAAGAAGATAGACAAATGGCCAATAAACATATGAAAAAATGCACATTACTAATTATCAGGGAAATGTAAATTAAAACCACAATGAACTATCTCCTTACCCCAATTAGAATGGCTTTTATTAAAATGCCCTAAAACAATAGATGCTGGAGTGGATGCAGAGAGAAAGGAACACTTATACACAGTTGGTGGGACCGCAAATTAGTACAACACCTATGGAAAACAGTACGGAGATTCCTCAAAGAACTAAAAGACTTACCATTTGATCCAGCAATCCCACTACTGGGTATCTACCCAAAGGAAAAGAAGTCTTTCTGTCAAAAAGACACCTGCACTTGAATGTTTATTGCAGCACAATTCACAATTGCAAAGATGTGGAATCAACCCAAATGCCCATCAATTCATGAGTGGATTAACTAAATGTGTTATATGTATACCATGGAATACTACTCAGCCATGAAGAAGGATGACTTAATGCCTTTTGCAACAATATAGATGGAACTGGAGACCATTATCCTAAGTGAAGTATCTAAAGAATGGAAAAATAAACACCACATGTGCTCACTATTAAATTGGAACTAACTGATGAGCTATGTGCATAGCTAACTAGCATATGTGCATAGAGGGAAGTATAACTCAATGGAAATCAACCAGGTGGGAGGGGGGAGGAGGGGATGGGCAAAAACCTACCTAATGGGTACAATGAACACTATCTGGGTGACGGGCACACTTACAACTCTGACTCAAGCATTACAAAAATGATCGTTGTAACCAAAAAAATTTGTATTCCTGTAATACTTTGAATTAAAAAATTAAACTGAAATAAAAATGAAATACTACATTTGGGAAAACTGAATTTTTTATGCATTACTAATCATAAGCTGCCTATGGCTCCTAACTTCGAGAAGGCTGAATGGAATATGTTCTACCCACGCTGCATGGGCTGAGACCAAGGGAGAAAGCTAGTCCTCAAGAAAATCATGGAACTGTTACTAGAAAGAAGGTGAGGATAAATGCTGGAAAAGCAAAAACAATAGAGATTGACAGCAGCACCCTTGTACTAACCTGAAGAAAAAAGCTTCTAACTGAATGTTCTCATAGAGTGCTACCGTGTGCCAGGTATTCTCAGTGCTTTATCTGTATCAACTAACTGAGTCTAACCTGCTATTATTCCCATTCTACAGAGGAGGAAATTGAGGCAGAGAGAGACTAATTAATCTGTCCAAGATCTTAACAGCTAGCAAACACCATAGCTGGAACTTAAACCCAAGCAGTCTGACTCCAGAATCTGTGTTCTTAATTATTGTATTACAAGTATCTCCAGTTTCCTTGTTTTATGTTTTTCCTTACATTTTTTCTCTGAAATAGGGATTTGAGGGAGGCCCTGATAATGAATGTAAATCATCTAGCACACAATAGTAGCTATTATTACTAATTAACAGAGTATGCAAAACCTCTGATACACAGTGGACATTCGATGACTGTGAAATAAGACAAAAAGTAATTGAAGACTAACCAAGACATTTGCACGGCTCCCGAGCTGAAAGAAAATCTGCATGATCTTCAGGGAGATTAGCAATGGGTATGAAAGAACAGGGGCAGACAGCAAACGTATGAATAGAAACATCCAGAGACCCATTGATGCAGGGATGAAATGGTGAGATGCTGAATCCTTTAATGACTCCTTTTCTCCTTCCCTTCTCAAGTGTTGCTTAAGTAGAGCTGAGGCCAGACGGGATGCGGCTAAAGTGGCCTTAATCAACTCCCTCTTCAATGAGCTGCCCTCTCGCAGGATCACCAAGGAATTCATTATGGAAAGTGTGCAGGAAGCAGTAGCCTCCACCAGTGTGAGTACCCACCAGGGAGGGGAGGAGGTGGCTGCTCTGAGAAGACTGAGGCATTTGACTCTTGGGAGATGCTAAAGTGAGCAAATTCATATTTTAAGAACTGTATAGGTCCAATCTTTACCCATTAAATTGTTAATTTTCAGGGAAAAAATATACTTAGATTGGAAATCATGAAATTGGAGCTGACTCCCCAGTCCACGTCTCAATAATCTTCTTTGGCCTCCCTGGACCACAATTAATCAAGCTTTAAATCAATGTAGATCATTTGATCCACCTTGATTTGTTTAGCTGCATGTTTGCTTTATAGAGGAGTGTTGATTCTTTTAGGGCCTGAGAATGCACGCATTTGAATACTGCTTTAATCTAGTGATAAACTAGCTACAGTTTTTCCAAACTTGAATGATCATAAAAATCATCTGAGGTGCTTGCTGGAAGTACCAATTCTCCAGCCAGTGTGGGGCCCTGTAATCTGTATTTACATTGACTGCCACACTAGAAAAAAAATTTTTTTTCTTTCCTTGGGGCCACCGTGTTTTATTACAAAAATAGAATAAAAACTTCAAAAATGAAATGATCCTTTTAATTCAATGAAAAATTTGTTATTATTTTTGGTTTTCTGTGCGTGAGTTACATGCAACTTGAAAAATAGTTCTCACAGCTCCAAAGGTGAAGAGATGTGTGAGTTACATATGCTTCTCGAGGCCCTGGGCTCAAAACTAGGCCCCTGGCTCAAAACAACTCACATGGCAATTAATATGTTAAGGAAATGCTGACTGTTTAGATATGGGGAAAACCATCTACCTAATATGTGTTAGCCATTAGGATTATCATGATTCATATCAATTACCTCTTCTAGAGAGTTTTGAAATTATCTGTAATGGACACAATTAAATGCAAAGTGCGTTAAGAGCAAAACACGAACACCCTACTTTAGAAATTTAGATAGGACATTTTTTTTTTTTGACAATCCAGTAGTGAATTATTTGTCCCATGAAAGATTTGGAGCTCCCAACACCCATTACCTACAAACTATAAGCCTTGGGTCCTCACCTGTGGCAGGTGTCTCCCCGCGTGTGCTCAAGGGCAGGGACTTCGCATCAACAAAGGGATCAGCCACCTCCGGCTTGCCTTTAGCACGGATAAACCTCATCTGAGATTTTCCTTCTCCATTTCCCTTAATCTGACTAGAAAGGTTCTGTCATTCTGGAGAAGCTGCTGATAATGAAGGAAACATTGCCAGACTAGCAGTGACCTTTTCCCCTTATAAATGCGCTTATCACTTAGAGGAGACATAGGGAAGGGGCAGGGGGAGGAGAGTGATCGACCCAGCAGAGAGACGGCAGGGAGGTGGCAGGGAGCTCTGTACTGTATCTGGTCTGAGGATGAAAGAAAGCCTTTATTTTCCAGCCCTGTAAATTTCAAGTGCCTTTGAGGAAGAGAAGTTAGGAAAATGATGCCTGATTTATATACGTGTGGAATTTACTCAGGAGCAGGGAGGGGCCCTCAGTGTAAATGTAATTTATCATTTTTTTTCATGGAAATTTCTAAGGAAAGAGAATATATGTGGTTTGCATGCTTCTGGATGGACTTCCCCTGGGATATTTAAAAAGCCAACATAAATATTTCAGCAGCAGTGTGTTAATGTTATTGCATTCAAAAGCTACAAATTTGCTGCTGTCTGATGCTGGCACTTGTTTGTTCAGTCTCACCACTGCCCACCTTCCCGGGAATCCACATCCGTGAGGAACAGAAGGGCAGGCCCAGTGCCATTCCAGAACTATGTTAACACCACGCCCCACAACCAAACTGAAAGGGAATTTCATTTCTACCCATCACCCACCCACCTTGTTTCTTAAAGATTAAGTGGTCAGGGAATGAAAAAATATAAACCAAGATCCATGTCTCCAGGCCAAACTCCAGCATATTATGAAAAGCTCCTGTTAAGAATCATGGCAGTAAAATACGAATGGTCCATACAACTGAAGAATTCTTTCCATGTCAGTTATATAATCTTGCCTGGTTGTCACTGGAATCAGAGCAAAGTCAGTGTTTCAAGATTTCAAGAACCAATGAAGGCAGCCACGGAGGGCGGCCACACACATGTTAACACCACCACCAACAAAAACCCTGTGTGTGATACAGAAATTGCTGCTTTTGGAAAATTATTCTATGGGCAAGTAGATAATCAGTTAGCATTCTAATCAAAAGCAAGATGGAAACTGATTACAACACCCTCTTTACTCTGAGTCATGATGAGATTAAGGTTTTTATCCCAAACCAACCAAAGAGTGTAGACTGGTTGTAGAATGAACACCTGTTAGGGTTAGGCCAAGAATAGAAGGCTTGCTGTGTGGTCACAGGATTAATTTGTCAACACTTTAAGAAGGGGAGGAAAAATCAGTACTATTTTCTCCTTCTTCTTTCCTTTGCAAGGCCACGTTAGATGACGCAGATGACCCGAGCACCAGCATCGGAGCCTATCACTACATGTTGGAGTCAAACATGGGGAAGACCATGCTGGAGTTTCAGGTACTCGTCTTCCTGCCATGTGTTTATTTGACTATCCAATCCAAAAGCCTGGAAGAAATGCAACTCTTATCACTGACATCTCCGATCCCAATAATCTACATTTTTTTTTCTTTTGGTCTCAAGTGTTACAGTCATCTTAATTTACCCCTTGTGGAGTCCAGCATGGTAGCCCCATCTCTGCCACACCTCACTAGGCCCAAATAACAAGCAATCAAGGCACAATCTTTGCTTTTATAAAGGAAAGTAAAACACTTAAGTTTAAGAAACTGGTGGGGAACATCTCAGTCTTACAACTCTATAACATATCACCAGCTATTCAGTGCAAATTTCCCCCTTAAATCAATTCAGTTTGAAGGGTTGGTTTTGTCCATCTGGTTCTTAATTTACAGAAGTCATAGATGAAGTATATATTAACCAATATTTCCCTTGGGTCCAGTATTTCTGTTAAACAAAATCTGCCACCTTTTATTATCAACCAAATCAAAAAATTTAACAACCTATAACCCTTTTCATCCACTGCTGATGACTGCTAATAGAGCTGAGGAACTACATTACCTATTATATACAAAATAAATAATTATGTAAATAATAATAACAATAGTGATAACAGCTGACACTTATTGGATGCTTACTTTGGCCCAGTGCTTACATTTAACAAATATATTTAACAAATTCAACCCTCAAAATAACCATATGAGGTAGATACTATTATTATCACCATGTTATCACTGAAGGAGTGTGCTGTAGCTTCAAATGGCAGAGCCAGGGTTCAGACCAAGGAAGTCTGATCTCTGAGCTCACACACCTATCATCCTATATTGGACTGGGCAGATGACAATTCGGTAGTGATTGGATACGAAATGTATTTCCTTTTAGAAAATTAAACTTGAATGTTCTTGAACATCCACACACATGCAGTACTGGTAGAAATCAATATGCAATATAACAATGAAGAGCCTTTATCCCCAGAAATTCTATTTTCTTAGGTTAGATTCCAAGAAAGAATCAGAGATTATAGTTAGATTCCAAGCAGCAATCAGAGATACAGTATAATTTACAATGATGTTGCAGCTAACCCCCGAAGCCACCAACTTTCAAATACCTTCTTTGGTATCTTTCAAACTTCTCTCCTGACCACAAATGCATAGCACATCTCAGGTAGATATGTCCCTCCTGCCTATTTTTTTTAAATCAATATTTTTCTTTCTCAGCCTCCTGTATGACTGAAGCAAAAATGCTCTTTCATCACTCATCATAAATCTTGGTCATCCAGTTTTCTTCTTAAATGGCCATGGTCTCACTGACCTTTGAGGTAGGCTGTGTTGGTTCGGAGGCAAGTAGGTATCCCTCCAGCCTGTGCTCTGGAGTGGACGGGGCGCTCATCAGCTCAGTTGTTCTGCCCCTGCCCCTGGAGTGGGCTGGCCAGTTGTAGCCTCTGTTCCTTGCCTCAAAAATCTGTTCCTCATTGTGTGTAAATGAGGGAGGATAATAGTACCTTCCTCACAGTGCATCGTGAGGCTCTAACAGGACAATAGGGGAAGAGTCCAGAGTAGTGCCTGGTGTAGCAAGCGCGCCACGAAGGTTAACAGCCTTATTTTACGTATTTCTGGAGGACTGCTTTACTTGAAATGCCGGAGGCAACTGGGTGCATTGCCTTGACAAGTCTGTTTAACCTGAAGCTTCAGATGAGGATGGGGTAGCTCCCCTGCATAGAACGGCCCAGGGCCCCTGCTGCAGAATTAAAGGAGGGATCTATAAAAGTCCCATTTTTTAAAATAACAATCTAAAACTAAACAGAGAAAAAAAATAATAAAAAAGAAAGAACATAAACTTTAAAAAGAATTGCACAGACCTGTGTGCGAAGCCTGGGAGCTTGCCCATTCTGAGACTCAAGTTTTCTCATCTATAAGATAGGAATAATAATGCCCATTTTGTAAAATTTTGGGGGGGACTTAAATAATGTGACATTTATAAAGCATCTAACATAATGCTTCTCTCAAATGGGAGTCCCATTTCTTTTAATTCCTGCCCATCCCCATCAAAAGAATATTGTACTTCTTTTGTTATGAAATGAACATTGCTTGCTCCAGTACACAGTAGCTTACATGTGATTTAGTAGCTATTTTCAGAAAAACCAAGAATGATTTTCAATGTTAGATCAGTCTGCCAAAGATGGAGGTGAGATTTAAAAAAGAAAAATTCTTAAAATTCCTTCCAAGTACTATGAAAGGCTCTACTCAACCTCCTTTTAGTAATACTTTAATTGCCTTGCTATGGCTGTGTGTTTTCTGTGTGGTCTGTGTAGTAAGGTATTTAAATATGTGTAATAATAATTTGAGTCATACTGTGGAAATGCTTCATAAATTCTCATACAGGAGTCTGGGTGCAGGATGGGGGCCAAAGGAAGAGGCAGATGCGAGGGCAGGGAAAATCCAAACTCCCTCCCTGTAGGAATACCAGCAACCCAGGAGGAGGCCTGGGGAGCACATCCCTTTTCCTTCCACCAGCCCTAGGCTGCCTGCTGGGACCTGGCGCATTCCTTAGCGGCCTGAGTTAAATGCATCGGCTTGTGTCTGCACATAATGGGAACTGACCACAGACGTAGGCTGTTTCTGCAGCCCACACGGCAATTCAGTACCCCTGGTGGGTAATAGATGTGTGTTTGTATCTTGCTATGGATGGCTATCCCATATAAAAACAAGGCTGGTGTCTCCAGACTGCCCTCGGGCTTCCAGGGGGGCCGTCCTGCAGCCAGCACTCAGAGGAAACGTGATAGGCCTCTGCTTACCTTCACGCTGTGGGAGGGAAGCTGGATGCCCGTTTGGAGGGAGCGTTGCCACGGAGAACACCGCCTGCTGTTTGGGGGTTGGGCTGGAGCAGCACTAGTCACTGGGTCTTGTCAAGGTCAGACTCTAGGCAGACTTTGCCTGAAGCCGGTTAATATATTTATTCTGAAGCCTAATGCAATCCAAGGAAGAGTTGTTTATTTACATCTTTGCTAAATTCTCCAGGTCGCCTTTTAAAACCTCATCCCATAAACAAATTTCCTCTTAAATCCATTCTCTTGGGTGGGGAGATGGTGCCCACCTGTTTTTCAAGTTCTCCATTTACAGTGTTTGTTTTTCTTATTTCTGATGAATCACAGAACCAAGCTGGCCTTCCAGAGAGAAGCAGTGAGCATTTTCTCCCCACAAAGTAGCTGAAAAACCAAACATTGTTACTAATAGGAGGCAACACTGGAAAGTGCTGTGAGGACAGAGCCTAGTCGGTTTCAATGGGATGAATGACAAAAGGAACCAGGAAAGAGCTGTAGCCTGAGAGCTGCAACCGAAATTTTCCCTGAAGAAAGATAACACATAACTTGATTTTTTGTTCAATTTTAAACTCACTTTCCTGTTCAGGACCAGCTATATAATTTGCAGGGCCCAGTGCAAAATGAAAATGCAGGAGTCCTTGTCCAAAAATTATAAAGAATTTCAAGACAGCAGAGCACTAAACCAAGCACAGCCCTATGCGACTCACCGACCTCACGCTCATGAAGCCAGGCTTGTCCCTGGGACAGACACACAAAAAGGGCCCAGATGAGAGTTAGGAGAGTGAGGCGTTTGTCTTGGGCACAACATTGAAAGGGGTGCTAAAAAACTCAGTAATCAAGAGAAATATTATATGCAATATGTTAAAAACTCAAGATGAATGCAAAAACTTCATGATAATTAAAAAATCAAAATTTTAAATAAAACATCCTGAACGTGCATGACTCTCCCCACTCACTTTAAACCTTGCCTCACTTGCCTCACCCCAGGAGGCCAGCTTCTTGCTTTTCTGTTGTTCAACCAGGATCCCCAGGCGTCTGGATTAACCCACATAACCAACACCCCAGCACCAAAGACTTCAGGGAGGAACAGATCGGACCCTCCCGGAACAAACACTAACTTCCGTTAAGAGTGCCAAGCTCACGCCCATAATCCTAGTACTCTGGGAGGTGAGGCAGGAGGATCACTTGAGTCCAGGAGTTTGAAGTTGCAGTGAGCTATGATGATGCCACTGCACTCTAGCCTGGGTGACAGAATGAGACCCTGTCTCAAAAAAAAAAAAAAAAGTGAGATGGTTAAAAACCAGGCAGCAAGGAACCGTGGCAAACCAGGAAGTGATTCCTCACACAAGTCCACAACAGCCCTCTCCTTGCCAGTCTGAAGTAATGTGAGGATTTCCTGCGAAATCCGTCAGAGCACCAAGGATTTCCTGGGGCTTAGCCTAGAGCTCATACAGTTTCAGGAAGATTCGAAGATGGTGAGTTTGGTCTTATGAAGGCACGTAAAGAAGTGAGACAGGGAAAATGTGGAACTATTTAAATATACTTTATATAATGATGGCCAGATTAATATTATATCTCTACAGAGGACAAAAACTAGATATAACGTAAGAAGGTAGAAAGGAGGTCAGTTCCCTGGGGAATTTTAGGAACAAGAGCAACACTGAGGAAGAGGCAGTTGTGTTACCGAAGAGGAAAAAAACTGCCTGGTGATGGAATAGAAATTGAGACAAACCACAGGAGGTGAGGAGGTGAGGAGGATGACCCTCATCCTGGACACAAAAATAGTTCAAGTCTCTTTGGGGAGATTTTTGAGGCAGGAAGGTTGTCAAGGGGCGTGAGAAAGGTTTCCGGTTCTGTTCACAGCAGAACTGTGGATTCTGAGGTCTTAGGGGATTTGCAGGAATGACAGCAGTTTATCTGGAAGGGGCGCAGTTAGTGCATAGATAAGAAGGAGAGCACAGAAGACCTTGGAGGAAGAAGAATACCTCTCTAAGGCAACAATTATCAGAGGATGGAATACAGAGCCCTGTTAGCATAGTCTGTTCCTCGAGCTGGGCCACTAGGATGCAAGGACAATGCCAAGACAGGTAGCGGAAGCCACAGAATAAATCCAGTATGTGTTTCTGAGTCGTCAACCTTACATAAAGTTGACTTGCGGCTGCAGGGGTGGGGGTCAGGTGGAGGAGTGAGATGGTATTTTTCTCTTTTTAAAATATGAACATGTACTACAGAATAAAAAATTCCAGTTGATCCTTTTAAAACATGAAACCAAAAGAAATTTTTCATTTGCAAATATGGGTCCTCCTGTTACATCAGAGACTGTTCCATAGCAAAACATTGAGAGCGTTCCTGTTTATTTTTATTGGCTGCAAAGTATTCCGTGAGTAGGTTCACAGGTAGGTAGGAAGGATAGCAC
>CM052439.1:115842887-115860950 GCA_028533085.1 Varecia variegata
CTCAGCCCTGGCCATTGGAGGTGGGAACTCTGGGTGGGCTTTCCTGTCAATATAACATTATTATCCATATTTTAAAGCATTTTTCTTTACTGAATTTATACATTTAGGAGTATTTTAACAGTTTCTGTAGTTTGTCCATTATATGTTTTATACTGTCAAAAGACAAAATTACAACAAATTTAGTTTAAAGATCTAGCTGGCTTTTATTTGGAATTCTAAAAATTGGGTAACACCTCATTCTATAAAACAGAATGAGCATTCCAATGAGCTGAGCAGAGGAAGTTGACTTTATAAGCTGAGGAAAGTGGAAACAGAACAAAAAGTGGATTGGTTATTTCAGAGTTACTTTCCTTGGAAAGGTTAAAGCAGGAGGGACTTCCTTACCAGGCCAGCTAAAACTGACTTGTGTGGGGATGTGGCTGTTATCTCTCTCTCACCTGGTTTCTGGGAAGGTCAGGTGAACAGCTTAGTTTTGACTTGGCGCTGTGCAACCTTAGCATGAATAACTCCATTTTGGTTTGGTTTGTTAGGCCTAGTGCAGGAGCTCAGTCCAAACCAAAGGCCTCCTATAAATGTTATTTAATAATATTTATATATTTACTTTTTGACTTAAATTTTTAACATTTGAATTTTTTAAATATATAACATAGTCATAGGATTCAAAACTCAAGAAGCTTAGTGAAAGAATGTCACGGGAAGGTCTCTCTCCTACTCCTGTCCCCCAGGCATTTTTTTTCCCTCCTCAGAGACAACTAATGTTACCAGATCCTTTTATTTTACCAGAACTTTCCTAGACATTTACAAGAAAATGTGTATACAGGGATCTTCTGTGTTTTTCAGATCAAATAGCAGCACACAGTACACACTGCTGTGCACCTTCCTTTTATTTTATTTTTAACAACATATCATAATATTCTTTGTGTTAGAACTTAGTGTTCTCAACCTTTCTTTATGACTGCAAAGTATTCAGTAGCATGGATATATCGTGCTTTATTTAACCGTTCCTCTAAAAAATGAACATTTAAGATGTTCCCAGTCTCAGGCAATTTCAAAAAACTATACAGTGTATAACCTTGCCTATACATTATTTCTCAGATGTACTAGTATATTTCAATAACTTCTTGGGTGTAGAATTGTTAGAGTATGTTAGTTTTAATGTTGAAAGATATTTGTCAATTATTTAGTCATTTTATTATGTCAGTATAGATATAGGAGGGGAGGGAAGGAAGATGTTCTAGAAGCCTGGAGACTCTGGTCTTTGAAAAGCCCCAAAGTGCTCTGACAATGTTGTATATTCTGTTTCCCTGATATATTTGGAGATCAGAGTTCTATCCTGCTTAGCTTTTACTGATGTACATTTATGCTTCAAGACCAATGACAGGTTTTTGGGTTTTGTAGGAGCTGATGACCATTTTCCAACTACTGCACTGGAATGGAAGCCTAAAAGCCCTTCGTGAAACAAAGTGTTCCCGACAGGTGAGATTTTCCAATCGAGACCAGGTTCGTGTTGTATAAACTAAGCAGATGGCTTTTCACCTTCCTAAGTTTCCTTTATTCACATTTTTCTCCATTTAAATTTGGTATCTTATTTGTTAAGAGCAGAAGACACATGAAAAAATATATGTAACACTCCAGTTGAGCCAGGAACTGACCAAATATACACATTGAGAAGAATGTTGGCTGGGCAGAGGGCTGATTTAGGTACCTGCACTGAATGCAGAATGAAGGAATCATTAAGATAGACTCAGTTTCTAAGGCAAATGCTGAATCAACTCTACACACCTCCCCTGCCTGCTTGGAATTTGTGCCCTCATCCACCTTCTGAGGCAGAAACTCGAGGCCCCACTGCTTCTGGAACCCTCCTGGAGAGTGGCCAAGCTGGCTGTAACAGAAGAATATTTCCCATCCCCACCGATCGTCCCCAGTGGACAACAGAATTGATTATAAAGGTTCACAAGTTGGCATTCAGTCACTCCAATTTTTTGTTTAGAAGTTTCTTCATTTTTCAGTAATACATTCTTACTGTTTCTTTGTCACTTATGAGAAGCACCCTTCCTCCACTTTTAAAATAGCCCATGTAACCCCCGCCCCCAAGTATTTAACGGTTCCACCTGCTACACGCCAACATTTATCCTGCCTTTAACCACTGTTATAATTGGAAAGACGGTAGTTTATTTTTGAGAATTTCCTAACAGGAATTTGTATGAGGAACAAAGCCTTTACTAGTCAGCAAGATGAGGGTGGATGTAAGGAGTTTTTCACGCACTGCAGCCCCAGGAGTTTTTAGTTGTTCTTTGCTTAGAGAGTCTAGCTTTCAAAATGTCAAAGATGGAAAAGAAATGAGTAGCCAACAATGACTTTGGCTATTTTTTTTTCTTTTCCTTTGATTTTACAAAAGGCCTTTGAAATATGCTGCGTTGGCTATAAACACTCTTCCATGATTGTTTTTAATTTGTCAAGGTCATAAATAAATACCATATGTTCTTGAAAATAAAACTAAGCAACGTATCTACTTCATGCAATCAAACCTATCCATGGCATTCCTATGTATTGGCAAATTTTTCACACAAGAATTGACAGGTAATGACTAATTTTTAATTGTTTACAAAAGTAAGAGAAAATGTACCATGAAAGTATTATTCTGATATCAATAATGATAATGTCTACATTCCATAATGCATTCTTTTTTTTACCTTTTAGTTTTTATTGATACATAACATTGGTACATATTTACGGGGAACATGTGATGTTTTGTTACATACATAAGACTCCATCACCTTGAGTATTTATCATTCTATATGTTGGGAACATTCGAAGTCCTCTCTTGTAGCTATTTTGAAATACACACTACATCATTGCTAACGGTAGTCACCCTACTCTGATGTGGAACATTAGAACTCATTCCTTCTACCTAACTATGTGTTTGTACCCATTGACCAACCTCTCTTCATCCCCCCTCCCACCCACACACCCTTCCCAGCCTCTGGTAGCCATCATTCTACTCTCTATCTGCATGACAGCAACTTATTTATCTCCCACATATGAGTGAGAACATGTGGTATTTGTCTTTCTGTGCCTGGTTTTTGTAACTTAACATAATCACCTACAGTTCTATCTATGTTGCTGCAAATGATATGATTTCATTCTTTTTAATGGCCAAATAGTATTCCATTGTGTATTTATACCACGTTTCCTTTATCCATTCATCCATTAATGGACACCTAGTTTGATTCCATATCTTTGCTAATGTGAGTGGTGCTGCAGTAAACATGGGGAGGCAAATATCTTTTCATAGTACATTTCTAAAGTGTTTTCTGTAGTTACTGTGAGACATTTAGACTGTCATTTTCCTGTGCTAACAGCACCATTGACTCTCTTGGTTTCTAAATCTTAATCTGAGGTGCCCTTGAGTAAAAGCTTCCTGCTTTCTGGCAATCTGTGCAACGAAATCCCATTCTGCCCAAATTCCTCTGTGTAGCTATTTCCCTCTCTCTATCTTGCCAAAGGAGATAATGCTGGGCAGGAGGATTCAACAAAAAAATGAGGTAATATTCATACCAATTGTTATAGCAATGTATTTTCAAAGAAATTCTTGTATTTTCTAGCAATGGCAGAGCTATGTTTTATGAACATTATTGAGCCATTCCTGGTAGTGTGTTTTGACTGTATCTGAAGTGATTTTTTTTGCAGGACCGGCTTAGCCCTTCGTTTCCTTTTAAGAAGTATTCCAAGGGGTTTGGTTTCGGTTTTTGAACATCAGAGAGCTTGGGTTGTTGATAGAGCCCTGGTAGATGCGGGCGTCAGGGGAGCCCTTGCGTGCAGGGGCCAGTGTTGCTCTTTCCTGACACTCTGGACTTTATCTCTTGGCTCCCAGGAAGTCATCTCCTACTATTCCCAGTATTCTCTAGACGAAAAGATGCGCAGCCACATGGCCCTGGACTGGATCATGAAGGAGCGGGAGACACCAGGAATTCTCTCTCAAGAGCTGCGAATGGCCCTGAGGCAGTTGGAAGAAGCCAGGAAAGCAGGACAAGAACTCCGGTTTTACAAAGAAAAGAAAGAAATCCTGAGCTTAGCCCTGACTCAGATCTACAGTGACCCTGACACTTCCTCACCCAGTGACGATCAGCTGAGCCTCACAGCCCTGTGTGGCTACCACTAGCAAGGCCAGGTCCCGGTGCCCCCAGCAGTGGCAGAAGCTGGACATTAGGGAGTGCAGTGAAGGAGGTCCCCAGAGGGTTTAGCCTCTGCAGCTACCACCGAAGGCTGCACTAATCCTCCCTACCCACTCCATTCACAGAACGTGAGCTCAGTAGGACTCTTACAGGACCCATCAGCCCACTCAATGCATTTTTTTTCCATAACACTCTCAGTAGTTCCACCTCAGGATGAAAGGATGGAGACTGGATTGTTTGAAAAATATTTTCCAGGCCTGGCTCCAACCTCAGGCCTGGCTGACACGTGCCTTGCTAGATTATACATGTTGTTTCGAAGAACAGGCCCAATATAGCATCCCCCCAAAGGACAGCAGCCAGAACTAGGGGAAGTAGCATGACAGCCATTTTTAAAAATACTTGAGATCAAATAAACAATATGGATTGTTTTTGAAAGTATACAAGGGTCAGAGTCTCTTCCTAAACTCTGTAAGCTAACCAGTAGTTTACATTCAACTAGGTATAATCTGAGGCTATAGTGGGCATTTTATCTGGACATTTCACTATCAAAGATCTTAAAGTGGTAATAGCATGAAAATACTAGATAAACTTAATGTGGCTTAAAATGCCATTGTAATAATAATTTTTTAAAACCCACAGTCTTCCATATATGGGGATAAATGTCACCTAGAATAGTAGCCACACTCTTTTTCCTCAAAAAGAATTAATATCTAATTTTTATGTCTTGTAATCAATCGTGTTCATTTTTAATTTGCAAACAGATAACTTGAAGTAATTCATTTTTTTCACTGCAGACATATGTCTACAATGGGGAAAATTAAGGGCATTTTAAAGGTTAAAACGTTTTGAAAAATTATTAACATGTGACAAAGAATGCTTGCATTTGATTCATTTAACAGGCATTAGAGAGAAGGAACCGTTAGCTCTTTTTGTTTTTGTTCAAGAATATAAGCAACCAGTAGCTGAAATGCAGTGTCATTATTAAGTTTAAGTCACTGGAATCTTCTTTAAAGGGGGGATAAAACATTGCAGCTCTATTTGACTCATCTGTATGGGTTAGTCCACTGATTAGAAAATCAAAAGCCAATATAAACTGATTTTTAGATAGTTTCTGGTAACTCAAATTTAAGAATGGCAGCAGTGTCAATTTTAAATGCTCATAGGTATTTCCATACCTATAACATGAAAAGGATTATTCTGCATTTAGTTCAATAATTCAAATTAAAGAAAACATTTTTCTCAACTTTAGTTTCTTTTTCTTCTTGTTTATGCAAATGCAATAACCTTTCCAAAAAGCTAAACCATTATAATTACATTAAGGTTTACAAAATAAGAGATTTTAACCTTATATCAAAATATATACAAAGGTAATTGACACTCCTTAAACCCCCTTGAAAACTACTGTATTTTGGAATTAGCCTCCATAATAAAAAATCATTACATATCACATTTCTCACACCAGGGGAAAATTCAGCTACATAATTGTCCTACTTTAATGTTTTGAAAAGGTAATAGTAGGTAATATTAGATATATTTTAAAGATATTATTTTTAATAAAGTCACATTCCTCCCCATAATGAGGCTAAATGTCACCTAGAAAAGAACTTTATTCCCTTATATTTCTGAAAAGGAATTAGAATTAACTTTTTTATGTTGAACAAATTTTAAAATTTAGGAAACATTCTACTTAATTTTTTTCACAAAGTCATTACTCTTTACATTGTCATTTCAAAAAAGCTGCAATTTCCCATGTTGGATATGATTAAAGTTGGGTACACCTTTACTGCATTTTCAGCCTTTGACAATGACCACCTCAAACTGACACCTAATTAGACACAAGGACAGGGATCGGATGGGACAATATAATACTTACTTTCTGCCCTACAATTTAAAAACCACACCTACCCTGTAAACTGAAAATAGAGGCTCTCCCTTGGCCACTATCATTTTTTTTTTTTTTCCTGACTGATCGAAACCACCCACTCTTCCTGGAACAGCACAGCAAAAGAAACAAAAGTCAGAATCTTTGCTGGTCCCTTTGATGCTCATTTAATAGCAAATCAACTTCAGCTGAGACACAAGGGTTATCAGTACATGACATAAACAACAGTAATTGTGGCCCAGAGAAGAGTAAAGCAGATTTTTTCCCCTTTTCTGTATTTTGTTCTCAGTAACACACTGTGGTAAAGGGGACTGGACTGGAGAATTCTCTATGTAAACATATGGAGCTCTGGGTCCTAACCATGTTGGTTAGAATCTGATAAAAGCTATGGACCATCTCCTAGGAAAATAGAATAAAACACATACATTCAAAATTGCATAGTTCCAGAGTATACAGACCGCCCCAAAGTCCATGGTTTACCCTAGGGGATCTTTGGATCCTTGTTTAGAACTCATACTTTTGAGCACATACATACAGTCTCAAATTTTACATCAGGGATCCAATGTAATTCAGATATAGCCCATGCAGCCTAAGCTAAAGGCCATCATCCTGAAATACAGAATTACACTGTATCTAACAAGAGATAGTTTAATTTTCACAAAATTTAAGTATACCATATTATTACGACAAAAACAGTTCAGAGCAAACAAGTCACTAAACTTGGGTGAATGGATCAGAAATTACAGATTTAATAAAGTCATTGTACCACTAATGTTCAGAATTTGGTTGTCCATTTGTTCAAGAGCTACACTCATATTTTTATTATTAAATTTATTCACCTATTCATAGAAAAGGAAAAGAATCAAACTATAGATATTCCTGAAATGCTGGACCTATACCAACTATGAATCTGATTAGTTAGGTCTCAGAAAAAAGAGACTCAAAAGCATAAAAGTTTAACACTTTTCTGATTGTTTAGAGAAAGCTTTTGAAGCCAGAAGTGTTGCAGTTGACTTTAGCTGAGATGCTTTAGAGAATTCTGAGTTGTATCACGCTGTGCCTTTCTTTTTACCCTAAGGACAAAAGAAGCCAGGATAAGAATATTTTTATTAGCCTTGACTATGTCCACAGGTAAACACTAGTCAAGATATTATCTCTTACATATTGTTGATTCTTTGTTTGTTTTGCCTTGCAGAAATGCAGACATCAAGATTTCTTCCATGGTGTCTATCATGAAGAGCTAACATTAAGATTGTTTTTAGCCAAGGCTCCAGAAAAATAAAAATCCCTTTCCCTACCACAGTGGTTTTCAATTTTGGCTAGACATTAGAATACCCAAGAAAGTTTTAAAAGTCCTAAATATCCAGACTGTACCAAACCAATGAGATCAGACTCTCTGGGAGTGGGGCCCAGGAATCAGTATTTTTAAAAGCACCCCACATAGGATAACAAGGTTGAGAACCCCAGGAAGTACTAGCTCTCAGAGGTCTATGGCCTAACCAGAGAGAGCTATTACTCCACTTGACCTTGGCCCCAGACTGAAACATGGAACTCTTCTGAGCTAGGTAGGAGCAAATCCTTAGACAAGAGGTCTCTCCTGGAACATAGGACTCAAGGGGGGCAAGTACACACATGCACAAACATGTGTACACACACCCCCCCTAATCTGAGCAGGAGAGGCAGATTCTGCCCCAAGGTCCGGGCTGTCTTTCTCAAATATGGTACATGAACTATCTGCCCCAGAATCATCTGGGCTACTTGCTTAAGTATTGAACTTCGGGGGCTGCACCTTAGCCCTTGTAACCAAATTCCAGAAGAGGGTCTGGATATTTACCACTGTACCAGGTGTTTCTGATCACACTTCATTTTGAGAGCTTCTGAGCTAAAGCCACCCAACACATCCTTCACTGGGCAGCAGAGCCCGGTCCTCCCCAGAGAGGGCACAGGAGGGAAGAAAGGAGAGAGGGGAAGGTTGCCTCTCCTCCCCTCCTGGAAGCTGGAGAGAGGCAGAAGGCGCCAAGAGATACGGCTGCATTTCTCTCCCAAAACAGTACTCTTTGATCATTTTGGCCTCAATGTCTGGTATTTCTTTTAACCCCTTTACTAGAAACCATGAAAATATCTATTAGCTCATGGTTAAAGTCACTTCTTTAAATCTAGCTAAACCCTGGTAACACTTTCCTCCTTGGAGCAAAGTAAGTGGAGGGAAAGGCAAGCAGAAGCCTCTTTCTGACAGCTGTTGATTCCTTAGTGATTATTGTTTCCCAGGTGAAATTCCTACATTGCCATCTGTTTATAGGCAGTTCCACCTTTAGCAGCAATTGTGTTCCACAAGTCTGTCTGTAAGTCAATCAGTCCAACCCTGAGGATGCATTTCTCTATAGGAGCAAGGTCCTACATGGTGGTAAGCCTCCCAGAGCAGCCTATATAAGCTACAGAGTCCCTGAAGTATTGATCCTTGGGACCTCACACAGCTCTGGGTTGTGAGAGGAGGGTCTAGGGAACCATTCGGAAACGCCCCCCGGGCATCCTCCTCGGGTTCCCATAGAGTAGCCTGCCGGGGGCCCCCCCCACTGCCATCGCCACTGCCTCTTCTGATCATGGTTTCTTCTACCTGCTGACTTGCTCAAAGAGATGGCTTTTTCTCCACCTTTCTTACAAACACTTTGAAAATTTCTATGAGTTGGTACCACTAAAAACAGGAACGTTTGGCTGACCTAAAAATGGCAGCCACTAAGCCTCTTTGCAGACTTTGTTTTCACCAGGACCGGTGGGGAAAGACATGGGCACATGACGCACAACTGGGCTGGACAGGTCAGCCACAGAGCCTGACCCGCTGACTCTCACCCCTGAGGTTTCCTGCTTCTCCAGTGTTCCCATTTGGCTCCCTGGTACGTTTGTTGCCCCATTCCGATCACAGCTAGCTGCCCCATCGGCTAGCCAGTGATTCTGGCTCAAAACTACAAACTGGACCGATTAGTCTGTCCTCCTCAGGGATGTGAACTGAGAAGCATGGAAGGAACTGGCCAGTTGGAGTCGGGAGCTGCAGTCAGCAGAATCCGTGCACGAGGGCTGGGGTCTGTGCAGGTGGAAGGGATGAGGAAGCAGGAGCCATGAGTCGGCAAAGGGAGCTGACCAGTAGGAAGGGGAGAAGTTGGCTGGTGCAGAGAGCAGATGCAGAGACAGGCAGAGACACAGGAGAAGGTGAGAGCTTGAGGCCCATGAGGCGATGATGAGAACCGCTGGCCCACACACCCTGCAATAACATTTCCTTGGTTGCAAGGATCACAAGCCTTGCAACCAAAGAAATATCACATCACTCATTTCAAAGCAAAGCCACAATAGATTATTCTGGACTTTTGATCCTAAGAAAGACCAAAAAAGCTGACATAAGGAGGACCTTTTTCAAATGATAGCAATGCTATAGAGAAAACTAGATTTAGGACAGGTGACAGGATTATCTTTCTCCCCATTCACTACCCCCTCACTCCAATGTGAGGTCTCACAGTGGTCAGACACCCTCCCAACTCTGAAATAAACTTACATCTTACATGCTAACCATACTGTCCTTGCTCCCCTACATTGAAATTCCTGTGTTCTCATGTTCCACAGGAGGGACGACTACAGAGGGAAGACAGAATTCTATTTTTACAAAGACAATTCATAACCTCAACTATTTCTTGTCTTCTTCAAAAATTAATCACCTTGGGAAATTAATAACATGTTCTGCTCATGCTTGAGTGCTGTCTTTGCCAAATACATTCCTGTCACTAACTCTTCCTTTAGAATAGCCCTCTGGGTCCATGTTAGCAAAGGAAGAAAAGCAGTCTTTTTTGTAGGCTGAAAGCATCTACAACTGACTAATTCATCTCCGCATCTCAACTATTAGGCCTATCAGCAGGTGCTCAGTGAATGTTTCTTAAATAGAAATTTGTCATAAATGTCTTGGTGCCTTTCTCACTCTCTGATTGAGGAGGGACCTGACCTGGCGCTGTGCTACTGGATTAGTCAGGACTCACTTGGTTGCAAGATAGAAGCCCAAATCAAACCTGCTAGGCAAAGAGAGAGTTTACTGGCTCTTGACATAAAAGAGTTCCAGGGTAGTTTTTGCTCCAAGTACATCTGGATCTAGAAGCACAAATCGGAACTTGGTCTCTCTCATTATATAGATAAATACACAGGTTTATCATTTACCATGTTTCAAATCAGCCTTCTTTCATGTTGGCTCCATTTGAGGCAGGCTCTCTCCTTGTAGCAGCAAGTGGCAGCCAGCAGCTTCATGCTTACAACAGAGCAAAATGAGAAATCCTCCTCCCAACAATTCAAATCCAAGTTCCAGAACTGGGTGCCATCATGGTGTTTTAGTCATGTGTCTGAATCAATGGCTGTGGCCAGGCCCACATCACTCATCTGTCCCCCTGGAACTGGTGTCAAGTCAGCTCAGCCAAACAACTTAGAGCTGGTGGGGGAGGAGTAGTTACCCAAGCAAAATATGGGTTCAGTTACCAAGGGAAAAGTTAGCCATTTCACAAGACATTTTACAAACTATTTCCTCCTTGAAAGTCTTCAGATACAGAATGAACAATAGAAGAAAGCAGTGTCTCCTACCAAAAGTTGGGAGAAAGAGGTTTCTGGGTAGAAAAAAAACAACAGATGTATACTATGAATACATTGTATCATTTCCAAAAATCAAATCCATCCTCAAAGGACAAACTTTGCCACCACTAAGGATGTTCAAAAGAACTTTCTCCCCAGAGGGGAAACCCCAAAATGCTTCCAGACCAATCCCACACTGGAATGAGCATGCAGCTTCCCTGCGGACTCTCCTGAAGGGGACGGCGCTCATTTATATGTAAGGGTTCTGTTGTGTGGAAAACCCTAATCACGTGCATTACTCTGAAGTCACACTTCAGTGCTGGCGAATTCTGTTATGCAAGTGGGTCAGGGAATTTCTTCTGGTCTATTTCTGGTGGGACCTGGCTTTCATTATCAGCGGCTGCTAATACCTTAATAGAAAAGAAAACAGTTGATCCCAACAAGTGAAAACACTTGCAGCAAAATTGGACAGTTCAATAGCCTGGATAGCTTATTTATCCCAACTTGTTACCGAGGGACTTGCAAACCTTAAGTTTGTCTCTTCTCTGACCCATGAGTCGTCATAAAACGATTTTGGAAACAATTTATTTTGAAGCAATCCATTGTTTATCTCCCAGATATTTCCATGTTTCCAGGTAGTGATTTGTTAGATGATGTCTAGAAGTTCGTAAGTAGTACTTGGTGCAAGCAGGTTTTACACAGAAATTTTAAAAACACACATGAGTGACCCAGTGAAATTCCAGATTGGCAGGTGAGTTGAAAAGTCAACTTGACAACACAATTAATTGAAACTAAAAAATGGGAGATGTTTTTAATCTTCTCTCAAATGATCTGGGAATTTTACTTGTTTATTTATTTATTGTGGCTATTTGAATTTTTTTTAAAAAAAATTTGGTCACAAGGCCCTCAAAACAAATACATTTTTCAAATGGGGGAGGGAGTTTCAATTCTCTTAACGGCCAAAACATAGTTGCTTTTATCTTAAGTGATGACTCACATAAATATATTTGTTAAAGACTGAGTCTAGTAAAATAGAGAATTAAATTAAGACAACTTTCCTTCATATTGCCTTTCATCTAGAGCACTCTTATTGGCAACGCATTTTCTGCCCTTTTTCTTTTCTTCCTAGAGATCCAAGGACGGCATCTCCTGGCCCAGCTTACCAGTTGTCTGTGAAAAGCCAGAGGGGTTTGGCTCTCACGCCACTGAAAAGAGGCTTGCACAGGCTGTGTCGTGCCACATGGGCAACTTCGTCCCAGGCGTTGCAGGTGTCACACACATTGACAGTAGGATTCACAGGGTCTAAAATGAATGGCCTAAAAAACAAAAAACAAAACAAAAACCCAAAAAACTGTCCACTTCTAAAACCAGTTTCATGTATATATGTATGTAGGTACACACGCATATGTATGTATGTGTGTCTATACATACATCTATGCTACACAGCTAGAAGAGGTACGTGTGAGAGTTTGAAGAGGGAACTCAGCTAAGGGAAGGAATCTCTGGGGAAAAGGGAGCCCGGGAGAAGTAATCACACCTATCACAAAACAGAAACTCCTGATTCTGCCCCTCTAACTCTGACTCCTTCTCATTTTTCCTTTTAACCTGAGAAGCCATTTCTTCCCTGGCTTCAATCTTCAATTTCCTTCTCATGTTGTTGTCTACTTATACATTCTATTCATTGTATTCAAATTACTCTTAACTCACATTGGAAAATTAAGCTCTGTGGAAATAATCAAAGGGAATTGACTTTGTGGTAATTAAGGCCTCCTCATTTACATTTACTCCCAACAAAGCTACACTTTGCGCCAGCCTCTCTTTCTTTTATTCATTTTTTTTTTTGTCGTTACCCTCTGATAACTGCACAGTAAGCCTCTCTTTCTTGATAGCAGAAATGCCTCTTATATCCTAGGAACATAGGAAAGATAAATAGTTACCTTGTGTGTTTCTGGTTAACCTTTACAAAAATGGGGAACTTGGAATGATAGTGTCTGTGCCAAACAATGTCGATTTCTGCATATCGAACCAAAAGTTTGAGGACCGCCCTCATCCCCTGCACCAAGCTGAAGAGTGGCGGCTTTTCTGCCAGTTCCCAGGTGTAAGTTGTGAGGAGCTCCACCGTGTAAGAGGAGGGAAGTCTTCGGAATCTAGGCACACAGAATGCAGGGTTAGTACCTGGTTCCATTAACCCAGAGAAAAAGTCAAGCTCAACAGGCGATCTGCAGAAGAGGAAATTCCAGTTTGCAGTCTCACTACTTACCAAACCACAATAAGATCTTCGCCAATCAGATTGGCAAAAAATAGTTGTAATATCCAACACTGGTGGGTCTGTGAGGGAAATGGACACTCCAACACTCTGTTGTTGAGAATGTAAATTAATACAGTCTTTTTCGGAGTCAACTTTATTTAAATTCGATACGTTCTGTCTCTTTGACCCAGCATTTTACACCTCTACAAATTCATCCTATAAAAATACTTCTACAAATGCTCAAAGATATGTCAAAAAGATGTTCTTTATTTAAATTGTTCATATTAGTAAACACCGGAATGTTCCTCAATAGGGAAATCGTTAGTTTCATGATACATCTCTTCCTGTGCTGTTCAATACAGTAGGTATAGCCGCTTGAAATGTAGCTAGTCTAAACTGGGCACACAATGGATTTTGAAGATGTATGGAAAAAATAATAGAATATCTCATTAATTTTTATATTGATTTCATGTAGAAATAACATTCTGGATATATGGGGCTAAATATATTACTAAAATTAATTTCACCTTTTTAAACCTTTTTAATATAACTATTAGAATATATAAAATTGCATGTGTGACTCACATTTGAATCTTGCATTATATTTCTCTTAGACAGTATAGTTCTCTCAGATCTGTACTATGCAGTTATTAAAAGAAGTAAGGCAGATCTCTACATACAGATATAAAAAGATCCAACGTAGATTAGTTGAAAAACAATTTTCAAAACAATATGTAAAGTACAAATCCATTTTTTTAGTTGTTTTTCAAAAAATTAAGCATATCAAAAAACAAATTTGTAGCCACATGCTCCAAACATTATTGAGGGTGGGGATTGGGAGTGAAGAAGAAAGCTTTTACTACATTAAGTAGAAAAAATATTTTTAGAGGGAAAAATGGAGATATAGTTATGGAAATGTATCTCACTAGAAACAACTCACGCCTGTAATCCTAGCACTCTGGGAGGCCGAAGTGAGAGGATCGCTCGAGGTCAGGAGTTCGAGACCAGCCTGAGCAAAAGAGAGACCCCGTCTCTACTCAAAATAGAAAGAAATGATCTGGACAGCTAAAAATGTATATAGAAAAAAATGAGCCAGGCATGGTGGCACATGCCTGTAGTCCCAGCTACTCGGGAGGCTGAGGCAGAAGGATTGCTTGAGCCCAGGAGTTTGAGGTTGCTGTGAGCTAGGCTGACGCCATGGCACTCTAGCCCGGGCAACAGAGCAAGACTCTGTCTCAAAAAAAACACAACAAAACAAAACAAAACATAGTTCATAATCTTTCAGGGCTGTGCTTTTACTTGGGGGCTTTATTTTCTAGATGAGGAGCCCTAATGGCTTGTAGAAGTGACAGAATCATTCTGCCAGGATAAGGGGACAGAGTTAGTGACCCTCCCTCTCCAACCGGTCGCAGTAATCAGGTACAATCAGGTGAATGGGAGAGGTAGTAACTAACTGGATAACGCAGGAGCTAGAATCTCTAGAGCAGGAATGTTTGTGTGTAAGTCGGTGGAAGGAGACACCTAGAGTTTGGAGAAAGTGACTGACAATAGGAAAGTGTGAAAAAGATACAGGTTTCCCACCAGTGCGCCCACTGAAAGGTAGAACCAGTCGAGGGTAGTCTTGTGCTTTTCTTTTGAGATGAGGGTACACTGAATGGGTTCTGCAGTTTTCACATAAAAATTGAAATGACACTGAACGTAAATCGCAGTTTATGTACACCAGGAAAAAAATTTTTAATTAAAGTGAAGATTAAAAACAAACTCAAGGGAGGAAAAAAAAACCCAATATGACAGTTTCAGGATTTCATGTTGGTTAATATCCAAATACGTGTTTAACCAATTTGGCCTTCATTAGCCATAGAAATCACTCTTGATGACATTGTAGGGGAGGAAAAGGTTTTCCTTGGCCCTCCTAGGGTTCCTGGCTGGGTCTGAAAATCAAACTGACAAAGACTGATTAAAAGGAAGAAAGCATACAAATGTATTCAATATAAATTTTATATAACACAAATGCCTTCATAAGGAAATGAAGACAAAGAAATGAGTAAACGTGTATTTTTATGCTTAGGTTTGATGCCGAGTGGATAGTTGTTGGAGAAAAATGAAGGAAGGACAAAGGGTATGACCTAATGGTAATAAACTGGGGGCTACTTAGCAAGGCCTGTTTGTTCAGATTCTTCTTGGCATCTCTGTGTCTTCAGAGATAAGGATGCCCCTTTGTCCTGGGAATAGGGGGGCAACTCTCACATGAGATGCTTATGACCTGCTTCGGGGGGAAAAGGGTGGGAGAAGATCAGAGTGACCTTCTTGTTTCTGTCATTTTTTCAAATTCCTTCAGCTTAAAATATGTAGGATACAGTATTTTGGGGTAGTGTGTTCTGAGCTCCACCAATAGGTTGAAAAATCATGCAATTTTCCCTGATAGAATGGCAAAATTTTCTTACTATTACTATAAGTCATTTGTTTTTACCTCAGCAAAGGAAGCAGAAATAACTAAAGGTAGACAATATTTCTTGTTCAGGTGATAGCCAGCAAACCAGATTTGAGTTGGTCAGTAACTCAGTCTTACGCTTTTACCTCAGGGATTGATAACAGTAAACAAGTCTGAAAAATCCAGTTCCACTAAGCCATGGTTGAAAATTGTTCAGGCTGGAGATTCTCTTCATGTTTTATGAAGGTAAATTTAGAGGGGGAAAAGGGCTTAGTAAACATTAAACTATTTCACCTCACATTTACTAGTGTGGTTACATACGTATTTACATAGCTCTGACTTGTGTCCCTATTACTTTGTGTTCTATTTTAATCATTTAACATTATTTCATGTACATCTTTCTACATATTACTCTGCTTCCCAAACTTGTCTTGAATAGTATTTCATCAGTGAGTTTATTTGCTCTTTAGGGAAATGTTTGTTGTTCCCAGTTTTCATTATCTTTAACAGCACTATTCTGAACATACTTTAAAAAAAATTACTTTTTAAACATCTGATTTATTTTCTCCAAGGTCAATTCTTCTAGGTATTTCCAAACTCTCTTTTTAAATGTTAATTTTAAGTACTCTTTTTATGACATATTTTTATTTTATTTATCTATTTAGAGGCAGAGTCTTGCTATGCTGCCCAGGCTGGAGGGCAATGGCTTTTCACCGGCAGGATCTTAGCTTACTGCAGCCTCCAATGCCTGGCCTCAAGCAATCCTCCCACCTCAGCCTCCCAAGTAGTTAGGACTACAGGCACATGCCACTGCACCCAGCTCTCTTACATATTTGTAATATAATGGCCTGAATTCTTTTTTTGAAACTAAATAAATAAACATTTTCTAGAGTGAAATTAACTTGACAAATGGTTTGAATATTTTAAAATCCTTAACACATAATAAATACTTAGTATATATTACCAGATTATTCTCCCAAAATAGAAAACCAATTAGAGTGCTGTAACATATGTGGTCCAATTTCCTCACAATGCCACCTTTTTAAAGTCTTAGAATTATTGTTATTGCTACTCTAATACGAAAGTTTCTTCTCAAAGACCTATAAATGCTCTCCACCACAAAAAATTTTTTAGAAGTGTTAGATTTCAAAACCAGGCCTGTCATCTGACCAAAGACCTACTTGGGTAAGAAGCTTTTTCTTTGTTCTTCTGTTTTTGTATTTTCACTAGTAAATTTTTACTCGACCAAATGAGAAAAAATAGAATATTTAGAGATGCTTACAGATAGCAGGCATATGGGTAGAAGTAATGTATGTTTTTACAAAGTGACTAACGTTAACTAACGTCAATGTTAGGCACAAAAATACACAAAGAATAAACAGAGAGTATGTCATTCTGATTAACAAATACAGAATATTAGCAACTTTATACAAAGACAAAGATGACATATTCCTTTAGAGAGTGGCTCTATATAAATTTAAAATAAACCCCCCATCTCAGCTATTTCTGGCAAATGGAGAATTTGTACAAATATATTTGAGTTCTCTGTTTATCAAAAGTTTATCTTAAAATACTCAAAGCAGTCACTATGTCTCCTTCGTATCCCTTCACCATACACTAGATTTTGTTGCAACCAAAGGGAAGGAAAGATACTAAAATATGCACAACTTTTGCAGATGCTCCTCCTCTGAAAGACAACTCTGCTTCTGGTGCAACAGGCTACAACAGAAGGAAAACTTGAAGCACAAACATTAAACATCCCATTCGAATAGTACTAGGAGTTTCTCTTTTTCTTTTCTATGCCTTCTTTCCTTGTACTAATCTATTTGATTATGCCACCGAACAGTTTCGTTTCTGTTCTTTGGTTTCTACCAAACCATTATGCTGTGCTTTGAAATAATACAATACAGATGTTCCATATTCTCTAACAGCCCTGTGCTTGCTCTCTCTCCCTCTCTTTCTCTCTCTCTATCCTCTCCACCTACAGGGGTAGGGCCTGAAAGAATAAAGAAAGGGACATGAAAAGAGAAAGGCTCACATGGTGCCCATGTGCTGGTTACATACTTATTTTTCTCAGTAGGGTTGGCAAATGATGTCTTGAACCAATGTGTCATTAAACGAATGAGCTCCTTCACCCTCACAATAGATGCCTTGACAAAATCCACTTGGTACGGCAAGAGGGCCAAGGCACACAGCTGTGCCTCCTCAATGTCATTACAGAGGTATAGTTTGCGGTAAAGGTGAAGTTTTAAATCTGTTAACACCAAGGAACAAAGACAACTGTGAGAATTTCCTTCCCCCTCTCCTCTCCTGCTTTCCCCTGGTACAAATGAGCTCTGGCATTCTGATTAATTAAACTTTGAGCACTTAAAACAAAACAGTTTTCTGTATGCGAGAGAGTTATTCTAGTTTGCCCAAGTAATTAAAGAGTAAGCTTCAGCATTACAATGCCTGAGCAGTGCAAATTGAGCAAACCCTGGCACAAGAAAATCTGTGTGATGAGAAAGATTGTCTTCCTATCAGCAGAGGAAGTTTATTTCTCAGAAGCAGATTTAATTATTTTATGCAAATATTATCTAGCATGGAAGCTAAATGATACTATGATCACTGCCCAATAATCTATATAATCCTCCCTATTTAATATACAAATTGTTATTATGTGTGTGTATACATGCAAATATACACACGTGCACACACACAGTCATGTGCTGCATATCGACCTTCCAGTCAA
>CM052439.1:115861450-115959405 GCA_028533085.1 Varecia variegata
ACACACACACACACACACACACACACAATTAAGTTAATTGTCTAGTTACTTTATTTTACTTGTAAATATATTTTACAAAAAAAATGCATATATGCCTTTATCTTGATCCCTAATTTTAAGGGTATCTGCACAGTCCTTTTATATAGTCCAGTTGTTTAGGGCCAGATCAGAGATGTAACAGCAGGTTATTATCAACAGGTTAAAACGTAAAATCAAATTCCTATGATAAACATAAATGAACAAATAGAGCTGTCTATGGCAAAGATTCTTGTAAATATTATTATAACAAACATTCCAATCCCAAAGTTACAAGGCAACAGTCATTAGAACTATTAAAACAGATCTTTCAATTTCACTGGGAGGCTGTCTGCCTTTCTTAGCAAACAGATTTGGACAGAAACTCAGGTTTATGATGATAGAAGATTGAAGAAATAATAATTTAACCTAAATTTTGGTATGCAATAGATAAGTCAGATATTTGCTGACTTTTCTGATCCATCTGATAAGATGTCATAGTTGACTCAGAGATAATCTACTCAAAGCCACTGTACCATTTCCCCTCTTTCAAGGTTCTTCATTGTAAGAAACCAAAGTTGGTGGTTTCTGACTTCAATTATTTTTGAGGCTTATAATTTTCCGTTTCTACTTTGCGTGACTTGCATTGTCTATTAAACTCTGTTAGTCTTGTTATTATCATTTGCAAAACAAGAATACTGTACTTAGCTTCCTTACTATGCAACACGTACTATCCTGTGCTTTATATTTATTACCATGTTTACTCTTCAACAACCCTGAGCTGTAGGAACTATTATTATCTCCAGTTTATAAGTGAGGAAATAGAGTTGGAGAGGTTAAGTCGCTTGCCCAAAGGCACACGGCTTGGAAGTTAAAACCCTCTACTGCCACCATGTAGGTCTGAGCACAAGTGCTTCTTCGGTGGTTAATTCAGTACCTTTAGACTTTAATGAAACATACAAATCACCTGGGGATCTTGTGAAATGCAGTCTCTGATTCAGTAGATCTGGGGTGGGGCCCAAAGAAAAGTATCTCCAACAAGTTCCCAGGTGATACTGATCCTGGTGGGCAGAGGATCCTATCTGGAAGAGGAATATTGTCAACCATGTCCTTGTCAAATCTCATGGCTCTGGGCTGCATCATGGCACACAGCCCATGCTACTCATTGTCTAGCACATGTGTAAGATGTGGAGGGAATAACATTAAGATGCCTGTGAGAATCTGATGTGATCATCTGAGTCGTAGTCTGACAATTATTATTAACATTTCGTTGCCCATTGAAATTTCTTGGAACGCCAGGAGTTGTCTGAGTTGCTGTCTCCTGTCAAATCCATTCCCCATCATCAATGGAGAGAAGCAGAGTTACTTAATCACTTCAGCCTTTTTCAATTCATCTCACACAGCTGTGCTCAAGAACTTAGGGGACTTAGCAGTTGGTGTAAAATGTGCTTCTGTTCCTCTGGGATATGTTTTTAGCTCGGAAGCTACTGATACAACCTCAGATCCTCAAGACAATTACCCAGGAGCTGCCATTGGCTAACAACTGGGCTTTTGAAGTGTGCACAGAAGAGAAAGAAAGCATTTTGCACAAACTGAAGATCTTCATGGGCCTATGATAAAACCTAAAATATCTTTCCTTGATAAATATTCATTGAACTAAGCACTTTGCTCCATAATTTCAAGTTAAATCCCATATTTTAATTCTCACAACTATCCTATGAAGTAACTTTCTCATCCCTGTTTTATAGACAGAAAACCTGAGAGTTGAGAGTTTTACATGGCTTCCCCAGGGTCACATAGATATCATGAAATAGATCTGCAGTTTGGCTCCAGGCCCAGTGTGTCCTCTCCACTGTGTAACTCTGATGTTCTGTCAGTCTACACAGGAGGCAAGATAAAGCCAGGCTTACCTGGGTTTGCACCCCCAGCCATTTAGTAGCTATGTAACCTTAGGAAGTTGTTTAAATTCTCTAAGGCTCACTCAGTTTTTCAGTATTTAAAGCAGAAGAGGCATGTCTAGGAAAGATTAGGAAAGGGAGTCACATCTGAGCAGAGTCTTGAAAGGTGCACAGGAACTTCCAAGGCAGACAGTGGGGTGGGGCAGGTTAAGCAAAGTACCTCAATGGGGACATCTATGCAAAGACATGGCGTTAGGAGAGAGCACAGAGCTTTAGGAAATCAATATTTCAGGGTTTCTGGCTCATGAATCTCTCTTCTACCAAATGTGAGCCCCACAAAAGCAAAAAATCTTGATCTCCTAGCTCAGTACCTAATCCATTGTAAGTACTTCAAGGCACATGATAGGTGTTTTGGAAATAATGGTTGAATGAAGTGAATAAATGAATAAAAATATTTAATACCTACTGCTAAGGTAGAGGAAGATTACTGGTCATGTATTGGTTCACAAGTTGCTAGACATTTTCAGTTCTGCCATTTTGCCACGTAGAGAATATATAAATGTATTAACTCCAGCAGAACCCCGCCAGACTCAATCCCCAAGCCCTCTAGAGAATACATTTACATCTACATAAATCACTTGGTCATTTGGGCCTCCGCTCTGGCTGCTATAACAAAATACCATAGACGGGGTGGTTTAAACAACATAAATTGATTTTCTCAAAGTTTTGGAGGTGGGGGCGTCTTATAAGAAGGTGCTGGCAGATCTGGTTTTTGGGGAGAGCTCTCCTCTTGGCTTGCAAGTGTCATCTTCCAGTTGTATCATCGCATGGTGAACACAGGAAGCTCCCTTTCTCTTCCTTTTCTTATAAGGGCATTAATCCCATCATGGGGGTTCTACCCGCATGACCTCATATCAACCTAATTATCTCCCAAAGGCCCTCGCTCCTTACACCATCACACTGGGGGTTACAGCTTCAACATATGAATTTTGAGAGGACACAAACATTCTGTCCCTAACGGAACCTTAATCTCCTGGTCTAAAATGAAGATACTTTATCTCTCCTTTTTTATGAATGTGATTAGATTGTATATTTTGTATCTTATTCCAGATACCACAACATTTTAGGGATAAAAATAGCATCACAATGACCATAAGAAAGTCATCGTCTGGCTCTGTCCTTATCCCTTCCCACGTCTAGGAGTTCTAATTCCCTCCAGGTTTTCCCCTACTTAAGATACCCCCAGGGCATATCCCACACTTGCGTTCAGGCTAATTCTTTCTGTACTGTGTGGCATCTGCCATTATTCTTCTCATATTCTTTTGTGCTGTATCTGATGACTTCTGTGGCTGCTGATGCCAAAAGCATCTATGGTCTCCCCCACAGATGGTAATGCCACCAGTGCCATGGCTGCCAAAGCCACGGCTGCTCCTGCCAGTGCCAGGGAACTAAGGCCACCAAAGAAAGAAGCATGCTCTGTCACCTTCTCAATTCAGGGTGAGGGTTGGTCCCTTTCTACTCAGCCTCTGGGTACTTTTCCTGCTCAGGCAGTAACTCTAGAGCTGTTCTCAAGCTGCAGAGCTGTGCTGACTTGAGCTCTGGCTGCCTTAATAGATATCTGGGAAACAGCTTCTCTGGTTTTTACTCAATTTTTTTTGAAGTCTTTCTCCCAAAGTCATGAGTCCACAAGAGCTGAGTAATAAACATCTCTCTCTTCAACAATGATCTGTTGACTTTGAACCAAAGCTCTATACCTAACCTGCCTTTTCCACTAAAGAAGACTCATTTACCCTCCTGAATCCCCCAGATGGTGACTGAATCTTGTGCAAACTTACCTTAGGCTCAAGGTGGGACTCCTGCCGTAAGATGAAGCTCCTCGAAGGCAATGTCTATACTTCTTTTGCACCCTTTCTCTGCTGCATTATACTGGACAAGTGGTTAATATTTATAATAATACTTTTTAAACTGAAAACTTGTGGTGTAAAGATATACAGTGTTTATGCACCACAGGGAAAAAAAAAGCAACCCCTTAAAGTACTAAGCATTTCAGTTCTACTGCAGGCAGCCTGGTTGTGTAAGCCCAGCTCAGCAGATCGTGTCTGGACATGGTCAGTTCTCTATAAATGCATAATAAATGAGCAGCCATTTAAAGGCTTTCTTTGAAAGAAAATAAATAAATCTTACCTTTGGAGGGTGCAGGCCCCAGGACATCATAATAGGCCATGATCTCAAAAGAATGACTGTGAAGACGTTCAATACACAGAAAATTGAATCTTAAAGACAATGATGTTCTCTTTTTCATTATGATCCTTAAAAAAGTAACATGACATGGCATGAGAGATAATAGGAAGAGAGAAAAGAAAACACTAGGTGGTTTTCTACCACCTGTCCCCTTACTGTAGTCTTGCTTATCTCTTGGCTATTTCTTGAGCATTCCAGGAATGTTCCCTTCTTTCAACCTCTTCAGTTGCTGTTCCCTGCACCTAGAATACACCTATCTCAGGTAATTCACATGGCTTGATCTCTGGCTTCATGCAGCCTCTGCTATACATCGTGGGCTTTCCTGGTCTCTCTAGTCCCTTGCCCAATTTTATGTTTTTTCATAGCATTTAATTACCACTTGGCATTATATTATTTGCTTATTTCCTCTCACACCACAGCATTAGGTCCGCAAGGGCAGGAACTGGGTTTGTTTTGTTCACTGCTCTATACATAATGCCTGACACATATTTATTGCCTGCTCAATAAATAATTTTAAAATGAATAAACATCTAAATATGAGTTGGGCTGCAAGATATTTTTAATCATGAATATGATTAAGTAAAATATTTTAAAAGCTATTGTCAGACTTCCACTTCTGGGTATAACAGAGTTATTTATAGCTGAGAACAACTAGACAACAGAATTTAAAAAATCATGTGTACATGTGTTTTAGAAACATTGGAGACCTGCTGAAGCTGGAGGGGCCAAGATTTGGAGGGTGGGGGTGGGAGACGTAGATCATGGAGAGGAGAACTTATGGCTCCCCATGGCTCTACCCCTAGGGATATGTGCTGATTTGGAGAATAGACAAGAGACTGAAAATATGGACTTTGCTTGGGCAGAGGGATGGTTATGGGGTTAAAGAAACCATCAGGACTTTGTCAAGCTAACGGGGCTGAAGAGGCAATGGTAGAGACTGAGAGGCCACGATCCTGGTGAAAAAGGAAGGGTGGAGAACTGAACCTGAAATATGATCTGCTTTTCCCTCAAAACGTTTGCTAAATTCTGAAGATGCTTAAGGTAGGTATGGTTAAGAAATGAGGCAGAATGTCTTGCAGAGGTGAGTGGAATTTTTGTTAGTCATGCCATGCTGAGGCAACATTAATGTTCAGTCTCAGGTGCTCAGGAGGTAAGGATTGGGGAGAGTGCTTGGTCAACACACGAGGCTATAACAGTACTTCCTAAACTTTGTCACAAATTGGTATCACTAGGGATCCCTTAAAAGTTTTGCTACCTAGCTCCCACCTCAAGATGTTTTTTAATTTAATTGATATGGGGTATGACCTGTGTGATTAGCTCTCACTCTGAAAAAAATGGCTGAATCACTGTGTGATTTTTTTATACACAGTGTCCTGGTTTTAATTTTTAAAAATCACTAGGAATTCCAAGAGACAAAGTGGTTATAAGATATAAAACTAAGAGAAAAAACAAACTGTAGAAACAGACCCCATTGGCAACCCAAATATTGGTATAAGCAAGTAAGGATTTTAGCTAATTACTATGTTCAATAAAGTAGAGGAAAAAAATGCTAAAAAGAAGACAAAAAGGTGGAAAATTAAACCAGAGTTGGATTATATATATATATATATATATATATATATATAAAGATTTGAATGAAAAGTCTAGAACTGAAGAGGATAATAATTGAACTAAGAACTTTATAGATAAATTTAACAAAAGAGTAGGTATAGCAGAAGATACAATTAGTGAACTGTAAGACAGGTCACTAACCAAAATGAAATATGTTATATCCAATCTTTCATTTAAATTGAACAGAGATTTCTGAAAATTCATATTCCAGAATACATTTTTTTAAGTGTCAAGACTATGAAGCACTAATTGGCTCCATGTAGGTACCATAAAAAGATTACCCAAAATCATTATCTTTTCTCACTTCAGCTTTTCTCATGAGTATATCCTTCTCTCTCAGTTGGGGATGGGGGAGTTAGGAAGAGTGAAAAGCAGTTAGAATAAATTAGCAACCCACCATTTCTGTCACAAATTAAAGGCAAATCTCGTCATGCCCAACGTGATAATTGTATGTTTGGGAGATATGGTTCTAGGTGGGTGAAGTTTAGTCCTGGGAATAACCAGCAGGTCTGAATCAGGTATGTAGTCTGTCAGGGGAATTCAGGTAGGTTCTGAGAAAGTCAGTACTATCCTAGGCTAACTGGCATGAGACTCACTGTCCAGTGAGCATCACAAGAGATTTTTGCTATTATTGTATGTAGAAATAGAACATGGGTCCTAGTAGCATTTGGTCACAAGTCCTCTGGTAATAACATCTGCCGTCTCTTATTTTTTGTCAACTCAGTTAAAAATAACTCCATATCCTACAATGTGGCTTTAAAAGGACTATTTGTTGGAGAAGGGCCTGAAGTTTTCCTGAACTGAGAATATAAAGAAACAGAAATATTCTTGTTTTCAATAACTATAAATCAAAGCGGTAAAAAAGAAGAGATAATGGACGGACGTCCCAATTATAACCGTTTAAGTGTGGTAGGCACGACATATTTTACAGCACTGTCTCTGTAGAAGCTCAGAATATGTCGCCCCACTCTGGTTTTCAACAATAAACATCCTGGTATGTAAAGAGAGGGGCGCAGTACCCTTGGCGTGTCAGTGGTTTCCAGTACCTCGGGGTTACTGAGCAAGTCCCCTGAGACTTCGTTCACAAACACGGCCTAGAAAATGACTGACACAGAACAGTTGCTGTTACTTGTGGGCTAAGACGTGGACTAGTTCCAAAGGAAAAGAAAGGCTTTTCTCACATCCATCTTTCAAAATAAAGTAACTGAATAGCTTTAAAAATAACAGCAACAAACAATATATCACCAAAAACCAGGTATCAACTGAAACAATAAACTTCTTTACTCTCTCAGTGGGTGGGAGTCAAAACTAACTGTCAGACTCACATATCTGCTTCTTTTCCATTTTTAACTCAGTTTTCCCTTCAAATGAATCTTGGTGTGGTCTGGGCAGCTCTGAGTAGCAGAGAGCCAGAAAAAGCGACTGTTGCACACAGATAGCAGCACAAGGAAGGCCCTGAACAGTCCTTTTCCTTCAATCTGTCTTGAGGTCCCATTCTTCTCTAATTATGTTCCCTTTTTTGCCATAGGAATTATTCCGCAAAATAAAATATGGGATAAAATATATTCTGGGTTGAATTAAAACCATTAGCCCCTTCAAAAAAATCATACCAAGGAAGGGAAACAAACAGGCATTTAACAGGCACAAAGGGAAGGATAAAGGTTACCTGGGAATCCTGTTCAACTTTAAACGGTTTTCAAATTAGATTATTTAATGAGTTGAAAAGTATAGAAGGAACATAGGTTAGAAAATTAATTTGCTTGTTTTCAGTCAAGAATAATTAGAGCCAATGAACCAAGTTTTTCAAGGCTGTTATTTTTCATGGGTTTTACTTCAAACTCATTCTGGAAATCTAATAAAATATTTCAAGTGCTATTTTGTCCAGCAGAAGAAGTGTGCCTGAGATACAGAGGAGGGGAAAAAGAGGATGCTGCATCTGTAAGATTCTCTGAAGTTTCACGGGCTGGGAATATAGGAAAAGGACAAAACAGTGAAGAACAAAGATTTTGAGTCCAAATAACATCACCGTGGAAAGAGTACACTCTAATCTTATTTTTAATGTCCCTTTAGAGTACATTAACTGTCCTGTTTTGATAAATAATAATAACAATGGTATAATATACCCTACAGTTTACAAATTTAATGGGGGAAAACTTGGAAGAAGCAATGGGTAAAAATGAAAAACACATTCTCCCATTTCTTCTTTTTTTTTTTCCTTATTTCTTAAAGGTGGTCTTTCCCTGTCCAAAGTGTGACCTACGTGAAACGCCCTCATTTCCCTTTCTGCCTCACCCACGCCAACATACTTCATTACGGTCACCGGCATGCCATTCATCTGTCATCTTTTGCTAACTACCGCAATTTAGTAGGTGTTTGGTATTCCTGAAGGCAGTGTTTCTCATTAAAAGACACATTCACACTAGTCCTCTACACTTAGTTGAAGCCAGGGCTTGGTAATGAATCTATTATTTAAATTAATAAACAGTTCTGGGACATTGTTTTTAAACCATTAATCTTATTTTAGAATTCAAGTGACACACGGCCTGGCTTGTTTTTCTCAAGAAAAATGTGTTGTTCACTTGACAACATAGTTATTTGCATGTGTCTGCATCCTCGATTCACTAAACTGAAAAAAAAAAATAGCAAGAGATGTAAAAACGAAATAGAAAAATAAATAATAACTTATTAGGGCCTTTTCTTTTTCTTTCTTTTTTTGTTTTTGGAACTCACCAAAAAAAATGGGCCTGATTAGTTCAATATTTGGGGCAAAAAGACATTGTGTGTAATGTCAGAAAAGTCGCATCAGCAAGAGACCCGAGGACATCGCTAAAGGGAACGTTTGTCAGACAAATGTGTCTCAAAGTTTTTTCAGTGCTTGGAGGTAGCTTTCCCACCCCTTCCTGTTTGCATTCCTCAGAGTCAGATTTCAGCAAAGGGAATGGAAATTAAATAAAGGTGCACTGGGGAACACATAATTAGTCCTTAAATCATAGGATCTCAAATTCGTGAAATTTCATCAAAAGTTTAGTGGGAGTCTTAAAAAAATGCCTCTAGGGCAATCTCTCCAAGTTTTCTCCCAAGACTTTAACGTTAAGCATACACAAGTAATTATTATTCGATAATGCCCTTTTGTGCCGAGCAAAGAATTTTCTTTAGCAGTCTTTTCCACCTGTGGAATAAAATAATCCACAGAAACACATTCACCCAGACCTGTTCCCATATGAAGTTTGCTTCAGGTTTTTTCTCAGGACATCCAACCCTTCTCTCAAGTGTTTCTTGCAATTGTTCACATTGGCAAACACGTCACTGAACAACACTATGTCAATCTCAGAGCATCCCCGGGTGTCTGTCCCCTTTGTGTAAGAACCACCCTGTGAAGACAAAAGATACCATGTGGGGAAAACCTAAACAAACCCTAAGGGAAATGCAGATTTCAAGTAGTCATCCTCCACCCCCTATCCCCCAAAAAACACAGGAGAAGGAGAAAGTAATCAATAATGGCCTACTGAGAATTTAGGTTCTGTGGAAAATAAAAAAATATTTTTGAAAAAGGCCTGAAAATCTTTATGGACAGTCACAGCTAGAAGTTCTCAGACTCTTCCTGCTTGAAAGGTTGTGAGGAACCCACAAGGACAGGAATGAACTTCACCACTGTACACCAGAACCCATCCCGGTACTCACACATCGCAGCCCTCAGCAAACACCTGAGAGGGCAACCCCACACGTAGGTGCTGCAACACAAATTGTACCTACAGAAGTCAGAACTATAGTGACTATTTGATGTTTCTGGTAGATGTTAGTTTGTTATGTTTCTAAATCTATCACGAATGATTTTAATACAGTATTATGTAATTATCATTAATGAGAACTGACATCAAAGCTCTTGCGAAATGTAATTTTATAAAAGTTAAAACTTTAAGTAATTAACAGTACATATTTGCTTTCTTGAGCACTTAAGGAAAACTCTACATGGCAAGTTCCCAAAGGAGCTTCCTTAGCAGTACGAGGAACTGTTATCTATGATTTGAGAACCATCATTCCCCATAAGGAAAAGGCAAAATCAATCTGTCAAAGGTAGAACGTGACCCATAAAATGACAATGCAATTTCATATGAAGTTAGAAAACGTTCTGAAGCTCTGAACTCACTCATTTATTGTAAATTAATCTCTTAAGGATTTCCAACAGCCCCTTCCGTCAAGTACTGTGTTGAGTGCTGAAGTAAACAAGAAGGCACCATTTGGAAATCTTAGCGTCTCCCTGGCCTGCCCCAGGGGCCTCAGGAGGACACTGAGCTCTTCACAGAGGCATGACAGCATACACAGAGTACGGACAGGTAGAGGGGAGAGTTCACGGGTCATTAGAGAAAATAGGAGAACAAACACCACCTACTAACAAAAGCTGTTGTCGGTCAAGAGCAAAGGGTGTGTGTATATCTCCCAACTCATAGGACCATGAAAGACACTTTAGAGCAGCATTTCCAAGAGTGAGAACCACAAAGTACCAGTAAGGGGTCAGTGGAAGGTAAGAGACACAATTCTAGTTACTTTAAGCAGAAAAAGATGTAATTCAGGGAATCACTGGAATGGCTAGAAGAATAGGCTCCAGGCTGGGCTTTGAGGACTGACCTTCAGAATAACACTGCAGAACTGGCCTGCTGAGGGAACTGTTGCCCCAGTTACAATTAGAGAGCTAGGAATCTGAAAGCTGCCATGGCAACTGCTGGCTCCAGGATTGAACCGCCCTAGTTGGGATCTAGGAATCAAGAAGCTGCCTCTGGGCTGGGTGCAGTGGCTCACGCCTGTAATCTTAGCACTCTGGGAGGCTGAGGCAGGAAGATTGCTTGAGATCAGGAGTTAGAGACTGTTCTGAGCAACAGGAAGACCCTGTCTCTACTAAAAGTAGAAGAAATTAGCTGAGTGTGGTGGCGAGAGTCTATATTCCCAGCTACTTGGGAGGCTGAGGCAAGAGGATTGCTTGATCCCAGGAGTCTGAGGTTGCAGTGGGCTATGATGATATCACTGTACTCTAGCCTGGGTGACAGAGCAAGACTCTGTCTCAAACAAAACAACTGTGGGTCCTAGAAACATCCCATCCAGGAAGTAGGATGGGTGTAGAAGTTATGGCCACAACTCTTGGCTCCAAAGTCATTCTGTATCTGTTATACCTGCACTAGCTAAAATCGTGCCTCAGGCTCTACCACCTCGCAGTTCTGGACTCAAATCTTGCACTAGCGCAACTAATCGATGAAACCAAAATCCCATTAGAAATCATAGCCACACAGCAATATGGGAAATGTAGGGGTTTTAGTTTCCTTAACCTGAGCGCTCTTAATATGCTAATGTGTGCTATCAATCTCCAGGAATGGAATAAAGGGTACAGCAATCCCTGAACTTAATCCATCATCAGCCCGTGTTTTCAGTGAGCATCTTGCAGGACTGGAACTAGAGCTCTAGCTCCAAATTCCCAACTGTGCACCCTAAATACCTTATCTCTGTAGCATAAAATATGTAGCTCCATATTCAGGCTTTTGCCATAGCTATCTTGCTAGAATTCAATCATACTTATATATAATGTTTGATACTGAGTTACATTAAAAGGTGATTTTTACTTTCAAATAAAGGTTTAAATATGTCTTTATAACAATTATGGTTTGGTTTGGTTTGGTTTTTTTGACACAGGGTCTTGCTCTGTCGCCCAGGCTGGAGTGTCGTGGCATGATCACCGCAACCTCAAACTCCTGGGCCAAGCAGTCGTCCCGCCTCCACCTCCCAAAGTGCTGGGATTACAGGTGGGAGCCACCACGCCCAGCTATGCATGCATTTTTAAATGAACAAATGGAAAAAATATCAGAATAAAATGCCTTCAGAAATATGTCCTGCACTTTTTTTTCTAAACACAAACTAGATACTATGTACCGATGGTATTAACATGAAAAATAATAATAACAAGAGGGAAGGCTGCACCGTCATTCTCGTTGGAATCCGTTCCCTGTGTGTAGGCCATTTTCTTCCCTTCAGGAAGTTTTCACAGCACGCTCCGCACTCTGTGGATGGCCATTCCTGGACACAGCCAAGTGTCGTTCAGTTGACAGGGAGCCCGTCAGCGCAGCACCTAATTACTTTCACAGGCCGGTGGCTCCAGCATGAAGTGGGCCCCCGGGGAAAGGCTCACCTCCTTTGCCTCAAACTCCCTTAAGCATCCCTTTACAAATATCGGTCAAGTGTGAGCCAAGTCCTGGGCCCTGCCAATGCAAAGGCGCTTTCGTCCTTTGGGCAAAAACTGCCAACCGTAATGGGTTCCAGCTGTTGCACGCTTGAGTGCCTGCTCAGCCAGTCTGCAGCCTGGCCTGGCATTTCAAAGGGCTCCTACCAGGCCTGCGTCGCCCCCATGCAGAAGGTGACGCTGGGTTGGAACATGTGGTCCTGCCCTGTGGATGTGCATTACCTCCAAGGGAAAGGAAATCGCTTCCTTCCGGCTGCGTGGCCCGGCCGGGGAGCTCAGGAGCTCAGATTACCTGGATCACTGGGGAGGCCGGCGCCGGAAAGCAGCCCTGGATCAGCTCGGTGAAGGCGCCAATTTCAGCAACACAAGCAGCACTCAGAGGACCCGACCAAGGGAGAATATTTTCGTCTGCAAATCTCTGTAGCTCTTGGGGACTTTTACACTCCAACATATTATGAGGTGAAAATCCTGTGGACATTTGGGCTACACAGAGAAATGATCAGTATTTGGTATTCACTGCACAGAAATAGATGTGTGTGTGTGGAGTGGGGTGGGGGGTGGAGGGAAGGCAAGAATCTAATCCTGTGTGCAAACTATGTCTCGTTTGCCACTGGAATTGCCTTCGTTGCGGCCTGCTGGTGGAGCATCCGTTGAACCAGCAGACTTCGTTCCCTCCATACTTAGCTGACATTTTAACCCTACATCTCTCTAGAGAAATGGCTAAATGGCTCAGAAAACCGAGCTATTCAGACATTTTGATGCCACACAAAAAAGTCTTTGCTCCAATTTACCGAATTGTTTTAAGTTTCTATATGAAAAACATGTAAGTCAACGAGTTTCAATAAAATGATACCAAAGCATTCCAAAGTAAGCCTTCTAGTGTCGGAGTCTCAAACTGTCAGCCAGAGGCCATATTCTACCTGCAGAAAGTTAGGTTTGGCCTGCACAGTGCTTTCAAAAGGAAAAAACTGAGCCAACATTTAGAAATCCGGACATAGTATATATTTTAAATTGAGGATATCAGAGGTGTTTGTTTTAAACCAGAAGATCTGACAAGACCACCTGCACCCTTCACAGGAGGAAACTGGATTCCTGTATTGCTACTGCCTGTTGGGGGAGGGGGAGGTGGCACCAGGACCCTGTGCTCCACCAAGCCCTGTGATCCTGCCCTGAGGCTGAACAGCCTCTGGCATTTATCACGTTGCTTGAGCTGTGCTTTTTCACAATGTTGAATTGTTTCCCTGCACCCACGTCTCTGCCTTAGATAAGAAAGAAAAATGGGAAAGATCATATTCTCTTTCTTAGGCCAGGCCTGATTCACTCATTTAAGATATCTGCCTGGCCCTGTTCAGAGTTTGTCATCCCGAAAGACTAAAAACGTTCTTTTAAGGGAAAAGGCACAGGGACTTGCTCACACCCAGGGCCAGGCGTGGGCACCACTGTAAGGAGGTGAGTGTGTCTCACCGTAGGGCCTGCCACCTGTCCCCACCCTTGCCTCTGCCTGTGTCGACACCCCAGCCCCCGGGGAGATCTCAGCTATGTGTGGAGAGGTGGTGGTTCAGGCTCTAGATCAGCATTTTTCAGGGACCGCAAAGAATCATAAAATCAGTTTAATCAGTCACAATCAGTTTTTTTAATAAAGAAAAGGAATATAATAGAAAAATTTCAAAATTCATCAGGCATAGTAACAGTATTAAGGACTGTGAATTTGTTGTTTTACATACAACATGTGTGCTGGGTGGCTGTATTAAAGAATGCCTCCTGTGGGTCATGGACAAAAAGTCAGTAACCCTGCTCGAGACCAGGGGTCCCCGGTGCTGGGAGCCCATGACACCTTGGTTTCTGGGAAGGTCATGAATCTGAGAATCTGTCAGTCTTTCTGAATGCCTTATAAGAGTTTTATGGACGAGACACGCTCAACAAAACACCCACAGGAAAATAACAAAAGTAGATGAATACTTTTGAAAAATCTTTTAAATTCATTTGAGCTACAAGAAAGTAAAAGATATCCCCAGAAGCTGAGCACCAGGTGAAAGCAGGAACCTAGAGACATGAAGGGACAGTGAGGACACCAGCTGCCCCTGTGTCTGCAACCCCAGGTCTCCTAACCCCTCCGTCAGCCACTCAGGCCTCAGGCCACCCACACCCAGGGGCTGGAGGGAGATGCCTCAAGGCTAAATGCTCAGTGAAAGGATGAATGAAGGAGGCCATAGAGGGATGACAGCAAAGAAACTCCATAACCTTCGCACTGGGTAGATTGAAAAAAGAAAAATCCCTGATAATCTGAATTGACAAAGTGGCCCTCATTTGGGTTTACAGAACAAATTCATATTATCATTGAGAATTAATTTTAGAGTAGCCTCAGGCTAATAAAGGGCCAAGTGCCTTGGAGAAGAAAATCCTGATCCTCTCTGGGAATGAGCTTTTCTCTGGATCTCACCCATGGAACATTTACAAAAATTGAATATATGCTCAGCTGTAGATAAAACTCAACAAGTGTCAGAGAACGAGTATCACACAGATTAAATTCTCTGACTACCATGTAATTAAATGAGAAATCAGTAATAAAATAACTAAAAATAACCCATATTTTCGAAATGTTAAAAAAACACATACTTTCAGATAACTCTTCGGTCAAAAAAGAAATGATAATGGAAATCAACATACTTAGACTGAACAGTAGCAAGAAACTTTATATCAAAACTCAGGAGATGCACGGCCCCTTGTTTAATTTTATCAATCATGCCAAATTAACAGATTTGAGGTGGGTTTTTTTTTTATCCTTTTTGATTCTTCTGCTTGAGACATAATAGCTAATTGATATACTACTCTTTTTAGGGACAATTTAACTGAAGTGGAATTAATCCGTTGTCAGTGACATCATTTTTATTTAGAATCAATTATGTATCCCTAAAAACAATTTTAATTTATCAATAGACTTTCCTAAAAGAGCAATCACCAGTTAGTTTAGAGAGGAGACCATAAACTTGAGAGCAAAGGACAGATAATCAATATGTAAGCAAAAGTTATAATATTAATATCTTAGTTTTCTGGTTATTTTTGACATGGGCAGGACTTAAAAATATAGCTTACTTCTCTGTCTTCTGTGGTACTATATTCTATTGTACTATAAATGTACTGCTCCTGGCTCAGGATGACCTATTTCCCCCAGACCAAATTAATATGAACAAGCCAGGGCAAAGAAGTTTGGCACACAGAAATTGGGGATGGGAGGATGAGATTAAGAATAGAATTCTTACTAATGAATAAATTACACTCCAAACATTTCATAACTAAATCTTTTAAAGTAGAAGTTGCAAGAGATGGAATGTATGATACAATTAAAGGATCCTTGGTAGGGAAATCTGGAAGCCACTGTTCTAGACTCTTCTTTCTTGCTCTTAATTAAAAAAAAAAGTTCTTCCTCAGAGATCTGCTTTTAAAATAATGGTGAACTAATATGATAAGGTAATTTGTAGCAATTCACGAAAATATTCTTCCTGGTTAAATATAGTTATATGTGTTTGTAAATATTACCTTAAGAGGTCAATGCCTTCATCTAAAGGAATGTCCTATGGGCGGGAACCTCAGGATTTGGTAAAAACATTTGGGGACAGTTAGGAACCAAAGGTTGCCTATGGAGTCCCCCTCAGAAAGGCTGGTGTGTCCCCTTCTTGGCCTGCCCAGCTGACTCCCAACTGAAGTTATTTATGTCAACATTTTGAAGAGTGTCTTAAATACATATATGCATAAATTATCTGCAACGTCCTAAAGCAGCCTAATAAATAATAACAACTACTTACTTAAGCCAAATCCTCTATTTCACCATCCTTTTTTCAGATTTCTGTCCCAGAGCCCAGGGTCAATTCCAATCTTACCTATTTTCCCCCCTATCTCTGCCTTCTCCCAAATTCTCAGATGTGGGTACCCACACTCCTGTTCCTCCTACCAGCCCTGTTGGCTTCCCCAGCCCACTCCAAGTCCTGAGGCAATCAGGTTCAACCATCTGGTGATGGTTAAAATTCTCTTCCAAATTCAGGTGGTCCTTGCATGATTTGAGGGATTTACGAAAATCCACACCTAGAGTCTCCTTTGCCCAGCACATTAAAGCCTGGAGTCCCCTGGGACCAGCCCGGAATAGATGCTCTCCCTATGTTAGACTTCTCAGTTGGCCAGGTCATGGTTTGGTTTCTGCCATACCAGCTTGTTTTCTGCCTTCAGTTCCTGCCATGCCAAGTTGGCTTCTGCCATGGGATCTGCCCCTAAGTTTCACCCAGTCTCCCCCATGACCAAGCCTACCTGCTACTCTGCCTTGCTCCTTCCTTTTCTTTGGGACTGGAGTTCTGCCTGCTACCTCCTCCAGTACCTGAGGTTAGGATATGAATAACTGGGTCTCCTGAATGTGAGTGGCCCACCCACCTGACTCCCACCTGCATTCCTGACACTCTCACTTCCGACTAGAAGTCCCTAGAATTGTGCTTCTGATGGGGTGTCTCTTTGAACAATGCCTCAGTTTCCCAACTTCCTCCTTAAATGTGGCTGTGCAGGATTATCCTCCACTCCTTCCATCCCAAGTCTCGAGCCACATCCTGGTACCATCGTCTTCCTTCTCTATTTCCTGTTCCTGGAAACAACCCATAATGCCTTGCACTAAAGGAAAACCAAAATACAGTTTCTACGTTGTAAGAACATCCACAAAATGAAAGCTCCAGGCATCCGTTTTACCTCTTTTATTGGCTGGGAAGTGATGCTTTTGTATTTTATGGATCTCCTGACTAAGGACTATTCCAAAGTACCTAGAATACATCCTGTGAGTTTTTGATATTTTTGTAGCTGTGTGCTTTGTACTCTTGTCCTCTAGATTTTCCCAGTTTAGGTTGTGTGTCTCCATGGTTGACCTGTTGTGTACAGACTGAGAAAAAGTAGATACTTAACAGGGACTTATAAGCACTATTTGAAAGATCGGCTGGTCTTCATTTGGCTTCTCACTAAACGCTCCCATTCATGGACATAAAAAATGTTCAGTCCATCCTCGGAAGTTCTCAAACATAGCAAAGTCATTAGTTCTTCTGTTATGGATGAAAAACCACTGTAAATTAATAAAGCAATAAACCATAAGAACCACAGTCAGTGCTGAAAAAAGGTATAATTTTAAAAAGCTCTAGATTTTGTTTAATAAAATCAGAAGAATGAGGTCCTAGTTCTTTCTCTGATGCTTGCTTTTTGCATGACCTTGGGCAAATCATTTAACCTGAATTTTTGTTCCCTCTTGTAAAATGGCAAGCAAGAAGGAGGGCAGTACATTAAACTACCTCTAAGGTCACTTAAAGGCTAGGATTATGAGAATCCTATCACTATTCAAAGCACTTTGGAATCACAATGACAATATCAGCAGCTGACCTGGATGTAACACTCGGGCCCAAGGCATTAAGCTAAGTGTCCTTCACTGTAGCCCACGAGATGGGCACCGGGCAGCCAAAAAAACTGAGACACCAGCATTAACCATGCTCCTTACCACCTCTCCTATGGCCACGGGTTTTGTTTTAATTTCTAATTTTCTGTTAAGAGAGCTGCATGAAACGAATGAAAAACCAAAACCAGCAAACAACAGGCATGGATATTTTAGAAAAAGTGGAGATGAGCCAAAGATTTCACCCCCAGTCACCCACTTGTACCTTACTGTGATCTTGGAGCTTCTCCCTCAGGACTTCTTGGCCACATTTTTCACAGTGAACTTTTCCAAGATGCTTTAGTCGAAAGTGATACTTCAGAGCCGTGTGGCTGACAAAATCACTCCCACAGTGCTCACAGTTGTAGAATTTAAGAGCCCACATTCTTGCCCAGCGGAGTAGTGGAATTAGATCCTATTGATGACAAAAACAAAAAGCACCAGCCCTTCGAAGAAAATCTAGTTTCTCACAGTGAACCAAAATAAAGATATTGTTTCCAGTGTGCTAATTGTGCTCCACCACGAGTGTTTTCTAGGAAATTTATCCCTCACTAAAATCAAACACAGCATCATGAAAACATCCATTTAGATCCAGTGCTTGTAACTCGAGTCTAATAAACATTAGCAAGGCTAGAAAAACAAACGCAAAATTGTGTAAGTACGTACGTACATTTTTTCTAAGAAGAGTTTCCAATGGATCTATGACCCGAGATGTTATCAATAAAAATTGCTGATTTAGATATTACCTCTACTCAGGGGACTCTCTGAGAGCCATTGTTTCTCCTATTTTAACCGTCCAGTGAATTCCCATATTTGGGAAAATTATCACAAGTGATGATTTCTATCTTTTGAACCACTCTCTGAATTTTTTTAAAAAGAAAGAAAAAGAAATTTGTACCAAGAGACTGAACAAGAAGAGGACGTTGGTGATTCCAATCTCTGGCTGACTGCTTCCAAAACTGTTTATTTTTTTGTTGCCAAGCAACTCTACTTGCATTTGTAATAACTTGTCTGAAGCTTAGAGCTCCTTCCTCAGGGTTAAGAATTATGGGATTTGTAGTTACCAGTTTTGTAGCAAGATCTAACTTCTTAAACTGACCTAACAAATAAACTGTATGCATTAATTTTGCATTTGCTGCTGTAATAAGTTAGTACAGAATTTTAGTGGCTTAAACACAAAAAATTATTATCTTATATTTCTATAGGTCAAAGTCTGACACGAATCTCGCCGGACTAGAATTAAGGCATTGTGCTGCCTTCCTTTCTGCAGACACTGGGTAGGATCCACTTCCTTGCTTTTTCCAGCTTTCAGAGGCTGCCGCATTCCTTGGCTGGTGACCCTCTCCCTGCATCGTCCAAACTGGCAAAGGCAAGTGGAGTCCTGCTCACATTGCATCACTCTGATCTCCTCTACTTCCATCTTCCTTTTCCAAGGGCCCTTGTGACCCACTGGGCCCAACTAGATAATCCAGGGCAATCTCCCTATTTCAAGGTCAGCTGATTAACAATCTTAATTTCATCTGCAAACTTAATTCTCTTTTGCCATGTCAGGTAACAAATTCACAAGTTCCAGAGATTAGGATGTGGACATCTCTGGGGGATCATTATTTTGTCTACCACACTGTAGTTCTAAACTTCAGTCAGGAACAGAAATGAATCCAAAATATGTCTATGTAAAATGGAAAAAGGGCAAACTGTTTTTACTCCCTGCAAACACTTCTGTACTTAATTGGTGTTGAAGTCTTTGCCAAACAAATTTAGAGCCACTGGATGATCTGTTACTGAAGACATGGCTCTTTGCACTGAGGTGTGGTGCAGAGTTTTCCAACTACGAGTCCTTATCACATTAGGAAGATGTGAAATCAAGTTAGTGGGTTGTGACCAACATTTTTAAAAAATTCAAATAGGACAAAACTAGAGAATATTGAACATAATGAAGGTAAATAATAATTTGTGAAACATTTGTTACAGCTAAACGTATTTATGTGTGTACTCAATTGCTAGGTAAAATACACTTTAAAAAATCTGGATTACACTAATTTGTTCATTGCATGTCTTCACACTGGTCAGCACAAGTTCCTTCCCTTATTTTACTTCCTCCACTTCCATTCACTTCCTTGTACCCCAGAGACAGCCATTATAATATGTTTAACGTGTTGTCTTTTTTGTTATATGTGTGTTCTTGCAAAATGTATCTTACTTTGGGGGCATTTTTTTAATAATTTACATAAAATGACACAAATTAAAAGGACACTATCTATATAACTGGTCCATTCCTTTTAATCGCTGCAGAATAATCTGAGGTGATAGCTACCACATTTGCTGTATGCCTTTCTCTGGGTCAAGGTAAAAAATGTTTGAAAGCCATTGGTCTAGTGGGCATATCCAGAATTCCTTGGAGAACTCTTAGAACAGCTCTGGAACTTTCCTAATTCCCAGCATAGGTCTGAAAGTGGCTGCTTAATCCTCCTGTTCCCAGCCATTCATATCCATGGATGTCACTCTTCCCAAACTGGACCCCACAGGGGGATACAGGTTGACATATGCCGTAAACAAGGGAGTCTTTTATGCACTGATTCAAAGTGTTATAGAAGTTTTAAGCTGAAACACCCTCCTTCTGCCCTCTTTCCCATCCCTTCCATCATTTTAACAAGCAAGTATTTTAGGGATGGTTCGGTTCCATTGAATAAAAAATGGAATTTGTTGGAAGAGCTTCAGGTATCTTAGAAAATCTAAGAATGGGAAGTATACCTAGGCCTCAATGCTATCCCTGTCCCTACCAAATCGCCCAGCACAAGGTGAATGCTCAATAAGCTTTGGTCCAATAGATGGATGAATAGGTGGGTAGATGAAGAAACAGAAAATCATCAGGAATCAAGGTGGATGCTCTCGCTGACTCCAGGTTTGGCCCCATCATCTCACACCTCTGCTTTTATGTGTCTGCTTCCCTTGTCTGTTTCTGCGTGGATGAATATAGCTGCTCCACAATGGCACCCTCGTAGGATGACTGACCATGCAGTTTGCCTGGGACTGAGGGCGTTCCCAGGAGACAGGACTTTCAGTGCTAAAACCAGGAAAGTCTCAGGCAAACCAGCATTGCCTCAGGGGCACCTTACAAATCAGCTTCATAGATCCAACCCCTATAACCCCTTTGAATTAATGCATGGAGTCCCTCCATGACCAAGTGTCATGAAGTTTGGAGAACTTGATTGGTGCAGCCCACACTGTGATTTGCCTCTGCTAACCAGGTTTTCATGCCTGGTTCAGTCAACCTCGACTGAGATACAGTGAAGGGGACAAGCAGACATCTACCCCATCCACAATACTATGGACCAAGTTTTCTATGTATCGACGGGCTGTTGAGGCAATGTTGGGCACTTGTAGCTCTCAGAAATGACCTAGTACATCATTCAGAGGTTTCCAGCAGAAGTGTTGTGTCCAGGATCAGGAGGGCAAAGAGATGAGGAGAATAATGGGATCATTAGGTTTTCTAGATAAGATCTCTCTCCTTCCTTCCCTTTCCTTCTTTTGTCTCTCTCCATGACTGACCCACCCTTCTACTATATTTGACGATAACATATAAGAAGTATTTATACTCTTCTAATGCAGCAGTAGTTCTCGAATCCCTGCAGGTATCCAAGACTCTTTTGGGGGACCCTGGGCTTGACATTATTTTCCTTGCAATATTAAGATACTATTTGTCTTCTGAGAATGACACTGGGTTGACATTTGCACTGATAGTGTAAAAGCAATGGAGTGTAAAACTGCTAGTCCTATAGCATGAATTAATACAGTGGCAGCAAACTATACTAGTAGTCATTTCATTCTTCATCAATATGTGGTAGCAGTGAAAAACCAACAAATGGGTGTGGATATATGGTAACCTGTACTATATTGTATATCTGTATTATCTGTATTATTATTAAATCTGTATTATCTTTATAAGTTTTCTGTAAATCTAAAACCATTTTAAAATATCAGTTTCATTGAAGAATGTCTTCGAGGGCACAATAAACACAATCAATCTTATCAAATCTCCACCCTTGAGTACATACCGTGTTAATATTCTACATGATGAAATGAAAAGTACTCATAAATCAGTTATGTTCCTTCCTGAAGTAGATAGTTATCTCAAGGCAAAGTACTTGTGCAATTATGATGTGAACTGAACTAACCACGTTTTTATGGAACACCAGTTCTACTTGAAATAACACTGACAAACTATGGTTTCTTGGTCAGATGTCAGTATTTAGTAGACATTTTCTCAAAAATGAATGAAATAATTAACACATTAAAAACATCTTTTAGGGAAATGCAAATTAAGATACTGAAATGTAATAGCCAACACCTGTAAATAAATAAAATGTCTTGGGTGAACGGTTAAACAAACTGTGGAACATCCATACCATGAAGTACTCTCTAGCAATAAAAAGGAACAAACTATTGAAACATGCAACAACTTGAATGGCTCTCAAAGGCATTATACTGAGTAAAAAACCCAAACTCAAAAGGTTGCATACTTCCTGATTTCATTTACATAACATCCTAGAAATAAAAAAAAAATTATATAGATGGAAAAACAGATCAGTGTTTGCCAGGGTTAGGATGGTGAGAAGAGAGGAATAGCACAAGAGAGATTTTTTGTAGTGATGGAAAAGTTCTATATCTTGGTTGTGGCTATGGTTACATAAATCTACACATGTGATAAAAAGACACAGAATTATATCCACACCTTGTACCATTGTCAGTTTCCTGGTTTTGATATTGTACTATAATTATGTATAATGTAGCCACTGGGGAAAACTGGGTGAAGGGTACACAGGATCTCTCTGTACTATCTTTGCAACTTGCTATAAAACTATAATGATATCAGAATAAAAAGTTAAATAAATTGTAAGAGTTTAAAATATTAATGAAGTGAGCCTATTACTTTGACAACAAAAAACCTCACTAAGGACTATATTTGTTGCTAATGATAAAATTTGAACTTTCAAAAGAAAATTAGTATTTTAGAAACCTTTTGTCAACCACTGTAAGCGTGACAAATTCCCAATACCTATAGACTTTTTTTTTTATGAGATGAGTGGTGATACTAGCAAATATGATTTTGATAGTGTATAATGACATATATCACCATTTGGAGGATCTGCATCACTCTGAACTAAAGTTTTATAAATGACCACTTCACGATGTCTCAAAATCATCCATGGGTAACAGATTCATTCAAAGTACAAGATAGACCAGTAGTTTCAAACTAATAGAGTATAAAATGTGCATTGATATAGTTTAAGATTCCACATTACAACTAGCCTTTCAGAAATTACCACCTAATGAGTTTTCGTGATCCAAAAGGAATAGCCGCAATTATCTGAAAAGGCTATTAAAATGCTCCTCCCTTATCCAACTACATATTTGTGTAAGGCTGGATTTTTTTCATATACTTCTACCAAAAAACCATATTACAACAAATTGAATGTGAGAATCCAGCTGCCTTCTATTGGGTCAGACATTAAAAGAGATTTGCAAAAATGTAAAACAATGGGTTTTTTTCTTCTTAAATTTTTTTGTTTTGGAAAATATAATTTATGTTAATATTTAATGGGTTCATTTTGTTATAAAATAAATAAATAATTTAACATTTTTAAGTTCTCAGTTTTAATTGCAAATAGAGTTAATATTGGTAGCTCTAATCTACATAAATAAAATCTTATTGGGGCCATCAATAATTTCAAGAGTTATTATAAAGGGGTCCTAAGAACAAAAAGTTTGAGAACTGTATTCTAATATAGTTACATTTTGTTTAACTTATTTCTTATTGAGATATAATTCAAATACCATAAAATTCATCACTTTAAATTGTATAATTCAATGGCTTTTAGTTTATTCATAAGGTTGTACAATCATCACCTGTATCCAATTCTATCACCCCATAAAGAAACCCCATACCATTAGAAGTCACTCTACATACTCCTCCATCCCTCTGGTAACTGCAAATCTATGCTTTGTTTCTATGGATTTACATGTTTTGAACCTTTCACATAAATTGAATCATACAATATGTGGCTTTTTGTGTCTAGCTTCTTTCACTTAGCATAATGTTTTCAATATTCATCTATATTATAGCATGTATCAGTACTTTATTCCTTTTTATGGCTGAATAATATTCTATTGTATGGATATACCACATTTTTAATGCATGTAGTTGATGGACATTTGGGTAGTTTCTACTTTTTGACTATTATAAATAATGCTACTATGAGCATTCATGCATTCATGTACATGTTTTTATATCAACAAATGTTATGAATTCTTGGGTATATACTCACAAAAGGAATTTCTGGGTCCTACGGTAACTCTATGTTGCACCTGTTGAGGAACTGTGACACTTTTTTCCACGTTTTACGTGATGAGTTGCTTCTTCCTTGTGGCTTTCAAGATTCCCTATTTTGTGATTTTGACAGTTTGCTGTGTCTAGGTGTGAATCTCTTTGAATTTATTTTATTTGGAATTCATGAGGCTCCTTGGATGGGTAGATTAATGTGTTTCATCAAATTTGGAAGTTTTTAGCCATGATTTCTTTAAAAATTATTTCTAGCCTCTTCTCCTCTCTCATTTTGGGACTCCCATTATGTATATGTTGGTATGTTTAATAATGTCCTCTCTGAGAGGCTCTGATTTTTCTCTTCATTCTTTTTTCTTTCTTTTCTTCAGATCAGATAATATCAATTGACCTATTTTTGAATTCATGAATTCTTTCTTCTGCCTGCCCAGATCTGCTATTGAGCCCCCTCTAGTGAAATTTTAATTTCAGTTATGGTACTTTTCAACTGCAGAGTTTCTATTTGGTTCCTTTTTATGATTTCTTTACTGATATTCCCTATTTGGTTAGATATCATTCTCATATTTTCCTCTAGTTCTTTAGACATGGTTTACCTTAGTTCTTTGACTACTTTAAAAATAGTTGATTCAGGCTTTGTGTAGGGAATCCAACATGTGAGTTTCTTCAGGGACAGTTTCTATAAATTGAGTTTTTTCCTATGGATAGCTTGTATCTTCCTATTTATTGAATGTCTAATTTTCGTTGTTGAAAATTGCACATTTCAAATAATATAATGTGAAACTATAGAAATCAGGTTTTCTCCCCTTTCAGGCTTTGTTGCTGTTGCTGCTACTGCTTGTTGTAGTAGTTTGTTTAGTAACTTTCATGAACTAATTCTCTAAAGTCTGTATTTTTGTTGTGTGTGGTCACTGAAGTTTCTACTCGGTTAGCTTAATGGTGATCTAATGACTGGACAGAGGTTTCCTTAAATACCTACATCCCATAGGTCTCCTCGTCTTGCCCCAGGGCTCCGTGTGCATGTTGGGAATGACTTCAATGTTCAGTTAAGCAGCTGACAACCCTGCCTCAGCCTTCGCTTCCTGTTTCACAGTCTCAGAGTCAGTTGTGGGTGTGAGTGTTGAACTTTCTCAGGTCTTTCCTGGGCATGTGCACAGCCCCGGGCATGCACATGGTCTTCTAGATTCCCAAGAATATGTTGGAATTTTTATATAAAGCCATTGCGGACAGTTCATTTCTCAGCTTTTCCTTTTAAGCTTTTTGGCTAGTCTACTATTTGCCCCATTGTCTTAAGCAGCCATGATATTAACACATTTGACAAACACCGTTTCTTCTCCTCCAGAGGCTTTCAGCACTGAGCGAGTTCAAGTAAGGCCAATCACTTGACCAAACAGGTTAAATAACGACGATTCTTTGGAAATGAGGTTCATTCTGTTCTCTCCAGTACCCGGAATGCAGGCTGTTATTTTCCCCAGGCCGGTGCTGAGCAGAAAGTGGGTCTGGGGTAAGTTCAAATGCTACAAAGTTCATTGTTCTTACTGAGATTCCCCTGTTTTTATTAACTAAACAGTCCCTGGGGTTCTGTAAGTCTTTGGTTAATTTCCAGATTTTTGAAAAAAAAAATGGTTCTCATAATTTTTGCAAGTTTTTTCCTTGCTTTTTTATGAAGGAATGAACTTTCAGAGGCCCTTACTGTGCCATTTTCACTGACATCACTCTGCAATTACATTTTGAATATTTCCTATAGTAAAACTTGGAAGATGGAAAATTTTTTTTTTTATTCATCATGGGCTTTCCTTTTTCCTAAATTATGAAAGCAGCACACACTAGCTATAAAATGTTCAAATAATACAAAATATCTAAAACCTAAGTACCTTGTTTTGTATATTTCCTTTACCCTCTGCCTCAATGATTCCTTTATCCTACTACTTCTAGGAGATTATTGAGCACCTACTATATGTAGTTCAAGGTGGGCAAGTCATTGATTTGGTACCTTGTTTATGTTAATTGAGTTCTTCTAGTGTTTGCATACCTGAGAACGCTCCCCCTACAGCTGAGTAAACCAGATTACAGCTTCTGCAGTTATGGAAGGAGTTCTGTAACACCCCATGGCCACAGAAGATGTTCAAATGCAAGGCCTCGTGAGCAAAGCAAATACCACCAAACAGGAGTTTCTTCTAAATGAGAAGTGAGATTTACCAGTAAGTGCAGTGACAAAAGCAGGGTAGCGATTCCAGAAGCAGGGATGACTCTGCTATCCTTGTATGCATTTTGTGTTGCATTCAGAACGTGCCCTGAGTGTCTGAGCAGTCCTGATTATTAAAGAGCAAAGTAGATCTTTACTTATGGCCGGTACTGATTGAGGAAGGGGCTACACCACATGTGCTACCTGCCTAAACTTCTTAAACATCTCTTTTAAATATTCTTTTCCTCCTCACTTCATCCAGTAGCTGCTTAAATATCTGTCCCTATTCTTTCCCTACCTCTTCCCAGGGCTACCCAGACCTTCACAAAAAATACCTGTCTACCCATTCTCTTAATCCACCTGCTTTCTTCTACCCCATCCCCAGCCCCTGGCTGGCCTGCAGAAAGCAAGGGAGGGGCCCCATTACCCCGGGGATGCTGCTTCTCTCCCAGAAGGGTCTGCACAAGTGGACCATTAGTATGCATGGAGCATCACCAAGCTCGGCCTTCTAAGTTATGAAGCTCCTGCCTCAAATGTCATCACCTTGAACAAACGCTCGTGGAGACAGGAGCTACAAAAATCACACGGGTAATGTTTGCCAAAGTGCCTTCTCCCACAAAGTCCGGTCATACTCTCAAACACCCATCCTTCTTACTAGGTTCATCTGGTCTGAATTGCACATGCTGTTTTTCTGCCAATTACTTGGAGAGCTGGTCTGGTAACAGGGGAAAGAGGAAATGTTCCTGGAGCCAGCTGTAGGCTGAGGAGCCTGAGCTGCAGTTTGCGTCTGCATATTTGGGGCAACGCCACTTGGAACTACTTTTCATGGTAAACTAACAGCACGTGTGCCAGCCTTGCTACGGGTTGAGCAGGCTCACGGGCTAACTCGGGACAAACAAGGAACACCTTTGAAGATCAGCACTGTCCCTGCCTGCCCACTAGGTCCCTTGCCACACAGGTCCTAGGGAAGATCCTTGCCTGCAGGGACCTGACTTAGCATTTTCAGCCCTGGGATGAGGGTGAGGCCCACCCTGCCTCCTCCTGGAGGGCATTCCGGCTGCCTTGGGAAAGCAGCGCCTTCCACAGCCCCTGCTGCAGCAACTCTGACTCAAGACAGCACAACTCCCTGTCTGGTCGTCTTCTGGCCAGTGGAAATTTCTAGGCTCCCTAAATCAGACCACAGATGAGCCCAGCCTCTTTACAGGAAGGTGTAGGATGTCCTCTAGAGCTAACCATCTCTTTCCAAATACAAAAAGAATAACTCCCATTTAGGCCCCTTCACCTGAAAATATACTTTTCTGTAGTGTCCTTTCCCAAGGGGCACATTTCCCAGGATTCCTTCAATTTCATTAGAATTTCCCCAGGTCTCTGTGTGAGTCTGGGAGCTTCCATGAGGGCCGTGTGGACCCTAAAACATCTCAGGACAGACAGGTCTCTCTGGCTGTTCCCGGTCACTCCTGGTGAGCACTGGGCAAGGACAGATGCCACAGTCCAGACCAGACTCCCCCTACCCCACCCCACCCCAATCCTGCTGAAAGTGCCCCCAAGCACGTTCTAGAAGACTGGAGCAGACTGCATTAATCTAAAGCAAGGACCTTGGAGACATCAGAGAACAGAATTCCTGATTGCTGAGGCTAGAGGGCAGCAATTGAAATAACTGTGGCCAGGGCCTGTCATCTAGAAGCCAAGCAGGCAAACAGTGCATTTCCTGTGTCACACATTTAATTGATTATGCTCTGGGACTGCATCTATGGGCTTTCCACTGCAGGAGGCCACAGACCCTCTCTTTTATTGAACTTAGATGTAAGTCAAGACTTCCTGAGTTACAAGTCTATCTTGAAACACGCTCCTTATTCTTGCTTAGCCACACAGAGGAACTCAGACAAGAAAGCACTCTTACAACTCAGGTTGAGGTGAGCCAAGCTCATTTATTGCTAATTAGAATCTAGGGGAAACAGGCAATTAACTTCCCACCTCCTGTCATTCACTTGGAACCCCCTTGGGAACGAATATCTGTGTGGTTATTCAGCATCGATCAAAAGTGCCTCTGGTTCCCAATCAGTGACACGGGGCACTAAATGTGGCACTTAAGCCCATCTGGTGAGAGGCCTTCACTTCTCACATTCCACTGCACACCCGAATGAGCAGAGGGAGAATTCTGGCTGGGACGAGTGTCCCCCAGGCTCTCCCCCGTCAAGGCGGTTGTGCTGTTATTGAAGGAGGCTGCGCTGCTACCAGCCTCATAGCTGAAAATCTCCCACTGCGACACCCTCTGCTTCTGTTCCACATGAACCCAAGTGCCCTCGACTATCTACCACCCACCACGCAGGCAGTGTTTATAAAACCCAGGTGGAATTCTCCCGGCCACGGCCAGCTGCTCACATTACAGAGTCAAACCTCACGTACCCACGTAGCTCAGGGCCTGGGGCATAGTAGATGGATCACAATATTTACTGAATTTAGGATCCATGAAAAGCCTTTTAAAAGTGTGTCTTGACTTGCTGCTTCTACTGGTTCAGCTGCTTTCCCTCACCCAAAGTTAGGATGGGCTCAGATATTATAAGCCAATTTTTGTATTAGCTTGGAAAAACATAGGAAGAAAAAAATCTGTTGCCAGTCTACAGAAGTAAAGATTCCTTTTATAAGAAAAATGTATTTATTTGAAATAAGTATTTGTTGATAAGCTGCTTACAGTAACGGGTGAGATTCCAAGGAGTATGTCCAAATAGCAAAAGGCCACAAATGGGTCCTATAAATAAATCTTGGGGCCAGCTGCTAACCCCAGGCCATTAGTTTTGTGGAGTTCCTACTGCGCTTGGCCGTGTACATCTGGATGTAGATGCTGAGACACAATGCCATAACGGAGGGAAAAATTTCAAGTTCGTGGGGATGTCTAGAAACAGGAGTGAGGAGTCAGCAAAGCCTGGGTGTGTGTGCGTGCACGTGCGCTTTGGGTGAGGAGGGTAGGTCAAAAGATCCCCCCGAAATGGGAAGGTAAAGGAGAGGCTCTGGAGAACAGAAACATCTTGAGAGGATGAAGCTGTTTGTCATGGCATGTGAGAGTAACTTCCCTCTCAGTAACGACTTGGAGAAAACCAGCATCGCTCAGTAATGCTTTGGCTTTAGTGTATTTTGTGGGAAGGAATCGTGAAGAGATGCTAAGTTCTGAGTCTAGGTTTGCTCCAGGCAGAGGAGAGATCACAGACCTGTATGCAGGGCAGAGGGGCAGCAGTAGACACCTGGGTTATGCCTCCGCAAAAAAAATCAAGTAAGTGAAATCGATGATTTGTAAATTCTTTGTTTTAACATTGTCTCTTTTCTCATGACTTTGAACTTCTTGAAGTCCCTGTCGTTCTGGCAACAAAAGGGGATCTGTTGAAAAACAGGAAAGGACAGCAGCCTGCACCACAGGCTGGGATTCTGGGGCTGAGGACCCAAGGCCTGTCGCAGGCTGATCTCAAACTACAGTCATGCATCACTTACCGATGGGGATAGGGTCTGAGAAATGCATCGCTAGGTGAACATCATGGAGTGTACTTACACAAACCCGGGTGGTACAGCCTGCTACACACCTAGGCTAGACAGTGTAGTAGCCTCTTGCTCTTAGGCTACAAATCTTTATAGCATGTTACTGTAGGGAATTGTATATCTATATAGAAAAGGTTCAGTAAATATGTGGTAGATAAAAAATAGTACACTTGTATAGAGTACTTAGCATGAACGGAGCTTGCAGGACTGGAAGTTGCTCTGGGTGAGTCAGTGAGTGAGTGGTGAGTGCATGTGAAGGCCTAGAACATTACTATACACTACTGTAGACTTTATAAATATTGTACACTTAGGCTACACTAAATTTACATAAAAGTCTTTCTTCAATAAAGTAAACTTAGTTTACTGTAACATTTTTACTTTGTAAACTTTTTAATTTAAACTTTTTAATTCTTTTGTAATGACACTTAGCTTAAAACACAAACACATGGTAGAGCTATACAAAAATACCTTCTTTCTTTATGTCCTTATAAGCTTTTTTCTATTTTTTCTTTTTTCTGTTTTTAAATTTTAAATTTCTTTTTTACTTTTGTTAAAAATTAAGACACACTCACATTAGCCTAGGCCTATAAAGGGTCAGAATCATCAAGACGACACTAGGCAATAGGAATTTTTCAGCTCATTATAATCTTATGGGACCACCAGCTGCAGTCTGTCATGGACCGAAACGTTGTTATGCAGCATGTGACTATACTTTAGGAAAATGGTTCATTTTCATCTTTTACTTGTAGTCAGTGAAGCTAATGTTTATGGTCCTTCCACCCAGCTCATCAACATTGCACTTGTCATGTCAATGCTAACCACCCGCCCCACCCTGATATCCTCTTTGGTGGGGAAAGAGTCTATCTGAACCTCCTGACATTAGTGCCTCCCACCTGAGACAAGATCACTTTAACACAACCCTCTTCCTTTAACACACACAAAAGGGCTACTGTTCTGAGACCACTCTGTTTGGATCATTCACACCATCATCAAATTTAAAAGTGAAAACATTAGGATAGCTTAATTTAGTTCTGCACTCAACATTAATGAAACACCTTTCAATAGCAAATTCTAATATTCTCTTCTCTAAGGAAACAGGGTTCTGCAGACAATTGCACATCATTTGTCTCAACAGTGATACACACAACTGTTTCTAATGTAAACACATAAACAAACTTAACATATAATATTATGTGGGATTTTTAGCTCAAGCATAAGCTCTGGTGCCCTTAATCTGTAAAATGAGGGAGTTAGACAAGGTTATATGGAAGGTTCCTCCTAGCACTATCAATCAGAGATCCTAAAACATTCGGCCAACTTCTCTGCATCCTGTCATCTAATGCATAAGTTGCATACAATGTTTTCTAGCTAGATTTGAGACTTGGGCATGATTGATTCTTCTGCATATTTATGGCAAATAAATTGAGATAAGGAAAGGAATATTTGTTGAGCGCCTGTGAAGCACCAGGTCTATTTTCCCATATACCTGGGCCTTGTGTTATTAGCAAAAAATAGCTGTTATTACCCCCATTGCAGATTAGTCAACAGTCAGGATTTTCTATTGTACCTAGTTTTAACTAACCAAATTCAGCAACAGTCAGGATTTAATTTCAGTGATAAAAACTATATAACTGTATGATTTTTCTAGTATATTACAATGCCTCTGAAACAAATGAAATCCTTGTAAACTTAAAGTTTAAATTTATAAAAAGATTAGATTACAATTATTTCTATAATTTCCTAACTGGTAAGCTATACAACCTTATTCAATTAAAAAAAAACCTCATTTCAATCTGTAACTGAACATGAAAACATTAACATCCACACACCTCAGAAAGCAGTTGACATGTTTTTGTTTTTGTTTTAGTTGAGTTAGGGTTTCACTCTATCACCCAGGCTGGAGTACAATGGCACAATCACAGCACACTGCAACCTCCAACTCCGAGGTTCAAGCAATCCTCCTGGCTCAGCCTCCATCGTAGCTGGGACTACAGGTGTAAACCATCTTGCATGGCTAATTTAAAAATTTTTTTTGTAGAGATGGGGTTTCAATATGTTGCCCAGGCTGGTCTTTGAACCTCTGGCCTCAAGTGATCCTCCTGCCTTGGCCTCCCAAAGTGCTGGGATTACAGGTGTGAGCTACCGTGCCCTGCCCATTGACAGTTTTAACAATAACAGTTGATATTTAGTATTCCTGGGCCAGGCACTGTACTAGGCAATTTAGAAGTATTTTATTTTATGTGAACAACTCTGCAAGGTAGGTAGGTAGGATCCCAATTTTATAAATAGAGGAAACTGAGAATAATAGGAATTAGTACCAACTCTGTCTTTAAATGGAAAATGATTGAACCAGAATCAATTCCAGTCCGAACTGATGTCAGTCTATTCTCCATAGCCTCTCAAGTATTTTAATTTCTTGAAATTATTACCTTTTGTTATGTGATAATAATAACATTCCAATAATTTTGCTCAAATTAAAAGTACAGAGGCCTTGGAGATAAAATGAAGATATGAACAGCCACTAAACCCACTGGGCAGCCAATGTGCAATTTGCAAGTAGGACCCAGGGATCACTTCAGCTACACTCACATCGGAGAAGAGCAACAGCATCAGAAAACATTGAACAAAAGGGCTTTCCATTTCCCACACTTGTACACAAGTGGTTTGTACACAAATGGTTACTTTAATAGGCAACACACTGACCCTCCCCAAGGAGTCTTTCCTATGCTGATGTGGCCTCTCGTATGTCCCGACTTCCTCTCAAACTAAGCCTCCTGATGCTGCCGCCTGCTCATCAACAGTCCAACTGTAATGACGCTATTTTATTAGGTTATCATGTTATGCTCTCTCCTTTTATAAAAATGAGTGGGAAAGCAAGAATGAAACTTACTGTATGTGTAAGCCACAGTCCTGGATATAATTCAACTCAGCCCACAACAGAAATCACAGGGGTCCCAAAAGTGCATTTAGCTTCAACTGGACTTTGACCAGTTGATTGGATGTCATCCATGATGAAAATAAAAGTAAACAAGCACAAAGCATTGGAAACATATCACCAATTATGGGCTCTAGAGGGTGGGCTGTAATGAATAACTTAAAAGTATGTTTTTGCTCTCTGGTAATAAAACATCTCTTCACAGCACATAAGTTAACTGTTCAACTTGCACACAAGTTTTAGTAAACACCAGAGGCTTTGAGTGTGTGTGTGCACATGCGTGTGTTGAGGGGGAGGGATTTATGGTAAAAACTGAAGTAAAGCAAAAACAAAATATAAACAAATCACTATTCTGTACCATGAGTTCTAAAAATGATTTTGAAAAATAGAGAAAAGTTATTATTATACTATCCATCCAAAAAGTCTTTTGGAACCAAAGTGTTCCTTATATTTATAATGAATTTTAGTTCAATTGTTTACTGCCCATATCCATGAATATAAAAGCATAAAAAATTTAACCAGGCCAGGCACGGTGGCTCATGCCTGTAATCCTAGCACTCTGGGAGGCCCAGGCGGGAGGATTGCCTGAGCTCAGGAGTTCAAGATCAGCCTGAGCAAGAGTGAGACCCTGTCTCTACTAAAAATAGAAAAATCAACCGGGTGTGGTGGCTCGCACCTGTAGTCCCAGCTACTCAGGAGGTTGAGGCAAGAGAATTGCTTGACCCCAGGAGGCTGAGGTTGCAGTCACTGAGCTATGATGATGTCACTGAACTCGACCCAGGACAATAGAGTGAGACTCTGTCTCAAAAAAAAAAAAAAGTTAACTAGAAGCCTTGGATCAAAAATCCCACAATTTCTCAGAGCATTTCCCCTATATATTAGCCATGATCATTGATAAGAGATTTTAAAAGGGCATAGCATCAAGGTTTTGTGTTCCCAGAAACAGGATTTGGGGGATGGGAATTAAGAGACTTACTAAATTTATCCTCAAATGCCCAACCTGAAGCACTAACAGTTACTGAAAAGAATACTGCTTCTAGTGCTTGTATCGAGAAGCCTAAGAAATTCTCAATTCTTCCTCATGACTATTTATGGGCATAGAACAAAGGAACTCCTTTTGTAGATCTAACCAAGAACGTAACTATGGCAGTGTCCACTCCAACTACATGTGAATCAAAGCAAGGGGTATTTCCTGATAACATCCAATGTCTCACCTTAATTAAAAGAGTAAGTGTTCCTTGGTTTTGCTGGCATAAGAAATTACATGTCTCATACTGATTTAGTTACTTTATTATGACTGTGTCAGTTGGCTACTTAGGTGACCTGAATGTTAACAAGAATTGCTTTAGTCCAAAAAGCAAGTAATTGTGTGGATGGAGCTCCTATAACTGTTACTCAGTCCCCTGCCCTATGCATGCATTGAAAGTCTGAGCTTCCACTCCAGGCCCCAGGGACATTTGCCAATGTCTGGAGGAGGCAATTTTGGTTGTCACAACTAGGGGTAGGAGGTGCTATTGGCATCTAGTTGCAATTGGCTGCTAAATATCCTATGATACACAGGACAGCTCCTCACAACAAAGAATTATCCACCCCAAAATATCAGTAGTGTGAATTTGAGAACCCTTGAGTTATATGCAGTAAGGATACTGGGGTACTGGTGAGGTAGGAAACACAACAGAAAACAATGAATATGGGAGCTGCCCTGGTAGAGCTCATAATCTGAGAAGAAATAACACTTTATATATGTATTTTTTTCAATCCAGAGAGTCCACACAATTATTTGTATTTAAATACTTTTATTTTCATGTCACAAAAAAAAGCAACAGTGTTTGCAGTTAAACATGCCTTTCAGTCAGTGCTGGTCATATGCAAAACAAGTTATCAGAAATATAAAGAAAAATAAGCCTTTTCCCTTTACAAGTGAAACAACACAATTTGCATATACAATATTATATATACATAATATTTTCAAAATCTTCCACAAAAGACAGATTATGATACAAATTTAGAATTCCACCAACAAGCTCAGACTTAAGGAACTGAAGAACTCTATAGGTGTTTAAATACAAAATGTAATATCTTTACAAGTTTCCAAGTAATTATTTTCCAAAGTACTTGAAAGAGACTATTCTTCACAGCAACATGGAACACTTGGCTTTAATCAAGACAGCTGTAAGACTGTTTGTCTCAATGTGAGTTTGTTGATTAATGCAAATGCTCCAATTATGCTGTAATTCTCATTTTATATACACATACACGCACAGTGTATTATTGTACTGATGGTTTATACAGTCCAACTTCTGGAGCATTTCATTCAGCTAAGCCATGACCTTTACTTCCTTAGAAGTATTTCAAATTAAGAACTGTTCAGAAATATCACTAATGACTACCATGACTAACTCCAAAAAGGTGCCCCTTTCTTTTTTATTTATGATCAAAGTTAAATGTGTCATGAATAAACTTTTTTTTCCATAGCAGCAGGTATAAGTAATAGCAAAGTATATGCTAATTTTTCAATACGAAACCTGAGAGTTTGATGTGGTAAATAACATTTCTTTGCAAATTTTCTAGGAGTCCTATCAATGTCTCTAAAATTATAATATGGCAAATCTTTAGCATGGAGTAGCATCATGATAAATGTGAAAACAAATAAATAATGCTAAGATGCTTGCAGAAGGGAAGACAGCGAGTGACGGATATTTGCACATGCATATTCTTTGATGCAAACAAATGCAGTCATGGCATTTATCATGTGGTGGATCGGGAGACAATGTGAAATATAAGAATACCAAAAGTGAACATATAGGTCTGGATGCATGAAATGCACACAAAAACACAAGGCTAATGAGACAGCACTGGCTTAAATTTTTGAGTGCCATTGAAGATAACATCCAACAGTGTAGGACTGAAGACAAAACAGAAAAAAGAACAGGAATGGTCCAACTACTGGAAAACTGAGGAGAGAGATGTAGCCACACAGAAGAATCCTGGGTAGGAAAGGATCAACCTGGCCCGCCACATGTGCAGGTTGAAAGAAAGAAAGAGCTTGCCCCTGAAATTCTTTTTGGATTAGTTTTTGGGTCCATGTTGTCATTCATGGGAGCTATGGCTATAACTCAAAAGGTACATTCCAAGAATCAAAATAATTTCTACTGGGTACACAAAAGTATGTTAACTGCAACAGATTTCTCTAGATGAATCAGAATTCCAGGCCTCAAGAAGCAGCTACTCTGAAGGGTCTTCAAATGACTTCTAGGCAGCACTCTTATTGGCTTACCAGCTTCACTCACTTACCAGTTACTAAAAGATTAATCAGCAATGAAGTGTAAACACACTTTTATTCAGTACTGGCCCCTGTCTTTCTAGAATTTACGAAAGCACAGGTCCCTTTTCACCATCTCATTCAATTTGAATCAACATAAGAAATGCTGGATCTGATTAGCTTTCACCACTCAACCATACCCAAGCATCTTCTCCCATCTTATCTGTTGCACACCTGGGGCCATTAGCTACACTCCCACATTGCCATACCTTCAAGCCAGATGGTATGAATTTAGTAGGCCTTTATTTTTGTTAGGTACATTCAGAGCTCTGCAAAGGACTAAGCATTAAAGGGAAATAATGGGAGGAGAGTGAAAGCAAATTACATATGTGTGTACATACTTAAATCCTTAAAAGCATATATCATGGAGAATAAAACAAAATAACCACAAAACAACTATGCTAGCTACTGATAAATGAGAAAATATGTAGGAAAAAAAGTGATCTGTCATATTATGAAACTCAACTTTCATTAGGTCCCTACACAGCCATGCAAAAGACTAAATACAAAATGAAATAACAAAGATATGAAAACATATTTATACTTATTAAGAATATCCCCCTACCAGAAATATAAATCCCTCCAAAACAAACAAATAAGTAAATAACACACAACTATTCTACTCACTATTGCCTACACAGGCAATAAGGGAAGGGGAGAAAGGGAGATTTGTCATACACTGATCCTCGATTTTCATTAGGTACCTATATATCTATGCAAAGGACTAGGTACAAAAGTCAATACCATGAAAACATTTATATACATCTTTAAAAAGGATATACCCTGTCCTTTCCCCCAACCCTTTCCCACCCGTATAACCCCTCCCCACACAAAAACAAACCCAAGTTATAAAACTATTGCCCCCACAGGCAATGAGGGAAGGGAAGCAGAGGAGAGTTATCATACATCTGGACCTCCATGTTTCACTATGTACCTACATGTCCCAGCAAAGGACTGGGTACTACATGAAATAACACACAGAATGTAGCAAGCATTTATATACATTAAAAATATGTATGTATATATGTACACTCAGCCTCCTCCCAAAGAAACCAAACATCTATTCTACCATTGCCCATCAGGCAATGAGGGATGGGGAGTGTGGGAGATTTTTCATAGAGTCAATCTCAACTTTATTACTATTAAGTACCTAAACAGTCATGCAAAGGACTTGATTCAAAATGAATTTAAAACCAAAAAGGGGTAAAAACATTTATATACAGTAGAAAAATTATATATCTTGTCTTTTTCTCTAATAAGCCCATTCCCCATTAAAAATCTCAAAAACAAACAGACAAAACCAAGCCCTACAGTACTCATTTACTATAGCCTGTGTACACAGGCTATAGAGGAAGGGAAAGAAGATTTGCCACACCTCTGGGTCTGGGTCTCTTGTTACACTGGATTCCTACAATTCCAAACAAAAAACTGAGTTGGAGTGAAAGAAAAAAATATCCCAGCAAACTTTTATATACATTTAAAAAAATACAAACACCCAAATCCCCCCCCTCCCTGCCAAAAAGCCCTAAAGAACTACTCTATTAGCCATTGCCCAGACAGGCAATAAGGGAAGGGGAGAAGGGAGATTTTTTCATAGAATGAACCTCGATTTTCATTACGTACCTAAGTATCCTTGGAAAGGTCTAGGTACAAAATGAAGTAACAGAAAAAAGAAGCAAAAACACTTATATACATTTCTAAAAGTACATACCCCCACCCTCCTGGGAGAGGGGTTGAGTGAAAAAAAAAGTATATTACTCTACAACTATTGCCCACAGAGGCAATAAGGAAAGGGGAAAAGAGGAGATTTTCATACATCCGGACCTCCACATTTCATTAGGTACCTGTATGTCCAAGCAAAGCACTGGGTACAAAATGAAATAACACAATATAGTAACAAAAACTGTACATACATTTTTTAAAAGTATATATCCTGCCCTTAGTCCCCTTCCACCCCCCAAAACTTCAAGAAATCTAAACTACTTAAAAAATTTTCCCCATGTAGATAAAAAGGGAAAGGGAAAGAAACTGTTACATGTTATACATCCAGAACTCCATGGTTCATTAGGAACCTAACATCCAAGTGAAGCTCTGGGTCCCCAGTGAAATACTATAAGAAAGCAAAAGCATGTACATATATTTATAAAAGTATATACCCCAATACCCATAAAAGAACCCCTGAAACTAACTACTCTCCTAGAAACTGTTCACACAGCCAATATAAGGGAAGGGGAGAAGGGGAGACGTGTCATAGACTGAACCTTAATTTTCTTCATATATCCATTTAAAGACAAGGAAAGAAACAAACTAACAAAAAAGTAGAAAAAAGGTATACATTTTAAAAGTATACAGCCTTACCCTGAAATCACTTTCTCTCCCCTAGCAAAAAAAACTTCAAAAACCCCAAACTACTCTAAAAGTATTGCCCACACAGGCAATGAGGGAAAGGGAGAAGAGGAGATTGTTATACATCCAGAACTCCATGGTTCATTAGGTGCCTCTCAGTCTGGGCACCCAATGAATTAATACAGTATAATAGTAAAAACATGTATATACATTAAGTACATTTCCCTGACTCCCCTGCCCCGCTCCCCCCATACCCCACCCTGATAACTACTTTATTAGCTATTGCCCAATAGGCAGTAAGGGACGGGAAGAAGAGGAGATTGTTACACATCTGTACCTCCACATCTCATTAAGTACTTTCATGTCCATGAGAAGGACATAGTATGAAATGAATTAGTAATACAATGTAGTAGCAAGTATATTTATATACATCAAGTACATAGCCCATTTTCTCCCAAAGCCCCAAATCAAACTACTCTACTAGGTATTGCCTAAAGAGGCAATAAGGAAAAAGGAAAAGATTTGTAATACTCTGCACATCAATTTTCATTAAGTATATATGCATCCATGCAAAGAAACAAGTATGAAATAAAATATGAAAAAGTAGCATAACATTTATATATACTTGAAAGGATAATATACAACCCCAGCCCCCAAGACTAGATCAAAGCAGCAGCAACTATTAATACAACTACTCTGTTCTTGTCCACAGAAGCAATAAGGAGAAAGGTAAAGGGGACATCTGTCACACTTCTGGACATTTTATCTACATGTCCACAAGAAGGATGAATGAAATAGAAAATGAAATGACATTCACAAATAGCAGCAAAAACATTTGTACACACTTTTAAAAGAACATACCCTGCTCTCCTCTCAACATTACCACCTCCTTCCAAAAAAGGGAACCAAATAACTACTCTGCAGCTGTTGTTACAGGCAACATGGGAAGGGGAGATGAGATGTCATAGGACGATATATCACTTTTCATCAGGACAGAAATATACAAAATGAAAGAATATAAAAACCTATCAAAAACACGCATATATGTACATTTTAAAAGTATATATCCCCAACCCCAAACCACTCAAAGAAATCAATCAACTATTCTATTAGCTATTGCCCATGCAGGCAATAAGGGAAAGGGAGAAGACGGGATTTATCATACTTTTGGACCTCCACTTTTCATTTGGTTCATACTTGGCAATGCAGAGAGTGAAAGCACAATATAAAAGAATGTGAAAACCAGAAAAATTATATACTTTAGGTTTTAAAAATACAAACAAGGGTAGGGAGGGGGAAGGAAGGTGTTTAAAAAGACAGTTAATTCCAATAAAAGCAAAAATTATAAAGTCAAAGGTGAGAAGAGCTACATCAAACCTATGACCTTAGTTCTTAGATAGGCCTGTGTAACTAAATCCAGGTCTAGTTTTGCAACTCAGCCTAGGAACTGCTGTCCTTGGGCCCGAGTACACCTTCCTAGCAGCCCCAGGAAATGGGGACTGTGTGAGCGTTCAGCAGCTGGACTGCAGATTGTGGTTCCAGGTGCTTTAGTTTGAGTAGAATCTTCTGAAACTCTAACTTGATAACAGTCTATCAATAATCCAACAAAGTCAGCACTTAACTTTAATTTCTTACTTCCCAATAGTAAGAAAGGATTCTGTTGGGTACCCAGTAATACCAATGCAGCTTGATTCTCTCTCTATACCCAGGACTCTTCTGATAGCAATTTTGTTCCTACAGTGGCCCCATAAAATGAAAACACATATGGCAAAGAAAATTAGAGTTGAGTAGAACCTGTGATAGTAAGGAAATTCATGAACAATGAAACAGTGACAAGCAACAAAATTTCATTTAAAGAGACTTAGATAAGATGGAGGAAGGCACAAGCTTATGATGGAAGCTGACACTACTTGCAGTTTAATACAGCTAATCGCATCATATTAACAGAACAAACTGGACTCCGATTCCTACTTTTGTAACCTTGCAGATCTCCAAAGCATAAATTTTTCTTCCACAACTCCAGATTTCCAATTCAATCTTTCCTAATAATCTCATAAGATGTCCCTTTTGTATTCAAGTAGACCCTCTCTCCAAATGAAGAGAATACCTATTCAACAAGTACCTCATTGTGTCATGAATCTGTGTGCTTATATAAAAAAGCATACTGTGACTTCTGTGCTTCAGTCTGGGTTCTCAGAAATACAGTGGCTAAGATACAGTTTTGGGGGAGAAAAACTTTGAAAGCTACCCTTATACTTATTATACTACAAGTTTTACCTCTTATTTAACCTTATATTTCTAAGAGCTAGTTTTTAGAAGTCCCATATAGATGCGGTTACTTTAACATTAAAAATCATGGAATTCTGTGGGGAAAAACTGAGGTGAAGTTTTAGTAACTACATATAATTGAGGTGAGGGCTACAAATGAAACTACAAATATTATGGATCTGGTGTCATGGGAATGAACGGCCTTTGCATGTGAAGATAGCAATGGATCATGAATTACCTCTTTTTAGCCCATGTTTTGATAAAGTTTTACTTATAACAATCCCCCCCCAACACACCACATGCAGACACACTCACAGAAAAAAAATGATGTAATTCGAGACAAGATTTGCCATATGCAGAATTAACATACATTCCAAGAGCAATGTCAAGATGGGCAGGCAGAACTGAAGAATCTTAACCAATTTTGAGGAGTAACAAAATTTAAATTCTGTATCAAAGTGGAATTCAGTAACACAACACAGTAAAAAAAATCAGCAACAATAAGCAAAAAAACCCTCAAAAGTTTAGTATTTTTCCCTCACTCTAAAAATACAAAAACATCCTAACTTTCAATATCAACTAAATTATCATTTACCAAAGCACAAGAGGAATAAAGACCTACAGTCACCCCAATTTCAGTAAGACACATTTAGATGATTCTGTGATTCTCAGGATATAATATTTTTTACTCTAAAGTGAGAGATAAATGTTTAGAAAAGACTAAATTGGGGGAAAACACACTAGGATTAAAGAAGGCTATTTTTTTAGCTTGCCAGCCTTTTAAATTTTGTTATATAAAAATATTTTCACAAAATAAAATTTAATTTTATAAACAATCTCACATATTCTAACTTTACACCTGCTGAATAAAAAAAGGTGACCTTTCCCATTGTCTGACTCTGTGGAGTGTTTTAAGTGCTTGCAAATGGGTAATTACCCTTTTTATGTACATAGAAGCTGTTTTAAAACAAAATATAAAATTCTCAACAATTATTAGGAAGAAAGCTTTTCTCCTAAGAATCAAAGAAACAAAACAATCTAGGTATAAGTCTGCATAGCTCAAAAAATTCAAGTACAGTATTTCCCCTTCAGAAGGAGTAAAAATGCCATACAGTTTTGGATATCCTCCCTCATTTTTCTTCTTTCTTTCTTTGACCACTCCTTTTAATATTAGTTTGACCACAATAAAAGAAAAACTATGATTTTTCAACTAAAGAGAAGTGCTATTTTTGATATGGAAAAAATTCAAAGCCCACCATATCTGATTTCAAGTTCCTCCTATTCCACCTTCTCTTTGTTCCTTTAAGGTACTATGGTGAACTTCAAATAAAAATTTTCAATTTCTCAAAGGCCCTATTTTAAAATATGCTTCTAATATGCTACTCTATCATATAAAATGAAAATCCACACATGGCTATGATTCAGAGAGAAAGTGTCTATGATCTATGATGCCAAAAGGTAACTTAAATTGTATGCTTAGTAGTAGTGATAAAAGTCATGATGAAAAACACCAGTGTTAGCAAAATGCTTGCCACAAACATAGAAACACTTCTCAATAACATAAGGTATATCTACACAGGGAGTGATAAAGGTGTACAGATTTGGGGAATATCAGCATTCATGAAAAACGTAATTATAATTAAAGCTAACTTTGTTTGGAACAGTTTCCTATGGTAAGGCTATAAAAGATGAAAAAAAGTGTTAAATATTTGGAAAATTTAACCTTTTGGCATTGTTATTTAGCTTTTCAATACAACAAAAAAAATTTCAAAAAGCTGTAGCACCTGGCTATTCTGCAGAAAAAAATACAATAGTTATAGATATTTAGACTTTTTTCAAAAAATAAAGGATTAATCAAAACCCCAAATCAAAGTAGATCTGCACACCTGAGATCAGTTCTCTACAGTGCATGCTTTATTGTCTTTGTTACCATACTCTTTGTATCATACTAACTTTGTACCACATTCTAATAACATCTATCAACAAGAAGCAACACATGGCTGACAAAGCAGCATCCTGCAAAGATGGTGGCTCTTATGGTAGACCATTCCTTGTTCCACTGGTTTCAGTAACTTTCTGGATACTGAGAAACAGAACTGAATTCCAAAACAGATGTTTCCCCCATTTGTGTATCTTCAAAGTAGAAAAATTATTCATTGTTTCTATAGATGGTTGGCATATAAGTGAATACAATTTTGTAATAAATAACTACATACTGCCCAAAGACATTTCAGAAAAGACAGATGAAAAATACAATTGGGCCCTGAGCTAACTAGAACTCCTAAGAGTGCAAACAACTCGGCAGCAATCCTGGCTTTACCTTGGCTTTTGCAAAAGCAGCAGAGACCAAGTTTATAAGCTTTCTGAATGGGCGACAAAATGAGGTGCGGTTGTGCATGCTACAGCCACCTCGTCAGCGTTTTCAGGTTCTTCTCCATCCACTGGATATTCAACTGAATGACTTCCAAAGCCTCCTGGACACAGCGGAGCCGAAAGGTTGCCTCTGACTGATTTTCAAAGAATGCCTGAACCTGTAAGTTCCACATAGAAGTATTTCAAAAGAAGAAAAGGACAATAAACCTCAGGTAACTCTGGCTATCCATTTCAAATAAGCTGTAACTTAATGATGGCTGTACTGCTATCTTGAAAGCAGTAGACAGAAGAAATACTTTAATATTAAAGGTGTCTACACGGAGTTCCCGATCAAGTATGGTGATATCTGAAGAAATTTTTAAAATGAATTCTCTTTACTCCCATAAGAATACATTTTCCTGACTTACAATAGAAAAAAGATGTCCAAGTACAAGTGAGGTTGAGTCTGAAGTTTGTCTTGGTGCTATAAATTTGCCCTTTGAATAGAATTCTTAAAAACAATTTCATTTTATTGTTTTATTTTTATATATTTTATTATTTTTATCAGGAAGACAAGGGAATACTGTCCAGATAGAAACAAATATGTTTCCTTATTACTATATATCCCACCCTCTAAAAGTGATCACAGTGCAGAATCATTAGTACTGATGAAGGAAGACAGAGAGAAGGGACAGGCATTAGCTTGAAGAGCCACCAGATCACTTACACTGAGCAGCCTGAGGGGAAAAGAGTTACCCAATCTCCCTACTAGCATTTTATATAACCAACCTCAGATAAATGTGGCTTTGTTGAAAACAGGTGAGTCGATCCAGCAACAATACTTTGTATAGTATAGGACCCCAGATGGAATCTGAAAAAACACAAAAATAAGAGCAAAAAAATGAGGCAGCTGCTGGTGAGCAAAGCATTGTTCCTGAGTGCAAAGGAAATGCTTTAATACCAAGGGCAGAGTGGAGTCCTCCTCCCGGGAAATGCAGCTCACTAAAGCAGGGTTAGGCCTACACACACTTACTGCCAGTGGGAAGAAAAGGTGGGTGAAATAGGGAGGAGTTGGGAATATCCAGATAAATTATTAATCCATTTACTCTTCTCAAAGATCAGATCATACACCGAGGAAAGTTATTATTGCTTTAAAAGAGAGAAAGAAGAAAAAAACCAACATGTGCTATCTAGCTGGGTGCACGTTCTTAACTGATGCCTTGGCGATGAAGAGGTACTTTTCAACACACATAGCTAAACAGTTATTATGACACAGTCTGTGGGGCCATGCTGAGCTAAGTGACCTGGTGCCAAGCAAGGCAAAGCTTGGCTAGTACTTGAATGAGACACACTGTTAAATGACTCATGCTATGGAATTATGTTTACAAATGTAAAAATTTCTGAATGTTTCAGTGAAACTGTCACAGAAGTATCTTCCCTCTCATAGCAAATTTTAATTCCTGTGAACAAACACAATACTGGGAGCCTTTTTCAAATGCAGAGCCCGAGAATACTCAAAGTTAGCAGTTGTCTGAGAAACTTACTTCTGTACAAGCTTATTCCAGTTCTCTTTGACAAAATCCCATGCCAGTAAGTGTCCAGGAAAACATCGGCCCACTGTTCTAATGATAAAAGACAGCTTTTGTGTTCGGATGATATCTCCATCGAGGCTACTTTTCATTAACCTAAAGAGCAAAGCAGATTTAGCCTCCAAAATAATTATTCACAAAGAAGTGATGACTGAACTTAAATCAGTATTGGTTTCTTAATTAAAGCTCTGTAGCAATTCAAAGAAAGTGTCAGGTTAGTCTAAGATTGATCCACAGAGTGAAAACATCGTTTTTTTAAATGAAGGAAGAACTTAACCAACAAGATAGGCATTTACCTACAATAATAAATAATTTTTGATATTGGAAGGACATTCAGAAAATAAATTCTGGTAGAATTTATTAGAATTCTGGAGACTGGCATTTCTTTCTAGTAAAAATCTTATTTTAGTAGGCAGATATATTACTACTGTTAAAGAACTGGGCCATTTGAATGATTTGAAAATGAAGATACACTTCAGAATATACTCTTGTTAATATTATTAATAATAGTGAACATTTATTCATACTATGTACTACATAATGTTCTAAATTCCTGACATAACATGCTATGGAGACAGGATTTATTACCTGTCTAACTGAGGTCAGATAACTGCCCCACAGTTACACAGCTAATAAATACCAAAGCCTAGTATTTGAATATAAGCAGTTCTCATCTATTATTATGCTATACTATCTGCTTATAGTGAGAAAACACACACCCCAAAAAGAATGCAGTTGTATTTTTAGGGGGCAAAAAATCCAAACGCCCAATGAAATGTGACGGGCTAAATAAATTATGATAGAATCATACTGTGGAATACTATGAAGCCATAGAAACAAATGAAACAGGTTTTATGAAGTGACACAGCAAATCTCAAAGACTAATCATTCATGAAAAAGGATATCACAAAACTTTAGTTGAGTGTGGTATAAACCTGTGTAAAAAATGTGGTTAAATACATATATATATATGTACATACATCTATCCCCATAGATAAACACACAGAGCAGAAATGACCCTTATTAACAGAGAAGAGAAAATAAAAATGGAAGAGAAAGATCATGAGAGATACTTTTATATTTTACAAGAGATACTTTTATATTTTACTTCATTTTCTTAGATATCGTTTGAATACTTTACGATGGGAAATTATTAGTGTATTACTAAGTGTAATCTAAAAACAAAATTTTTTCTCTGTTTCTTTGGGTCAGAGGCTGGCTAATACTTTAAAGAAAATGCCTATTTATAGTTTAGAAAGTGGATCTGGGCAGGTGCTGAAGACATTTCTGGGACACTATTAAGATCTACCTGAGAAAAATTACACAGGAGAAACAAGGAGACCCAGGTACCCGGCTCTGTCCTTCTTGGTGTGACTTTCAATGTCTGTGTCCTACATGCCAGATATTTCACATTCCTGTTGGCTGCCTAGAGCTCCTCTACCCCACCATTGGCTGTTCTTCCTGTCAGGAGGCCCTATTTATATCCTTTCTTTCACCCTTTAAAACTCACATTTCTGGGCCTTCATCAGCTACATATAAAAAAGGCAAAGGTTGACAAATAAATTCACATGAAGGTAGAACCTATAAGCTCATTACATATTATCTGAAGTGACTGCATTTTCAAAATGACAGCTTGACCAGAGCAACACCTTGGCCCAAAAGAATGCAGTACTAACTGTGTTGCGTAAGACAACATACCAAGAGAGGAAGGTGTTTTGAGCAGGGAGTAGAAACAGGTTGTGATTCCTGACATTTCCCAATCTCTTTTGGGCAAAGCACATTCTGCCTATCTGTAAGGGTTCAATCTCTGAGATGAAGCCCAGCACATGTGGGCTCCTCACCACACTGCACAAGTCAGGCCTGGCCTATGACAGAAGGGTAGAAAAGGGAGATCTCAAAAAAAAATAAAAAAATAAAAAAAATGAGCTCCTGTCATAGGAGCACAATGCTTTTACGCTTTTGGTTTCTATATATCACATTCCTTGGGTGGTTTCATACCAGTAAAGTTTCCGTACATCCTCTGAGCTGGCAAGTGCTTCAAGTATTTTGTTCTTCTCTGCTTCAGAGCCTGCAGACATATACTTGCTTAAGAGGAATGACCAGCCTTTCTCAGTTTTTGCTCCCACTTTGAACACAGTAGTCATGACATCAGTAGGTAAGCTGTAAGAGAGGTGGTCAAACATGAGAACAACAAGAAAAAATTCTGAATACAAAGGTAAGGAGTTGACTAGTGGGAGTGTTTCTGGGCTCAGGGTAGGTAATATAATTGCAAAAGTCTTAACTATACAACTCTGAGTCAAGAAAAAGGTTAATTCAGTGACTGCTACTATCTTAGCAGTACAAATATGAAGAACATCAGTTCAATTTAATATAATAATTATTCATGAAGCACTCACAAAAAACCAGGTAGGCAACTGGCTGGATGCTGGGGAGGGGAAGAGGAATGAGACAGTCTCTGCCCTCTAGGAACTCACAGGCTATCACAAAGTTTAGAGCAACACATACACACACTACAATACAGTGTGGTAAGTTCTGTGGTAAAAATACATCAGTGTATATGGAGGGCGGTGTGAGAAGAGGGGAAGAAACAGTCCACTGCCTTTATTAATTAAGATCTCAGAGCCGGAAAAGACTCAAAAGGTTATCTGAACCCCCCACCCCAACTCTCCATCTGATGCTTGAATCTTCTCTCCATAATGCCCAGTGAGGAACCTGGGGAGAACTGATCATCACCCAAAGCATTACTGCTAACTGATAACTCTACCTGCTATGTTTTAGTCCTAAATTAAAAGAAACTTGTTTGTCACCTTACACCCATTAGGATGGCTGCTATCAAAAATGCAGAAAATAACAAGTGTTGGCAAGGATGTGGAGAAGTTGGAATGCTTGTGCACTGCTAGTGGGAATTTAAATGGTACAGCTGCTATGGAAAATAGTATGGCAGTTCCTCAAAAAATTAAAAATAAAATTTCCATACGACCTAGCAATACCACTTCTAGGCATATATCCAAAAGAAATGAAAGCAGGGTCTCTAAGAGATATCTGTACACCCATGTTCATGGCAGTATTATTCACAATAGCAAAAAGGCGGAAGCAACTCAAAGGTCTATCCATGAATGAATGGATAAATAAAATGTGGTATATACAAACAATGGAATATTATTCAGCCTTAAAAGAGAAGGAAATTCTGATACATGCTACAATATGGATGAACCTTGAAGACCTCATGCTAAGTGAAATAAGCTAATCACAAAAAAGACAAATATTATAATGACTTCACTTATATGAGGTGTCTAGTGTAGTTAAACCCACGGAAACAGAAAATAGAATAGTGGCTGCCAGGAGTTGTGGGGAGGAGGAGGTGGGAAGTTGTTTAATGGGTACAGAGTTTCAGTTTTGCAAGATGAAATAGTTCTGGAGATTGGTGCACAGCAATGTGAATATACTTAACACTACTGAACTGTACACTAAAAAATGTTTAAGATGTTAAATTTTATGTTATGTATATTTTACCACAAAAGTCTTGTTTGAGAGCACAGATGCACAGAGTTCACCCATATTAACACTCAGTTTTATAATATTTAAGACCCAGGATGAGAAGATCCTGGTTTCAGTATAGGATGTGAGGTAAAGAGGAGGAAAGCGATTCACTTGAGTAGAAGTATACCTCACCTTTGAGTTCCATTGGATGCTACCCAGTCATCAAACAGCTTCATGGCAGCAGTGCGGCAGTCCCCCAGGCTGTGGGTGCAAGCAAATTCTAGCAAGACTGACCGAAGCTCTCGCATAGATGGGGTGCCCTCATCAGTCCATGTTTGTTGTTGGATTTGGTTTTGAAGCAATTTAAACACCCTAGTCTAGAGAAACAAAATAGATTATAATAGATTAGTAATAATTAGGGCAATCAAAAAAATTAGGAGGATAAGATCTCTTTTCCCCAACATTTACTCAATGAGAAAAAAAGGGGGGGCATAGATATTACTCATTATGTATCAACTGACCATATGAAGCCCACATATAGCTGGGATGAAACCATTCAGTAACAAAGGCCAAACATAAGGCTGCTATAGCCAAGGGGAACTTTTAATGACATAACTCAGAAAGAATTAATGACTTCTGTGCAGTAGGGAACACTTATGCTGTGTGTACTCAGCTAGAAATTATTTTGCTGCCAAAAAGTATCACTTATAACCACTGCTGAAAGGAAGTTGGAACTTCCTGACCTTGTGACTTCAGAATCTATAAAACCATAAAGCAATGGGAGAAAAACATACTTCTTTACTGATGGTTAATGCTTAAATGTTTCTGAATCCACTGTTAACAGTATATTTAACGTATCAACTAGTCCGGCGCCACAACAAATTAATCTAATCAAATTAGCAAGAAAATGAAGCCTGCAGGGAAGGATAGTTGTTTACAGTTTATTTCTTCTCCCAAGCTTTTAAGAAATTTTCAAACCTACAAAAAAGATAATGCAATGAACACCCAGATGCTGTTCATCTAGAGTCAACAGTTTTTAACACTCTTACATTTGCTTTGTTTCTGCATATGTGTAATGCACATACACACACAACTTGTTTTTTTTCTGGTTTTAGCTGAACCATGTGATAGTTACAGATATCATTATATTTCATTTATAAATATTCTAGCATGCAACTCACAGAAATGAGGACATTCTTCTACAGAACCATAATGCCTTGTTACACTTAAGAAAATTAAGTTATTCATTAATATCACCTACTATCTAGTCCATTTTTATAGTTTCTTCTGAATGGATGCCATTGTTAAATGTATACTTGTGTTATTAAGGAACCAACAACTTTTTCATCTTTCTCTATAACAAAAGCATAAAAACTGTACATAGCATGTGGATTATATGATTATAGCATGTGGATAATATGTCTATATTACAAGTTGTTATACATGGGGAGGGGTGAGGACACACAGGATTTTAAAAAGCATCATATGAAAAATGCATTTATAAATGCCACTGGAAGGAACAAAAATTCTAATATAAAAGATGCTTTTAGGCATTTTTTAGAAAACCTTCACAGCCATATATAAGGATGATAAAAGTGAAAAAGAATTTACAGGTGCCCCCCTCCCCAGGGATGTCAGCACAACAGGATTTCTTCCCCCTGGTCCTTCCTCATCACCACTACCATTATCACATCTCATCTCAAGTAATCCAGTACCACAGATGACCACATACAAAAAATCTTACTCCCAGAAATTCAGTTCTAGTTCTTCATAGAGCATTACGTTCTTCCCAAGTACCACTGTCAATACCTAACATGAATCCCATTTGCAGATTTTTAAACCATTGAGGCCATTTTCTCAGCAGAGACACGTCTCTTGTGGAGCTGAATATAAGAATGGAAAAAAGAGTCTGTGCAAGGAGAAGGACTCAAAGTTTGTGATGACATGTCAATTCACTTTTGTCAAAAGCAAAGACATAAAGAACAGACACCTTGTGCAATGTGTGAGTGTAAAGCTTGAGAGTCACTGGGAGGCATGAAGTGGAAAAGACTTGCTACACTGACTAGTAACGCGGGGAACAGTAAAGTAATGCAGGAGATCCCACTGGATACACCTGACTGCACGGGTACATGCTGTCTTCCAACAGCCTTACCTTCTCAATAGCGTCACGATTGCAAACCATCCCAAAAGACTGAAGAACAAAAGAAATTTAAAAGCTACTCTTAACTGTCAAATAGAAATAAAGGAAGAATGTGAGAAAAAAATTTATAAGCCCGCAATTTTATTTTAAAAAACTCAGTGAAGAAAAAATGGCAATGCTCATTCAGAGTTTACTAAAACATACAGAAGTTAGCAGAAAAACTGGCACTTTAAAGTATTAGAAGCAAAGGAAACCTGACACTTGAAGATGCTAAGGCTAATTCCTGAGCAGTTACACCACTGGAATCATAGGGTACAATTTTGCTAGCTAGTCTCAGCACCAAATTATTAAGAGGAATTCTAAAAATAGTTGATTTTAAATATATTTCAAATTATAACATAAGAGTAAAAATTTTTATTTTAAAAAAGAATTCTATCTTTAGAAAAATCCTGCCATTACAAAATATAATCATTTTTATAAGTAATTCAGCTTATATTTTTAATATTAATATTAATGAAATGTAGCATGTGCTTCAAATTATCTTTCCCTTTTAGTAATAAAATGAAACTGCTTTTCTATGGTCCCAAATTAATTTTTTGAAATTTAAGCTCATTAAACAATAGAATCCAACCCTATGATTTGATAAAGTAAAATGGCAAGTGGAGAGAGGAAATAAATTAATGGGTTATACAAACTACAAATATTGGATATGCAATAAAATGCAACACCACCACCACAAAATGATTTTAAAAACAAAACAGACAGGGAAAGACGCTGGCACTTATGTTATATATTACATTTTGATTTACTGCTTTAATTTTACACTGATATGCCCAGGGAGTTCTTTCCTGGGTCAACTGAGTTTCTTAAAAGTTAAATGTCAGTTTTTATTGCAAAAGGTTTATCCCACCAATGCTTCATATGTAAAAGAATGACAGATTTGTAAGTGATAAAACAGGAATATGGTTAGGATCAGATGTTAACATCAGATGTGAACAATTTAACACAATTCAAATGTGCCTCCAGACCCTGCCCATCACAACACCACAGCATACATCAAAAAATGTGGAACGCATCATGTGCAGCCTACATAACAAAATGACAAATAAATGTACATAATGCTCTGGTTACAATGACATAAAAATTAATCAGACACCAGTCTTAAATACTAATATATCTGAGCATTGTATCCAAGGACTCATAAATGTCTGCTATTCCAATTCCTAACTACACAGTGCCAGATTTCATCGTTTGAGTGTTGATGCTACCAGAATGCCCTAATATTAGAATAAGAATTTTTAAGAGACAGGTTCTCCCTCTTGATGAAGTAAAGGTAACTTGGCTTTTAGCTAACAATATGAAGATCTACAGCACTAAAAGGGCCCCTGGTCTTAGAAACACATACTAAGCCTCCTGCTCTTGTCTTTTATCCATCATTCCCCTAGATCCTACCCTGACATATGTTCCTAATAAACACATACCTGCCCCCAAAACTGGAAATCATCCAGGATGAAGATGCAATGGGAAGAAGAGTTACTCGGGTATCAGTAGGAAAATGCTCCAAAGGTGCAACTCCTTGAATTGAGTTTAGTATCGGTATTCTCAGCATAGGGACAGCTTGAGGTAAGTATCAAGTGCTTCCTGAGAACTAAGCCCTAAACAGAGTTAACGGAGCGAGTCGGGGGAAGAATGGCTTCTGCCATTATGAAATTTAACTAGCTGGGCAGCTTCAGCGTAGGCAGATATTCTGCTTCCTCTTCGGTATATTCAGAACCAACACTGTCCTTTAATAGTGAAAAAAAGTAAGTGAGATATACTAATCTTATTGCTACCTGTACTGGGTTGAATAATGTCTCCCCGCCCCTGCCCCAAATTTCATGTCTGCCTGGAACCTGTGATTATGACCTTATTTGGGAATAGGGTCTTTGCAGATGCCATCACGTTAAGATGAGGTCATACTGAATTACTCAGGCCCTAATCCAATGACTAGTGTCCTCATAAAAGCAGGGAAACTTGGACCCAGAAACACAGGGAAAACATCAAGTTGACAGAAGCAGAGATTGGAATGATGCATCTACAAGCCCAGGAAACAAGGATTGCTGGCAACCACCTGCACTAGGAGAGAGACACGGAACACATTCTTCCTCAGAAGGAACAACCCTACCCTGCCAACACCTTGATTTTGGCCTTCTAGCCTCCAGAACTATGAGAGAATAAATTTCTGTTATTTTAAGGCATCAAGTTTGTGAATTTACAATGGCAGACCTAAGAAATTAATATACTACCTCATATAGTATTGATTTGATATGACACTAATTATCTCCAAAATAAATCTAGAATTAAAAACATACATATATGATAAAATAAACTGTTACTGAGATAACTGGATACCATATTGTAAAAAAAGAATCTTGGTGTCTGCCTCACACCATACACAAAAATCAATTCCAGATGGATCATAGATCTAAATATGAGAGGTAAAATAATAAAGTTTTTAGAAGAGAACACAGAATATCTTGGGGTAGGCAAATATTTTATATATATTAAGAATTTACATTAACCAAAAACCTCATTAAGAGAGTAAAAAGCAAGACAGAATGGGAGAAGATATTTGTAAATATAACAAAGGATTCATATCTAGAATATGCAAATTTGATTTGATTTCTTACAGATCAATAAGAAAAAGGCAGACAATTAAATAGAAAAATAAGCAAAAGACAGGCATTTCACAAAAGAATATCCAATGGTCAATAAACATATCAAAATGAAATTCATCTTCACTAGTCAGTAGGAAAATGCAAATTAAAGCCAAAATTGCAATACTACTACGCACCCATCTGAGTGGCTAAAAGAAAAAAGATTTACTGTGAATAATTAAGTTAACAGCAAGGATATAGAGCAACTAGAATTCTCATATGGGAGTGTAAATTGGTACAACTTTGAAAAATTTTGATAGTACAGTATTAACTATGCAAATGTTATGACTCAATAATTCCATTCCAAGATGTATACTCCATAGGAATGCATACCAAAGACATGTAAAAGAATATTCATAGCTGTGATATTCATGATAGCTCCAAACTATAAACAACCAGATGTCCATCAACAGTATCTGAACTGGCTGATGCCCCAAAATACTGTAAAAATATACAGTTATTAATATTTAAGATATTAAAAAACATCTCATAAGGTGACAACTTCATTTTCAAGAGAACAACTAGATGTGGGTCTATTATTTTAAGCCTTAAATGTATGGTCTACTAGCTTTTCAAACTGTTTTAATGTAAAAGTCTCAGTATTAAAAAGAAAAAAAATGATATCAAAAAAGCAAGCTTTAATTTTTCCAACACAGAGTACCCTGGAAAGATGACATTGCTAGAACACTAATATGGCAACATAAGACAAAGAGTAGGCTTTCGAGTAAAACTAATCTGGGTTTGACTGTCAGCTTTATAATTTACCAGGTAAGTGACACTGGAAAAGTTATTCAGTCTCCTCATTTATCTAATGGATGTGGAAATATCTATCTTGGCATTGTTTGAAGATTAAGTGAGGTAATCAACATTAACCACTAAGCACGATGTATAGGATATAATAAACACCCAAATGCACTTGTTTCTGATGTGGTTCACTCATTTACTCATTCAACATTTACTGAGTATCACTATGGGCCAGGTCATATTTCAGGCACTGGTTTTTATTAGGCCTGCTAGTTGAAAGCCTTATGAAATAGAAAATAATAAAAATCTTAACCATTAGAAGAGAGCTCAGAAATCATCCAACTTAAGCATCTCTCTCATGGGTGGAGATGGTGCACCTCCTTTGGGCCACATCAGAACTAGTGGGGGAGGGGAGCTCTTCAAGCTCCATATGGCCTATCTGTTCTGCATCCCTCCCTCCACTACGATCATGTATGTGATGAGAGACCTCATCACAAGAGATGCACCGTAGGACAATAATAGAGGCAGAAAGAAGGTTATTTTTTAACAAATGACTTAATCCAATCCCTCCCTTTTACTAGTGAGGATACCAAAACCCCAAAAAACTTACTCTAATTCCTGGTCCAATACTTTCTTCCTTTTTCTGAAGCTGCCTTTTGCCTGGGTCCCTGAAAAACCTGACGAGTTTATAAGGCAAACTCTTTTGTCAGAATGTGCTGGTTCAGAGAATTAGATAAAAATGAAGAATTTTTCGCTCTCTCCCAAGTTTTTAAAGACTCAGTCAATAGTTTAATACTGAAAGTATCTAAAATAACACGATACTATTCAGATCAGGCAATTGGTTTTAAAACAGGTAAAATAGTCTCCGATACTAAGACTCCTTTAATGCTTGCGGAGAAACTTATCCACCAGCATCATTATCCATTAGATGATTATTAGCAAGAGCTCCTAAAACAGAATATTCTCAATACAAGCTGACTTACATTTTATAATGACCGCTAGAAAATTAATGGGGAGATCTACTTTGCAAAAGGTCCTATTTCAAGTATTCATTGTATGAAAATAAAACATAAATTGAATTGAGAAATATTTTCATGTGACTCCATTTTGACAGCAGTGTCAAAAGTCTATATTTTTGATATTCAAACAAGACCGTATCATACTAAGCCTTTATCAGCTATTCATGGTAGGCAGTAACATTTTGATTCAAAGGTTTCACAACCAGGAAAGTAAAGAAAATAGAATTTAACTGGTTGGTTTTTCAGAGCCTTTATCAGCTCTTCATGGTAGGCAGTAACATTTTGATTCAAAGGTTTCACAACCAGGAAAGTAAAGAAAATAGAATTTAACTGGTTGGTTTTTCAGCTCCATTCAGTTTACCGGCTGAATGGAACCACGGATGACAATATCAAAGGCAAGCAACAAGAGAAGCTGGCAACAAGGCAGACTTACCACCAGTCTTGAGGCTAGATCCATGTATCCCAGTTTTTCAAGGAGGTTATAGATGAGGCCTGTTTGGAAAAGGGCTTCAGTGATGGGTGCGGTATGGTTTTCATTTCCAAGATAATCAATCAAATCAAAGGCCCTCTGGAGATACACCTTGCCTAGGCTAAAGGATAAAAGAACAGGAAAAGTAAATATGCAGAGACACACAGAACTCTATGCCTGCTGAGAGTGAAACTTTATGGCTAGATGGCAAGTCTTGGAGACCAAAAATTTAAACTTAGCACAGCATTCCGTAAAGTTGGACTAAATTATATTTGATTAAGTTCATGTGACCCAAGGTAAAAGATGCATTTCAAGAGAAAGATAAACATCAACAATAGCTTGTTTTTTATTCCTTAAGTCATCCGTAAATTGCTACTGGCTCAGCAAAAGTATTACAATCTCTTGGGTGAGAAAAGATTAAAGTGCTAATTATATTTACTAATTACTTATATTTACCAGGGGAGAGGGTGTAGCATAGAGAGTATTTGAATCAGAAAAACAAATTGTTGGCTGTATCGGAATTTGTTTGTCAAATTTATTAAGGCAAAGTCTATTGTGAATTTGTACTGTGTATGTTTAAACTAACCATTTAAAGAAATAATAGCAATGATGGCTGAGATGATATAAGGTCACTTCATAAAAAATTAACCAAAATGGAAAGGTCAAGAGTGGTCAGAAGGAATACGCTTGAGTATTCCTTGTGTTTCTAAGTCTATTATTGATCCAATTGGTAATACTCTATTCAGTGTATATTTTTACACGAGGTCACTACCATTCTCGACTTTGGGATTCTGTAAGATGTGAGGTGATTAGGGAGGCAAGTAGTACACAGATAAGGAGGCTCCAGCTATCAGAGACGTGACCTCAAAACCAACAGGTAAGCATGAAACTTCATGCTTACACCGGCTGCTTCTTGAAAAGAATTTTCTCACGAAATAAAATAATGCCTGAACTCCTATATCAATTTATTCAGCAAAATATGTGTCCTGTTTTTTGGTATCGAGTTTCAAATTATTATTAAATGTCTTATTTTATGTTATTTAACTGCTCAATATATTTGTAGCTGATGTTTCTAAATACATTATAAAGTCCCTGGAGGCAAAGAACATGTCTTATATTTTCCCAGTCCTCCAAAATGAATTGTACCAACACATGCTAGTTCTTTCAAACTGTTTTTCATAAATGTTCTTTACCTCAATAGACCTGTTTAAAACAAAACAAACCAAAACAAACCCAAGCCAAGTATACTCTACCCTGCAAGTTCAAAGATGTTGTTGATAAGGTTGGCTCGGTCCTTGTCACTCAGAACATAAGGATTTATTTTCAGCTGTTTGATTAGTGCTTCCCAGTCATCATCTGCATAATGTACAATATAATAGCCATCCATGTTTATGTTGACTTTGACCCACTGCACTTCTTCTGTAAGATTGATGACACCTAATAGAGACCAAAAAACGAGAGATTGAGAGGGAAGACAACAGGGTAAGAAAAAAAAATTAAATGAATGCTTTGTTAGATCCAAAGTTAATATGATTTATTTTTATATTTGATCATTGTAGTAAGAAACTAAATACCTGCCTCCCAGTGCAGCTGTTTTCATGTTAGTAAAGGTCACCACATTCACTTAACAATTATTTATTTACTGTGCATTATTGGCATTAGGCTAGGCGCTGGAAATCAAATGGTGAACAAAGTAGATATGTCTCTGCTTTTATGGATCTTATAGTCTAAAGCAACCAGGTAAGTATAATATCATTAAGTGCTATCGATAGAAAAAGAAAATATAGCATTCAATGGAAGTACATGGAAGAAATGCTTTATTTCCCAACGAAGGTCAGGAGAGGCTTCTTGAAAGAAATGACATCCAAGTTGTCATTTGTTTTTTTTTCATTCTTGTATTTTTTTTTTTTTTTTGAGACAGAGTCTCGCTTTGTTGCCCGGGCTAGAGTGAGTGCCGTGGTGTCAGCCTAGCTCACAGCAACCTCAAACTCCTGGGCTTAAGCAATCCTACTGCCTCAGCCTCCCGAGTAGCTGGGACTACAGGCATGCGCCACCATGCCCGGCTAATTTTTTCTATATATATATATATATATATATATATATGTATTTTAGTTGGCCAGATAATTTCTTTCTAATTTTAGTAGAGACGGGGTCTCACTCTTGCTCAGGCTGGTCTCGAACTCCTGACCTCGAGTGATCCACCCGCCTTGGCCGCCCAGAGTGCTAGGATTACAGGCGTGAGCCACTGCGCCCGGCCTTATTCTTGTATTTTTAAGAGATAGGGAACTTGGTATGGTGTCCAGGCTGGACTCTAACTCTTGGGCTCAAGTCATCCTCCTGCCTCAGTCTCTCGAGTAGCTGAAACTACTCCTAAGTTGTCATTATTCTAAGAGACCTCAGGACATTTAGGTGTTAGCTATGTGAGGTAGATATAGTAGAGACCTGAAGTGCTCAAGGCCCAGAGAGAAAGTGTACATAGTACCCATGCATTGAACTGGATACTCCCAAGTTAATTATGGCTGGAGAAGAGAAGGCTGGAGGAAGGGAAAGTGTGTGCAGGGTGGGGCAGCAGGGAAAAACAGGGAGAGAACTATATACAATGTGTTCCATATCAGTCTTTGTCATTCATTATGTTAGCAAAGGAAGAACAAACAAAGCCATTTGGAAAAGTCACATAATTCAAAGCTAGCAAAATAAACATTAGGGAAGGCTTATGATTTCATTAGGAACAAATAAGAAATAACTGAGTTAAAGTAAAAGAAAAGTGATATGTACTTTTCAGGTCCCTACCATTACATATACAAATGCTGAGAGAATTGTTAGAAATGTCTATGGAATTATTTCAACTAATGTACAAATAATGAAGAACTGACTACAAAATATATGAATTTTAGAAATTCTCAAAATTACTAATCAAGAAATGTCCTTTAGAAGTTGGCAACAAGAATGTGGATTTAATACAATAGGGGTATGCTTCTAAGCATCTTGAGGTTTATTATTTGTTAGAATATAAGCTCCATGAGCTTATTACTAAAGCTTCAGCTCCTAGAACAATGTACCTAGCAGGTGCTCAAAAAATACTTATTGAATTAGTAAATGAGTGAACAAAAAAAAGACTATGTCATGGAAGATAGTTTAAAATCAAATCCACATACAGTTTGTAGATATTTATGTTTCTCCCTCCATTTTAAAACAATGAATACTTCTTAAATTTTTAAAATTACAAGAGAAAGAAGAGTAAATAAAAATAATCTAAACTTGGGCAATGCTAGCATTTTGCAGTGTATTTCCTGCCAAGATTTTTCTTGTACATGTTTTCATAGATTTAATATTTCATATAGCAGATCTATGTGTATTTATTTTTATCTTTTCTTCTCTATTAGTTCCCCCCACCATTTTTCCATTGTCTTATATACAGTGTTCAAATATCTTCATAATATTCCATTTCAAGGCCTACCACAGTTTAACCAATCTCCTATTTTGAAACATTTAGGCTATCTTAAAATGTTCACTACCATAATAATTACGTACTGAAGTTTTTTGTACATAAAATGTTTTAAAAACATGTTTTAAGCCCAAGGGTTATATATTAGTACTTCAAGCCTTACAGTTTGTCAATCTTAAAAGCATGAAATATTCAAATATATCAGATTCTCTTAATATCTTTGTTATTCCAATTCTATTGATATTGCAAAAGGTATTTAAAATGAAAAGACTTTCTGCTCATTTCTAAACAGGACATATAAGCTAATGAGCTAATAATTCTTTTTTTTTTTTTTGGTGGGGGGAGACAGAGGAGTCTTACTCTGTTGCCTGGCTGGAGTATAGTGGCATCATCATAGCTCACTGCAACCTCAAACTCCTGAGCTCAAGTGATCCTCCTGCCTTAGCCTCCCAAGTAGCTGGAACTATAGGCGTACACCACCACGCATGGCTAATTTTTCTATTCTTAGTAGAGACAGAGTCTTGCTCTTGCTCAAGCAGATCTCGAACTCTTGAGCTCAGGTGATCTTCCCGTCTCGGCCTCCCAGAGTGCTAGGATTACAGGAGTGAGCCACCATGCCTGGCCAAGCTAATAATTCTTTCTCATTAAAAAATTACATGCTAATTTCTGTTATATAGTTGATATAGCAACAGATGGGAAAGATCAATTATATAGGGCTTATTCCTTTTTCCAGGGCAGAATACAGTTTTAAGGAATATATGTCATAGCAACAGTAGCTGCTCCAAGTTGGAGCCATTTTTAACAAACCTCTGACTAATGAAATTAATTTTATCATTAGCTAATTCAAAAACATCAACACTCTCTGGATCACCAAATACAATCTCCTATAGAGCTTTTATCAAGAAAGGACCTCATGAGGAAGGGCTACAGAGCACCAAGTCTCCCTTGCCTAAAAAAGGAGACAAGGAATGCTAAATATGGCAATTGTTCCACGGGATGAGTGCTGGAAAATATTGAAATACAGAGTATCTTGGCTGATAAGCAACTTGCCATCTTGTTAACCCAGCCAAGTGCAGATGATAGAGAGGAGGGATGCAGCTGCGAGTGTACATGAAATTATTACTGTCATCGAGACGACAGGACATAAAGCAGTGCAGCCAACAGCACAAAGAAAGAGACTTATCATTTAAAAATTCAACACTTTAGCCTCTTTCGGGTCTTCTGAATGATCAGATGGAGGACCTTTAAACCACAGGTTTCAAAAAATAATAGCTTTACACACAAGGGAGGTAACTACATCCTGTAGTGCAAATGTGGATGAGGCTAGCCTCGTATGTTTTTAATTTATTATAATCATTAACAGATTAACGGTTCAATTTTCACAGTCCATTGAATAGTAAAAAAGAGTGAGCAACTCCAATCTAAAATGGCAAATGCCCAGATGAAGTAATCTAATAGGGATTTTAAAAAAACATTTGTCAATGAGCTATGAAAATCAACTACTGTTTCACAAAGAAACTTTAAAGTACTCCAACAAAAAAACATGTTTTTACTACAAAGTTACAAAACTTCTTGTCCAGTTTGCTCCAGAGGATTAGAATGATATCTGCAGTTGAACTGCATCCCCCTTTGTTCAAAGCATTCCCTTCTCCAATACCCCTTTCTTCCTCCTTTATTTTATTAGGGGGGAAAAAGGCAAGAGCTGAGAATGGCACATGATAAATATTTTAATTACTGCATGCCCTGCCTTCTTCTTTCTTTCCAACTGCCTTTCTCTCCAATGATCTTTTACTTTCACAGCAGTATTTCTGGTACAGTAATATCCTTTCAGAAACATAAATGTTTTAAGTTAGATTTAATATGAAAATCTCCTATAGTTAAAGATCTCAGGTCTAAGTAAGATGTGAATAAAAGAGAGGGGCGGAGGAAGAAAGGGAAGAGGGAAACTTTTTAAAGTATAATTCTCTCAATATGTAGCCCAGAAAAATGGCCCCTTTCAGCTCTTCTTATGCACAACAAATATTAATTGTTCAAAATTCATGTATGTAAAAAAAATACATGTATGTGAGGAAAACTGACAAAGATATTGACTAAATACAACTCCTATATATGATTGAATTAATGGACTAACTCAGCAATCCTGGAATTAGAACACATGAGAATATACTATAAACAAACCATCAAGCATCAAGATAATAGACTACACTAAAGTCAAATGTCATAAAATAAGCCTGAAGTCACTCTCTCTGTTATATTTCTTTTGAGAACAGAAAAATTGAAAATGTAATTAAAATAATGGTAATTCTCACTGGAGCATTAGGAACCAAGAAGACTCAACTGTCTTTAGGGCCAAACATTTTTTGTAAGGACAGAACATTTTCAGTGTGGACTCTCAAAATCTGAACTGGCAGGAATTAAAACAGCAGCAACAGCAGCAGAAGCAGCAGCAAGGGAAATAACACAGTTGAGAAGAGGAAGTAACAGACATGCTTTCATCATATATTGGCCCAGTTCCAGCTCTAGATTAAACCAATTATATTACAGTACATTTTGCATATTACCCTTTACTAAAAATCTTTTCAAATGAAGAGAAACAGAAGATATCATTTCAGAAGCCTTTGCATGTTCTTTTCCTAGAGTTTTTTGTAGTGATACCTGAAATTGAGTCACTTTATTATAGAGTAAAATTTATTCATTCAATAAATTTTTGTGTCCCTACTGAGTGCTAAGTTTACAAAAGTGATTCATATAGCCATTATCCCTACCCTCAATGGGGGATATATCTAATTCGGGGACAGATATAAGTGTGATAGTACTTATATTCCAAGTGGAGAAGTAGGGAATGTTATTAAAAAACATAAGTAGGCCATCTATCCTGTCTTGGGGAGAGGGAAGGCTTCCTGGAACAAGCAATGGCTGAGCTAAGTTCTAAAGAATGAATAGGACTAGATCAAGGAAGTGGGGAGGCAAGGGTGTTCTCCAAGAAGAAACAATGAATGCAAAGGCCCAGAGACAAGAGACAGTGTGGCATGTTTGAGCTGCTGAAAGAATTTTTGTGCAGTGAACACACAGAATGCCAGGTAAGGGCTAAGAAGGCTAAAGTAGGAAAATATGAGTTAGTCTGTGGGGTTAAACTCTCGAAAAGAGTTTAATAAGCTTAAATATAAACTGACCTAAAAAGAGATAATAAAAGCAGGTTTCTTATTGTCCAATTATTTCTAATATCATCAAAAATTAATATATCATCAGGAGGTTTGCAAAATTTTCCTATTGGTTCCTTTCAAATGTTTCAGCCATGCTTTGCCTGTGCTGCAGGATATAGGGAGCTGGAGTTATTTGTTCTCTTTCGCATCAGAGACTACCCTTCTAGTGCCCACTTAAGGTTTAAAGTTTTGTTTTACCAAGAAAGCAGCGATTCCTTGCACCTCTAGCTATGCTATCAAAGATATGATGACATTACCACCTGTTCCTAGGATTTAAATAATGAGATCGCTGCTGTTTCTGTAACACTCCACTGTGGTAAAACTACAATGAAACTGGCACATTCATATATTCCAGGCAGCATTATCAACTGTTACCACACACTAGGAGGGCAATTTATTTCTATGGATCAAATCACAAAATACAGCTTTCATTTTTGAGAAGCATTCCTAAGAAAAAGTTCATACAGTAGAAAAACATTTAAGACCCCAAATTTTTACTGAGGCATTTTTTTCTTATAAAGACAAATGGTGAAGCAAGTGTCTAACAGTAAGGGAAGGTTAAAACAATTATCGTACATGTTAAGTTAAAAAAAAAAAATGGCAAGAGCCAGGAAAGGTGGAACATGCCTATAATACTAGCCACTCAGGAGTTTGAGGCCAGCCTGGGCAAAATAGCAAGACCCTACCTCTAAAATAAATAAATAAATAAATTTAAAAAAGAAAGGCAAGATACAGAAATTATATGTATACAATTTCAACTAAGTAAAAAATATTTATTAAAAAAATGACTAGAAACAAATAAGATAGGGTAATAAAAATTTATTCTCCATTTTTCAGATTTTATGTAATATGGTTATATTATATTTAAAGATTTTTTTAGTAACAACATTAATAATGATAGCTAACATTTATATAGTACATAACACATGCCAAGCATTGTTGTAGGTGCTTCATCTAAATGAACTCATTTAATCCTCACCAAAACCCTTTAAAGTAAGTAAAATCACTTATCTTCTTTCTATAGCTGAGAGAATGAGTCTGGGAGAGGTCACATATTTGCCTAAAATCATCAATGGTAGAGCTAAGAATTGAACCAGGCAATCTGGCTCCAAAATCCATTCCCTTCTAAAATACACTCACCTCTCAAAAATATAGGCTTAAATACCAGATCCAGATTCAGACGGAAATTTTCCCTTTGTCATCAATCTAAAGCATCACTAACGGTTCCTACAGAACCCAAGACCCTTTTGCTCTTTTAGGATGTATTAATATATTTAAAGGATATGTGGTGTGGCATTCACAGTGGTACTTAACAAATGGTCAGAAACTACATTTCAGTTGCTTTTCATAGACATCTTGTGAGTCAGCATATACCACCTTTACATTTTATTATTGCCCTCCGCCTTGCTGTCGTATTTTTTGGTCTATTTTCTCATTACCAAAAAAAACATACTATGTCTGAAGGACATATTATAATAACTATTTACTTGAAATCTAGGTCATGAATCAACCTTTATTATGCATAAGAATCATCAAAGGTGCTTGTTAACATGCCATTGCCCCAGCCCAACCCTGGAAGATAGATAGCAGAGGATACTTCAAGAAACTGCTCTACTCTGTTACTTCTGACTTTGTTACATAAAATACTTATCTAGGACATAAAAACACAGATATTTGTTATTTTCTACTGCCAGCACATTTCCTGCAACTTTTCGTACCTTATTTCACATGACTAAGGGCCAATTTTGCACAAGACACATAGAATCAATCTCATTTTAGTCCCATCTATATGTGATTCACAGAGTGTGCACACTGAAAACCGTAATCTCCTCTCTGCTCTGTGGTCATATTTTCAATATTATGCCATTTCCAATTTCTTATCAGAAAGGTGTTAATCATAGTCAAACCTGATTTCTTGTCCAGTAATGACACCGACTGATATTTTGAAGAATTTCTTCCCTTAGTCACATAGGATAGTGGAATATGCCACAGATAGCTGTGAAAAGAAAATATTAAAAACATTACTACTCTTTTCAATATTCCAGTTAGTAACACAAGATTTGTTGGGTCTTTTTGGGGGGTCAGGTGGGCAGGAAGGTGGAATTTTTCAAGCTGTTCTCAGAAAGGAATAATCTTGCTAGGTTTCATAAGAACTTAAAATTAAAAAACATTTAAAAATACTTCAACCTGAGTACATAAAAGAGAAGGTATGGAAAGAAAGAGGGCACGTACGTTGCATCTGAAGGCTGAATTTCGGGCTTCATATTTAAAAAGAATCTCTCTTGTTGTATAGAAAGTTCCTTTCCTTTTCTTTGAACAGTCACTAAAGGAAATCCTTTTTGCAGGGTCCAGGTTTTCATCATTTTCTTTACATCTAGTGTTTTGTTTGTGACCTACAAAAAAAGAATAAATTATTTTTGCTTAAAGATAAAAATCAGTTAAAAAAATTTCACAGTTTAATTTGTCTGTACCCCTCTCTTTCCCTACTGCATTCTATGAAGACTGTGTTTAATGTTAATATGAAAAAGAAGCATATGGGCACGGTGGCTCACACCTGTAATCCTAGCACTTAGGGAGGCTGAGGCAAGAGGATCGCTTGAGCCCCAGGAGTTTGAGGGTGCAGTGAGCTATGACCATGCCACTGCACTTTGGCCTGGGCAACAGAGTGACCCTGTCTCAAAAAAAAAAAAGCAGCAGCATGAAAGCATGAATGTCGAGTTTATATTTCCAATCTAGGTAAATGAGCAACTGCTGAAAGGAAAGTAACTTGGAACAGACCTAAATGATAACTAAGGGAGTGAGAAAGGAGGCACTATGCTGAAAAGTAGCACATATATTAACAAACTGAGAGTTCACTAAGGTTAAAATCCTGAAATTCATTAAGATTAAAATCCCTAAGAAAGTATGAACATTCTTTCAAGTCACAATACTACCATTTAGAAGATACAAATAATGATATATAGTCTAGAATCAGAAGCATTGCTACTCAAACCTGTGAATCACCTACATCCAGGTTTCTCTTTATTCTCCTACCCTTTACCTTCATAAATGTTAGTCTTTTAAGACCTAATACTGTGGGAAAACCAGGGAGCAGCAGCCTAGCAGAGAGTGAAATACAAACAGATCAGTTACCTTGACCTTAAGTCTTTCTAGAAAACAGTGGTAAACTTTGTGGTCACAGACCTTCTTTCTCGGAAAATACATGAACTACAAAATTTAGAATCTGGTGTCAGAGGTTCACAGATCCTCTAAAGCCCACAGCCCCTAAGACATCTGGTATCAATTATTAAGAAGCAATTTTTGAACAACTGTTTCTTTAAAGCATGTTGGTTGAACTTATGATTCAAATTATTTTTCTAGATTACATATGGATTGGAATTGCAAGCAACTAAGTCATCATGTACCTAAATTGGTAATACCACTCCACTACGGCAGGCCTTACCTCAATCACCATATGTCTATTTATTTAAAGCAAAAGAATGGAGCAAATCTTCCCAAATTCATTGTAACATTAATTTTATATTTCTCATGGCTCTGACATATTTATTTCTGAACCAGAGGCTGGAAATAAAATAGGCTTGCCCCAAAGCAGGGTGCTTTTGGGTGTCTGAAGCAGAACTCAAATGAGCAAGTGCATAATTTAATGTGGATGCTGAAAAACCAGAGGACAATGTTGGGGACTAGGTTGGAACAGGAAAACACCATGATGCAAAAGTTGTAGTGAGTGAGGAATGCAGAAATATGTTCTAAATGCCAAGAGATAAAACAATCAGTATAAAGTAAATAACATAGCTTTTAATTGAAAAAAACAATGATCTCGAAGCAACTGTTAGATAACAAGGACTGACCCCTCTTCTCAAAGATAACTCAGAGAGTAGGGAAGGTATATCTTCTGTGCAAAGGGTTAACAGCTAGAAAATACCAGGATTCAGATAAGGCAAGGAAGCAGAAAGAGTACACAAAAAAGGTCTAGAGCAGGGGTTCTTCACCCAGCATCAGTAAAACTTTGAAACTGTGTGTGATATTTTGCACATACATGGTTTTTCTGGGGAACATGGCCAGAACTTTCATCAAATTTTCAAATATGTCTGTGATTTTCCAAAGCATTAAAGAACCATCAATCTAGATCAGGGTAACAAACTCAAATGCTCATAAGGGTTGAGCAGTCAGCATACATGCATGAGGCAGGCTGGCTTTAGGCATTGCTTTGAACCATGACTTCTACCTAATTACAGTGCTTGTTAGAATATTTGCAAGCATGACAAAATCCTAACAGCACAGTGGTCTAAGGGCAATATGCGGCTCATAGAAATCAGCTTGTGATATACCATTTACTCTGGATGAACATGGCCACAAAAGACCAGAGATTCATAGAGCAGAATACAGAATCATGAATGAGAGTTAGAAAACCAGACAAGGATAAGAATAGGAAAAGAGATTTTTGAAAAAAAAATCAAATAATGAAAATACAGTAATATCCATCAACACAGAGAAGACAACTTTCCTACAAAATAGGAATAGAAATTAAGGTACAAAATAAAAATGGCTACCCAAGGCCACACACATATTTTTCAACAAATAAAAACAGTACTGCCATTTCTTGACATTAAATTCAGCGCTCTATTCATAAATATTTATATGCTAAGTTCCATCCCCCTCTTAAATAACTGTTGTCATAAACTTATTTACATACATAAAAATATAAACAGAAGAACTCCTCTCTTCTTTCTGTAAGAGCTAAATAAATTATACAGGTTGCTTACCTCATTAAAACTATCCCACAGATCATCACTTTGAATAGATGCATAGCTGTGATTATGCAGGTAAAGAACAATAGCATGTTGAAATACATCTTCACTAAGGTAAGTTTTCAGCATCAACAAGAGAGAAGCTCCCTATTCCAAAAAAATAAAAAGGTGAGAAAAAAGGAAGACAATAACAGAATATTGCTGTAGGTTATAGAATCGAGAATCTAAAATTCAAAATATCATTCTAAACATATATAGAACTTAGTTATAATACACTGTTATTTGGTCTCAAATAACTAGATGTGGACTATGTTCAAATTGTTCTAAAATTATTTTAATGGATTTGAAAAAGAAAGAATGGAGTAGATTCCCATAGGACCTAATCCTACCATAAGCCATTTTGTGTGATCTATCAGTGTACTCAATGTTTCAGTGTTAGTGCTGAAAAGCTAAGTATTTATAAATATATTTTTAATAGAAAAACATGCCAAATATTCTGTGGCATCCCCACCTCCATCCCCAGTGTTTAAAGTACCAGGTGAATTCATGGACACACACTTCTGGAGACACAAGAAATTGGCAGAGTTCTCTAAAGTCTTTTTGCTAGGAAGTACATTAATTTCTAATTTTGGTATAGCACATTGTGATGTAACCAAGATCCCTCTTCTTCCTGCAAAGTCACTGCAAAATGTATGTAATTAACAAACATATAGAGTAGCAAACATACACTAACAACTCACAATCTGCCACACCACCACTAAGGCCACACTGTATTTACTCAAGCACGCGTCATTATTCCCAGTCTCAAAACAACCACCACCTTCCCAGTGAAGCCTTTCCTGACTCAAAAATCAAATCATATTTCTCCATCTTCTATAGCAATTTATATTGCATCCTGTATCTATTATACATTTATTTTCTCTTCTACCCTGTATGCTAGTTGAGGGAAAAAATGAAAAGCCCAATTCCAATGCCTACTACACAGAAGCCATTCGAGTAGTTTTTGAATGAATTTCACTTCTGATAAAAATGCAACAATGTTAAGTCATCAAGATTATTAGTACATATAACTAAATTGTCTTTTACTCTCCTATTTCTATATCACACATACAGCTATTACTTTGCTCTATAAATTTAAGTCCTTATTCTTGTTCCCAACAGTCCCCCTCCTCTCCTGCATCACCAGCTTTCCCTTCGTACTGTAACATTCCCATTAACAAAAAAAAACTATGTAACTTTCCTAATTTTAAAGAAATAAAAGAATCCCTATCTTTGCTTCACTCCACACCTCCAGTTATCATGCTACTTTTTGCTTCCCCTTTGTAGTAAGACTCCTCAAAAGAGTTGTCTGCATTGGCCATCTCCATTTGCTCTCTTTCCATTTTCTTTTATACCATCTTCTAATCATTACTCCCCTGGAAGTATTCTTATAAAGGTCCCTGGTGAACTTCCTGGTGCCAAACCAGTGTGACTTCTCAGGCTCACCTATCTTATCATTACTGATAGCATTTGATATGACTGGTCGTCCTCTCCTCCTCTCAAGTCTTTATGCCCTGGGCCTCCGGGACACCACTCCTGATTCTCCCCTACTCACTGGCCAGCCCTCAGTCTCTTTTTGATGGATCCTCCTCATCCCCCAATGAGGGAAGGGTGCCCTGGCATTTGACCTTTGGACCTCTTTTGTTCTCTATCTAAACTTACTTTCTAGTTGATCTCCTCAACTCCAGGGGTTTTAAATGACTCCCTAATTTATATATCTAACCAGACTTCCCCTGTGAATTCCATACTCAAATCCAACTGCCTGCTTAATACAGCCACTTAGATGTCTAATGCACATCTCATATTCACTCAGAAACTGAACTTTTTTTTCTTCTTGCCCCAAATCTATTCCTCCAGCAGCTTCTTGATTTCAGCAAATGCCAACTCCATTTTCCAAGTTGTTTAGGCAAAAATCTTGAAGTTACCCCCTTGATGCCTTTCTTATATTCCACATCCAATCCATCAGCAAATTCTACTGGATCCACCTTTACAATATATTCCATATCTCATCACCTTCACTACTACCACCCCAATCCAGGCCAGCATTACTTCACCACCCATTTATTACAACTTCCTAATTAGTCATCGTGACTCTATGTGCTGTTGAAGATTAGAGTGATCTTTTACAAAATAAGCCAAATAAGCCAAAATATCATACCATGGTACTGATCAAATAGTTTCTCATTTCACTTAGAATAAAATCAAGGTCCTTACGATGGCATAATAAACCTACAATGATCTGGCCCCTTAGAATCTCTCTGACTTCAACTACTACTTGACCCTCCATGTAGTTTACTACAGATACATTGGCTCCTTGCTGGTGCTTGAACATGCAAAGCAATCTCATATCTCAAGCTGTGCGGGGGTCCTGAGACCATCCCAGGTTTGATGATGCACTAGGAGGACTCACAAGACTCAGCATATGGGCAGACTCACTGCTATGATTTATTAAGATGAAAAGATACAAGTAAAATCAGCTAAGAAAAAAAGGCGCATGGGGCAAAGTCCAGAGGAAACCAGGCACGAGCTTTTAAGAGTCTCAGGGTTTTTACTGGTGGTAAGTCATGGAGGTACCCTCTGCCTAGCACATACCAAAATTCCAGACTCCCAGAAGGAAAGCAGATGTTCAGCATAAACTAAATTGTATAATTTAGGCACACTGTATAATTTAGGTACTCTTAACATGGAATGGTGGAAACTCTCTCCAAATCCAAGTTCCCAGATGCCAGTCAAAGGCCAAACTTGCAAGCAGGCCTTTCAAAGGACAGCCATCTCAGGTCTGCCACATGAACTCTTTTCTGTACACAAGCTCTCTATATATTTCTTCTGCCTGGAACATTATTCTCCCAGAAAACCACAAGCCTCATTCTTCAGATGGTGTTCAAATGTCACCTTACAAGTAGTCTTCCCTGATCATGTTATATAAAACAGCATTTCCTTTGTCACTCTCATTTCCCTTATCATGCAATCATTTCCATATTGGCACTCACCACCTAACACAATACCTATTGATTCATTCATTTGTATAGTGCTGAAGCTTCACAGAAGAGACACAGTCCACCTTGTTCCCCAATGTATCCCCAGCACTTAGAACAATGGCTGACATATGGTTGGTACTTTCAAGATTTGCTAAATGAATGGATTCATATCTTACAAGACAATCTGCAACAGAAATAGGTTTGATGATTATGAAGACCAAACAGATTATGTCTGCCGAATACATTTCCCTACTTCTACTAGCACACAATATTGATAAATTGTCCAGTGTCCTATTTTTCTTAAATATGTGAAATATTTGCCAGATTCCCAATTCTGAAATAAGTAGTTACCATATTGACAGGTGTTAAGTATGCTGTGGAATTCACATGATCAGAAGACACTGAATTCTGGGTTTAGAGGGTGAGGGTTAGAGGCAGATAGAGCTCTGTCACAACAAATCCTGAAATAACTGCTCTGTTTAAATTCTGTGTAACAACAGAACCACAAGTTTAAAACTTTTCTTTACTGACAGGTCCAATATGGGCTTTAAAAATCACAGCAGTAGCTCTAATTGGAAAATACATACACATTTTTAGAGATGAGGCCTTGCTATATTACCCAGGCTAAAGTGCAGTGGCTATTCACAAGCACGACCATAGCTCATAGCAGCCTGGGCTCAAGGGATCCTTCTGCCTCAGCTCCCCTTCCCCAAGTAGCTCGGACTACAGGAGCACAGCACTGCGCCTGGATCGGAATAATATTTAATACAGCTAACTGAGCTCCTGATTTCCTTGTTTGTTAACAGTATTTGTACTATAATTCTCCCTGACAGTCAGGCTTGAACCTGGAGAACATTTCTACCTCCTTCTTTACCTGCCTGAGCCTGTCAGTAAATCCTTTAAGTCCTCCCCGGACCCAGTGCTTTTTATGTCCATTGTTTTCTTTTCAATCTTATCACAACTCCTCATTTCAAACTTTTGCCATTTCACAAAAGCATGGGCTTCGGTGGATTTTCCAACTTTAGGTCTCTCTCCACTTAAATCCACTTTATAAACTGAAACCAATTTTATTTTCCTAAGTAGTAACTTTAATCAAGTCATTCCTCTGTTCAAAAGTCTTCTAAAGCTTCCCATTTTCTTGTAGAAAAAAACGGACTCCTTATGGTGTTCAGAACCTTCTACAACAGGGCCCCATCCTACCTCTCTCATCTTTCCCCTGCTCCACATGTGGCTTCCCATTGCAGTCAAACATGTAGTCTCTAAACAAACAATCCTTGTCCCTTAGTATTCCTGACTTTTTCTTTGCAGACCTCTTTGTTCCATTCCTGCTCTACTCCCCTCTTCCCATTCCTGTTTACCTATATTTTTGTTATTTCAATTCCCTTTTTCCTCCAAAACATTTCCCTTCATTACCCCAGGCAAAAGTTCTCTGTACCACTCATTTAGCACATGTAACCTCTCTTATTGCTTCATAAGTACCCATCAGCTTCCTGATGACACAGATTGTATCTCACACATTTTATATACTTTCGCCTCTCTTTAGCACAGGAATCCAATTTATTAACCAATAAATCTGATAGCCAGAATAAGGAGGCAAGTAAGCCATAATATTCATTCCTCCCCACAACACAAATGTGAATGACATAGATATCCCTATTTTTCTGTTCTCTGATCTATGGTGATCCCAGTGGGGTTTCTAATTTTCTGCTTATTCTTCACCCTCAAACCCAGAGTCTGTGTTTCTGATCATGCAATTTAGTCTTCAATTCTTAAAATCTCTTTTTGCTTACTTGTTTTGGCAATACTAACTTTAGAATATACCTCAATTCTAAGTTACATAGCCAAGGTTTGCTTAGGACCTTCCCTGCACATATTCTACCTGTAGATCTGAAGAGTAAACCAACTTTAAAAGATGTATTGCTATAAGATCTAGTTAACTGTCTGGAATGCTAGTCATAAAACTTAAAAGAGAGATACAGAAAGAAAAAAAAAAAAAACTCACCACAAAAGCTAAGCCCAAGATTTGGGAAGGAAAAATTTTTTAACCTTTACAATAATCTAAATCATGCAGCTCATTCACACAGAGGAAATTAATTTGAAATCTACTCCAGCTACTTTTTTGTGTATAGTAATACCTTAAAATAGGAAAGAGTATCAAACATTTCTTCAATTTGTTCTGAAGATTGAACAGATGATGATATTGGATGAGATGAATTCAAGGAATCTTTCTTCATGGTTTTAAATCGAGCATCTAAGAAATCTTCATACTACCACAAAATGAAACAGATTAGAATATCATGAACAGCATCAAAGGCAAAGGTAAGTATAGTAATTATTTACATGGATAAGACTAATTACCGTTTCAGGTCATTATTAAAAAAATAACCAGCTTCACTAAACTTCAGAATATAAGCTTTTGAAAATGTAGGAATACTGTGACTTTCAGATATAGTCCTTGAATTTAAAAATACAGTTATAAGCTGGCCACATAAAAATCAGCATTGCCTAAACAATAACACAAGGATGAATTAAGAATCTCTTACTAAAGTAAACAAATGCTAACTCTGGATATCCAAGATGAATATTCTAAAAAGATTAGTATTTTTAAAATAAAACCTGAAATTAAAAAACAAAAACTCATCCGTAAGCTGATTTCTCATAGATAGTCCAGTGTTTCTAATAAAATAACATACATTTTCCTCAACTGAGGCCCATTTTAAATAAAATATAACTCTTCAACAGAGTTATACTTCTTTGAGCTTCTTTGAGAGCTCAGCAGATAAGCTCCCCTAGAATATATATATTGTAAGTTTTTAAACATTCTGGGCACCACCAAGTGGTGAAACTGTATATCTCATTGTTTAATTAAGTAGCATACACAGATTTAGAATACCTTGCTTAGTATTCTAGCTAAAAATTAATTCCTCCTACTTCTTGAAATTTTTGAACAAGCCCTATACAAAAATTTCAAACGGAAAGTTCTAAGAGTATTTCTGTTTTGAAGCAGTCTTGGATCAGATCACCAGGAAGTTTAACAGAAAGTCATAGAATTTTAGGGTTGAAAGGGATCTTTACACTTTCTCACCTATTGCTTGAATTATTTTGTCAATATTTGTCGTATCATGGCCTAGTGTGTCCAAATATCCTTAAGCATAGGAAATATCTCCAGAGAGTCTAATAACATAGTGACAATACTATTATGCCTCTCTATAATGAAATAGTATTCCAAGTCTTTGGAAGAGGGCACAAAATATGGTTTGTACCTAAAAAGGGCAAATTATCACTATTACAGAATGCATGCTACCAAATGTCTTAATTTTTTTCCCTTTATACATAGGATAAAAATGTTTTGTCTTTTCAACTTTATCTAAATTTCTTCAAGAAGGAGGGCCACATCTGTTAAAAATAAAATATAGCAAAGCAATTTAAAATGTTTACCCTAACGACAAAAATGTAAGACAATCTTACATAATTTCATCTTTCAATGAAATATATTAATAAATAAAAGTATAATTTTCATTGTCTAATCTCAAAAGGTATAGATGTCAGCAATAAAGGTCAACTTTATACCTTTCTAGAAACATTTGCATTACTTAAATGCAAAGAAAATACATGACAAATACAATTTGACTATTTTTCCTCCTAGCATTCATAGTAGGACAAAGAAACACTATACTTACACTGGAGAGCTCTTTGAATATTTTTTCTAAAGAGAAATACTCCATGAAGGTAGCAAAGCCTTCATTTAGCCATAGGTCATCCCACCACTGCATTGTTACCAGATTACCAAACCACTGTGGGGAAAAAACAAACTATTAACCAACATGATATTTACATCCTCAGGAATTTTCTAATAATTAGCTAAATTGTCAGCTTAACTGCCCATAGCTAGAGTACATAACTAGTTAGGATCTTAAAAGTACACTGTTCTTATAGTTATAACAAATTATGTTCAAATTAATTTAAAACTTAATAAAATTTGTATAAATTTACTTTAAAAGTAAAATTAAAAATTTAACATTTTACCTTAATTGAATGGGAAAACAAGAAAGAACGATGATTAACATATTTATTTATTAGCATATTTATCAATTTAATAAACATGCTATATAGCATGCTATATAGGGAAATAAAAACATTTTTTAGCCACTGCATAAAAGTGAGATTTCCTAGATAATGAAATTCTTCTACCTTCTAATATTAAGTTAGTAAGATTATTTTCCATTGTATCTACAACCATCCATGACAACTAAAAAATAAGTTTCTATGTGAGAGATTTTCCTATAATCAGGGAGGCTGTACTTCATGTTTCTCATCAGTTGCCTAAGATGAAGACAGTATTTGCATGATTCAAACTAGAATTCAAATAACATTCTTTTAAAAAGGTGGCATATATTAACATATAAACAGATGAAATCAGAAAGATTTTTAAATGTTTTCTTCTATGAGGTAGTAAATAGAAAAAAAAAAAAATAATCGGAGGCTCTCCTAAAAAAAATGCATCTCAAAAATCCTTGAAATAAAAAGTTGTCATAGGGTATGCAATTTAGTCAGTGCAGCCTAAAGCTTATCTCAAATCAGCATCAAAAGGATGAGGTTACTAGATACTAAAACAAAATGCTTTTGAGAATTACAATAGCATATTTTTCTAAAATATTGTCTTAAAACCTGTTTCAGAGGAAGGCGATTTATAAGTCCTAAAGCAATAATAGAAATATTCCCCAAGTGGTGATGGGTGACCCCAGAAGTAACAGACCTAGAGGAGAGTCCCCAAAAGATAACTTATCTATATGACCCATTCATAAAAGTAAATAAATATGTGTTTCATATGACAACTTGTCAAAGTCTTCACAAGGGCTATAGTCATTTACTATAATATAAATTGTGTTCGAGGTAGAGAGTAAACTGACCAGAGTACATCCTATTCTTCATACCCTGCCACTGTCATGAAATCACCCAAACCATACTCAACACTGATAAGCACCTATCCAGGGTACAACAGAGATAAGGTGTTGGGAAGAAGGGCATTGTTATGAGCCCATATGATTTTCTTTCTTTCTTTCTTTTTTTTTTCTTTTTTGAGGCAGGATCTCCCTCGGTCACCCAAGCTAAAGTGCAGTGGCATCATCACTGCAACCTCAAACTCCAGGGCCCAAGCAATCCTCCTGCCTTAGCTTCCTGAGTAGCTAGGACTACAGGTGCACACCATCATGCCTGGCTAAGATTTTCTTTCTTTTTCTCCATGTCATATAAAGAGTACTCTTGCCCTTTTTTTCAGGAAACCCCTCTCTCAAATTAATATAGCACCCAGGTCCTACAGGAGATGAAAAAATAAATCTAGTGCTGACAACTACAGTTCAAGAGTTGTCAGAAAAGAGTGCAACTTAGAGGAAAGGATCCTTCACCACAAAGTTATACTGAGCAGCTGGCATCCGTCAGAGGTGAAGCAGCTGGGTATTATTGAGGGGAAAAAGGAGATCTAGAAGAGATAGTGGCTCTTCAAGGCCCAGTGCTACCACTTATTAGCTGCATTACTCTGGGCAAGTCATTTATTTAAGCTGAGTCTGTTTCCACATCTGTAAAATGGGATTATCAGCCACCTTGGAGCACTTGTGAAGTGAGATAACAAGGTGCAAATACCTTAAACTGTAAAGTCCTATATAAACAATTTGAAAGCATTTTCATCTGAAAATCAAATTTGTGTTAAAAAAACATTGTTTCATTATGAAAGAAGGCAATACTTTAAAAAAAGCTGAATAATTAATAGCATCTAAATGTATTCTAGAACTCTACCACTTCATGTATCAGACATAAGAGCTTGGTTGCTAATACCTGATGGGCCAGCTCATGAGCAATGATTTTAGTAACCAGTTTTCTATCTGCCACTGAAGAAGTATTATTGTCATACAGAAGTGTCTCTTCTCGGAAGGTGAGCAAACCCCAATTTTCCATTGCTCCTGCTTCAAAGTCAGGAATAGCCACCAAATCTGGACATAACAAGAAAGAAGTGATCAATTTTCCCTCACCAAAGGCACCGTAGTGTTAAATCACAATATTTTGCCCAGTGCTTTATCACTGTGAAGGCAGTGAGTTCTTTTTATACCGCTAACAAATAGAATCTTCCTTACTCTATCTCTGCGTGCTCCTCATCTACCTGACAGTTGAGGAAATCCTGATCAAAGCTCTAGAGTACCTGTTGCACTGTCCCTTAGTGAAGAAAGAGATATCTAATTGCTTCACAATGAATCGACTTCCTAGAGCAAGGAGGACAGAGTGCATGGTCAATACTCTTCTATCTAGGAACAGCTCCATGTTGAACAGTACTGAAATCCTCCTGCTTTCCTGAGCTTCCACTACTCAGTTTTCCTTACTTGAATCCAGAATTTCTTGTAAGTTAGAATTAGTCAAACTTCAGATTAAGCCCTAAGCTAATTCCCACTTGTATAGCACCTTTGTAACAGCCCCATAAACTCTTAAGCTCTAAGTTCAGATATATTTTAGATTTCATGAATTACAACCTAAAACAAACCATTACAACCTAAAACAATTGCAAACAATTTTTAAAGCATTAATAATGTTTCTTGGTTTTCTTTTAAAATAACTTGAGTAAAATCTCTTTCTAAAAAAACATTAACAAAATAAATCTAGGTTATAAGCATAACAAAAAATCAGAGGGACTGTTTGATTCTTACCCAATTTCTTCAGTGGATATTGAATTTCAAAGTAGTTTTGATAAAACTCAAGAAGCTTCACAGTTGTTTCTAAAGCATGATGAACTTGACTAATCTTTTCTGGTACAGCATATATAGAAACCTAAAAGGAAACATTATGCATGAGGTAAGGACAAGTACAATTAAAATGCCGTGATATTCAGGTGAGCACTGTCAAGACTAGCATATCTGATAACTACACAGAATTGTACAAGATCTTTCAGGATAAAACTCTTGCTTATAGTTCTTTTAGCTCCCAAAGCATTTATTAAGTCCCTTCTATGCATAAAAACATGTTCCAGAAACTTATTCCTTTTTTTTCTTGAGCCAATCACACCCAAAATAAACTACTGATATTTTGGGTCATCTTACAGCAATTTATAATCATTTGCCCATTTAATTTTATGATACTCTCCTCTTTCTCTCCCATTACCTGCTGTTGCCCTTCTTTACTAATGAGCTATGAATACTGAGAGTTATTTGAAGGACAAAATTAAATTTCATCTCCTTAGCCCCTATCACAGTGCCTGGCATCTAGCAGGCACTCAATACAGAGGAGTCACATCTTAGCATGGAGTTTAAAGTTAGCACATAAGGCAGAAATTACACATTCGTTGAAATTACCCTGGAAAAACCTACTAGAGATCAACTATTCTCTTTCAGCAAGTACGACACAGCCAGTTTTCTTTATGTGCTTGGGACAGCTTACTTTTTTTTTCAGTTGTTAGCTTGTTTTATGAATCACGTGGTATAAAAAAATTATACAGTGAAACACTCACACTATGACTGGCACACAGTAACTAAAACCAACTAAGAAAAAAAACAGATTCATATCTTCCATTGCCCATTCACTCAAGGGCACATAGTAAGAGGAAAAGGAAATGAAACCCCTCCCATTACTTAAACTGCTATCCACTCTCTTTTTTTTTTTTTGCTAAATACATAAGTTAAACACATATGTGACTAACAACAAACATCTCATTCAGTAAGTACCAAAAGGCAAAATTTAAACAACTGTGTTCAAAGCAATGGGTTTTAAAAACCAATATTTATTGTTTTCCAATTGATTGAAAAAATCCCTCTCTACTCACCTGAGAAAGTGGGATGTGAACAGGATATGGCAGAAAATAAAAACCTCAAAATGAAGATCTCAGCAGGTAGGAAATGGAAACTTGTTGAGCAATTCATCATTTGGAAAAAGCACACTGGCAAACTCTAACTCCAAATTAATTTTAGTTTCTCATTAAAAGATTAAAAAATTGTCAACAATTTCTAAGAAGTCAAATAGATTTCAACCATAACTGCCTTTATGTGAGGCTTCAATCTATAAAACATATACATTAATCAAAGAAAAATGGAGGTAACATGACACAAAATGTAAATGTAAAGAATAAATTTTTAAGTAAATGAACAAAAAATTAAATTTATGGACTCTATAGTTATAGTGCTGTAGTTCAAATCTCTGCTATTTGTATGACCTTGAGGAGGTTAGTTAACCTCAGTTTCCTTATCTGTAAAATGGTGATAAAAGTAGCTCCTACACTCACAGGGTTGCTGTGAGGATTAAATGAGCTAATACATGTATTATTGTATGACATAATGTAAGTGTTCAATAAATGTTAGTTAGTATCATTATTACAAATAGACTCTCATCAGAACTGGGGCGAAATATGTGTGACCAAAATGTTTGTGGCAACAGTTACTGTAAGAATTAAGTATCTAGAATTGGAGTTAACCAATTAAGTTACTTTTAGTTGCTTTCTAAAATAACTATGGGAAAAAAATAAAGCAACTATGGCAGAAAGTTATTCTCCCATATCATGTGGTCAAGGGTACTTCATCAGGCAAGTCCTCTACCATCTGCAGCCCTTGGTACAGGGCTGTGACCACAGCTTATTGAATTCAGTCACCATCTGCCAAGGGAACTACAAGCTGATCCTGCTGATGTGCATTTCCTGCATCTTTCCCCCTTCTATTGAAGTCAGTTTTAGCCTTAAATAAAAAAGCCTGACAGTCTTTTTAAAATCCCTATCATTAGTAATGTACCAAGATCACCTGGAATTTAAGGCAAGTCTTTATCATCTCTGCCTATTCTTTCCAGACACACACATTTTATGGTACAGTCAACTCAGTCATCCAGAAGATGCTATCCCAACAGAAACACCACCTATACCCCAGATTCCTCCTCAAACATTCTTCTGCCACACATACCATCTGGCCACTCCCATCACTGTATGTGCGACCACCTTTCCTTAGAGAACAAGTCAGGGGAGGAAAAAGAAGTTCACATGAAAATGAAATCTGATCAAAGCATCCCCTTATTCCCATCTCTGGAATACAAAGTTTAGGGGAAAAGGTAGTTTGGTATTTTCTCTTCCTTTCTACTTCTTTTTCTTTTCCTTAAAAAACATGTGTTATGATTCTTACTAGCAACAAATCATCTGGTCATTATAATTATCATCAAGCTTGTTCTAAGAGCAACAGAAGCAGTAAGAAACAAACAGAGCAATGTAGCTCAGCAAAGAAAGTCTTGAACAGCATTCTGGGCTTGGTAAAAGTACTCTCGACATTGTTAAATAAAAGTCCATGGGCACTCAGGGCTTCAGATTTACAAATTGAAATTTTTCTTGCCACATCTCTTGCCTTATAGAAGATTTCTAAAATCACAACTATAAAGACCCCTGGTCAACTCTTGGGAAAAAGAGTTCTTAAGACTGAGGAATAAAAGATTTGTTAGGTTTAACTTATCTCTTCTTTAAATTTAATAAAAACAAAAACTAGTTAACAAAAGGAAAAAAAAAGCAGAACCAAACCTCAACCCCCTAAGCACAATAATATGCTCTGCAAGATTTATAAAGGCTGAAAATACTGGAAGCCTCAATACTAAATTTCCTGAAAAACACCAGCCTTCCTATCCTAAACAGATAACAGAACACACACAAAAAGCTAAAAAAATAAAAATAAAAATAAAAAACAAAAAACAAACAAAAAAACCCCACAGTATTTTGATACTGTTTCTTTCCAGAATAACTGATTACATGAGACTTTAGGAGAATGATATAAATTGTGTACAATGTCCCAGACTGGTAGAAAGATACTTGAGGTAGAAATATTTTTAGTGGAAATTTGAAACAAAGTCATGTCTTTGAAGAAAATAAAATTATAACTTCACACGGATAATATTGAAGGTTCTGTTAGAACGCTAAATATCAGATGTGTGTGGTCCACATCTGACTAGCCATGATTAGATCCTAATTCTACAAATTAGACTTGACCATAGTAAACACAAAAGCAGCAGTGGCAAAAAACAAAGCAAAATAAAATCTCAAGACAAACAGATAAAGCAGTGTATTTCACAACTGGCCTAGAATTTTCTAGGTAATTCTGGCATTCCTGAAGGCAGGGAGAGGTTTAAAGAATGAAGAATGAACAGAAATGATGAAATAAATATTCCTTTTTTTTTAGGTATTTGACAACAAAGTAGTCTTTATTACTGAACAGTAATATGTATATTACTTATACATACAAGAATCTACACTCAGCTTTGACATTTTTAGTTGCTTGGTAAGATTGACTTTAGTAAGTAAGGCCCTATTGCCTTATTTCTGAACTTGTTAAATCAACCTATGGTCAAATAGTACAAAACAGAAACCATCCTAGAGGTTACAACACTTTGACATAACAAAAATCCTTTGTTAGACTATAAGTTTTGAATTTCTGGTCACTATGCCTCCAGAAATTATTTATGTTACCTGGTTTATGAGGCAATATATTGTTGTGGACAGAACAATTTTGACTATCAACTACTGGTTATATAATCTTAGGTCAATTACTTAACCTGAGACACTGCTTTCTAATAAGCAACACGGGGCTAATGCCTCCTTCTCATTTGGTTTATAAAATGAAAAAATGTTTATAAATGAGAGCCTTGGACCACTGCCCACATGGCATATAACTCCACGCATGTTACAGCCTTCCCCATTTCCTAAGAAAAAGGGAGGAAATTAATAAAACTATTTGTTTGTATAATATTAATTTTTTCAAAACATTTACTACTGGGTAACATTAAAAATAATAAATATTATTTATATTTACTGATATGCAAGGGATTTCACAAGGGATTTTTCATATAGAAATATGGAAAAAAAGGAGTGTGCACTCCCTACATATGTATGTGCATATATGCATGTGTATATATACACAGACACACATACATGCCAGGTACTAAATGTTTTATAAGAATTTATAAAATTTAATCCTTAATAGAGCTAATGTAGGCAATATAGTATCGGAGTTGTGGAAGGTGAGATTTAGAGAAGATTAGAGAGTAGTCTACCAGAGTTAGGAAACTGTGTAGGAGGAATTTCAACATAGGTAGATTCTAGAATACATGTTTAACCATGTTGCTTCCTAATACAAATAAATAAAAAGCAAAAAAAAAAAAAATACTCACCTGAAACTCTCTTCTCTCGATTCTTTCTACACACATACAGGCGTGCACACACACACATATGCATATATGAGAATGAAATATGTATGTGAGCAATGAATAATTCAACTTGGCTAGATGAAAGAATTCACACTGAAGCCATCAGAAATATAGCTGAATTTATAAGGAAAGTCTTGACTATTAGAATGATGAGTTTGAATGTAATCCTAGAGGTACATAGAAGCCAACACAGCAGAAGAAAGAAAGAGAAGGGGATGGAGAGAGGGAGAAAGAGAGAAAGAGTTGAAGAAGAAGGGAGGAAGGAAAGGAAAAAAACAAAAAGGCAAGACTGCATACATTTTGCGATACAATAAAAAGTGCTGGGGGTTTTATACCAATGACTGTGATAAGAACCACAACAAAGATGTAACTAAAGTCCTGTGAAAGATCAGAGAGGGAATGATTAATTCTAGCTGAGGGGAAAAAAAAGCTTCATGGAGAGGGTGGTATTCAGCTGAGTTTTGAATAAGAAGCAAACCTGACTTTTAGATTGGGCTTTTTAGGCTTTATCGAGGCTGCAAACTCTAAATCAAGGGCTAATCTGTGGTGCAACAACTGAAGTGGAATTAATTGAATTATTTCAGATTTAGGCCAGAATTCATACCCTTTTGAAAGGATTCTAAAAAATTTTTGGTTTAGATTTGACATAAAGTCTTTCAGTCCAAAGGTGAGTGAACCTTATTTAGCCTTACTAAATGTCATAGTCTACACTTACATTAAACATTTAGTGTGCTTCTTCAGCAGTGTGTCATCCGTTAGTGTAGAGCACAAAGGCATAGAGTGCTACTGCTGATAATCAGCCAGAGAACCCTAATCTCTGCCCCTGCTTCTAAGAGGTATGGGGTAGACATGATCATCTCTTCTAATGAAAGAAACATACTGTTCTGAAGTAGAAAAATGATGAGGTTCAAGTATACTGTGATTACAATAAAGCTCTTTAGTCTAGAAAGGAACACATCCCAAAACTAGCAGGATGCGTTCAAAAGGTAGATAATTTTCTCTGGTGGGGATCAAACATATAGAAACAAAATTAATGAATTCGATCATATTACTATCATGAAAAATAATCACTTTTAGCTTAAAAAGAGTCTTTTCTCCTTCTATATTGTCAGTACATGAAAATGTTAGCTTTATTAGGCCTCTACTATAAAATTAAAGTATAAAATCCCATCAAATAATCATTTACAGACAGGTACTAATGACACAGAAAAACAGAGCAGCCTAATTAGAACAAATGATCAATTTTGGCAAAACATAGATAAACCCAACCCTTAAGTTAAATAATCTTACTCTTACTCAAAAATAAAGAAACTCAATCAGCACTTGATTTTTTTTTTTTTTAAAAAAAGAAGGATTCATCTAATTTTTACAACCTAGAGCTATCCAACATGGTGGACACTAGCTAAATGAACACTACCGAACAGTTGCAACTTGAGACTGAGGAAGTGAATTTTACATTATCTTTAATTTTAATTTAAATCGAAACAGTCACATAAGGCTAGCGGTCACCATATTGTATAGCACAGTTCTAAAAGCTTTAGTATACATACATTGTCTTACTAGAATTCTCTTATAAAAGTCAAATTAAAAGAAACTTGAAAATTGACTTTTGGGTATTAAATTAATAACAGTAAACAATAGCTAAGGAAAAGAGTAGCGTTTCTGGTATAGAATGTCAAGAGTGTGATCTAACAGCTTGTTTTCATCATACAGCAACTACCAGGAATCATTACAGCGAGAGTTCCTCTTAACGGCTTGCGAAACAAGCTTTTAGGCCATTACCACATCAACATACCAGGGTTCCATTTACGTCCTGACTCAGGTTCTTCATCTCCCCCACAATGAAAGCAACTAGGTAAGTGCTCATCTTCACACTCTCAGAAAACTCATCCTGAATGAGTCCGTCTTCCATAAGGACTGATGACTTCTACAAGCAAAGGGCAAAAGATGACAGTTCTGTAACTATAGGAATCAATGACAATGACAAATAGACCGAAAATACAAATAAGAAATAAGTAGTAAAGGTACTAGCATATTTTAATCTCTCAGCATGAGTTTCTGGGGACAACATGGCCCTCAGTCTCAGCCTATTCTCCCATCCTTCATCATGAGGACACACTGAGTATGCTGACAATCCTTAACGCGTTTTTAGTCTGAAAGACGACCTTAAATAAATGTAAGTTAGATATGGTAACAGTGGTTCTGTCTCTCTCCTTTAAAACACGGCCCAAAACAAAATCCTTCCTTATGACCTGGGAGTGTTCCACTCTTGCTATAAAGACATCCACAGAAGGAGGAGATACAGCTGGGATATCCCTCCAAGTGATCTGAAATGGCTTCACAGACTGCTATCCATGCTGAGGACCCAAAGAAGGCTTAGTGGGATCAAAGGTGGCAAGTCACTAGAGAAGTCGGCAGCAAACACAAGATGAGGGAATGCAGCAACCTTGCAGGATTTTCCAACCATGAACTAAGATATGTTTTGGAATATTAGTTAAATAGGCATCCACCTCTCTTAGAGAAAGATGAAGGTGAAGAGTATGGTTGGGAGTGAAGCTTTGGAATGACGACCTGTTTAAGAACAGATCGTGTTCTCTACTGCCTATAGGGGTGAGCTCCACAGCCTGCTGGGTACGGCTGCTCCTCTACCCTAGCCACATGGACTTCAGGAGGCTCTCATCCGCTGCACACAGCCACTCAGATGTCTGAGACAAAAGAAGGACGCCCTAGGTTCTGTTTAGCATAAAAATGATTCTGCTTGGTTTCACCTTCACTGCCTCCCACGCAGAGCTAACACCCAGAAAAGAGGCTCCTGTTCTAGTTGTCAGTCTCCACATTACTTGCAACAATATTGATTGTTCATTTACCAAAAAAACACCAAGAACAATCATGAGTCAACACTATCAAATAACACTGTTTAAAATAGCAAATTTACCCTTGCTCAGAAAACATTAATCTTGGACTAGTTCACAGTATTAATATTTGCACAACTTTAGTACACAGCACATGGTTCACATTTCCTACCCACACATTCCAAGTCCAACAGGTCTTTCTTTTTCCTCCTGTGCTTCTCAGGTTGACTTCTCAATTGCTTCCAACACATATTTTAATTTTTATTTAAGTATTTTAAGAAAAATATTAATGTATATGATTTTAATCATTTCCAACAGTAGCTTGGCAAAGAGGAAATCAAGTGTTCTTAAAGAGACTCACTCGAAGATTTTACATTCAAGGAATAGAATAGTACCTTAGGCATATTTGATAAAGCAGTATATTGCTCATCCCTTACGATCCTGATGATAAATGTGGCTTTAAATGCTGGTTCATCAAAACAAGGAAAAGCAGATCTTGCTGCCAGAGGTTCAAATTGAGTTGCTGCGAAGTACCTAAAACAAATGCAAATTCAATCCAAAAGTTATTGAGCACCTACTATAAAAGGCACCCTGCAAAGTTCTAGGGATACTAAGATAAATATGGTACAATCCCAGTCATTAAAGGATCTGCAATCAACTGGGAAAGGCAGAGATTTACACAATGGACTGAAACTTATGCCAGGCTGCAAAACATGTTCTAACAATGAAAACAACACAGTGGGTAGGAAACAACAAAGGGTAGGAAACAAATTCTGACTAGAGGTTGAAGACACTGTAAGGAAACTGGCACAAAATCTGAAGAGGGTCTTAAAAGATAAGTATTCGAAAAAGTAGAGAAGGGAAGAGAGTATACTCTGGAAAGAGTAGGTAGCACAGGCAAAGAGAGCAGGGCATGTCCAGGGCCTGGGGGTGGTTGTCCAATGTGGTTTGAGATGAAGCCAGAAGGTAGGCTGCAGCTGGCCACTGAAGTCTTAAAAAGGTTTCTGATGGAAGATCAGTAAAAAGGGTGGTCATCAGTCACCACTAGTCATCTGTACAGACTCTGGCTTCAAAACACTACGCCTCAAATTCACAACTTGTGCTTTCATGAAGACTGAAAAAACTAGTGTTCTCGTTTCCTTTACTCTTTTAAGAGATGAATCAAAAATTTTCCTCCCCCTCCTAAAGCACAGCAGAAACAGCTGAGAAAAACATAGAAAAGTCCTCAATCACAGGTGGAGGGAGAAAATGCAGATTTTTAATTAAGTAGAGAAATAAAGCATATCTGCATTTGGGAGAACATCCAAACATGGCAATAGAGTAACAAGGGTAAGTATGGCCCTGGTGTGCATATTTCAGGTGCCAGTCAATATGGCATATAAACAACTACCACTTTTGACATGGTAGCTTCTCTTGCTTAGGGCTTAGTTTCCACTGTTAGAAGATAAATAGAAAAGAAAGAGTAAGAGATTTGGGGTAATAAGACCCAAACTCTACAATTTACCAGCCATATGACTTTGGGCAAATCAGTGACCTACATCTTGATTTCCTTATTTGTTAAATTAGGATTGAGATAGGATCCCCTGATAAACACCAAGGGTTTTTGTTAGCATCAAACAAGATTATTCATAATAAAAACTACTTGTATACCACAAAGCCCTTTATGGAGGTTTATTGCAAATGTGAGATAGCTATAACTCTTCCTCCACACTTAAAATTATTGTACTTTTTTTCTGAGAAGGATGTGCCCAAATAACTATTTCTATTGGGTAAACTGCAAGAAAGGTAGCAATCAACATACACGAAACAACCGAAAAAAAATATGTTTCTAACATTACATGTCTTCACCCTACCCCCAACATTCTTACCCAGGTAACAGAAAATTTTTTAAGAAGGCCACATGGACTCAGGGGATAAAGTTTGATGATATCCGCACTATACATAAAAGAGAGCCTACTTAGACCATCACTTCTGGATAAAAATTAGATTATAACATTCCAAGACAAATAAAACTCTACTGTTAAAAGAGATCCAATAATAGCTATCGCACATAAAGTCCCTTGAGATGGCTGCTGCTTGATGATTCTTATAATCTGTCTTATCTATGCTAAATAACTTGAAGTTTATTCTTTCATGGGTGAGTACTGGCACTTCCTCAAGTAGTGCTCAAGACAATTACAAATTAGGGGGTCAGGAAAGAGAATTCTGAGCACTGGGGATAACAATGTGCAAAGGGAAAGAGGTATGCACTGGGGAGGCAGGACATTATGGTGGTTAAGAATGTGGCCTCTATAGTTAAAATGACCTTGGATTTGAGTTCTCCTCTGCTATCTGCTAGTAATGAGATGCTAGATGAATTCCTTTATGTGCTTCTCCTTCTTTAGCTATAAAATGAATTAATATTAATATCTACCTTAGTGGGATTGACAGTATATATTTGGAACAGTTTTCGAGTAAATATTGTCTATTATTATCATCTGATTTTAGGAACATGCAAAGTTTAACATGGCAGGTGAGGGCTGGGAGAAAAAACAATGGCCAGATCATGAAAGATCTGTTAGAAATGAGGAACAGCTGAAACACAGTGGCCATCCTAAATTTGTTTACTAGTTCTTTTAGTATCAGTTTGTTATCAACAACTTCTAGAATTAACTCCAAGGTTACTGTCTCCACCTTACATCACACAGGTAAAGCTCCCTTACCCCAAGCAGTGTCAACGCAAGATGTTTGACATTTACATATACTTTGATTTTCCAGCAACAAGGACTATATCCCTTAATTACTTCATCTACCATTTTAAATATTCTAATTATACCTCAGAGGGGGAAAAAAGTATAAAAACTTCCCTAATAGAACTAAGCAAAATTAAAAGTGAAAGACAAAAAAATTGCTTTGAATTATAGTTTTCAGACATCCTGAAAGGTATAAATAATCTTCTAAACTTTTACCTTGCACCAACATATACAATTATGTGTGGCATTCATTTTACTGAAACAGGTAGGTTAATGAACTTATATTTTGTTTGTGATAGCAGAGTTTCACACACTAATTTATTTCAACATATTTTAAAATATTATTTTTTTAATATTCTACTTCTTAATTTTAAGGAAACATATTTGATTTTTCGGGCATTTTCCACAGCTCAATCCAGCCTGTGGCAAGAGTCAACAAGTGGCCATACCAAAAATTAACTACACTGCTACACAACACTTATGCCTCCCATTATACAGTAATAGTTCCAAGGATTCCAGGGGTTGAAGATATAATCTGGTTGAAGAGATGGCTAGGGGACTTGTCTTAAAGGTCTGTTTGCATACTAAGAACGCTGTTTTTACGTATATCCTGTATTTCCTAGGGATGATGGAGATTAGAGGAGGAGGATTGAAGTGAAGAACCCCCAAGTGGCCATTGTGATTATAAATTTGTGCTCAATGCCAGATTTCATGTGAGTATTGAAATGAGATCCAGCATGCCATTCATTTTAAAAGTATTACAAAAAGGAAAAAAATAAATATCATTTATCTGAAAAAAAAACTACAGATCTTGGTTTGCTTCTGTCCCCATTTAAGAAGGATCAAAAAGTTCCCTTAAGATAGATTTAAAATATTCATTTCTAACTGTTTCTCTTAATACATCAACATATATTAGCCAAATAGCCAGCATCAGTAATTCACATACTGGTTTACAGAGTAATATGAGACAAGGCTCCAACTGCATAAAGCAGATATAATGAAGACTTTGTGAACATAAGAGAATTGACATTATTTCTACTTAAGAAAAACCTGTACACAGTGTGTACTACAACTCCCCAGAAATTCAAACTATATGCTATGAATACTAAGATTAAAGTACAAAATATATGGTCCAAGTAGGGAGCCGAATAATTTTATGTTTTGGCTCACCTTTCTTTTTTGAACCAAATTAAGTATCTGCTAGCCTTTTTTTTTTTTAATTTCCATCAGAAATCTAAAGTCACACTGGAATTTAAAAAAAAAAAAAAACCAGTAAAGGTTAAGTATACTAAAAATGATATGTATAAGCACACACCTCTTCAACTTCTTCATGCCCTCTTTCTCCATCTTACTAAGAACCACCTAAAAGTTCTTCACATTAAGAAAACAGGTCTTAAATTATAACCAACCCATACTCCCCTGCACTCTGCTTCCCATAGAAACTGTATGAGGTGACAGAAAACTGGATTCATCTTGTAAAATATGAAAAGCTCAAGATAACTTAAGGGTTTTTTTGTACAATCTTTATCTACCTCCTTCCACCAGTGCACCCAGCCCCCATCCCACCATGATACACGCTCATGGCTTTGACTAAGAGAAATAGTATATCCCTCCAAACCAACATTCTACTATTTTGTACAACTTTCTAAATTAAAAAAATTACAGTTAGCGTCTTTTGTGTGGGTACAGAGATCCATATTGCAGAAGTCATCATAGAGCACAGAACCAGAATTATTTAAGAGAGCTACATACTTTTTCTCATTATTTTCATCTGTGTAGGAGGTGCCATAAAACCCATAGTAAGAACTAGATATATTTGCCGAATACTCTATCTTCAATGTATAATTGTGCCCCATTAGAAGGGCTTCAGGGGCAACAATAGCAATTTGTTCATGAAATGGATATTCCAGGATCTCTACTTGTTTTTCTTGGCTTGAAAATGCTGACATAAAGGTCACTCTTGAAATATTATGACCTGTGCTATGAAGAATGATATTCCACGTGGCCTGAAGAGCCTGAACTGAAATTGTCACAGAACCCTTGAATGTCATCGAGGTTAGGTTCGGGTGTAGGTTAAGTTCATAGCGTAGTGGCATGATGGCAGTGGGAAGCCTGATTTGTGCCCATGGAAACAACTTCCCATTTGTTGCAAATGGCTGAATTAATTTCATTGATTGGTTTTTTTTATGGCAGCCTTCTTTGGTAAAGGTACATCTGGGCAGTAAGTAAATCACCATGATTACAGAAACAGCAACCACGACGACGAAAGCACAGACCACCAAGGTCCTTGCAGACGGCACTGAACATGCCCCATCTGGGCTCTGCCTGTAGCCAGTGGCACTGTTCCGAAGGCCTGAGCTTCTATTCATGAAGGACATGCCCAGCAGCTTTGCAGATGACTCGTAATCCTCTTCATCCTCGTCCATCTCATGTTCACCAAGACCCCGCACCAGCAATCGGGAACCCCGGGGCTCGTATTCCACCTCATCAGGCTCTAGAGGGTGTAAACAAGGCTCTTTGGCTAAATCCACTACATCTGGTTCTTCCTCAAACATGCTGTTTTCAATCATATTCCTGGGAAGCTGAAGCCGATCTAAAAAACCAAAACATAAGGACAAGAAACAGAGTTAGAAACAAAGCTCATAATAACATGTCTTCTAGCAAGACCGCATTTAATCTAAGAACTTTCTTTAAATCTCTAAGACTTATTTCCATCGCAGAGCAACTGAATTAAATAAGATGCTTATGATATGCTTGAGTCATCCATTAAAAACTCAAACATAAATAAAAGTATACCAGTCATGAAACAAGAAAGCTAAATAAACAGTTTAGTATCAAAAAAAGACAGCTGAGATTATGTACTGATTTCCTTACACACTCCTGCCCAACAACCTGGGAGCCTGCCCAGGGCTTTAGAGGGCCCTGCTGTGGCCTGCCTCTGTCTGTGTCTGTCCCCATGGGGTGAGGAGTCAGTAGGACCAAAGGGACGTGCCCACCTACAGTCCTTGCCCCCTCTGGGCTTTGGGCACTGGAATCACAGAATTCCTTCCCAAAAGGCCTCAAACCTGTGTCAAGGGCATTTGTGGGTCTCTTCCCTGAGTCCCACTTTCCCTAGCTGGTACCACAAACTGGCATGCCCATTTCTAGGCTTGAGTGTCAGCTAAGCAACAGTATAGGTTATTGTTTCCTCCAGGAGCGGGACGTTTCTTTTCCACAGCAAACTGGAAGTAGCAAATTATGCAGGAAATTTTCATCAGCAAGAAATAAAAAAAATTAATAAGACCAAAAGAACATAAAAATTAGATTAACCTATAATTCAACCTGTTTTTCACACTTCCATAGCATTCAGCAGTACAACATACTCCCACTTGTAACAACTACACTATACACCATGAGTGTTAGTGGATCTTGGGGTGAGGTAGTGGCGGGAGCTTTTATAAACTACAGAGAACCACACCTTCCAATTTGCCAAGAATCACTGAGAATAAAAAGATTCAAAAAGTGGAAGGGTAAATAATTCCACATATATCAATAGTTCCTAGGATTAGACCATTCAATGGTCTTTATTTAAAATTTATAGAATTTTAGTTTTTAAGAAATCTCAAGTTATCAAATTGAAACCATTAATCTTTCCTTTCAAGGTACTTTATATCGTTTCTAACCATCACAACAAGTCTATAAAGTGGCAAGTATTCTATTTCAGACATGAGAAAATAGAAAAATTAAAATGGGTTAATTATCTTCATAAAGTCACACAACTATTTAGTCATAAAACTGATACTGGAGCCCAGGTCTAAAAATCTGATTCCAAAATTCAGGCTCTTTTCATTATTATATTGCATCCCCCTACTCAAACTAATTCAATAAAGGATGAGAACTTGTACCTACATTATTTATTTTGTACCTGGCAATGAAGTTGCTAAGAGTATATTATTTCACCACCAGCAAAGCTTACGTAAGACTACTTAGTATCTAGCTTAACAGAAATGCCATGTATTTGCACTATTCAACAAACTAACAGTGGCAGCTCATGATCCAAACAACAAAATATTCAGAAAATTAGGATAAAATTCACAGTTTAGCTACTCAAAATGTGGCGTGTGGCCCGGGGCCCAGTAGCATTTGCATCACATTGTAGCTTGTAAGAAAAGCGGACTCCCATGTGCCCTCCCTAAGTATGAATTTTAACAAATCCTCAGATGATTAACGTGCACTGAAGTTCGAGAAGCACTGGTCTAAGCACCCTCCGCGGTCAGATCCCCGCGAGCACTAATGGTGCCATTCCTGGGTGTGCTCTGGCCATCCCGAGCTGCTTACCATTCTCAGAACAAGCCAAGCTGCTATTTCAGGCTATCCTCCACATGCCTTTTCCCCCTCTCTGTTCCCTCTCCCCAGAATGTCACTATTTCTCCTTCCCATCCCTGTCCACCTGGTGAACATCTGTTATTCTACAACTCAGCTTAACCTGCTACAATATGATTTAAGATAGGTTATCTTTTTTTGTTTGTTTTTCGTTTTTATTACTTTTTAAAAATAATTTTATGTCACTCACCCATTTCTGCTATGGAGATCAGACAAATCACAATAAGGTTGCCTTTTCCTGCCTCCTCTCTATCCTGAACTTTGTACAAGTTACGCTACTTATAAAAGTTTTCTTTGAATAAAACTTTTAATCATTTTCTAGGTGTGAGTTTAGCAAGCAGCCATATATCCACCCCTGTAAGAGGTCTGGAATGGAAGAAGGGCTATAACATCCTGATTTGGGGAATTTAATCTCCTAAACTTCTGTTAGTGCCCCAACTTTATGGGGCACTAACAGTGCCCCAAGTGACAAGTTTGTTTTGTTTTTTGATAGTTAATAGTTTAATAGTTTTGATAGTTTTGATAGTTAAATGTTTTGGGGTCATGTACTTCATTAACAAAGACTGATGTATTTGAATTTTTGTTTAAATTACATTTAAGCTTTTAATGGTTAGAATTTTTTAGTCCCTGGCACAGTGCTGTAGATTAGTTGCTTAATTTTTTTCATTTGAAAATGTCTAAAAGGCCTTTTTCTTTTCCTTACTGCACATGGGAAGATTATGCTTTCTCACGCATTTGCCCATGTGATTTGTTGTATGTCAGACCCAATGCAGAAAACAATGGGTTCTGGACAGTATGGTTTTACTTTATAAATTTCTAAACTAATTCTGGGTAGAATCTCAGCTTACTATTAACAGCATTCCCATCCCTGAATTCTGTCCCCTTAGAACTTTTCTGTTGTTTTTTTGATTCTTCAGCCATGCCCTAAACAGGCTGGGGATATTCTACAGTTTGACCACTTAGCATGTCCTGTCTGTACTTCATTAACTTCAGATCTTCTGACAAGGGCTTAGTCACATGCCTGCCAAAATCCAGAAAACTTACTTTTATTATTAGTCACCAGTCAGAAGAATGGCTATATAAAATATTAAACTTTCAAAAATAGAACACAACAACCATCTACTATATTTTACTGCACATGAGAAGCACACTTTTGTGTGTGCAATCATATCAAGTTCAATGTATCAAATCAGGGGAAATCACTTTTATTACAGCAGCCCAAGAACACTGTACTTCAACTCTATTTAAGAAAATGTTAGTTTGATTCTTAAGTCAGTGCACTTTAATTTCAGCATTAAATTGTGATGGCACACATGACTATCCCCTGCTCTAATGGGATTTACTCCTACTGAAAGAAGGGATTCTAAAGAAACAGAATTTCCTAAAACCTCTTAAATCCACATATACAAGCTAACTATAAGCCAAAAGCAAAAACTTGCTAGTTGAAATATTTCAGTTTTAAATAACATAGGCCCATGTGATTATCTAAGAAAACCGAAGACATTTCTTTTCATCAGACGCTGTGAACTGGTGCTCCTCCATGTCGTTTGTGGACCAGTGCCAGTCTGCAAGCTGTTTGTTACCCATCTGTGACAGGATATACATAGAAAATTAGTGTCCAAAAACTTCTGCAATAATTTGATAGAGTAATTTTATGTCTGTTGAATTTAATGTCTAAAATGGAGCTTATATTTTGCATGTCTTTTTTCATTTCAATTTTCTAATGATTTTTTATATGCTACAAAATTTCTGCAACAGATTAAAAATTAAAAAACAAAAACAAGAAACCCTGGAACTTCAGCTAATCTGAGAAGCAATGGGTTAAACTGTCACTATAATGGCAATCCTGGTTGACATAAAGTTCTTAGCTGTGACAGCAGCAGTGGAAATGAAGAGGAGGGAATGATTGCAAGTCAGGTTAAAGAGGGAGAATGCACAGGAACTGATACTCCCTTGCACTGGATGGGCTAGTAGGATAGAGAGATAGAGAAAAGTCTATATCAATTCCTTATACGTTCTGGTTTGGATAACTGCAAGAAGGAATATCATTCAGAGACAGAGAATATAGGTTTTCATATTCCCTCTTTCCTTTTTTTTGGAGATGAGGAAAGAACAGGATTATGAGATGGCATTCAGCATGGGATATGAGATATCTGATTCACCTGTCAGATAACCAGGTGGAGATGTTTGATCAATAGAGTTAAAGACCTTATTTTAGATGGAGGTTAAAATCCTGGCTCTTCCACTGACTGCTTGATCTCAAACAGGTTCCATCTGTTAGCCTCAATTTCCTCACCTATAAATGTGGAAAACAGTATTATGTGGTAAGATTGTTATAAGAATTATGTTATGTGGGTCTAGAGCTCAAAAGAAGTATTTGGAAGATTTGGATTTCTGAATAACCTGGGTATGCGTGATAATTAAAACCACACCGATAGGGGAGAGTGCTGAAAGCAAGGTCAGAGTCAGGGATCATCAGCACTTAAGAGATGAGTGGGCAGAGGAAGGGGGCAGCTAAGGAGAATGAGGGATGGACTAGACTGGTAGGAAAATCAGGAGAGCAGCATCCCAGAAACCAAGGGAAGGTTTCATGAAGAAGGAAGGGGTTACTATTAAACATCTTAGAAAGGTCAAGTAAAATGAGGCCTAGACAGAGTCCCTCACATTTGGCAACCACAGAACCAGCGACTTTTATGAAGTGCTTTCGGTAGAGTGGTGGGAGTAGAAGCCTGATTCCAGTGGCTCAGAGAAGGAATGGAAAGTTAACAAGAGAAAGCAAGGTCTACAGACTGTTCCTTCAAAGTACGTAGTTGTTGTTTTTTTATTTTTATTTTTATTTTTATTTTTATTTTTTTTGAGACAGAGTCTCGCTTTGTTGCCCGGGCTAGAGTGAGTGCCGTGGTGTCAGCCTAGCTCACAGCAACCTCAAACTCCTGGGCTTAAGCAATCCTACTGCCTCAGCCTCCCCAGTAGCTGGGACTACAGGCATGCGCCACCATGCCCGGCTAATTTTTTCTACACACACACATATATATATATATATATATATATATATGTATGTATTTTAGTTGGCCAGATAATTTCTTTCTAATTTTAGTAGAGACGGGGTCTCACTCTTGCTCAGGCTGGTCTCGAACTCCTGACCTTGAGCGATCCACCCGCCTCGGCCTCCCAGAGTGCTAGGATTACAGGGGTGAGCCACCGCGCCCAGCCCACATAGTTGTTTATCAAGGAAAAAACATAGGGTCAAACTAAAAAAAAAAAAAAAAAATTATGGTGTAGAGGAGAGTTAAATCTTTTGTTTTTTATTTGTGTTTAAGATGGGAACAATTTGTGTATTTTTCTGGGGAAGGAAAAGTAAAGATAGACAAAAAATGGAGGTGGAGGAGTAGCAGAGGGAAAATGCTGCCTCAGAGGGATAGGGAGAGATCACAAAAACCCCAATGGAGAGATTAGCCTTGATGGAAGCTAGGCGTGTTCTGCCTGCAAACCTGCAGGACAGGAGATAAAGACACAAGAGTCACGTCTATGAGCATGAAACAGCAGGGAGCCTTCATGTTCTCCGTGACGGTGGAAGCAAGGCCATCTGCCCAGAGCTAAACGCAACTGTGGGGAAGGCATAGGGGCTTGAGAACAATAAAGGACAGATGCCATGGGAGAGGACCTGGGAGTAGTCCACAAAGTGGCTGAGAAGCTCAGAAAGCCCAGGGGACTTTTTCATACCACAAATCTCTGTAAACATCCTTGCAGTGCTTACCAGCTCAGGTCTGAAAGAAGAGAAAGTAAGTTATATATATTTTAATACCACAATAAAAAAATAAGTGAAAAGTTTTTTAAAAGTAAAGAAAGCAGATTGATATGGGCTAAACACATAGGGAGGATGTGGTGAGAAGCCAAGGGCATAGTGCATAAAGGGTGCTGTCAAGAGAGCAAATGATTAGCTGAGGCGTACAATGTAGAAGACAAGACAAAAAGTAAAGCCATGACAAATCACATGGAAAATAGCTTGAATTAAAAGGAGCAGACTTCCCACAGACTTTGATCCCTTTAAACTATCATCATATTTTCTCAGAAAATGAAATGAAATGGGACATACAGTCATCCCTCTCTATTGGTAGGGTATTGGTTCAAGGAATTCCCTCCCCACCAAGTGGATACCAAAATCCGCAAATGCTCACGTCCCTTGTATAGAATGGAATACTATTTGCATATAACCTTGTGTATCCTCCCAGATGCTTTAAATAATCTCTAGATTATTTATAATACCTAATGCAATGTAAATACTATATAAATTGATGTTATACTGCATTGTTTAGGAAATAATGACAAGAAAAAAGAGGCTATATATGTTCTTTTTCTGAGGCCCCTACGACACATCAAGTGTGAGACAGCATCTATATCTTCTAGATCATTTCCAAATGGAAACTTCATTAAATTTCCAAAGTGATGGCTAATTATCAGATAAAGTGACTATTTCCCTAATGAGAATCCTCTTCCATCAAAAAAGATTTTATTGTAAAGTTTAGGCATAAAAAGAAAAGGAAAAGACTAGAATTTAGAACAAAAAGGAATGATTTTTTTTTTCCTATTTAGGTCTAGATGGACAAAACATTACCTGACCTCCCTAACCCATGCTCAGAGAAAATCTCTTCCTCTTCATCACAGTGCTCATATTAAGTTATAAGTTTGGATATACCATTATCTCACCAGAATCCGGAGGACAGTCATGAAGAATGAACAAGTTTTGAAGATGTATCTAAGCAGTCCCTCTTTGACACCCTGTTTGCTTATACCTCAATGTATAAGCAGAGTCATAAAACACACACATGGAAAGTCTTGCATGCATTACTATTAACACCTTTCCCCTAGTACGTTGTGCCTTTTCACAAACCACCTTTAATTTTCCAGTTGAGAGGCCAAGGTCATGACCCAGGATGCAAGACCAGTAAGGTCTTTCTCTCTTCCACCTGCTCTCATCTTATCTCCCTTGTGAAGAGAGAAGTAAATGGATGAGTAGGGGTAGGAGGCAGGAAGCTCATAGAGAACTGATTCAGTCCATGAGCATCATAAGCCCATTTCACTCTGTATAGAGAGACTGTGATTTACTTTTCTCTTTCAAGCTACCCCTAAAGTTCACTTCAACACATATTTAATACAAAAATATTACAAGAGACTTCCACTTCCAACATGACAGAGAAATTGTTATCAAACGATTCCTCTCATAAACAACTATTAAACTGGACAAAATGATGGAACTGTTTTCACATACTGGATAACAGAGCAAGAATGTGACTTCTGAGAAAAAGAAAGGTGAGCCCACAATAGATCTGGTTCTTTTCCTGGGGACAATTTCCCAATTGTAGTATAGCTGGAGTCCAAGTAGAGCAGCAGGGCTGGCAGGCCAAGATCAGGGTGCCGGGGCAGGGTTGAGGGAAGCTATGCAGAGAGGGATCACAGAGATTTGGGCAAGGGTTTCCTGAGAGTTCTTAGCCAACTCAGGACATAACAATATGAGGTGTACAAAGAAGTGACTGCAAAATGTTAACACAGAATAGAAATACTAGAGGTCAAGCAGTGTAGGGTAACACTGGCAGTCCAACCCAGCCAGAGCCAAGAGAATTCATTAATACCTTGGACATCAGCTTGAAACACTAGAAAGGCCTCAGTTTAGGAGTAAAAGTCACACTCTAGAACCACACTAACAAAGCCTAAAACCAAGCCCTAATAAAAAACACAGGGTAAAAAAATTTGAGGACGAGTCTTGCTAAAGTTAGAATAGGCTAAGAAACACCTTGGGCTTTCCACATATCTGCCCTAACAAACTTTAAAACCAAGCCTACACAAGGTGACCAGCCAGTAACTAAGCTACCTACTTGAAAATAAATAAAAAAACATTTTACAGGGAAATTTAAAGAATTCATGCTCTCTACAATGTGGCATCAATGCTGTCCAATATGTAAAAAAAATTACTAGACATTTAATGAAACAAGAAAATGTGACCTATGAAGAAAAAATAAATCATTAGAAACTGACTTCAAGGTGGCCCAGATATTACATTTTGCAAACCTTTAGAGTAGTTATTATAAATAAAAAAAGAATAGCAAAGGAAAATGTGGTTTAAAAAGAAAAAGGCAGAATATGTGAACAGATGGTTATCTCAGCAGAGAAATTTAGACCATATAAACGAACCAAATAGAAGGAAACAAATGGAAATTCTAGTACTGAAAGGTTCAATAACAAATTAAAAAGTCATTAAACGGGCTTAGCAGCAGATGGGAGACAGCAGAAGAAACAGTTCATAAACTTGACAGATCATTAGAAATTCCCAATTTGAGGAACAAAGGACTGAAGAAAAATGAACACAGCATCAGGGATTTGTGAGACAATATTAGACAGTCTAACATATATGTAATAGGAGCCACAGAAGAAGAGTGTGAGAATGAGGGAAAAAAGTATTTGTAGAAATGATTAAAATGTTATTAAGTTTGACGAAAAACAGCATTTATCAGATCCAAAATGTTCAGCAAACTCCAAAGAGGATAAATAAAAAAAAAAAATCAAATCTAGGCACATTATGGTCAAACTGCTTAAAATCAAAGATAAAGAGAAAATTTTTTTTTGTTTTTTGTTTTTTTTGGTTTTTTTTTTGAGACAGAGTCTCGCTTTGTTGCCCAGGCTAGATGAGTGCCATGGCGTCAGCCTAGCTCACAGCAACCTCAAACTCCTGGGCTTAAGCGATCCTACTGCCTCAGTCTCCCGGGTAGCTGGGACTACAGGCATGCGCCACCATGCCTGGCTAATTTTTTCTATATATATTTTAGTTGGACAGATAATTTCTTTCTATTTTTAGTAGAGACGGGGGTCTCGCTGTTGCTCAGGCTGGTCTTGAACTCCTGACCTTGAGCTATCCACCTGCCTTGGCCTCCCAGAGTGCTAGGATTACAGGCGTGAGCCACCGCGCCCAGCTGTAAATCAAAGATAAAGAGAAAATTTTTAAAAAAGCCTGAAAACAACATGTTACATACAAAAAACAATATAAAGAGCACTAACTTCTCATCACAACAATGTGGGGACCAGAAGATGATAGAACATTTTTAAGGGTCTGGAAGAAAAAAATTGTCAACTCAGTATTCCATATCCAGTGAAAATATCCTTCAAAAACAAGGGTAAAATAAAGACATCTTCATATAAATGAAAGCTGACAGAATTCATCTCAAGAAGATGTATACTATAAGAAATTATAAAGGAGGTTCTTCAGGATAAAGGGAAATGATACTAGATGGAAACTCAGATCTTCAGGAGGAAAAGAATACTGGAAATAATGCATAAATTTTAAAAAATAAAAATGTTGGGCCGGGCGCGGTGGCTCACGCCTGTAATCCTAGCACTCTGGGAGGCCGAGGCGGGTGGATCGCTCAAGGTCAGGAGTTCGAGACCAGCCTGAGCAATGAGCGAGACCCCGTCTCTACTAAAAAATAGAAAGAAATTAGCTGGCCAACTAAAATATATATAGAAAAAATTAGCCGGGTATGGTGGCGCATGCCTGTAGT